>CM054127.1:46783725-47983725 GCA_028751855.1 Ambrosia trifida
CTCACCAACAACATGAAAAGGCTCGACAGGAGCCACGAGAGTGGGGGCAGGAATCGGCTCGATGGGAGCCTCTGACACGACAGGCACACTCGGGCCAGCCTGACCCGATGGCCCAACACGAGAAGAATGGGCGACCGAATCAAAGAATCCCGGAGGGAAGGTATGAATAGCAGGGACAGGGTAAACAGGGAATGTGGGTGCGGGAGCGACGAGTGGTGGGGAAGTGACTGACGCCTCAGACATCGCATCGTCCTCACTAGGGTCCTCCTCATCCTCATCCTCCTCATACTCACCGTCGACCATCATCTCGTCCGGCTCGACCTCATCGTCCGAACTCAATACCACAACAACATGGGCGTTGGGAACGTTCTCCACGATCTGAACACTGCTATCAGAGTCGGACATGTACTCGGATTCTTCAGAAGCAGACATTTTCTTTCCTGGCAAAAGTACCGTACTATATATACATAAATATTTAATCAATTTAAGCAAGAACATCTATACTTCCAAAATTTTACCATCTACTTGTTGTTACTTCCCTTGGCGTGCTTGGCTAGGCGATTCGGGACTTCCTTTTCTAATATATTTTTCGTGTTTGTTTTTAAGAAAATATATTTTTTCTCTTTCAAACCAAAAACCGGTTATAGTCTAGATTTTTCCAAAATACTAGTTCGCTATAACCTTGGCTCTGATACCATTTCTGTCACACCACGACAACGGCGGAAACACGTGGCGTGGACGCGAAAGAGAAATGCTTCATAGCCAAGATTAAACAAACACATAATTTAGATAATAAACATTCATTAGACGACAGAAAGTATTTTGTTTAGATACACGTCCCAAAATGTAGTTTTTAACAAAATAAGGATTTTCAACTATTTCCCAATCCCATAGGAAATATTAGTAAATCCCTAACAAAAGTCCGTCTCGTCTTTATTTCGTCCGCCCTAGCCATTGCACGCCTTCACATTCTTAATTACCTGAAAGATATGTTAGGAAAAACGTCAATATATAAATATATCGGTGAGTTTCACAGGTTTTGACACACAAATAAATTAACATTCATTTGTAAATAAGTGCGCATAACGAAATAAGAAATGTGCTACATATGCTATTAGGGTTGCAAGTCCTAATACCGATGGAATCCCCATAGGCCCGTAACCAAAACCAGACTATTTTACTTTGCCCCGCAAGTTGTTTACATGGTAACAACTAATTTAGAATATCGTCGCACCCCGTGGTCCTTCCGTGTTGATCGCTAATCAACCGGGGTGGGTCTCGTCAAGAACCAATAGTACTATTCCCATATTCTACGGCTACATCCCTTTGTATAAATGGTTACAGTTAACTGCGGAGACTTCACGTCCCATGTGACTTTACCGTTACCCATGTGCCCATCTTATGTACCATTTCATACTTTTACATGTTATCGCACATTTAATCCTTTCTTACATATCTTTCCCCCAAGTTTAAAAACAGTAAAACATAAAAGGGGCCGTGAAAACTCACCTCAAGCGTGTCACGTAATCAGAAAATAGTCTTTGCCAAGTCCAATGCGAGACCACCTACATGTGTCCTAACTTAATAAGGTACCGGTCTCAAAGTGCGTGTCTTACTGGCAAGTTGTCTTTCCCCAACTCCCGACACCACGTTTATACTTACGGTTTAATTAGGAATATACCCTAGTCTTAGGTCCGTTGGTGATGATTTATCCCGTTACAAGTTTCACTTAATCTTATAATATAACCGTTGGTATTAATTTCCAAGTTAGTTGGTTTCGTCATCGCGAACCCCGATCATTGCCCGTTTTCCTTACACGTCATGATCTTTAAACATATTTATCAATATGTATTTACTAACTTGTATTAATATTTCGTTATATCTTCCGACTCGACTCACTTTTATTATATATTTATTTCCCCATAAAAATAAATATACAAAGATCTTGTCGAACGAGATTTATTTTATGTTAAGTATTTATTTTTCATATAAGTATACATATACTTATAATAACATACTTAACTTATTTTATTTCTTACAAATTCTCCCATCTCACTTCCAACACTTAGGAAAGTGTTTATGTATATTTTTCACCCTTTATTATCCTTACATATATTTTGTTCACAAAATATATACATATTCTCTTACTTAGAATAGTTAAATCGTAATCGCCGCAATAACGTATACTCGTATCTTGTAGGAAGTTATACTCGTATACTTATCCGTCCGATTTACGCTTATGTCCGATTTATACCTTGTTCGTTTTACACTTTGTTCATTTTACACTTTGTTCATTTTACACTTTGTTCATTTTACACTTTGTCCGATAGCTCGTCGTATTGACATATGTCCGCTTTCCCGATTTCTTAACTTATATATATATCTTTTGTAGGAAATCATACTACTTGCCGGTTTACGCATTTTCCTACTTTCGAATATATATATTAACTTGGATGTTTTATTCCTAAAAATTCTTACAACACTTTTACATCCCCATAAATGTAAAAATGCTTATTTTTATATAAAACATCACAAGTTGTTTACATTACCATTTTTCTTACAAAAATATTAGTGTTTATATTTTCCAACACTTATGGTAAATTTATATTTTTATAAAATACTTTTTATAAAAATATCATTCTTACAAAATAAATATTTGTGTAAGTTTCCTTACTTGTACAAAAGCAGCCCTTTTAAAATATAACTTTTCATTCTCAACCTTTTACTTTCTAAAGTTACATTTTTCAACATAAAGTTTTCAAAATCACATTTTACACCCATGGACTTTCCAAATTTACTTTTTAAACCTCTAACTTTACAAAAGTTATATATTATTCCCAAGACTTATAAAAATGACAATTTCTACTAAAACTAGTAAACTTTAACATGTCCAAATTTACAATAAGTGTTCTTTTCACCATCCAACACTTTTATTAGCCACATATAGTCATTCTAAGTCTACTAACATGTTTGATTTAAGTCTTGGAGTCCATTTGTTCATACTTGTATTTTTAAAGTCTACAACTTTATTTTTGTGATTTTAGCTTCATTACATTTTGTTACAAATATTTCATGTTCAAATGGTTCCATTAGTCATAATATAATGATCAAAACCATTTTTAGGTGTGTTAGGTGTTACTTTATGTTTTTCATCCAAAACAACTTCAAAAAAAAAAATACTAGAACATACAATATTTTTTGTAACAAAATAACATCACCAACCATCCTAAAACTTATGTTCATGATCATCTTTGTGAACATTTTATTTCATTTTTAGAAAACACACAAAACCTTGTTTAAAAACTTTGGTTAAAAGAATCCCAAAAACAACTTGCAAGTTAAGCATATAAATAAATAAAACTTGAACAAGATAAGTTTCAAGAAACTTACTACTAGCACAAGGCTAGGGAAGTCACAAAAACACTAGATTATGAAGGGGTTATGTGTGTCTTCCAAGGTTAAGCTCCAAAGCACTTGAACACACTTGATTTAGGGTAGGAATGGAGTGTTTATTATGTGTTATTAGATTAAAAATCAAGGTGGTGGTGGGGTACAAAGTCACGGCTGATCAGCAGCCCCAAAAGTGAGATATTGAGTTGTTTTGTGATGAGAAAAATGAAGGTTTAATGGTTTATAAAGTGCATTCTTAATACAAAAGACAAAACTCCTTTAAGCATGCTTTTAAACACATGATTGCATTGTGTTTAGACCCAACATTAGGGTGGCTATGGAGGCCTCCCATGGCTGGCCAAAAAGGCCTTGTGGGTCCCACATCATGTGCCAAAAATATCTTGCAAGTATTTAGTTAGATTCGAATCGGTTCGGTTAGGGTTTTTCGGGTTTTTGCGCGTTCTTATTACGAGCTATTTCGGACATATAATTAGCTTTCAATTACCCTTAAACATAGCCTAGTTTAAGTATTGGTAAGTTATTTAGGCTCTTACGGGGTGAAATTATATATTTTACGCGTATCGGGTGTGATACGCGAACTTTATTCGCTACCGGGAGATTTTAATTTGGAGTTTCCATTTATAGTTTTGGGGTTCCAAAACACTTTATATTTCATAAAAATACCCTTTATTTTATATCCTGGGCTTTCGGGATCGTTTTCGGTTATTTAATTATTGCCGGGTAATCACCAACGTCCGTTTCGGACTAGTTTATTCTTATGCGATTCCGTCGCATTTCTAATTAAACTAAGGCATTCCTATGCCGTCTATTGGACTCCGCTATTTTCCGAATACTCAATTATACTTAATTGATATTAATTCTTGCCTAGAACAGTTAATTATATATTAATTGCGTACGGATTTACCTTAATTTTGCCGAACGTCACATTCTCCCCCTGTTTAAGGAGTTTCGCCCGCGAAACTCGGCGTGAGCCCTTCTTTCGAGGGTTTTTCTTAAACAAGGTGGGATATTTTTGCTTCATTTGATCTTCCCTTTCCCATGTGAACTCCGGTCCACGCTTTGCGTTCCAACGCACTTTCACCAATTTGATTCTGCTACGCCTAAGCTTTTGAACTTTCCAGTCCGTTACTTCTATCGGTTCTTCGATAAAATGAAGCTTATCGTCAACATGAATCTCATCAGCGGGAATGATCAAAGTTTCATCCGAGAGACACTTTTTCAGATTAGATACATGGAAGGTATCATGGACTCCACTAAGCTCTTCAGGCAACTTGAGCTTATAAGCAACGGGACCAATCCTAGCCAAGATTTTGAAAGGACCAACATATCTAGGATTTAGCTTCCCACGCTTTCCAAAACGAACTACACCCTTCCAGGGTGAAACCTTCAGTAGGACCTTATCACCGACTTCAAATTCTAGAGGCTTACGCCTATTATCCGCATAGCTTTTCTGTCGGTCGCGAGCCGCTTTCAAACGATCTTTTATCAGAAAGATCTTGTCAGTCGTCTCTTGAATAATTTCTGGTCCGGTTAATTGCTTGTCACCAACCTCTGCCCAACACAATGGAGATCTACACTTACGTCCATACAGAGCTTCGAACGGAGCAGCTTGAATACTTGAATGATAACTATTATTATATGAGAATTCAACCAGAGGCAAATGTGAATCCCAGTTACCACCAAAATCAACTGCACAGGCTCGCAACATGTCCTCCAATGTCTGAATAGTCCTTTCACTTTGACCATCAGTTTGAGGGTGATATGCTGTACTCATATCTAAGCGAGTACCCAGAGCATGTTGCAGTGATTGCCAAAATCTTGAAGTGAATCGGCTATCTCGATCCGAAATAATAGATACAGGCACTCCGTGCCTAGATACCACTTCTTTGATGTACAAACGAGCCAATCTTTCCATTCTGTCGGTTTCACGAATGGGCAAGAAATGAGCAGATTTTGTTAAACGATCAACGATTACCCAAATAGTGTCGTGACCACTAGATGTTTTGGGCAACTTTGTAATAAAATCCATAGAAATCTGCTCCCATTTCCATTCAGGAATTTCAGGTTGTTGGAGCAGTCCAGATGGTTTTTGATACTCGGCTTTTACTTTCGAACATGTCAAACAACGAGCCACATAAACCGTAATGTCTCGTTTGAAGTATGGCCACCAATAAAATTCCTTTAGATCTTTGAACATTTTATCAGTGCCAGGATGAATCGAATACCTTGACTTGTGAGCTTCATCCAAAACTAGCTTACGCAGGCCACCATACAGAGGTACCCATACTCGATCCATAAAATACAAAGTTCCATCCGTCTTAGACACCAATGAATCAACCATACCGCGAAGATTTTCCTTCTTCACGTTTTTAGGTTTTAGCGCATTACTTTGGGCTTCACGGATGCGATCGGTCAAGTTGGTATGGATCGTCAAGCCCAATGCACGAACACGTAACGGCTTGGCCCTTTCTTTCTGACTTAAAGCATCCGCTACAACGTTTGCTTTGCCAGGATGGTACTTGATTTCACAATCATAATCATTTAACAATTCCACCCAACGTCTTTGCCTCATGTTCAGCTCTTTTTGATCAAAGATATGCTGCAAAGACTTGTGATCAGTGAAAATTGTGCATTTGGTACCATAGAGATAATGCCTCCAAATTTTCAGTGCAAAAACCACGGCACCAAGTTCCAGATCATGTGTCGTGTAATTTTTCTCATGCACTTTCAACTGTCTGGAAGCATAAGCGATTACCTTATCACGTTGCATTAATACACAACCCAAACCTTGATGCGAAGCATCACAGTATACCACGAAATCTTCCGTACCCTCAGGTAGGGAAAGAATAGGAGCATCACACAACTTTTGCTTCAATAATTGGAAGGCTGACTCTTGTTTATCGGTCCATTCAAACTTCTTGTCCTTTTGGGTTAACATCGTCAACGATTGTGCTATCTTAGAAAAATTCTCAATGAATCTTCTATAATAACCCGCAAGACCAAGAAATTGACGCACCTCGGTAGGGGTCTTTGGTGCTTCCCAATTTTTAATCGCTTCAACTTTTGCAGGATCGACATGTATACCCTTCTCATTAACAACATGGCCCAAAAAGTGGACTTCTCGAATCCAAAAGTCACACTTAGAGAATTTGGCATACAACTTTTCATTCCGCAAGAGCTCGAGAATTAACCTTAGGTGATTTTCATGCTCCTTTTTGGTTCGCGAATAAATAAGAATATCATCAATGAACACGATCACGAATTTGTCCAAATAAGGTTTGCACACCCGGTTCATCAAATCCATGAAGACAGCAGGAGCGTTCGTTAGTCCAAAAGGCATGACAAGAAACTCATAGTGACCGTAGCGAGTTCGGAAGGCAGTCTTCGGTATATCTTCTTCCTGTATACGCAACTGATGATACCCGGACCTTAGGTCAATTTTCGAATAATAACTAGAACCTTGAAGTTGATCGAACAAATCATCGATTCTAGGCAAGGGATAACGATTCTTGATGGTAAGTTTGTTCAACTCACGATAGTCAATACACATGCGAAACGTACCATCTTTCTTCTTAACGAACAAGACCGGCGCTCCCCAAGGTGAGAATCTTGGTCGAATGAAACCTTTGTCCAACAATTCTTGCAACTGGTCGGACAATTCTTGCATTTCGGAGGGAGCTAGTCGATATGGCGATCGCGCCACGGGAGCAGCTCCAGGAATAAGATCAATACGAAACTCGACTTGCCGGGGAGGCGGTAATCCAGGCAAATCTTCAGGGAAAACTTCAGGAAAATCTCTTACCACGGGAATATCTTCGAGCTTACGCTCTTTGGACTTCTTATCAACAACATGCGCTAAGAATGCATAACAGCCTTTCCGCAAGCACTTCTGGGCTTTTATGCAAGTAATGATTCGCAAGGGCGTTCCACGCCTTTCCCCTTGAATAGAGAGAACTTCATCGTTCACTAGAGGGATTCGAATTAACTTTTCATCGCATACCACGACTGCACGGTTTGTTGACAACCAATCCATACCAATAACGACGTCAAAACTACCCAAGACAACCGGTAAAAGATCAATACTAAACTCATGCCCACAAAGACCCAATTTACAATCTTTCGCTACTTCATCCGATAC
This sequence comes from Ambrosia trifida, assembly GCA_028751855.1. Taxonomy (NCBI): domain Eukaryota; kingdom Viridiplantae; phylum Streptophyta; class Magnoliopsida; order Asterales; family Asteraceae; genus Ambrosia; species Ambrosia trifida. The sequence continues at coordinate 46,791,275 of CM054127.1, forward strand.
TATAGTTTTACCATTGGCCAATTCTATGGAGTAAGGTGTCTCTAGTTTACTAGTCTTTAAACCAAGATAGCGTTTGAAATCAATAGAGACAAAACTAAAATCGGCTCCGGTATCGAATAGAATAGAAGCATAATGATTGTTAAGGAGAAACGTACCGGTGACAACATTGGGATCCTGACGTGCTTCACCGGCACCGATAACAAAGGCTCTTCCTTGGGCTTGATTTCTAAGCTTTGGACAATTCTTCCTCCAATGGTCAGTGGATCCACATTCATAGCACGGACGCTTGTCACTAGGAACCACAGGCGTACCCGTATAGCATTTCTCACCACTATGACCAACCCTTTTGCACTTCCAGCAAACAGTTTGGTTTCCACCACCATTACCTTGGGAATTTTGTCTTTTACCACCATTTTGAGTAGTGGCAACAAAACCTTTACCTTTTCGATTAGACCCAGATTTCTTACCAGAAGAGTTGTGGTTCTTGTTTCCCGAAAACTTTCTTTTACGACCAGAAGACTGACCTTCTACCGCGGTGTTCTTAATCTCAGAAACTTTTACATCAGAAACATTACCACCTGTAGCCTTTTTCGACAACGTGCCAATACGGATAGCATCCTCTGTCAGGCTGAGAGCAAGATCAATTGCTTCGCGCATAGTAGCAGGCTTTGAGGAAGCGACCATGCCACGAATTTGAGGGGCCAAACCATAAAGATACCTCTCAATTTTCTTCGACTCAGGAGTGACAAGGCGGGGTACCAAACGAGAAAGATCGTGGAATCGGGAGGTATAGGTAGCAACATCCGCCCCGATCATGGAAAGGTTCCAGAATTCAGTTTCCAACTTTTGAATTTCGCTAGCTGGACAGTACTCCTTAATCATTAGTTCCTTCAAATCAGGCCATGACAGAGCATAGGCTGCTTCATCGCCCATGGATTGCACTTGACTGTTCCACCAAGACAGTGCGTTGTCCAGAAAAAGGTTTGTAGCATACATGACTTTTTGCTCATCAGTACACTTGCTGATACGAATCACAGCTTCGGTTTTCTCAAACCATTTCAGAAGTCCAACGGATCCTTCAGTGCCGTTGAAGTTGATTGGCTTACAATCCAGGAACATTTTGAATGTACAGGAAGGAACAGGATTGCCAGATTCTGCAACATTACACAATAATGCCATCATAAGATAAGTCAATTTGGGACGTAACCCAACATATACGACATTTCAATGATATATACCTGACGTGGATCTTTCACGAGTATTGTCGCCTCGGCTACCAGTTCCGCCAGAGCCCCCGCTTTGAACGGTGCGGTTGGCCTCGAACTGGGCCAGGGCGGCAGCAATTTTGTCAGCAATTAGTTGGTCTAGTTGTGCCTGAGAAGTAGGCAATGGGTCTTGCGTTGTTTGTCTTGTCGTAGGCGGCATTTTTATACTTCAATATAAAATATCAAAGAATAATTAGACATCTATTTAACCGATATTGTCATGCACGTCATACTAATAAAATAAACATCCCACAAGACTCGTAACTCATCACCAAATAATCACCACATCAGAATATGGGAATCACAAGGAAAGAATAAATAATAGTTGTAATCATAACAATAAAAACAACCATAACGGGATAATAACAACAATAAAATTTTACCATAATACATCATGATTTTCATTCATTTTCATTAATAACGATTACATCATTTGTTCATACAACAAAAGGCGGGGATATCTAATCCCACATACATCGTTTGAAAATAACAAAATATCATAACATACTACGCTAGTCATAACTAGTCTAGCTAGGTAAAATACAAAAGATACAACATCCATCACTACTACAACCATCTCTAACAGCTACCACGATCCATCATCAACTGGAAACTTGACTAAGGCTGGGAAGGAGGCCGACGAGCATACTGTGGAGCATTAAGCCGAATGGCTGCGTCCACGGCAGCAATGTGATCATAAATCCGCTGGGCGCGATCCATATGCTCACCAAAAGGAAGACCACGTAAGCTATCCACACGAAGTAGATCATCAGCGACGCGAGTCAGCATAGAGTTCGTCTCAATGATGCGTGCCCAAATGGACCGCATCTGTGCATCAACGTGGGAGACAGTGGAAGAGAACGTCTCTGTCAGGGTCAAAAAGTCTTGCTCAAGAGCGAGCAAAGAGGAAACAGCAAAAGCAGGCATACGTGCCGCCTCACGAGGCGGACCGGGAGAGAAGCTAGCTGGTTGAGACGGACCTACCATCTCAGGGACACCAGGAATGACAGGAGCTGGCTGGGAAGAACCAGCCTCAAAAAGTACACTGGTAACCACAGGGGTAGCAGGGACAACTGTAACAACAGGGACAACTGGGATAACAGGAGCAATAGGGACCTCAACTGGGTCGACAATAGGCAACACGGGGGAGTGAGGTGGTGCCTCCACCTCGGGGCCGACAGGGACAACATCCCTGGGAGCATCATCACTATCAGTAGCGTGGGCACGCATCCCAGCGCGTCTAAGCTCGCTACTGCGGGCAGGACTGCCCTCCAGAATAACAGCAGGATGATCACCCTCCATGGGCTCATCCTCATCATCTGAAACAAATGCACCATGAGGCGCTACCGGCACCTCACCAACAACATGAAAAGGCTCGACAGGAGCCACGAGAGTGGGGGCAGGAATCGGCTCGATGGGAGCCTCTGACACGACAGGCACACTCGGGCCAGCCTGACCCGATGGCCCAACACGAGAAGAATGGGCGACCGAATCAAAGAATCCCGGAGGGAAGGTACGAATAGCAGGGACAGGGTAAACAGGGAATGTGGGTGCGGGAGCGACGAGTGGTGGGGAAGTGACTGACGCCTCAGACATCGCATCGTCCTCACTAGGGTCCTCCTCATCCTCATCCTCCTCATACTCACCGTCGACCATCATCTCGTCCGGCTCGACCTCATCGTCCGAACTCAATACCACAACAACATGGGCGTTGGGAACGTTCTCCACGATCTGAACACTGCTATCAGAGTCGGACATGTACTCGGATTCTTCAGAAGCAGACATTTTCTTTCCTGGCAAAAGTACCGTACTATATATACATAAATATTTAATCAATTTAAGCAAGAACATCTATACTTCCAAAATTTTACCATCTACTTGTTGTTACTTCCCTTGGCGTGCTTGGCTAGGCGATTCGGGACTTCCTTTTCTAATATATTTTTCGTGTTTGTTTTTAAGAAAATATATTTTTTCTCTTTCAAACCAAAAACCGGTTATAGTCTAGATTTTTCCAAAATACTAGTTCGCTATAACCTTGGCTCTGATACCATTTCTGTCACACCACGACAACGGCGGAAACACGTGGCGTGGACGCGAAAGAGAAATGCTTCATAGCCAAGATTAAACAAACACATAATTTAGATAATAAACATTCATTAGACGACAGAAAGTATTTTGTTTAGATACACGTCCCAAAATGTAGTTTTTAACAAAATAAGGATTTTCAACTATTTCCCAATCCCATAGGAAATATTAGTAAATCCCTAACAAAAGTCCGTCTCGTCTTTATTTCGTCCGCCCTAGCCATTGCACGCCTTCACATTCTTAATTACCTGAAAGATATGTTAGGAAAAACGTCAATATATAAATATATCGGTGAGTTTCACAGGTTTTGACACACAAATAAATTAACATTCATTTGTAAATAAGTGCGCATAACGAAATAAGAAATGTGCTACATATGCTATTAGGGTTGCAAGTCCTAATACCGATGGAATCCCCATAGGCCCGTAACCAAAACCAGACTATTTTACTTTGCCCCGCAAGTTGTTTACATGGTAACAACTAATTTAGAATATCGTCGCACCCCGTGGTCCTTCCGTGTTGATCGCTAATCAACCGGGGTGGGTCTCGTCAAGAACCAATAGTACTATTCCCATATTCTACGGCTACATCCCTTTGTATAAATGGTTACAGTTAACTGCGGAGACTTCACGTCCCATGTGACTTTACCGTTACCCATGTGCCCATCTTATGTACCATTTCATACTTTTACATGTTATCGCACATTTAATCCTTTCTTACATATCTTTCCCCCAAGTTTAAAAACAGTAAAACATAAAAGGGGCCGTGAAAACTCACCTCAAGCGTGTCACGTAATCAGAAAATAGTCTTTGCCAAGTCCAATGCGAGACCACCTACATGTGTCCTAACTTAATAAGGTACCGGTCTCAAAGTGCGTGTCTTACTGGCAAGTTGTCTTTCCCCAACTCCCGACACCACGTTTATACTTACGGTTTAATTAGGAATATACCCTAGTCTTAGGTCCGTTGGTGATGATTTATCCCGTTACAAGTTTCACTTAATCTTATAATATAACCGTTGGTATTAATTTCCAAGTTAGTTGGTTTCGTCATCGCGAACCCCGATCATTGCCCGTTTTCCTTACACGTCATGATCTTTAAACATATTTATCAATATGTATTTACTAACTTGTATTAATATTTCGTTATATCTTCCGACTCGACTCACTTTTATTATATATTTATTTCCCCATAAAAATAAATATACAAAGATCTTGTCGAACGAGATTTATTTTATGTTAAGTATTTATTTTTCATATAAGTATACATATACTTATAATAACATACTTAACTTATTTTATTTCTTACAAATTCTCCCATCTCACTTCCAACACTTAGGAAAGTGTTTATGTATATTTTTCACCCTTTATTATCCTTACATATATTTTGTTCACAAAATATATACATATTCTCTTACTTAGAATAGTTAAATCGTAATCGCCGCAATAACGTATACTCGTATCTTGTAGGAAGTTATACTCGTATACTTATCCGTCCGATTTACGCTTATGTCCGATTTATACCTTGTTCGTTTTACACTTTGTTCATTTTACACTTTGTTCATTTTACACTTTGTTCATTTTACACTTTGTCCGATAGCTCGTCGTATTGACATATGTCCGCTTTCCCGATTTCTTAACTTATATATATATCTTTTGTAGGAAATCATACTACTTGCCGGTTTACGCATTTTCCTACTTTCGAATATATATATTAACTTGGATGTTTTATTCCTAAAAATTCTTACAACACTTTTACATCCCCATAAATGTAAAAATGCTTATTTTTATATAAAACATCACAAGTTGTTTACATTACCATTTTTCTTACAAAAATATTAGTGTTTATATTTTCCAACACTTATGGTAAATTTATATTTTTATAAAATACTTTTTATAAAAATATCATTCTTACAAAATAAATATTTGTGTAAGTTTCCTTACTTTTACAAAAGCAGCCCTTTTAAAATATAACTTTTCATTCTCAACCTTTTACTTTCTAAAGTTACATTTTTCAACATAAAGTTTTCAAAATCACATTTTACACCCATGGACTTTCCAAATTTACTTTTTAAACCTCTAACTTTACAAAAGTTATATATTATTCCCAAGACTTATAAAAATGACAATTTCTACTAAAACTAGTAAACTTTAACATGTCCAAATTTACAATAAGTGTTCTTTTCACCATCCAACACTTTTATTAGCCACATATAGTCATTCTAAGTCTACTAACATGTTTGATTTAAGTCTTGGAGTCCATTTGTTCATACTTGTATTTTTAAAGTCTACAACTTTATTTTTGTGATTTTAGCTTCATTACATTTTGTTACAAATATTTCATGTTCAAATGGTTCCATTAGTCATAATATAATGATCAAAACCATTTTTAGGTGTGTTAGGTGTTACTTTATGTTTTTCATCCAAAACAACTTCAAAAAAAAAATACTAGAACATACAATATTTTTTGTAACAAAATAACATCACCAACCATCCTAAAACTTATGTTCATGATCATCTTTGTGAACATTTTATTTCATTTTTAGAAAACACACAAAACCTTGTTTAAAAACTTTGGTTAAAAGAATCCCAAAAACAACTTGCAAGTTAAGCATATAAATAAATAAAACTTGAACAAGATAAGTTTCAAGAAACTTACTACTAGCACAAGGCTAGGGAAGTCACAAAAACACTAGATTATGAAGGGGTTATGTGTGTCTTCCAAGGTTAAGCTCCAAAGCACTTGAACACACTTGATTTAGGGTAGGAATGGAGTGTTTATTATGTGTTATTAGATTAAAAATCAAGGTGGTGGTGGGGTACAAAGTCACGGCTGATCAGCAGCCCCAAAAGTGAGATATTGAGTTGTTTTGTGATGAGAAAAATGAAGGTTTAATGGTTTATAAAGTGCATTCTTAATACAAAAGACAAAACTCCTTTAAGCATGCTTTTAAACACATGATTGCATTGTGTTTAGACCCAACATTAGGGTGGCTATGGAGGCCTCCCATGGCTGGCCAAAAAGGCCTTGTGGGTCCCACATCATGTGCCAAAAATATCTTGCAAGTATTTAGTTAGATTCGAATCGGTTCGGTTAGGGTTTTTCGGGTTTTTGCGCGTTCTTATTACGAGCTATTTCGGACATATAATTAGCTTTCAATTACCCTTAAACATAGCCTAGTTTAAGTATTGGTAAGTTATTTAGGCTCTTACGGGGTGAAATTATATATTTTACGCGTATCGGGTGTGATACGCGAACTTTATTCGCTACCGGGAGATTTTAATTTGGAGTTTCCATTTATAGTTTTGGGGTTCCAAAACACTTTATATTTCATAAAAATACCCTTTATTTTATATCCTGGGCTTTCGGGATCGTTTTCGGTTATTTAATTATTGCCGGGTAATCACCAACGTCCGTTTCGGACTAGTTTATTCTTATGCGATTCCGTCGCATTTCTAATTAAACTAAGGCATTCCTATGCCGTCTATTGGACTCCGCTATTTTCCGAATACTCAATTATACTTAATTGATATTAATTCTTGCCTAGAACAGTTAATTATATATTAATTGCGTACGGATTTACCTTAATTTTGCCGAACGTCACATTCTCCCCCTGTTTAAGGAGTTTCGCCCGCGAAACTCGGCGTGAGCCCTTCTTTCGAGGGTTTTTCTTAAACAAGGTGGGATATTTTTGCTTCATTTGATCTTCCCTTTCCCATGTGAACTCCGGTCCACGCTTTGCGTTCCAACGCACTTTCACCAATTTGATTCTGCTACGCCTAAGCTTTTGAACTTTCCAGTCCGTTACTTCTATCGGTTCTTCGATAAAATGAAGCTTATCGTCAACATGAATCTCATCAGCGGGAATGATCAAAGTTTCATCCGAGAGACACTTTTTCAGATTAGATACATGGAAGGTATCATGGACTCCACTAAGCTCTTCAGGCAACTTGAGCTTATAAGCAACGGGACCAATCCTAGCCAAGATTTTGAAAGGACCAACATATCTAGGATTTAGCTTCCCACGCTTTCCAAAACGAACTACACCCTTCCAGGGTGAAACCTTCAGTAGGACCTTATCACCGACTTCAAATTCTAGAGGCTTACGCCTATTATCCGCATAGCTTTTCTGTCGGTCGCGAGCCGCTTTCAAACGATCTTTTATCAGAAAGATCTTGTCAGTCGTCTCTTGAATAATTTCTGGTCCGGTTAATTGCTTGTCACCAACCTCTGCCCAACACAATGGAGATCTACACTTACGTCCATACAGAGCTTCGAACGGAGCAGCTTGAATACTTGAATGATAACTATTATTATATGAGAATTCAACCAGAGGCAAATGTGAATCCCAGTTACCACCAAAATCAACTGCACAGGCTCGCAACATGTCCTCCAATGTCTGAATAGTCCTTTCACTTTGACCATCAGTTTGAGGGTGATATGCTGTACTCATATCTAAGCGAGTACCCAGAGCATGTTGCAGTGATTGCCAAAATCTTGAAGTGAATCGGCTATCTCGATCCGAAATAATAGATACAGGCACTCCGTGCCTAGATACCACTTCTTTGATGTACAAACGAGCCAATCTTTCCATTCTGTCGGTTTCACGAATGGGCAAGAAATGAGCAGATTTTGTTAAACGATCAACGATTACCCAAATAGTGTCGTGACCACTAGATGTTTTGGGCAACTTTGTAATAAAATCCATAGAAATCTGCTCCCATTTCCATTCAGGAATTTCAGGTTGTTGGAGCAGTCCAGATGGTTTTTGATACTCGGCTTTTACTTTCGAACATGTCAAACAACGAGCCACATAAACCGTAATGTCTCGTTTGAAGTATGGCCACCAATAAAATTCCTTTAGATCTTTGAACATTTTATCAGTGCCAGGATGAATCGAATACCTTGACTTGTGAGCTTCATCCAAAACTAGCTTACGCAGGCCACCATACAGAGGTACCCATACTCGATCCATAAAATACAAAGTTCCATCCGTCTTAGACACCAATGAATCAACCATACCGCGAAGATTTTCCTTCTTCACGTTTTTAGGTTTTAGCGCATTACTTTGGGCTTCACGGATGCGATCGGTCAAGTTGGTATGGATCGTCAAGCCCAATGCACGAACACGTAACGGCTTGGCTCTTTCTTTCTGACTTAAAGCATCCGCTACAACGTTTGCTTTGCCAGGATGGTACTTGATTTCACAATCATAATCATTTAACAATTCCACCCAACGTCTTTGCCTCATGTTCAGCTCTTTTTGATCAAAGATATGCTGCAAAGACTTGTGATCAGTGAAAATTGTGCATTTGGTACCATAGAGATAATGCCTCCAAATTTTCAGTGCAAAAACCACGGCACCAAGTTCCAGATCATGTGTCGTGTAATTTTTCTCATGCACTTTCAACTGTCTGGAAGCATAAGCGATTACCTTATCACGTTGCATTAATACACAACCCAAACCTTGATGCGAAGCATCACAGTATACCACGAAATCTTCCGTACCCTCAGGTAGGGAAAGAATAGGAGCATCACACAACTTTTGCTTCAATAATTGGAAGGCTGACTCTTGTTTATCGGTCCATTCAAACTTCTTGTCCTTTTGGGTTAACATCGTCAACGATTGTGCTATCTTAGAAAAATTCTCAATGAATCTTCTATAATAACCCGCAAGACCAAGAAATTGACGCACCTCGGTAGGGGTCTTTGGTGCTTCCCAATTTTTAATCGCTTCAACTTTTGCAGGATCGACATGTATACCCTTCTCATTAACAACATGGCCCAAAAAGTGGACTTCTCGAATCCAAAAGTCACACTTAGAGAATTTGGCATACAACTTTTCATTCCGCAAGAGCTCGAGAATTAACCTTAGGTGATTTTCATGCTCCTTTTTGGTTCGCGAATAAATAAGAATATCATCAATGAACACGATCACGAATTTGTCCAAATAAGGTTTGCACACCCGGTTCATCAAATCCATGAAGACAGCAGGAGCGTTCGTTAGTCCAAAAGGCATGACAAGAAACTCATAGTGACCGTAGCGAGTTCGGAAGGCAGTCTTCGGTATATCTTCTTCCTGTATACGCAACTGATGATACCCGGACCTTAGGTCAATTTTCGAATAATAACTAGAACCTTGAAGTTGATCGAACAAATCATCGATTCTAGGCAAGGGATAACGATTCTTGATGGTAAGTTTGTTCAACTCACGATAGTCAATACACATGCGAAACGTACCATCTTTCTTCTTAACGAACAAGACCGGCGCTCCCCAAGGTGAGAATCTTGGTCGAATGAAACCTTTGTCCAACAATTCTTGCAACTGGTCGGACAATTCTTGCATTTCGGAGGGAGCTAGTCGATATGGCGATCGCGCCACGGGAGCAGCTCCAGGAATAAGATCAATACGAAACTCGACTTGCCGGGGAGGCGGTAATCCAGGCAAATCTTCAGGGAAAACTTCAGGAAAATCTCTTACCACGGGAATATCTTCGAGCTTACGCTCTTTGGACTTCTTATCAACAACATGCGCTAAGAATGCATAACAGCCTTTCCGCAAGCACTTCTGGGCTTTTATGCAAGTAATGATTCGCAAGGGCGTTCCACGCCTTTCCCCTTGAATAGAGAGAACTTCATCGTTCACTAGAGGGATTCGAATTAACTTTTCATCGCATACCACGACTGCACGGTTTGTTGACAACCAATCCATACCAATAACGACGTCAAAACTACCCAAGACAACCGGTAAAAGATCAATACTAAACTCATGCCCACAAAGACCCAATTTACAATCTTTCGCTACTTCATCCGATACTATAGTTTTACCATTGGCCAATTCTATGGAGTAAGGTGTCTCTAGTTTACTAGTCTTTAAACCAAGATAGCGTTTGAAATCAATAGAGACAAAACTAAAATCGGCTCCGGTATCGAATAGAATAGAAGCATAATGATTGTTAAGGAGAAACGTACCGGTGACAACATTGGGATCCTGACGTGCTTCACCGGCACCGATAACAAAGGCTCTTCCTTGGGCTTGATTTCTAAGCTTTGGACAATTCTTCCTCCAATGGTCAGTGGATCCACATTCATAGCACGGACGCTTGTCACTAGGAACCACAGGCGTACCCGTATAGCATTTCTCACCACTATGACCAACCCTTTTGCACTTCCAGCAAACAGTTTGGTTTCCACCACCATTACCTTGGGAATTTTGTCTTTTACCACCATTTTGAGTAGTGGCAACAAAACCTTTACCTTTTCGATTAGACCCAGATTTCTTACCAGAAGAGTTGTGGTTCTTGTTTCCCGAAAACTTTCTTTTACGACCAGAAGACTGACCTTCTACCGCGGTGTTCTTAATCTCAGAAACTTTTACATCAGAAACATTACCACCTGTAGCCTTTTTCGACAACGTGCCAATACGGATAGCATCCTCTGTCAGGCTGAGAGCAAGATCAATTGCTTCGCGCATAGTAGCAGGCTTTGAGGAAGCGACCATGCCACGAATTTGAGGGGCCAAACCATAAAGATACCTCTCAATTTTCTTCGACTCAGGAGTGACAAGGCGGGGTACCAAACGAGAAAGATCGTGGAATCGGGAGGTATAGGTAGCAACATCCGCCCCGATCATGGAAAGGTTCCAGAATTCAGTTTCCAACTTTTGAATTTCGCTAGCTGGACAGTACTCCTTAATCATTAGTTCCTTCAAATCAGGCCATGACAGAGCATAGGCTGCTTCATCGCCCATGGATTGCACTTGACTGTTCCACCAAGACAGTGCGTTGTCCAGAAAAAGGTTTGTAGCATACATGACTTTTTGCTCATCAGTACACTTGCTGATACGAATCACAGCTTCGGTTTTCTCAAACCATTTCAGAAGTCCAACGGATCCTTCAGTGCCGTTGAAGTTGATTGGCTTACAATCCAGGAACATTTTGAATGTACAGGAAGGAACAGGATTGCCAGATTCTGCAACATTACACAATAATGCCATCATAAGATAAGTCAATTTGGGACGTAACCCAACATATACGACATTTCAATGATATATACCTGACGTGGATCTTTCACGAGTATTGTCGCCTCGGCTACCAGTTCCGCCAGAGCCCCCGCTTTGAACGGTGCGGTTGGCCTCGAACTGGGCCAGGGCGGCAGCAATTTTGTCAGCAATTAGTTGGTCTAGTTGTGCCTGAGAAGTAGGCAATGGGTCTTGCGTTGTTTGTCTTGTCGTAGGCGGCATTTTTATACTTCAATATAAAATATCAAAGAATAATTAGACATCTATTTAACCGATATTGTCATGCACGTCATACTAATAAAATAAACATCCCACAAGACTCGTAACTCATCACCAAATAATCACCACATCAGAATATGGGAATCACAAGGAAAGAATAAATAATAGTTGTAATCATAACAATAAAAACAACCATAACGGGATAATAACAACAATAAAATTTTACCATAATACATCATGATTTTCATTCATTTTCATTAATAACGATTACATCATTTGTTCATACAACAAAAGGCGGGGATATCTAATCCCACATACATCGTTTGAAAATAACAAAATATCATAACATACTACGCTAGTCATAACTAGTCTAGCTAGGTAAAATACAAAAGATACAACATCCATCACTACTACAACCATCTCTAACAGCTACCACGATCCATCATCAACTGGAAACTTGACTAAGGCTGGGAAGGAGGCCGACGAGCATACTGTGGAGCATTAAGCCGAATGGCTGCGTCCACGGCAGCAATGTGATCATAAATCCGCTGGGCGCGATCCATATGCTCACCAAAAGGAAGACCACGTAAGCTATCCACACGAAGTAGATCATCAGCGACGCGAGTCAGCATAGAGTTCGTCTCAATGATGCGTGCCCAAATGGACCGCATCTGTGCATCAACGTGGGAGACAGTGGAAGAGAACGTCTCTGTCAGGGTCAAAAAGTCTTGCTCAAGAGCGAGCAAAGAGGAAACAGCAAAAGCAGGCATACGTGCCGCCTCACGAGGCGGACCGGGAGAGAAGCTAGCTGGTTGAGACGGACCTACCATCTCAGGGACACCAGGAATGACAGGAGCTGGCTGGGAAGAACCAGCCTCAAAAAGTACACTGGTAACCACAGGGGTAGCAGGGACAACTGTAACAACAGGGACAACTGGGATAACAGGAGCAATAGGGACCTCAACTGGGTCGACAATAGGCAACACGGGGGAGTGAGGTGGTGCCTCCACCTCGGGGCCGACAGGGACAACATCCCTGGGAGCATCATCACTATCAGTAGCGTGGGCACGCATCCCAGCGCGTCTAAGCTCGCTACTGCGGGCAGGACTGCCCTCCAGAATAACAGCAGGATGATCACCCTCCATGGGCTCATCCTCATCATCTGAAACAAATGCACCATGAGGCGCTACCGGCACCTCACCAACAACATGAAAAGGCTCGACAGGAGCCACGAGAGTGGGGGCAGGAATCGGCTCGATGGGAGCCTCTGACACGACAGGCACACTCGGGCCAGCCTGACCCGATGGCCCAACACGAGAAGAATGGGCGACCGAATCAAAGAATCCCGGAGGGAAGGTACGAATAGCAGGGACAGGGTAAACAGGGAATGTGGGTGCGGGAGCGACGAGTGGTGGGGAAGTGACTGACGCCTCAGACATCGCATCGTCCTCACTAGGGTCCTCCTCATCCTCATCCTCCTCATACTCACCGTCGACCATCATCTCGTCCGGCTCGACCTCATCGTCCGAACTCAATACCACAACAACATGGGCGTTGGGAACGTTCTCCACGATCTGAACACTGCTATCAGAGTCGGACATGTACTCGGATTCTTCAGAAGCAGACATTTTCTTTCCTGGCAAAAGTACCGTACTATATATACATAAATATTTAATCAATTTAAGCAAGAACATCTATACTTCCAAAATTTTACCATCTACTTGTTGTTACTTCCCTTGGCGTGCTTGGCTAGGCGATTCGGGACTTCCTTTTCTAATATATTTTTCGTGTTTGTTTTTAAGAAAATATATTTTTTCTCTTTCAAACCAAAAACCGGTTATAGTCTAGATTTTTCCAAAATACTAGTTCGCTATAACCTTGGCTCTGATACCATTTCTGTCACACCACGACAACGGCGGAAACACGTGGCGTGGACGCGAAAGAGAAATGCTTCATAGCCAAGATTAAACAAACACATAATTTAGATAATAAACATTCATTAGACGACAGAAAGTATTTTGTTTAGATACACGTCCCAAAATGTAGTTTTTAACAAAATAAGGATTTTCAACTATTTCCCAATCCCATAGGAAATATTAGTAAATCCCTAACAAAAGTCCGTCTCGTCTTTATTTCGTCCGCCCTAGCCATTGCACGCCTTCACATTCTTAATTACCTGAAAGATATGTTAGGAAAAACGTCAATATATAAATATATCGGTGAGTTTCACAGGTTTTGACACACAAATAAATTAACATTCATTTGTAAATAAGTGCGCATAACGAAATAAGAAATGTGCTACATATGCTATTAGGGTTGCAAGTCCTAATACCGATGGAATCCCCATAGGCCCGTAACCAAAACCAGACTATTTTACTTTGCCCCGCAAGTTGTTTACATGGTAACAACTAATTTAGAATATCGTCGCACCCCGTGGTCCTTCCGTGTTGATCGCTAATCAACCGGGGTGGGTCTCGTCAAGAACCAATAGTACTATTCCCATATTCTACGGCTACATCCCTTTGTATAAATGGTTACAGTTAACTGCGGAGACTTCACGTCCCATGTGACTTTACCGTTACCCATGTGCCCATCTTATGTACCATTTCATACTTTTACATGTTATCGCACATTTAATCCTTTCTTACATATCTTTCCCCCAAGTTTAAAAACAGTAAAACATAAAAGGGGCCGTGAAAACTCACCTCAAGCGTGTCACGTAATCAGAAAATAGTCTTTGCCAAGTCCAATGCGAGACCACCTACATGTGTCCTAACTTAATAAGGTACCGGTCTCAAAGTGCGTGTCTTACTGGCAAGTTGTCTTTCCCCAACTCCCGACACCACGTTTATACTTACGGTTTAATTAGGAATATACCCTAGTCTTAGGTCCGTTGGTGATGATTTATCCCGTTACAAGTTTCACTTAATCTTATAATATAACCGTTGGTATTAATTTCCAAGTTAGTTGGTTTCGTCATCGCGAACCCCGATCATTGCCCGTTTTCCTTACACGTCATGATCTTTAAACATATTTATCAATATGTATTTACTAACTTGTATTAATATTTCGTTATATCTTCCGACTCGACTCACTTTTATTATATATTTATTTCCCCATAAAAATAAATATACAAAGATCTTGTCGAACGAGATTTATTTTATGTTAAGTATTTATTTTTCATATAAGTATACATATACTTATAATAACATACTTAACTTATTTTATTTCTTACAAATTCTCCCATCTCACTTCCAACACTTAGGAAAGTGTTTATGTATATTTTTCACCCTTTATTATCCTTACATATATTTTGTTCACAAAATATATACATATTCTCTTACTTAGAATAGTTAAATCGTAATCGCCGCAATAACGTATACTCGTATCTTGTAGGAAGTTATACTCGTATACTTATCCGTCCGATTTACGCTTATGTCCGATTTATACCTTGTTCGTTTTACACTTTGTTCATTTTACACTTTGTTCATTTTACACTTTGTTCATTTTACACTTTGTCCGATAGCTCGTCGTATTGACATATGTCCGCTTTCCCGATTTCTTAACTTATATATATATCTTTTGTAGGAAATCATACTACTTGCCGGTTTACGCATTTTCCTACTTTCGAATATATATATTAACTTGGATGTTTTATTCCTAAAAATTCTTACAACACTTTTACATCCCCATAAATGTAAAAATGCTTATTTTTATATAAAACATCACAAGTTGTTTACATTACCATTTTTCTTACAAAAATATTAGTGTTTATATTTTCCAACACTTATGGTAAATTTATATTTTTATAAAATACTTTTTATAAAAATATCATTCTTACAAAATAAATATTTGTGTAAGTTTCCTTACTTTTACAAAAGCAGCCCTTTTAAAATATAACTTTTCATTCTCAACCTTTTACTTTCTAAAGTTACATTTTTCAACATAAAGTTTTCAAAATCACATTTTACACCCATGGACTTTCCAAATTTACTTTTTAAACCTCTAACTTTACAAAAGTTATATATTATTCCCAAGACTTATAAAAATGACAATTTCTACTAAAACTAGTAAACTTTAACATGTCCAAATTTACAATAAGTGTTCTTTTCACCATCCAACACTTTTATTAGCCACATATAGTCATTCTAAGTCTACTAACATGTTTGATTTAAGTCTTGGAGTCCATTTGTTCATACTTGTATTTTTAAAGTCTACAACTTTATTTTTGTGATTTTAGCTTCATTACATTTTGTTACAAATATTTCATGTTCAAATGGTTCCATTAGTCATAATATAATGATCAAAACCATTTTTAGGTGTGTTAGGTGTTACTTTATGTTTTTCATCCAAAACAACTTCAAAAAAAAAAATACTAGAACATACAATATTTTTTGTAACAAAATAACATCACCAACCATCCTAAAACTTATGTTCATGATCATCTTTGTGAACATTTTATTTCATTTTTAGAAAACACACAAAACCTTGTTTAAAAACTTTGGTTAAAAGAATCCCAAAAACAACTTGCAAGTTAAGCATATAAATAAATAAAACTTGAACAAGATAAGTTTCAAGAAACTTACTACTAGCACAAGGCTAGGGAAGTCACAAAAACACTAGATTATGAAGGGGTTATGTGTGTCTTCCAAGGTTAAGCTCCAAAGCACTTGAACACACTTGATTTAGGGTAGGAATGGAGTGTTTATTATGTGTTATTAGATTAAAAATCAAGGTGGTGGTGGGGTACAAAGTCACGGCTGATCAGCAGCCCCAAAAGTGAGATATTGAGTTGTTTTGTGATGAGAAAAATGAAGGTTTAATGGTTTATAAAGTGCATTCTTAATACAAAAGACAAAACTCCTTTAAGCATGCTTTTAAACACATGATTGCATTGTGTTTAGACCCAACATTAGGGTGGCTATGGAGGCCTCCCATGGCTGGCCAAAAAGGCCTTGTGGGTCCCACATCATGTGCCAAAAATATCTTGCAAGTATTTAGTTAGATTCGAATCGGTTCGGTTAGGGTTTTTCGGGTTTTTGCGCGTTCTTATTACGAGCTATTTCGGACATATAATTAGCTTTCAATTACCCTTAAACATAGCCTAGTTTAAGTATTGGTAAGTTATTTAGGCTCTTACGGGGTGAAATTATATATTTTACGCGTATCGGGTGTGATACGCGAACTTTATTCGCTACCGGGAGATTTTAATTTGGAGTTTCCATTTATAGTTTTGGGGTTCCAAAACACTTTATATTTCATAAAAATACCCTTTATTTTATATCCTGGGCTTTCGGGATCGTTTTCGGTTATTTAATTATTGCCGGGTAATCACCAACGTCCGTTTCGGACTAGTTTATTCTTATGCGATTCCGTCGCATTTCTAATTAAACTAAGGCATTCCTATGCCGTCTATTGGACTCCGCTATTTTCCGAATACTCAATTATACTTAATTGATATTAATTCTTGCCTAGAACAGTTAATTATATATTAATTGCGTACGGATTTACCTTAATTTTGCCGAACGTCACATTATAAAACCTTGCTTAACTTGAAATAACATTTTGAGGTGTCACTTCTGCCCAAAGGTGATGTGTCACATTAGTTCGTTATAAAGATCTCGTTAAGCATTGTAGCTCGTTCACATAAGTGCCATAAGGTTTCACTTCTGCCCAAAGGTGATGTGTAACAGATTATGTTGGTGAACTGAGCATAATGCATTAGGACTTTGAATGTCTCACTTCTGCCCAAAGGTGATGGGTTACATTCATTGTCGGCAATTTTATATTTAAATGAATAGCGTATAGCCAAAGCTAGAGCATGTTATTTAAGTAGCTTATGTTGGTGTTATGATATTATCACGTCTTCATTACAAAATTGATCCTCACAATTAATGATCCTTCATTAATATAATGATCATAATCTAAGTCTGCCTTATTTCAATACCCGTAACTTGAAACTAATCTCACATTCTTCTGTAAATTACTATCTCAACTAAGTAATCCACTCTAATTATCAAAACTAAGAAGAGTTTGCTTAAATTTTGTTCTTATCAAGTTATCCCTTAAGACATGACATTCTTACGCTCTATCTGATAATGTAATTCAGAATAACGTATGAGCATAATAAGTGGAATAAAAATGTCTCTTATGGTAACTAAGAACGCTTTTACTGATTCCTATCAGGTGAGCTATTAAAGATTCTGAAATTCCTAAGACTAATGTATTATCTATGGAATGAAAGAATATAACGAATTCCCAAGAAGCATGAAATAAATAAATCTAACTTTATGGTTAAATGGCATATGTGAATACATCTCAATATTGAATGACATGACCCATAAAGCTAAGGGGTTACACATGAAAATCAATAAATTTCTAGTGCATAATAACTTTTTCCATAAGTACGATTAGATGCATCATGAATCAACTATAACACTCAAAAATATCAAAGTAAAATGAGTGTGTTGATAGCAAATTACGTACAGGAAAAGGAACGCATTAAACTAGAAAAGTTGATGTTATTCACCTTACTACCATTAAACCTAAAAGAGGAAGAATAATTACCATAGAGAGGATAATTATAAGGTCTGGAAACAAAATACAAGTACTACTTTCAGCTATAAGTTTCTCCAAAGGGAAAGTCTTACTAATCAAAACTATGCCATTAAGAATAGGCATAAGCAATAAGATTACCCATAATTAGAGAGAACAGCTGGCTAAGATGTGTAGTGCCTAATTAAGGATATTTAACTCCATAAATGCTAATGAATTCCAATTAACACATGATGGTTGAGTCTAGTTTTATACTTTTCCTTACCAGATTCCAACAAACATTTAAGATGAGAGTTAGTGGAAAAATTAAGGGTCTATTAACCGTTAATAACTGTTCTTAGTATTGAAGCTTTATGATACCTTACAACATTCTTGAGATTACTCAGAATTTAGTATCAACACTAAAAGCTACAATTATTTTTTTACAGTTACAAGGTTTTAATGACCAAACCAAAGCCACTATTAAGTTAAACTTTTATATTGTTTGTTGTCATTATCTGAATAGAAACCTTATGAAATAAAACTAGATGATCCAATAACGTTTTCACAACTTTGTTATCATGAAAATGAGAATTTAACAAAGGAAAATAAGACCCATGCAACTCATCCACTAAGACCAAAATTTCATGAGAAATCATGACCAGGTCACTAAAGGATGCTTGGTTATCAAATCGCATTCTCAGTGACTTTAAAGCATGTGTTAAACGCCCTAAACATTAAATGGCGAAAGGAATAAATGGGTTTCCATCATAAGTCATAACTAGTTGACATCAGTGGAGCTTAGATAAATATCTAATTGTATCTATTTCGTTTCCTATAGACCAAAGTATTAAAGAAATCAATTCATATATACTTAGTAAGATTCCCTCTAAGTATGTCCTTAAAATTTCTTATGAAATTTGGACGATAAGGGAAATCAAGTATAAAATATATGAAATATTCTCGTTCACATGCATCACTAAAACTTATTATGTGGAGATACTAAGAGACCTAAAAGATTAGTGGGAGCATTAGATGTCATACTTATGACTTGCAAAAGTTACAGAGGTGGGGGGAACGACAATTTGATCTACCCTCAAATTACACCTCTTTCACTGGACAACGCTCTATCACAACTTGTCTCCTTAGCATTTAATGTACTCCTAACAAAGTTTCGTGGATGCATAAATATGGGCGAACTTAGATTTCTTACTAAAGTAATCCTGATCAAGAGAAACGACAATAAACATCATTAGGTTGTTTTCTCTATTAAAATCTATGGATCTTCCAAATGTTAGATCTTAAGCATGCTGAATTCATTAAGATTTCTAAGGTAAGTGGGAGCAGTAAAAGTCCTTATTATGACTTTTCGGAAGTACAAGATGCGGGGGAGAGACTCATTAAAATTCGAGACTCATTAAGTTTATCTCCGAATTTAACTTCGATTATTCCTCTTGTACACCTTACTGCACCAACTCTTACACACTTAGAAACTAATATTGCTCCTTATATACTTGAAAATAAAAACACCTAACTAAAGTTAAGTTTGTATCATAATAAACCCAATGTTCAACTCAAGAGGTCATCTGGGTCTAAAAGCCCATTAAATTTGATGATTATGTAACCTTCCTGACTAATACAAAATGGATGTTTGGAAAGTTTACTGATCCTACCTCTTCTAATTAAATCATTAGTATCAATCAATCTTCTAAATGGAATAAAGCTATTATTAGCATAACTGATTCCATAATTTAGAATAATGTTTGGGATTTGGTTGAATAACCTAAAGGTATTCATAATTAAACCATATCCGAATGGGAACGTTGTAAGATAAGATTGATTGTAAAAGATTATACTCAAGGAGGGATTAGATTATCAAAGAATCTTCTTATCTGTATTACAAAAGATTTCTTTAAGGATAATTACCGTCCTAGTAGCTCATAAGAACTAAGAGCCACATTAGATGGACATTAAAACAACTTTCCATAACGATGACCTACATGTTCATTAAGCAACCTGAAAGTTCTAAACTGAAGGGTAAGAACACTTAGTCTGTAAGTCAATAAGATCCATGTATGGGTTGATGCAAGCATAAATGTGTTGGAATCATAATGAAATTACTCTTCATCAAGAACTAAGTGGATTAAAGAACCTACCTCAAGATGAGTGAGAGCAATTGATGAAAACTTGTCCTTACATAGATGACGTTTCTTTTGACAAGTATATGTTACCTAAGTCAAAGCATTTTTCATGCATGATTTTGACATGATGAATATCGGGGATTCTTCTTACGTAATAGGAATCAAAATATACCGAGATAGACCCAATGGGATATTAGTTTCATCCCATAAGTTTTACTCTAAGTGGGTCCTTAAGTATGTAACATACAACATTGCTCTCTTTTAGAGGATAATAGGATAATTTGAGATTATCACCTTATGCTTCATTAATTAGAAGACTGGTGTAAGTTTAAGTCTATGCTTGTTTATGATATTGTTCGTATTGCTTGACACTAGACTTGTCTAGATTGATGAAAAGCATCTAATGGAACATTACAATATCATTAAGAAACAAGAGACTATAATCTAAAGAAGAAGTGAGAACCTAAAGTGATTGACTACTCTTACTCTATATATTCAAAGGAAATCAAGTGTCAATTTCGGGGTATATCATAACGTTAGCAGACATAACTATCTTATGGAGGAGTCATAAGGAATTGTAATAACAACCTAAACTATCATGACATAATGTGTTGCTAATCACAACAGAATGGTCATTAAATGTTGTTGGTAAATTTATTAGATGACTCATAACTTATTAACTCCATATAAGTACTAAGTTAAAGACTTACTGTGATAAAGTCAGCTACCCTAATTTCTCGAACAGTAACAGTTTGAGAGGAGCTGCATTAAAGTTCGATACGAAATTATTATTCGCTTATGTTAAGAACAAATAGAGGAAATCAGGATTTTGTATCGAATGCATTCATGATATGCTTATGGATCCAATAGCTAAAGGTCTATTACCCATAAAGTCTCACTAAGGGCCAACTAAGAGAAAAGGGTTTTACTAATAACCATGTACAACTGCATATCGTACTATGAATGACTAATGACTAAAGATTAATGATTAATTTTCCTCATTATGATTTGTTTGTCTATTAGTATGCTAAGCTAGCATAATGGCATAAAGACAATAATATAACAAATCAACTAAGGGCATAACGTTAATTGATCCTAATGTTAAGTTTTAAATTTGGGTGTAGTATGATTAATGGGGGTCCTAAGTCGAATAAAGACTTAACGGCTGTATTTCTCTGCTACATTTTGGGTTTAGAACTAAAATGAGTATTAATCACTGCAGACTTACGTAATACTCATAATAAATGATTACTCGGCTAAGTGGGAGAATGTTGGAATAAATATACGTAACGTTTGTATATTTATCGATAGCCATTATAATCATTTATATTATGATGATCAATTATTAATATTATCCTAAGCCCAATAATAGATATGTCTTTGATGGGCGGACTATCATTAGATGGGCCTTATTAGGGTGTCCCATGGGTATGTATAAATAGAGAGATTATTATGAGACTAGGGTTGACACACAATTATAACAACATAACACCATTAGCCATCCCCTATCTCTCTCTCCCAATGTGTTCATAACTTAAAAACACATAAACCATCAGAACTGCATACCCTAAAGGGAACCCGATCAAGATGATGGTATCTTCCATTACTGAGGTTCCTAAATGGTTAAGCATATCAGGTACACATGATTAATCTTATGTTTATTCTTTATGTTCTTATTAA
Organism: Ambrosia trifida; assembly: GCA_028751855.1. Taxonomy (NCBI): domain Eukaryota; kingdom Viridiplantae; phylum Streptophyta; class Magnoliopsida; order Asterales; family Asteraceae; genus Ambrosia; species Ambrosia trifida. Next base: position 46,813,218 of record CM054127.1, read on the forward strand.
TATAATCAACAATTGTCTCATCTTATTATTTCTCGCAAATCTTAATCTATCTAGTAAAGATTTAAACGTGTGAGTTGTGACCGTTTTATATCATCATGAAATTAAAAGGTCTCACTTCAATTCTACAAGTAATCTCACAGATAGATTTTGTTATCGACTTTAAGATCAAGATCAGCAGCAGCCTGCCAAGTCCTTTGCTATAGCGAATTGACGACCCAAACTTTTTATCGCATACGATCCAAAAAGGCTAGCTATATGATCATTATAATCCACCGATTCGTATATTGAACGAGCATATAACCATAGTACCATACCAAAACCCCTCCCCTCTCCCTTTTAGCATGATCATATACATCCAACAATAGGTATAGGTTTATTGGTTGTTTAAACTATGAACTTAATTTAGTATTTATGTATATATTGTGTATATGAATTTATGTGTGTATCTAGAACGTATATATTAGCATTGTGTACACTATAGTTTAAGTAAGGATTGAATTAAGTGATCAAGTAATTAGGCTGCAAAGGATTAAAGGAACAATGGAACGTAGCAGCTTGCAAGGAAATATTGCAGCCATATCTACAAGGCGCACTTCAACGTCAAAAGACAGAAATATCCCTACGGTTATCTTTGGCGCCAAATATGAAACGTTGCGTCTGAAATAGTACATTGTGACAATTGAAGACATGTAAAAGTATATATAGATGTCATTTGTTTACGGTTGTACCCACCAAGATTGATTAATCCATAATTCAATCCTTAAACGTGTTCTTCGTATATATTTCATTGAGTATCACTTTGTTCTTGATTTTCTATTCGGATTGTTTGTTTCAAAGTGTGTTATTGTTTGTTGAATCTTCCCCAGTCCAACAAGGTTCTTGTACAAAGTGCATTTTTCTGATAAAGTGTGAAAAGTCTGTGTAGTCATTATGTTTTAAATTTTGGCTATGATGTTTCGATTCCATTTGCATTGTATTATAATACTGTGCCAAAAAAATATAAAACATCATGCCTAAAATTTAAAACACAATGTTTATATAGACTTCTCACACTTTGTACGAAAAATGCACTTTAAACAGGCCCTCCAACAATATAGCAATTACAAAAAAATATAAAATAGAAAGAATTACACATATTGTCCTTTAGTTATTAGCGAAATTGCACTCTTTGCCCTTTATGTTAATTTTTCACTCCTTATGTTCTTTATTTTCTAAATTTGCTACACTCTATGTTCTTTAGCCTAACTCCGTTAAAAAGCTTGGTTAACTTTGAAACTAAATTTACACTTTAAACCTTATAAAATAATAACATGTCATTTTGCCTAGCTATAGTTTCTATTGAACTAGTTATTATTTTATAAGAGCTAAAAGTGTATTATATATATATATATATATATATATATATATATAGACAAAAGATCAAATACAAACAAAATTATCGTGCGAACAGTACGAACTGAAGGGAACAAAAAAAAAAGTGGCGGTGACATTTTCGTAAGTAATGACCACCACTCTTGTTGTATAATTACTCTAGTGTATATAATTACTCTAGAGTAAAAAAGTGGCGGTGACATTTTCGTAAATAATGACCACCACTCTTGTTGTATAATTACTCTAGTGTATATAATTACTCTAGAGTAATTACCCTAGAGTAATTATATAATTACTCTAGTTATATAACTACGCTATATAATTACTTTAGATTAATTTTATAATTACTCTAGTTATATAATTACGCTAGAGTAATTACGCTAGTTATATAACTAGAGTAATTATATAATTACTCTAGTTATATAAAGTTTCCAATATTTACAGAAATGCCACCGCGTGTTTTTTACTTCAGTTCGTACTGTTCGTACGATAAAGCCTATTTGTACGTGAACTTTACTCTCTCTCTCTCTCTCTCTCTCTCTCTCTCTATATATATATATATATATATATATATAGGTTTAGGATCCTGTACAAAGTACATTTTTCGTGAGAAGTGTGAGAAGGACTAAGAATTGACATGTAGACATCATGTTTTGGATTTAGTAATGATGTTTTAGGTTGTTTTAACTTGAAAAACACCAAACACAGCAATCTAAAACACAATATAATGTATTATAGTCATTAAATTTAAAAAACAGCAAAAAACACACTACTTAACGCTTAAAACACACTGCTAATGTTCTTAGCATGGTGTTTTAAGTTTTAAGCCTAAAATACATTGTTTTCGGTTTTTAATTGTTATGTTTGGTGTTTTTATAGGCAAAACAATCAAAAACATCACGACTAAGTTCAAAAAATGATGCCTAAGTATCAATTTTTAATACTTCTCACACTTCTCACAAAAAAATCACTTTGTACACGATCTTGACCCTATATATATATATATATATATATATATATATATATATATATAATCCGGTTGTGGGAGAAATCTCCGACCAACCAAACCATCGTTGTCGTCACCACCGGGAGCCATTGCTGTCACGTATCCATGACCACCTGTAATAACCGTGTACTTTGTATGAATTATTTTAATCGAAATATGTGACTTTATACGAGAAATCATTGGGAATATTTTTAGTTTCGAGTTAGGTACCATAAACCATAATTTTGGAGTAAAACGATTGATGAAAAACATATTTCGTTTTTATAAAAACTCATTTTATATATAAACATACACGTATATACAGCCGAAGTTAAGCGAATTTACGTCAAACATAACCCGACAAACATGAAACCTGACCGAAACTTGTTAAAAACTTATATCGAATCCAACCGATTCAAACCGGATTGCAAAACGGGTCAAAAACCCAAACATAACTCGACCCGCGTTAACAAAAACGGATCTTACACCTCCAAATCGCACCCAAACTTGGATCTGGTTTCTACCACATGGTTCTAGCTCAAAATCGCACTCATATATGCTTTATCACATGTTTAAAGTCCCAATTATTAAGCCACCATCGAATTATTATACCTTTAACGAACCTACTTGGTTGTTCAGTCGATTATACTGCAGATTGAGACCATAAATACATTCATACCTCCTAATCGGCATGTTCTGTACCAAAACATTCAAATCGAGCTCCAATTTGACGATATAGAATAAACAGTCGTGAGTCTTTAATCGAGGATTACACCTCATTTCTAACAGGTTAATATGATTATTTTATATGGTTTTGATCGTAATTTGATGTAGTTTAAAAGCTATATGATTTCGTTTCATGTCGTGCCTTAGTTTCGTTGATTGATTTGGGGTTAAGGCTTAGGGTTCCGAAAAGGCTTGAATTGGGAACCAAAAACTATAACTAGTTTAAATGACATGTTATTATTTTATAAGGGCTAAAAGTGTAAATTTAGTTTCAAAGTTAACCAGGTTTTTTTAACAGAGTTAGGCTAAAAAACAAAAAGTATAGCAAATTTAGAAAATAAAGGAAAGAATGAGTGAAAAATTCACAAAAATGACAGAAAGTGCAATTTCACTAATAACTAAAGCAGTATGTAATTCTCTCTATAAAAATATTATTGATTGTGTACCTCTGTGTACAACCAATGACCATGCATTAACACGCCGTGTTAGTTGGATTTTGTGCTTCATTATAAAAGGTATGGGTGGGCCTCAAGTTTTCATTCTACCAGCTTTTTTCGATCTTTATCATCAATCTGCTTTAATTTCATGTCACCTTGAATCTTATGGAAAGTCAAATAAAAACATGTGATGTGTTTTTCTGTCATTAATGACGCCTTTTTATAGATTATTGACTACATTTCATTTCAATATGAAGTAACCTCTCTATTTTCTCGGATTAAGATTTGCAGTGTTGCCCCATCTTATCCTTTCATGACATGACTATTTTTTTTTTTGCCCCATCTTATCCTTTCATGACATGACATGACTATTTGGGTGGAACATTACTAGGTATGTTTATTTGTTCTGTTATTAAATAACATGGACACTGTTTATTAGTGATCATATGTTATTGAATTGAAAAATCTATATATGTTACTCAATATATGGGAAGTTGCATGCACTATATATAATTATAATTGCTAAAAAACACAAATGCATTTTAATTTGTTACACTTAAGATGATGTGGCACCAAATATATTAGTTAGATCATAGAATCCAAGGCCATGATGGTGCTTAGATTCATCGGATGCATGTACTTCTCCGAACCAGAATAAATTGTTTCAACAATGATCTTGTTTGCGCGTTCGGTTGGATGAAATGGATCCCAAAATACATATATCTCCCTATTGTCACAAAGATTTGATGTCGGGTTACATATGCCAACCCCATTATACGGTCCTTGTCCACAACATGCAACTTTTGATGTTATAAAACCTATATTAAAAACAAACAAAGTTAATTTGAGAACATATGCAACATGGTAACTTTTTTAATGGATTGGAAATAAGGTAGTGGGTAAAGTCATGCATGTTTGCCACTCACCAAAGGCTTGAGGATTACTGATAAAGTCATTTTGCATAAGCATTGCGTTGACCGCGACAAAGTGGTCGGATCCAAGCTCCTGGTTGAGGCTCTGAATCATTTGCACGAGTTGGGGGTTGTACAAAGCCGCTGCCTGTTGTGGCTCATTCGCACATTGACCGTTTGCAGCCGCCAGGGCTAACTGGGACGGAACACAACCTAACGGACCAGATCCTGTCACTAGGATCCGTCTAGCTCCCAGATTATATAAATTCTGTGATCAATGTTGTCATCAGTTATTAATTTTGCAAACTTGTGAATATTTAAAATGGTTAAATAAAGTGTGATATGGGGAAAATGGGTTTTAGAAATTTGAGTTTCAATGTGACCATTTTAGAAGTTGCGATAAACTAATAATCATATGCTAAAATGTTTTTATATTTGACAAACTATAATCACTTGAGAAATCGAGTGATAAATATGACCAATAGGACGTTTCATAAAATTAACGATCTAGTTTGAACTAGTAAAAGTCTCTTAAAAAGTAGTAATCGATTATTGGACTTAATTAATTTCACAAGGCAAAATCACGAACAAAATGGATATTGACTTTCTTATTTTATAACCTTTTTTTTCTTAAATAATAAAAATCTAATGTAAATGGGTGAAATTTGCCCCAAAGATATTTAAAAAAAAATCAGGGTCAAAGCACCTTGTGCCGAAAACACCCTATGGAAAGAGACAAAGAATGACACATGACATCTTCTCATTAAATTAAATTATTTAAAAACCTCATACGTCAATACCAATTTTGTTAAGTGTGTTGGTGAGCATGACTATTTTCGTGATTTTCCCCTTTCATAATCAACTGAAAATATGAAACCGGACAAACTTGTATAAACATTTACCATAAGGATCTTGCGGTACTCTGAAATAATATATTTGGTAAACTGAGGAATGGTGTATTGTAGCCTTCTTGCAGTAATCGGAGCCAAGAAATAATTGTTAACATAGTCATTGCCTCCTAGTGTGATCAGAACCAGAGCTTGGTTCACGAGCCGTTGGGTCTGGTCCGATCCAATCAATGCACTCACTTGAGACTGGTACGCTTCAAAATTTTCTAGTTGTTGACCTATCCTTATAATACTTGCCTACCCAAAACAATTAATCAAACAACAAAGTCACATTAATAATTTAATATCAAGTAAATGCATTTAATAAATGTTTATAACATTGTATTTGTCCAAATCACCCTTCCATTTTTATGAGAAAATCTCATTTCCATAAACATTCAGATATTGAGTCGTTTTGTACAACTTACAAACTGAATTCCGGTGTCGTTGAGTATACCGATCCCAGCTGACGCAAAGTTTGCTCCGACCAATAGTTTGTCGCCGGTCAACTCCGGGCTCAAGTATGGCAAAGTTGGCTCTGCCCCGAGCTTTTGACCTACGTACACAAAACTTGCACTTCTTTACATTAAAGATATAGCATGTGACCAACAATGTTTTATGTTCTAGTAGAGTAGTAGGTCCTTACTACTTTAGAGTGGAGGGAGTGGGCGGGAATGTGAGGGCGGGGAGGGGTTTCATGGGCGGGAATACCGCACCTTGGTGGCGTGGAAGAGGGCGGGGAAGAAACCATCGGCGTGGGGGGGGGGGGGGGGGGGAGGAAGCCACGTGGAGAAGACTTATTGGCCGATTTTTTTTCTTATTTTTTTAAACTTTAACCCAATATAATATTATTCTCTTCACCCCCTTTCCCCCTTCCACTCCCCACAATTCCCCCCACATGGGTCCCACAAGTGTCACATGGCGCTTCACCCCCCCCCCCCCCTCCACTCCCTATAGTCTTATTAGGCACAAAAAGAAAACTTTGGAAAAGTTAGTGTTTTTTTAAATATTTGTAGTCGCACTTGAGAAGCATCCCTTTATGTAATCACGACACGTACATGTTGAATTTGGACTTAACAGAAACTTTTGGTGAAGTTGTACTTGCCAACAATGATTTCATTGTTTGCAACTACAACTTCTTCTAAAGTCGATGTTAGTAAGTCTAAATTCAACACAAGTTTGTGGTTGGCAAGTGCAATTTCACCTAAATTCCAATTTCTTGTCGAGAAAATTCATTTGGGAGAATACGAGGTACTGCGTACCATATAATTATTTTTGTACTATATAATGTGACAAGACATGTCTAATTGTGTAAATCACGAAAATATATAGACAATTTGTTTCACTTTTTTTTTCTCAAACTAAGGATTGACTTTTTGTCCGTAAAAAAACTAGACTTATAAATCGCATATATAAATAACTTACTGATAAGGTCAGGAATGTTAAACCCGTTGGAGAAGCGACCCGTGGGTCGATGTGTAGGGTAATCAATGCCATACGGTGGAGAGTCAGCTCGCGCGTCGGTGATTAGGTAATTGTTGTTGCCATTGTCGACCAATGAGTCACCAAACACGAAGAAGGCACGAGCTCCATGAGCCTTTGGCATGGCTACAAGTAACATAATCATTAAGACCGCAACTAGCGGCATAAGGGTGGTAGCGACGCCCTCAAAGGAGGAGTATTTGGCCATGTTTAGGTAGTGAAGACGAGTGGAGATGGTGGTGTTTTATACAAGGGTTGCATGCATGTAGGTCCTTCTTAATTAGTTGGTTGAAGTATAATAACTATGATATGAAAACGAAATGTTAAAGATATGTATGATAAAAAATCGCAGCGTCTTATTGCGGCCAATTAAATATACAAAGTATTATATTGTTTTTTAGTTATTCTCAATCCAACACTTGATTTGTTTTTTTAGTTACACTTCCTACCAAAAGTCTTGTAATCTATCGGTATCAAGATGTGCAACAAAAGTTTTTTTTTTTTTTTTCTCTTTAAGTGTTCGAGGGTAACAGTTCTATGATGAACATTTGTGTAGATTTAGGAGTATGTTTACTTGGCGAGTTGGCGTATAAGTTAAGTCATTCTAAAAAAAAATATGGTTTTCAGTTGTCCTTTAGGCATTTTATCATTTTTGACAAGGTAAAATCTAATAAACATACAAAACTAATTATTTATGAAATTATAAAAATAAGAAATGCATAACATGGTGCGAAACCGATCTGATTTGTGTTTAATTGTGGACCTATTGTTTATGAACTAAATAAATTTTGTGTTATTTCTTTTCTTGTTAGTTTTGTAGGTGTATAGGTATGTTTAATTAAGCGATCGAAAATCCATATGTAGTGAGGTTTTAGCACCATTCTCATATCGAAATGTTCAATTAGGGAAGATACGCAGATTACTTATACCAAAAGAAACTTCTTCGGTCACTATTACGAACGAAAGCCATGTAAATTGGAAAATGAATCATGCATTAGTTGCATAGAGTGTTTAGTAACACTATATATTGTTAATGGATTGTTTCCATTCAAACTTAAATAAGTAATATAGGATATGTCCCACTCGTGTGGTGTGGTGTGGTGGTAACTAAGTTGGTATACTAACATGGAGGTCATGAGTTCAATACCCAGTAACAATTAATATTGGAGAATTTAACCGTAAAAAGTAATATATATGATATAGAATCTATTATCTATTAATATATATAAAAGAAAATGTATATGCTGACGTGGCGTGCAATGGAGGCCTCAACCTCCCCTTGAGAGTGCCACGTGGCTTAATAATTGAGTGTTTTTTGTGTTTTTGAGTATTTTCCTTATTTAACAAAAAAAAAAAAAAAAAAAAAAAAAAAAAAAAAAAAAAAAAAAAACCCTATAACCTAAAAAGCCCTAAAAATAACGATGATCGTATCCTTTTTGATTCTTCTGTAAATTCTCCTTCACGTCAATAGTTTGTTCCATCTTTCTTCTGCTTCTTTTATCATCATCTAACTTTTACGTGTTTTTGTTTTAATGTCGTTTCAGTTGCTGTGGATGTGTTAATAGGTTCATCTTATAGCGGGAATTAGCTTCATCTTCGTGGTTTCTTATTAAATCGTTGAATCGGTATATTTTATTTGATTTTTAATTTAAGTGTAAAAGTAATTGTTGAGTGTTTAATTTGTTTGTTTTATTTCAGATCTGAAGTTGTACTTTGTGTATTCGTGAATCATATGTTATAGAATCATCTTCAATCTTTTTAAGTAGTTTTTAAAGATCTAAGGATTGTTTACAGCATCAAACTGAAAGATTAGGTATAGGGAAAATTCTCTGAAATGATCTTATTATGAATGAGAACCCCTTTAAATAGGGAGAAAACAAGTTAACCCTAATCTGTAAATAAGGAAACGATACAAGATAATTACAAACTCTATCTATACCATAAATACAAAATTCAAATAATAATATCTATAATAATATCGGCTAAGACTCCCCCGCAGTTTGAACGGGGGAAGGTCCAACGCTCAAACTGGATCTGAAAGACTCAAATAGAGGTCGAGAGAGCCCCTTCGTGAAAATATCCGCATACTGAAGAGCCGAAGGAACATGCAACACCCGAATGTGACCAATACGAACTTTTTCACGAACAAAGTGAATATCAATCTCTACATGCTTTGTCCGTTGATGTTGCACGGGATTGCCGGATAAATAAACAGCGGACACGTTGTCACAATACACGATGGAGGCTCTACGTAAAGGAGTGTGCAGTTCGAGTAATAAGTTGCGCAGCCAAGTTGCTTCGGCGACTGCATTAGCGACCCCCCTGTATTCAGCTTCAGCACTCGAACGTGAAATAGTAGGTTGTCGTTTAGAGGACCATGACAATAAGTTATCACCCAAAAACACACAATACCCGCTGGTAGATCGTCTAGAGTCGGGACATCCGGCCCAATCAGCGTCTGAATAAGCAACCAAATCATGTGAGCGAGATTTGACAAGACGAATCCCGTAATGCAATGTGCCCTGGATATAGCGAATGATCCGCTTCATAAAAGCATAATGAGCCTCCCGAGGATCATGCATGAACAAGCAAACCTGTTGGACCGCATAAGAGATGTCTGGGCGAGTATAAGTCAAGTATTGTAATGCTCCTGCAAGACTGCGGTACAACATAGGGTCCGAAACTGGAGGACCGTCAGAAGCACTAAGTTTGGATGATATATCCACAGGCGTGTGACAAGGCTTGCAAGCAGTCATGTTAGCACGCGCAATAATTTCCTTAGCATACTGTTGTTGTGATAAAAAGAGACCCGTGGGTTGCTGATCAACTTTGATACCCAAAAAATGATGAAGACGACCCAAATCAGTCATCGCGAACTCTCGAGAGAGTGAGCGAATGATATTATTAAGCAGATTATCATTAGATGCAGTTAACACTATATCATCCACATAAAGAAGCAGGAAAGCAATATTAGCAGGGTCCCGATGATACACAAATAAAGAGTGATCACAAGAGCTGCTAGTGAAACCCTGTGAGGTGATAAAAGTAGCAAACCGTGTGTACCATGCCCGTGGCGCTTGTTTCAGACCGTATAGAGACTTTTTAAGTCGACACACAAATTGAGGGTGCTGCTTATCAACGAAGCCAGGGGGTTGATGCATGTAAACTGTCTCATTAAGGTTGCCGTGTAAGAAAGCATTCTTGACATCCAGTTGATGAATCGGCCAAGACCTGGTAACTGCTAAAGATAAAACAGTCCTAATAGTAGCCGGTTTAACAACCGGACTAAACGTGTCATCACAATCAACACCGACAGTCTGTGAGTTCCCGTTGACAACCAAACGAGCTTTATATCTCTCTAAAGAACCGTCAGACCGAAACTTATGGCGGAAAAGCCACATGCAACGTATCACAGGTCGGTCTATTGGTCTGGGAACTAATTCCCAAGTATCATTATCCTGTAAAGCAGAAAATTCGATCCTCATAGCACTCAACCAATTAAAATCATCAAAGGCCTTGGCATAGGATTTGGGAACTGGGGAGATGGTATTGGGAGTGTGGAGGATGGGTGTGGAACGGGATTTGGAACGGGTGGTCATTGGGTGTTGATTAGTGGGCTGTGGGTTAGGCACGGGTGGGGCTGTGGATTGTGGGACGGGTGGAGGGTCAGTAGTGGAAGAAGGAGGTGCCGGGGGCTGTGATACGGGTGGTGGGACGGACGTACCAGGTGGAGGCCGAGGCCGTCTACTATATGTGATGGGGTAGGGTGTGGTGGGAGATGGGCGAATGATAGGGGGAGGAATGAATGAAAACCCCGGAGGAGGGGAATCATCAAGGAACCGGTAAGAGGTGTGGGGTTGTGGGATGGTATACGGAAAGGTGTTTTCGTCAAAGGTGACATGACGCGATATATGGACCTTTCCAGTGGTGGGATCAAAGCATCTATATCCGCGGAAATCTGGAGGATAACCAAGGAAGATGCAACGGAGGGCACGAGGGTGAAGTTTGTGAGGTTGTGTGGCGGAGGTATTGGGGTAGCATGCACACCCGAAAACGCGTAAATGGTCGTAGTCAGGGTGACGGAGGTAAAGGGCAAAGGTGGGGGTGTAAAAATTTAAGCGTTTGGTCGGTAGGATATTATGGAGGTATGAGGCGGTGTGAAGTGCTTCCACCCAAAAGAGGGGGGGTAGGTTTGCATGGATTAAGAGAGCACGTATGATGTCGTTGAGGCGACGTATCATGCGTTCGGCCCGTCCGTTTTGGGAGGACGTTTGGGGGCAGGAAAAACGAAATAGCAAGCCATGATGAGTGGCAAAGCTTTTGAAGGCGTGGTTATCGAATTCGCCCCCAAGGTCACATTGAAAAGTTTTGATGTTACGGTGAAATTGTGTAAGAATTAATTTGTGGAATTTAGTAAAGGTGGGAAAGGCCTCGGATTTAAATTTTAGGGGGTAAACCCACACAAAGTGTGAGAAATTGTCAACGAGCACCATGTAATATTTGTAACCGGTTTTGCTCGTGACAGGGGAGGTCCATAAATCACAATGGATGATGTCAAAAGGTGCAAACGTAAAAGAATTTGAAACCGAAAATGGTAAACGTTTACTATTAGAAATTTGACAGGAGTTGCAAACATGAGACAAATTGTCTTTATTACATGAAAAATTAAAAGTACGACGTAATAAATTTAAAACTTGATTCCCGGGGTGGCCGAGACGCTCGTGCCAAGGAAGTGTTGGGGTGGAGATAAAGCATGCTTGAGGAGGTAGTTGAGGTGGAGTGAATGGATAGAGGTCCCCGGTACTGTTGTGTCTTGAAAGAGTCCGTTTAGTGAAGAGATCCTTCAAAGAAAAACCATACGGGTCAAATTCAACAGACACATTATTATCACGAGTAAAACGCCGTACAGAAATTAGGTTTCTAATAATTTGAGGGCTGTAAAGGACATTGGGTAATATGTAGGTGCGGTTGGGTAAAGGGTGAAAACCAGTGCCCGTGCTTTTAATTGGAATGCAAGTACCATTACCGACCATAATTGACTTATGAACAGGATAAGAACTAGGAATAAGAATTTTACCTTGGTCTCGTGCCGAGTGAGACCCTGCACCGGTGTCCATAATATCATTGGTCCAGGAGGAGTTCGGGTGCATCTGCATGTTAGAAAACGCTGCACTCAAATCAGATGGACTTAAAGCATCATACCCGTATGGTTGCGGCCCAAAGTGAGGAGAAGAGTAGTGGGCTGAAGCTGCATAGTGGGCTGGAGTAGAAGCTTGCTGATTGAAACCTGGGCCAGCAGGGGGTCGCCAATTGTTCTGGGTCGGGTACGGGCAGGGAGGGGTATTCCACCATGCCCAATTAGGGTAAGGTGAATTATAAGCTGATGGGTTCCCTGCAGTCCAGAATGAGCGACCGTACCCAGGTCCGCCACCTCGACGGCCACCCCTGTTGTTTCTGCCGCGGCCCCGCCCTCGCCACCTGGGCTGGTGAGATCCTGCTGATGAGTCAGAAGTCTGCTGCTGCTGCTCAGAGGCAGCAGCCGTGAGGGCAGGTGAAGGAGGTTTTGTTGCTTCTGTGGTGGGAGCAATAAGGACAGAGGTCTGTGTGCTCTTCTGAGATTCAATTCGGATGGCTTCATCTTGAAGGAGGGAGATGGCTAGATCCCAGTCAGCGTCCCTGTTATTGATAAACGATGCAGTAGTGTTGTATTCAGCAGGAAGGCCACGGACTAGCTGTAGGACCAATCGTGATTCAGAAACCGGATGATCGACATCAGCGAGTTGCGAAGCAAGATTTTGAAGTTGGGTACAGTAATCATCCAAAGAAGAACAGGAGGACAGAGACATGTTGCAGAACCGGGTTTCGAGGGCAGCCGCGCGGGCTTTCTTATTGCTGAGGTAAATCTTCTCCAGTTTGACCCAGGCTTGTCTGGCAGAAGTGGTGTTTGGTTGGATCCGACCAAGAATACTGTCTGAAACAGTGTTGAGGATCCACTGCAGGACAAGAGCATCAAGCTCGAGCCATTGAGGATAGGTGGGGTCGGTTTCGGGTGGGGCAGGTGTGCCGTCAATGTGGTCTGCAACCTTATAGGCGACAACGTGTAGTTGGAACAGCTGAACCCACGATGAATAGGTCACCGTGGAGCCGTCCAAGGTACGGATTTTGGACTGAATGTTGGTGACCGAATAGGCCGGGTGAAGGGCGTTGGGTTTGGTGTTGGCTGAGGAGGACTGGTCATCGGGTTTAGTCATCGCTGCTGCAGTTGCGAGAACAGATCAGAACAGGTCTGAACTTTGACGGCTGCTGTGATCTGTTCGAAAACAGAGAGAGGTAAGGATCTGTTCGAAAACAGAAAAGAAGAAGGAAGGCTGCAGAAAAAAAACGGCAGAGAGCTCAGGTATAGAACCGAAGCTCTGATACCATGAAAGATTAGGTATAGGGAAAATTCTCTGAAATGATCTTATTATGAATGAGAACCCCTTTAAATAGGGAGAAAACAAGTTAACCCTAATCTGTAAATAAGGAAACGATACAAGATAATTACAAACTCTATCTATACCATAAATACAAAATTCAAATAATAATATCTATAATAATATCGGCTAAGACAAACAAGAATACCATGATTTTAAGTAGTATATAAGAACTCAGGTCTATTGACTAATCAACGAATATTTCAAACAAAGTTAATTTGCATTCTGCAACTGAGATTTGCACATTCATCATCTTTTTTGTTAGTATTTAATATATTGACTTATTTTACTACTTTGATTTATTCAAAACTTTTATTGGGGACTCAAATTTTGCTAATTTAGATTTTTTTTTTTTTTAGGTGGAAAGTATTGCATTGTGTAGAACTCAGAAGGAGTTCTATTTTTTTTTTATAATGATAAACATGAATCCGCTATGGGGATGTTTGGGATTGATTATTCAAAACAGATTATGCTTTTTGGAAAATCAGGAGATTATTGTGTTTTGACAGTCTAAAAAACTGATTATCTACGTTTTCAAAACACAATCCCAAACACCCTATATATCGCATTGGGCCAGAGCAAGAACAAGAGCTGCCAAGGTATTAATATTTTCTTTATTGTATTTTTGTGTTCTTAATGCACCATTTAATGCGCTTTGCTTAATATAAAGAAGTTGCATATTTAGGTCTAATATTTTCGGCCCCTCCAATTAAAATGTCATGTTTAAATTTGCTGTCACGTTTAAATTTACTTTCATCCAATACATGTACACAAAACATCAGCAAAGATAGGAAGAGAGGGACCGCAATGCGCGCTAGATGCACACAATGAACATAAGGCGCGTTATGTTTGGACATATAGTATGATACTTTAAAAGCCGAACATCAAGCAGGTTTGGTTTGCGTAAATTGGTGAACCCGTTTGTTTTTTTTTTACTTGGCGGTGCATTTGAACCAACAAGCAGTTGGACCAAGTAGAATATGATCTTGAGGGCTTGGCCTTTTATAAGATAAGAGATGGTTTAGGGTACAAGTTTGAAACTTTGAGACCTATGATACCAACTACAACTAATCTGAAATCATAATTTGGATACATATATGAAATATGAAAATATTAATATTTGACTATCTTCTTCAGTCAACATTGTTTGTAAAGGGAGCTTGGATCTGGAAAAGGTTGGTTGCATGGAATTTCATATAGTTTACACCCTTACTGTATTACTGTTTTCCATTTACTTTTTTTTTCCACTTTTACTTACTATCGAGTTATGTTTATGAAGGCTAACTTTTGGCTCGGCACGTTGTTAATGGATAGAAGTGTGGAGGTATACTGCATGATGGGGCTTTTATCTATTGAAGGGATGGATGAAAGATTTGTCTTCTAGAAAAAGGGTTTTAAGATATGTTTACTGTGAGCTAATGACCAAATCATATTTAATGGTTTGGGAGATCATTTAACTTGATACAGATAGGTTTAACCTCATGGTGGTTTTTGTTGTATGATAATGGGCAGTTGTGGATGCAGCATTAGGTAACCTTACCTCAACTTATGTGAATAATATGTTTTATGAATTTAAAACTAGCTGAGATGGTATAGCTTCCATCAAGGCTAAAACAATAGTTTAATCAACTGATGTGAAATAGGAGGGAGTTGGATGTGAAACTTTTTTTTCATCGTCAGAGGAATCTATGGAGGAGGTTTTTGATAAGGAAAGTTTTTGATTTGGGTTAACTGTAGTGTGTAGAAGGAGGAGGGATTTGGAAGATGTTGCGGTTAAACAGTCTTTTGTGAGACGAATACTCCGGAGTCCGATGATCTGTACTTTTATGGCATCTACGATGGCCATGGCTGCTCACATGTATGCGATTATCTTATCATATTCACAAATATTTTTTCAAAAGCGTTATTTTATATTTTGTATGCTCAAATACTTTTCTTAATGTTTTATAGGTGGTGATGAAGTGCAAAGACATGATGCACGAGATAGTGAATGAAGAAGTGGAGAATTGCGAGAAATCAATTGAATGGAAGGAGACGATGGTGAAGAGTTTCTCACGAATGGATAAGGATGTAACTAAATGGACCAGCTCTGCTTCCAGTTCAAGTTATTAATTAGTTATATATGTTCTTAATAGAGATTCTGGTTGATTAAATCTATTAGTCGACTCACAGATAAGTTTTTAAATGTAGCTTGATCGACCTGATCAGCTCCAAAGAATTGAAGAGGCCGGTGGGTTGCAGATACGTATAATCTAGAGGTACATTTAAAAAACCAGCTTACTGTTAATATTATTTTAGTCTCACCGAAATTGACCAGAATTGTCTAATCTATGCGCAGGGAATGGATCCTCCAACCACACTTACATGTGACTTAAGGCCATATCAAAAGCAGGCTCTTTTTTGGATGACGGAATCAGAAAAAGGCGTAGATGTTGAAAATTGCAGATGAAACACTGCATCCATGTTGGGGTGGCATATCGCATATGTGACGAGAGTGATATTCAACTATTTATTAATTTACGATGACTAATTTTAAACGTGAAGAAGACAATTATATTAATTCTGATAAAATTGATGTTGTTAACTAAAACACAAGGGCAACTGCAATTAATGTGAATATTTTCTTTGGGAACCCACTACTAAATCCCCAAAAGCGACACAAATGGCCAGAGGAAGAGTAAGTTTTTAGTCGTTTACTTCTATTAAATTGTATTTTCATGATTTATTGATCTTATATGTTATAACTTATTTTCTTTGTAATATTAGCAGATGCAATGGGATTTGGCAAAACCGTGATGAATATTTCTTTAATTCTTGCAAGACCACACAAAGGAATTGGCGAAAATGAAAATGAATAAATAGAAAATAATAGAAGTTATGAAGCAAATATCTTTAGAAGACCACAAGGCGGCACACTAATTGTTTGTCCCAGTGTGAGATTGTGAATGTTTAGGCTATGGAGTAACAGTCATTGGATTTGAATTTGCTGATGCAACACGCATCATGGTAAGTTTTTTTTGCAATTTAATTTATAAAAAATTATTAATTTTTTATAGTTTTATAATATAATATTAATATTAATTTTATTTGATTATAGATTGATAGTGCAAGAAATGATGGAATTCTTCTTGAAGTTGTTCAAGTCCTCACAGATCTTAACGGAAACGAAAACTTGCGCATCGATCGACTTCACTATCACCACAAACTCTGTGTATTAATGGTGAAGTGAGTCCGTCACCTGGACCTCAGACTCCCTCTGTTCACTGTGAAGACTATGGTCAACGGTTTCGGGCAAATTCCTTATCGCATAGCGTGAAAAGAAAATCCAAAACTAGATTGAGAAACAATAAGGTATTGAAGCGCACAAATAAAAAGGTCCTCGGCCTGGATGACTTTTCAGCTATTGAACTACTTGCTGCTGTTGCATGTAGTCGCTTAATTCATGATAATGCAGATCTTGTGGAGGAGTTCTCTGTTTCTAAAGAACACACAACACCACCAGGAATCAATTCGTGTAGTGTTGATGGGAAAAATGTTGAATCGAATGGTTCGTCAATTGGGAAAGAAGTTGACGAGAAAAAGACTATTGTGTGCAAAGAGTTAAGGTTACATTGGGACTTAAATACCGTAATGGATGAGTGGAAGGAACCGTGTGATGATTTGCTGATTGAACCTCGGTTGTCTGTGAAGGATGATGTTGCAATCTCACTTGCTCCGCTCACTGAAAATTGTAATAATGGATTGATAGAAGATTTGGAGGTGATGAGCACAAAGAAGATTAGTATCAAGACATCAGATGGTGAAAGTTCTGCGAGTAAATCAGATGTTACTCTTTTACTCTTTTTGTTAAGAATAATGATGAATTTGGTAGATGTTACTCTTTTACTAATATTTGTTTATTGTTATGTTGGCATGTAAAAGTCATGTTAATTATAATTTTTTTCTTATTTATCCTCTGTTGATTTTGCAGAAAGTGATATGCCCATACCATTTAAGCTTAAAAATTGGTATAAGGGTGTGTTTAACTATGATTTTATTCTCACTAAACAGAATATTCTCACTAAACACATGTGAAGTTGAGAATTTTGAAATCGAATAATACATTTTTTTCTGATAACCTTTCGTATTTGGTTGAGTTTTTTTTTTTTAAATCATATATTGAAAATTTTATTAAGTCATATTAGAATTTTCAATCTCGGGACGCTCCCGGGTAATCAGCTAGTTCTTAATAATAATAATAGAAGAGAGAACAATCATATTTAATGGGTTTTCATGAAAATGGAAAAAAAAAACATCTTGTATAACAATTATTGGTAGAATTCCAAATATTACATTTTTGAGTTTTAACTTTAAGTACGTGGGAGGCATGATACAATTGCTCAAAGCCTCAAACTTTAATGAGACCTTCTTTTTCGGCTATTGAATATTTGAATACCTCATTTTATTTTTATTATATTTAATTTTGAAACCAGAATTTTCTTGTAGATTGAAATTTAACATGTAAATAAATTCATAATTTATCCTGATCATGTGGCCTAGTAGTAAAAGGGCTGGTTCTCTTTTTGGGGGAGCCGGGTTCGATTCCCACGTGAGGCATGTGATGGATACCCCCACCCTTGTGGTGGGGTAGGTGGTTGGGAAGTGATGGAGAGACCCTTGACCCTTGTGGTCATGGGTTCGACTCCTAATCCCTCCAGGTTTTACCGGTTCACTACGGTTGTGCCTTCGGGCGGGTTTGTGGGTCGGGTTTTCCCTGGAACAGGAGACGGGTGGGCCGAAGGGCTCTGTCCGTACGGACTAGAGGCCGTCTGGGGCCCCTTTCAGCCATTGGGGGCCGCGTATAGAGTACCCGGCAATACTTTAGTTGATCGTTCAAAAAAAAAATTCATAATTTAACATGTAATTTGAACTTGATATTACTCAATAGTTTAGTCTTAGAAACTATCAAATACTAATTTTAGTAATTAAACATATTTTTCTTATGTGATTGAACCGCAATGCGGGTTCAACTGAGGACAAGACGACTGAGGAATTTTACATGCCATTTGGGAGGAGGGTGGTGTATTGCCTCCTCGATGTTGCGGGTTTAAATGAGGACGGGGCGATTAGGGAGGCCCGTAACGAGTACCCCTATCGTACACAACGATACTATCCAAACGTTGCGATTTAGAGAATTATAAGACCTCACTTTGAACAATAGTCGGGTCTTTAATATTTATTTGTGGTTTTTAATATTTTAATGTTATGTTTTTTAATGCTATCTTTTTTGTTAAATTTAAATACAAAATAAAAAAATAAATGAATGATTGATTGGGTGTTGGGGGGCTTTATATTAATACCTTTTGATGTGGTGCCTAGGAGGCGCTAAAGTGACCGAATGAAACCCCTTCTATAACATGTAGCCTAATACATGTAATATATCCCCAACGAATAGACTAGCTATATCTCTATGGTGTGTTAAGTGATAGATATGTGTCTTATGCAGTTGTGCCAATTAAGAAAAGTCTTTACGTCCATACATTTGTGTTTACTTTTATGATACAATCACCTTTTGTGTTAATTATGGAAATGTCACTCTGTTATATATTTTTTTTTTCTTCGGGTAGAATTGACGTCCTAAAAACGATTCTCTTCTTTTAAATGGCATTAAATTATCGATTTTGATTTAAAAAAACAAAATTTAACTCAGGAAACTAATTTTTTTTAACGGCTAATTTTCTCCCCCATTTTTACACCTTTTTTTTTGCCTCTTATGAGGCTTGAACTCCCAACATTCCCTTCGAAATCCCTAACAGAAACTAAATGTCTGCAATAAGAAAACTAATTATAAGATATTCTTTAGTTTAATACACCACCTCTAGTTGATGGCATGGAACAACACACAACTTAGCATAGCCAAATAGCATTGTGAAGAAATCTGCAATATAGTCACAGAAGTAACTAAAACAACTTTAAAATCCTTACTAGCAACTTTTTTAAAAACAAAATGAAAATCAACTTCACCATACATACTTTGTTAGAGCAAAGAAGACTGAAATTACTGATTTGCACACCCAAGTTATGACACCAAAAGATCGAAGATTAACGTAGACAGTTGTGTCATATGAATGAACAGATGTACATTGTTACATCTAGGGTGTAGCCCTTGTGTATTGTACTATATGCATAGATGTATGTTGTGTCTATCGAAGGCCCTTTCCTGTTTGGTTCGATGCCACATGCCATTGATCACAAACCTAATTCGAAAATACTAGTTAACCGGTTATTTTCATGATCCTCTTATTAGGTTAACCAATTAACGTTTTTTCATGTTTTATAACGAACAATTGATAATTTTGTAGATAAAATGATGATTAAACATAAAAAAAAAACCCTGGGAGGTCCTCGTGTTGCAACCCATTTTTGCCAATGATGTAGCCCAGTGGTTGCAACGGAAGTGAGAAGGTTTACCCACATTTGTGGGGTTCCTACCCGGGGTTTCAGGTTCTATTCCGTCTTCCACCGAAAAAATAACCATTGGATTTAAAAAGAGAAACTCGTGTGGAGAAGGATTTTATCCTGGGCAAAGGTGGCTTTTTAGTCAAAGGTTTACCGTTGAAACGCAACCTTTCAAAAAAAAATATACATAAAAAAAGCAGAAGGAAATCATTTAATCATTTAACATGTCTCAATCTAACTATTTAGAAATTAAATACATTTATGGCACATGTTACCCTCTAAATGTGCAGAAACAAGATCACACATATAAACAAAAAAGACCATGAAAATATATTTATTTTGTATTACTAAACAAATAAGACACAGGAAAGACCATGATTGTTTGAAACTCACAAGACATCATCATCATAATACTACTAAATTAATAATACACAAATAATTGTGTGATAAATTAGGGAGTGTAAGACAAAATCACTCTACCTGTCAACTCTAGCACAAATTCATCCACAAGTTGTTCAACCAGCTTCCCTTCTATTTCCTTTTTAATATCATCAGTTTTCAATTTCAAATGCTCCATCCAAACCTGACCTGCAACTTCTTTCCTCACCGCCCTCTCGACCGCCAGGCTGGCGATGCCGCTGCCATCTTCATCTTCACTGTCACTGTCCCAAACACACCTTTCTTCCCTAGATATCCATTCCTTCATCTGGCTCCACACACGGTCCATTGGTACCTTTCCCATGTGTTTATGTGTCCCACTCGATAAGGCCTCATTGACGCAGTCAAAAACTAGCTTTTGAAATGATCTTTGGCGTCTTCGTTTGGAGTATGGTTCCTTATCGGATAGGTTCATGTACTTGTCTCTCAAAGATGGGTCCAGAGGGCTTTCGGCTGAATGCCATCTGGCAATAACTGAATCCGACTGGACCCCATTACTAATACCAGCTGCCGACAGTAGTGCTTGAAGATACAAGAAAAACTCTTGTTCTTCTTCTTCTGGGCTCAAGGGTTTTCTCGAGGTTTTACCTGCAACCGGAGTGACAGTAGAGTAGTCACATGATACCGTCCGGGCAATGGATCCAATTGGTGGTGATTTATCGATCAGATTGTATTTATTAGGATCTAACCCTGTTAATGCAACATGAAACATTTGATGCATGTTAGCAAAATGCATTGTTATAAATTAGAAAATTAATTACGTTTATCATCATCATCATCATCATCATCATCATCATACTCAGTTAATCCCACTAAGGTAGGGTCTGAGGAGGGTAAGACGTAGACAGCCTTACCTCTACCTGGTGGGAATAGAGAGGCTGCTTCCAGTGAGACCCTCGGCTCGATAGTGGTTTTGTATCAAGCCTTGGACATAAGGCACACAGGGGCGAAGTATGCTTTGGGCCAGGGGTGGCCCTGCCCCCCCCCCCCCCCCCCTGTTTTTTGGCGCAGTAGTGGAAGTTTACGATTTTCATAGGTAAATTGAGTCCGGGTTAAGTCCGGCCCCCGCCGATTTTCCACTACCGATTGAAAAAAATTGAGTTCGGCCCCCGCCGATTCCGAAACCAAGCTTCGCCACTGAAGGCACATAACACTTAGCAATCGGGACAGCTCGATTGGTGCATGTAACCCCTTGTATTTGGCTATCAACGCCATCACATGATGCATGATTAACCATCCGTCGTTTTTAACGTTATTTTCACGAAATTAGTAAAATAACGTTAAAATTAATTACATTTATAAATTTAGATAAATTACCAATTTTATTCAGTTTGGCAATGGAAGAACAGCCTGATGTATGCTCATAATCTTTAAATTGTAATTCTAAAACCGAAACAGGGCTTGGCTGGTCCGGATTCTCATTTGCGTTTCCAGAAACCTGAAAAACAACCAGTTACACACATTTGAGATTGCAGTTACGAAAACACTAACTAGAAATATCAATTTAACATATATTCGACATAAAAACGACTGCATACCTCAGGTAGATCTTTAACCACTATGCCATTAATGCACCGAGATCCATCATCATCAATGTTTTTTGACGATTGATGAGCTTCGTCATCAAACTTTTCGTATTTTTGCTTGCTGGAATTTCCATTCCTGGAAAATAATAATAATCTTGAAACATTCCCTTTGACCAATGATGATTTTTGACCTTTTTCGGTGGTCAAATCGTTGGTATGATCCTTTTTTCCTTTCAAGAACTCTGTCGAAGATAGTGTAGGAGATTTTTCCCTCACAAGAGTTTTGGGAATATTATCAGCGTCATGAGCGTTACTTTTATTTAAATCACTAGTATTTCTACAGTTTTCCTTTGATTCGATTGATTTTTTCAAGTCAGAAAGAGCGAGCATTTCTCCCAATGTACTGGAGTGTCGTCTTACATGTCTTTGTTCTTGAACGCTCCCGTTTAATGACATCATCGCCCATCTTTCAGAAAGGCGTTTTTTTGCCTCCCTGCAGACAGATGATTCTGGAGAACAAGATGCATGACTGAACGAGGAAGAAGAATATGGGCTGCCAAAGCGGTTGATATAATCCCACGAGTATCGTGAAGTTGGTGACGCCTCTGAATCACTCAGATTCCCTGCTGCATAATAAACTTCGGATTTACTGAACGAACTCTCGTCACCAATATAACCATTGGAAAAAACAGAAGAAAGAAGCGTTTCGTCTCTTCTATGGCCACTTGAACTTTCGGATATGCTTGGTGTCCTCTCTTTTGGTTCACTGTCTTCCAAATCTCCATAAAATCCATCATCATTTGATGGTTTTAATGATGGAGAAGAAGAGACGGTTCTCGCCTCAAGTGGCCTTCCAAAGTCGGGTTTCAGCACCACAATACGAGTTGGCTGATTAGGCGCTTCACTAAATCTATCCCAAACACTTCCATTCATTTGATTTCCGTACTCCTTTCCTGCAGAAGGTAACTTATGACCATCTACCAACTTAGAAGGTTTAAGAATTGTTATACGTTTTGAATCTGGGCGTAGAGGTACAGACTGTAAATCGTGATGTTGGGAGAATAAATAACTAGGTTCTTGAAGAAGCTCAAGGAATGAATCTTTATTGGAACTTAAAACTTCTAAAGCATCTTGAAACTGTTTGGACTGCCGAAGTTTCTCATCGGTAGATAAACGTTTTGCTTCCATAAACTTTTCACGGACGAGATCCATCTTTTTCTCACTTTCGCTTCCCTTATAGTTACTACCCTTTTGTGGTGAACCACCGTAACTTTTGTACTGATGAACATCACCATGCTCTTTCGGTACAAACTCCAACGATCCAGAATGGCTTCTTGATCTTGATCCTGATCCTGATCCTCTCACACTGCTTCTGCACGAAGCTGAACTAAGTTGATCGCGTTGTGGGAGATCATCTAGCCCCATTAACTTAGCAACTAAACTAGGCGAACCTTTCTTGGGGACCTCTTCCTTTGACATTTCTTGCGCCATAAGCATCTTTATAGGCGTCCCGTTAGGTTTCATGTTCGATGGAGGTTTTGCTAACTTAGACACCATCTGCATATGCCAACAAAAATCAAACTCGGTCCAACAATAGTTTTCGACTCATAAAAAATGCACAATGCAAAGTAATTACCACTTTATCATGGATATGATCATCAACTACACAAGACGTTGACACGTTCGATTCGCTCCTAGAAACCGGATAACCTGTTCAATAATAACATTCAACTTATTCCCATGTAAATCACAGAAAGAATACATCAAAATAGAAAAGGTCAAACAGAAAGTCAAACAACCTTCATAGTGTGGCTTTTCGGTGAGCAGTTTGTTTCCTCCTACACTCGTATTCAAATCGAATAGGTTGATCATACTTCCCAAGCATCCTGGAACTGGTCTCTCCAAATTCCGAATTCTCTCATTCTGATTCCTATTCATTTGAACACCTGCTAATGCAAATCTCAGAGGTTGTAGTTAATTGAAATAAAAAAATGAATGATGTTCTTGACAATTAATGATTTAAACTTCACAGTAAGGCTATGTGTTGCGCTTTAACGCCCCTAGCCGCATCACCATGTTAAAGCCCCAAACACCGGCGCTGGCGGCGCTAACCAAGGCGTGAAGTGAAGCCATTAACGTGCGTTAGACGGGCAAGGTTGTAGGGTCCACCCCCAATCAACCCATCACACTTTTTTTTCTTCATTTTTTTTAGTTTGAATCATAAAGTGATAGTTAAAGCGTGGGTAAGTTAAAGTCCATTGTCTACGTGGTGCTGACGTGGCTGACGTGGCTGGCGTTATGTTAGGGAAAACTTCATAGAATAATAACTAACTTTCTAAAGTGTTTCAATTAGATCATTTGTACTTTTTTGTCTCAATTAGGTCACTTAACATTCAAATCGAGCCCTGCCGAACTTTATTGTGTCAAGAATGAAACGGGGGAGAAAATGTCGGGGCCGGGATTTTAAATATACGTAATTATATATAAAAAAAAGAAAAAAAAAAGTTAGTTATCTTAAAAAAATTAAAAAAATATATGTTAAAATCCACTTCATCACTGAACATGATAAAACATTTGAGTGACTTAATTGATACAAAATATAAATAAATTGAGTGAACTAATTAGAACCCTAGTAAACTTGGTCACTATTGCTACTGTTATTTGTTAAATGTAAAATTCCAGCAAATGGAACAAAATTCCACAATAAAATGAATAAAAAATAGCACTAAATCAAACATAATTACAAATCCAGGACAGCATAATAAAACCATATTAAAACTCAGTAGAAGAAGAGAATAAATAAAAAGGATCAGATTTCTGTGTGTACCTTAAAAAGCTAGATCAAATCAGACAGTAAAAAAGGCACAGCCAGAAAGAAACTAACATTAGTGAGAGAAAGAAAGTAAGCTTTATAGAGAGAGAGAGAGAGTGTATACTGTATATATATATATATATATATATAGAGAGAGAGAGAGAGAGAGAGAGATGAAGTGCTATTGTAGTTGAAATGTTGGTGGAAAGTGTAATTCCGGTAACAAAATATGGCCGGATATTTGGATACTGAAAGGGTCCAATTGCATATTGTTAATCGGTTATGTGATTATATGCGCACAGTAGAGAGAGAGAGAGAGAGAGAGAGAGAGAGAGAGAGAGAAACGAATAAAACCAGATAACAGAGAGAGAGATAGGAAACTGGATGCACATACACGGTAGTTTGGTTTTTTGCTTTTTAGTCCTTGTATTTTGTTTTACTTTTATAAATGCGCTATTAAGTATAGAGTAGGCATATAAAATCTATAGATATAATAAACCAAAGTCATTTTAATGACATGACACTCAAAGAGATATTCTTCTTCTTGAGTGTGCCATGTGGCATTGAGATATTTTTAGGAAAAAAATAATTTAATAACAAAATTAGATTTTTCTCTCTTATGTTTCCTCCCATAATTTTTAAACGTTAATATCTTTTATATACGATATTTTCTAAAGAAAAAAATTACACCAAATTAACGAGCGTTTTATTATCTTTCCAACGAGTACCATAGTGCTATATAAAAAACGGAGAAAAAAAACGACTATTTTTTGTTGGGTTTTGTTCAAACAAGAAAAAAAACACAAAGTGTTCAAGTAAATCATTATTCATGTATAGGCAAGTCACTAATTATGTTCAAATCAGTAAATATGAATTTTATTTTCAACATGCGTTAGCATTTGAGTTATACATTGTTTTAGGTTAGATATTAATATTGGAGTTATACATTGTTTAAGATTAGGCGTTAACATTTGAGATATATTTTTAATTGTTTTAGGTTAGCTGCTACCCGAACCTTTCATGCATGTGATTGTAAAGCGCATCATTCTATTTCATATGTAAAATTAATATGTCATATTAGATTTTTCAACCCCGGGACCTTCCCGGGGTATAATCTAGTAAAATTATAAACCGTAAATACCACCAAATCTACTTAAACAAAGTACACATTTCAACCGTATTTATATGCTAATCGACCAATGAGATGAAGTCAAATGTAGTTTCTGTTGGACTTGTGGTCTTTTTTTTTTATAAAGTTTTAGTGAATAACAGTTCAAGTGTATGTATGTTTAGACACTACGTAAGAAACTCGTGTATTATAGAGATTGAAAAAAACAAAATATTAAATAGTTAGTGATGAAGATTTAAAAATTGTAGAGTAGTATTTTGAGTCAGATATAATTGAAGATTGCAATTACTTTTTTATTAATATTGGTTTTCTGGTAATTAACTTTTTTTAAATTGAGAAACAGAATATAAATGAGTTAAACAAAAAAAGAAGAATAGAAAATCTTGGAATCACGTAATTGTTAGACATGATGTAGTCGCTTATTTATTTGTTATGTATAAATGTCTTTGCAAATTATTGTTCATCACCTTGTGTACCATTTTAAGATCACTATATAACTATCACATTATAAAAGAAGTTAATTTTAACTGGTTGTTAACTTAAAAATAGTTGAAGCATGTAACATTGCACGTGCTAGGTCATGTTAGGTTTGGAAGTTGCAAGACCACATCATGAGGAATAGTGAGGTTGTTGGCCTTGAGTCGGATTACACACTGACTCTAGGATCCCTGCAGCTATCTCCTCGATTTCGATATTAGCAGTTTCACTAATAAGGACACTGCCCTCTCAAAGGCTTAAATTTTTTTACGAATGCCCTTTTTAGTCAAATCGCACTGAGTGTGGGAGAAGATTTCAATCTATCTTCGCGGAAATAGCGGTGGTGGAATGGTTACAAGGGCCCCATGCCCAGGATTTCATGTTGTCCCCATTGACGGGTTAGGGATACGTATGTCGGCGGTTGATTACATGGTTGTTCTTAAATATAGCTTGATGATCCTCATGTTTTCAAATGACGAACCTTGTACATTTTGCCTAGATAAATTTGGGGAACACCTAGTCCATTGCAAACAACTTACGAGGTTCAAGTATCGCCACGATCTGGTTCATTATACCTTTTGGGATATTCTCAGGCGAGCCAAGATATCCGCTAAAAAGGAGGCCTAGTAAACTTTTTGATGGACCCAATGGAGATGAGGTCCACTCTGCATCAGCAGATGTTCTTGTGTTTGTCTGGGTTGGGGGGTGTGCATGGACCTCACGGGGGCATCCCTCATTGTTGGTTTCGGGGATAGGGGTTTTGTAGCAGGTCAAGCGATGTTGAAGGAAGAGTCGAAGAAAATCGAGAAACGTGCCAAAACTTATGCGAAAAACCAACATGTTTTAGTCCCTTTAGCGTATGATACTTTTGGATCGTTGGCTCCGAAAGCTATTATGTACCTGGACAGAGTAATGGGTCGTCCACAACAACATTTCCTCCCTCATGGCAAGGGTTTATTTTTAGTATGGTTGGTTTTACAATTCAGATTTTAGAGTGGGGTGACGGCACAACTTGTTACCTCGCTACTTGTCCTTCTAATGTAAAATTTGTCCTTTGTTAATGAAATGAAAATGCGTTTAAAATAGTTAAACTATTTTGATTGTTGTAAGAATCTGATTACATTTTTATCATTTTTAAATATAAGAAACATATAGGTTATGTAGCAAAGATAAATAGTACGGTTCATCAAATGCGTGGGTAAAAAGTTCACACAACTTTGTTTTGAACTTTTGTTGTAAATTTTCCAAAGGAAAAAAAAAAAAAAAAAACCTATGTCTACATTTATTAATGATTGAAGTTAAGGGGCTGCCAGTGCAAATTTGTAACTTCATGTTATCAAATATCAAGTACAATAATTGGATTTTTATAAGTATAGAGACGTGTAGAGAACGGTAAGGAAAGCGTTAAACTATTTTCTTATACATTTTTATGCAATTTAGGGTACTCTTGTATTTTCTTGTTGATGTATGCATTTGAGTTTGATTAAAGGTGATAAAGTTGATAAAACTTATTGTATTTAAAAGTAAATTCAAGAATTCAAATTAAAGTAAATAATAATAATTGCATTGTGAGACATCGTAATATTATTACTGTAATGGGGTTCAATTTGCATATGATTGAAGAATAACAGTGCTTCAGTTGCATTTATTAAAGTCGTACTCACTCACTAAGACCACCGGGTGTGGTGCCGCTCCGGCAAAGAAGACGGGCCGCCACCCACCAATCACAAGCCACAAGGCACGGCATCAACGGCAAGGGATTGCCGGGCATGCCGTTGCCGGCCCTGGGGGGCGGTGTAGCCCGGGGCACTACTAGAATAATGTTAAATTTCTTTCACTCATTCTACCAATCCTATACTGTCACATCACTTAACTGATTTCCTTTACTGATTCAC
Organism: Ambrosia trifida; assembly: GCA_028751855.1. Taxonomy (NCBI): domain Eukaryota; kingdom Viridiplantae; phylum Streptophyta; class Magnoliopsida; order Asterales; family Asteraceae; genus Ambrosia; species Ambrosia trifida. Next base: position 46,841,205 of record CM054127.1, read on the forward strand.
TTTTTTATTGGCAGCAATTAACTGATTCACTTCACTAAAATCTTTATTTTTTAGTTTTTTAAGAAACATTAATTAACATTATTATTTATAAATAAAATAAACTTACAATATTAAAAGCAAATAAAAATAGAAATACAAATACACATAAATTAAAAATAAACTAAATAAAAGAAAAACTATTCGGAGTCCTCCTCATCGAGATGCGGTAAATCAAGTCCGTCTAGATGTTCCACGAGATCATTTCGAGGTCGGAAATACGTATCGGACTCTGTCAACTCCGCAAGTGCTTCCTCGTCGAAGAACGGTTCGATTGGAGGATCGTGTATGTGGACCGGTGATATCGCACGCCCTTCGTCTTTAATTATCATGTTGTGCAATATCATGCACGTATAGACGATGACGCTACACCTAGCAACGGTTTTGGGGGAACGACTATTTGAACATCTTCTACGCTAATGTCACTCATTTTTTTTTTTTTTTGAAGTATTGATATGGTTTCTATGTTTTGTGATTCAAAACCGTGGGAATGTGTTGTGTTTTATAAACTAAAAAGACTTAAACGATAACAAAATATGACCGTTTGAAAGTCAAAAACAATTAATAAACATTAAAACGGTCAAAAAAGGAATTAAAAACACCGAAAAGTTTGGACCGTGCCACACTACCCGCCCGTTAGATGGAACCAGAAATTGGTTCACGGGACCCCTACCAGCAACTGTGGCGGCGGTGTTACCATGCTGGTAGTGTGGTACCCGTGGCCAAGTCTGGTAGTGCCCCGTCCCCCCTAAGACCATAATGGTCAATGTTCTATATGGGGCATTTTTTGCCACATCATCATAATGCCCCCTTAAAAATGTGTAATGGTTAAACTCTTTTTAATGCCTTTTTAATAATTACTTTCTTTATTGTTCTTTTCTTTGGGCATTATACTAGAAATGCATCTCCTTCTTCATGCCCTATAATGTCCAGGGGTGGTGTTTAGGGTGTTATCAAGCTCATTCATGCCCACATAATGCCCATTACACATGGTCTAATGAAAGATGTTAGCCTTATTTTATGGAGTATGAACATTTATGGTTTATTCAATACACTTTCAAAAAAATAAAAATAAAAGGTTTTGTATACTATTTTAGTTGGTCTTATCTTGATTTTTTTTCTTAGTGAAAGCCCTTTCCCGCTCATATACACCACCCCCTTATGGCGTTTTCCGGGCGTTAGCCCTTGGGCGGCAAGATGCTCACCGGCGTGGGGGGGGAGGTGATGTGTCACGTGATGATTGGGCTGGGTACTCTCTCTCTCTCTCTCTCTCTCTCTCTCTCGTCATCTCTTTCCCCAGCTCCAAAAGACAAAGACAGGTGATGTGTCGAGAAAGGGAGTGGTGAACTGGTGATGGTTTCTAGCTTTTTAGAAAGATTATGATCTTGATGACGAAGCTGCAGAAGACGAAGACGAAGGTGGCGGCGTTTGGTTTTTAGAGAGAGAAAGAGAATGGTGGTGGTTTCTAGTTTTTGATCTTCTTCTGTTTGTTGTTGTTGTTATTATTATTATTTTTATCATATGTAATAATTAGTTTATTAAAAAATGCCACGTGTCGTATCACGCCCACCTCTCTCTCTCTCTCGTCATCTCTTTCCCCAGCTCCAAAAGATGAAGACAGGTGATGTGTCGAGAAAGGGAGTGGTGAACTGGTGATGGTTTCTAGCTTTTTAGAAGGATTATGATCTTGATGACGAAGCTGCAGAAGACGAAGACGAAGACGAAGGCGGCGGCGTTTGGTTTTTAGAGAGAGAAAGAGAGTGGTGGTGGTTTCTAGTTTTTGATCTTCTTCTGTTTGTTGTTGTTATTATTATTATTTTTTTTATCATATGTAATAATTAGTTTACTAAAAAAATGTCACGTGTCGTATCACGCCCACCTTCCTCCCACCCCCCCCCCCCCCCTTCCCCTTTCACTTTCTACAATTTTCACCCTTCAAATATGGACCCTACATGTGCCACGTGACGTTTCATGCCCATCTTCCCTCCATAGTCTAAATCAAGTCAAACAATTATGGAGGTTGCATTTAAGAAAACCGAATGTCTTTTACACTCATTCTATGGAATGTTATTAATTGAGGTCATTTTATGAAAAACCAACTAAATAAGCCACTCAGCGAGCCAACTTTGATTCAAGCTTGACTCATTTACCAAACCTATTTTGAGCAAACCTTTTCTGTTAACATGATAAAAAGATGAATTACAGTAAAAGTTATACTAAATTAGCTTTTATTTGTGCCTCGTCATAATATCTTAATATATGTTTTATTTAATATTTTGTCATATATATATTGTGGTGTTTGTTAGGATGGGGAGATTATATTTTAGGGCGGGGTTTTCGTCGTCTTCCCAGCGGTAGACAAGCTGGCAAAAGGCTGAGGCAGCAGCTTGTAAAGACTAAAGAATTGAAATGTGTGACCTCATTTAGAACCGTTGAAACAGTGACGTTGACCTTTTTACATCCCTGCCAATTTTTCTACGTATTGGACCCACTAACCGTCCCCATCTTGTCAACCATGTTCATTATATTATTACTAATAATATTTTAAAGTAATAGAAGGGGGTTATGAGGCGTAATGAAAAAAGAGGGTGTAGTGAGTCTATCCGGAGTGGGGGCGGGAGAGGGGCGGGAAGGGGGAGGGGACCCCGCCGCCGGTATGGCGTAGGGGGGGGGGGGGGGGGGGGAGTCACCGGCGTGGGGCAAATGGCTTGGACACGTGGCACTTCATGATTGGTCAGTTTTTTTTTTTTTTTTTTTTTTTTTTTTTTTTTTTTTTTTTAACTTTAACACAATATAATATTATTTCCTTCCCCCCCTTCCACTCCCCACAATTCCCCCCCCCCCCCCCCATAAGGGTCCCGCAAGTGCCACATGACGCTTCATCCCCCTCTTCCCCCCCCCCCCCCCCCCCCCACCACTCCGGATAGTCTGAGAATGGGCGTTATGGTGCCTTATAAATGATTGGGTAATTATTATTATTATTATTATTATTATTATTATTATTATTATTATTATTATTATTATTATTATTATTATTAAAAACATCTTCATCACCACCTTCTACCACCGCCACCACCGTGATCTTCTACCACCGCCACCACCGCGACCTTCATCATCATCATCATCATCATCTTCATCATCAACATCTTCATCTTCATCATCTTCATCTTCATCTACATCATCAACATCTTCATCCTCATCTTCATCACCACCATTCTTCATCATCATCATAATAATAATAATAATAATAATAATAATAATAATAATAATAATAATAATAATAATAATAATAATAATAATAATAATAATAATAATAATAAGACAAGCACAAACCCCAACCCACAACGCCCGTTATAATTAAAACACCTCAAGTCCAAAACGCCATATAGCGCCCGGGAGGGCGGTGTTCCCCGGCGCTATGGGGCAATATAACGCCATAACCCCCCCCCCCCCCCCCCCACTACGGGTGGTCTTAGGGTGTGCCACGGATGTATCAATGATGGGTACCACCATGGGTATCAATTAACTGATCGGCTACACTGGACCGTATGGATCGGGTAGGTCAAATTGGCTAGTTGGTCCGGGTGGTACAACCCAAATGTGTTGGTCCATGTGACGATAAAAAAATGATCGTTGGGCAATTAACCCTCGTTGATTGATTTAAACTAGTGGGATTTTCGCGCGCTTCACTGCGAGTTCGCAATGATCATCGTTTCAATTCATTAGATTATCAGTGTATTTTCCGCAGAGTACGACGGAGTGTGTTATCAAAGTAGTTACAACGTCTGATGCCATCTCTTCAAATAGATCTTTTTAAAAAATTTCATGACTTTTAAAAACGGTAACTCTTAAATATGGTTAATCTTTGTTTCAATGAGTGTATACAACATAATGGTAAAATTTTAGTTTTTTTTTTTGAACGGCTAATTTCTTACACCATTTTTTTTACACATTTTTTTGCACACTCTTGGAGTTGAACTCCCAACCTCACTTAAAAGAGGATTTCCTCTCTATCACTAGGCTATAACCTTTAGTTGATGCTAAACAATTTGTGATTTATAACTTGGCTTATGGTTAAGGAAAATGAGATAAACATAAGGGAAAATCACGAAAATAGCCATTGACCGAGTCAAATTACGAAAATAGCCAGCTGAACCCTCTCAGGTGAGACGGTTCCCACTTCCCGAGGCCCTGAGCCGACTCGAAAGACCTCTGGCAAAAAGAAGCGCCGAAAGGTTGCCACGTGTCCGACACTCTTCCGAAACGTCGTTTGAGACGACATGACCACTCCGAAGACGTGGGAGACGGTTCCGGCAACACACCAATTTTGTCAGTGGTGTGGTGATTAGAACCGTATCCTTTCCTTTCATTGAGAAGTTATGGGCTTGAAACTCGTCTGTGCCAATTTATCACCTCAACTAGTTTTGAATCCATGACAACCCTTACAAGGAGGCGATGACCAGCATCCAATTTTTGAAGTTTATCACAACCTAATCATTACCCCCCCTTTCTTTCCAGAGAGAGAGAGGGAGGGAGGGAGGGAGGGAGAGAGAGAGAGAGAGAGAGAGAGAGGCTATTTTACTATGGGGGTGTTTGGGATTGATTATTCAAAACAGATTATGCGTTTTGGAAAAGCAGGGGTGGAGCTACTTATAGATTATTGCTTTTTGGTAGCCTAAAAAACTGATTATCTGTGTTTTCAAAACGCAATCCAAACACTAAAAACTGATTATCTGCGTTTTCAAAACGCAATAATCTAAAAATCAGACTCAAAATGCAATCCCAAACACCCTCTATAATAGCAAGATTCGCCGTATGTCAAAGTGGATATTTTGCCAGTTGGTACGAAAAGTTAGCAAACCATTATTAATTTAAGTAAACACCAACTTTTAGATTTAAACTCAGTTATTTCTTATACGAACTTGTAAAAATAGAAATTTCGTACATATATATCTTATACATACATCGTAATATATCCTATCCAAATAACTATTAATGACTGTATCTCGAACCACCGCAAAGCATCTAAAACACAAATTTTGTCCATATATCTTATACATACATCGTAGTATATCCTTTCCAAATAATTGCTAATGGTTGTATCTCGAACCACCATAAAGCATATATAGGTGAAACTCGTGGTGTATGTCTTGACTTCTTCGTCTAGTGTAGAGCTCCTGTCTTTAACGAAGCTACATAGCTCGATTGTCACATATGCTCCACTCGAACTATAGTCGTTTATCATTGCTGAGCTTGTGTTCTTTAACTAATAAAGCTTGATTAAGTTGTTCCAAACCCTCAAGCATTTCTATTTTTGTTTCAAGAGCATATTGAATTGGTTCCATATTACTCTTTCCTTCTAGATTTTGTTCATCCATATTTGTTGGTTTAATCTGTAATGAGTCAAAACATGTAAAAATGTAAAAAAAAAATAACAGAGAAATTAAGTTTAATGAAACAAAATTAATATAATAGCAAAACACGCTCATATTAACTAGTTGTATCATTGTTTTTCTATTCTTGAACAACAGCGATCATGATGCACAAATGTTGAGGCTAATAATTGCTTTTGCATTCTTGAACAACAACGATTTCGCCAAAGGGTTTTTGGACCTTATCATTCCTTTGTCGTTCTTTAAAAACAACGATGTGGTTTTTTCCCTGGCAGGAACATTTATGTTGTTCTTTGCCAATTACAAATGAGCTCAGAAAGATTTCATCATTACCCACAAAATGTTTTTCGGTGTCCAAGTGATCAGCAATGATATTAATGGAAGCTTTTTCACAACATCTTTGTTGATCACCTGGATAGTGAAAAATAGATACTACCATAAATGTTCATCATCGCCAATAAAGACAACAAAAAGTATGCCACAATTGACTAGTGTAAGAGGCTCATACCCGCGGCTTCAATCGATATGCTTGTTTTCCAATTGCCATGCCTATGGTTAAGCAACATCATAGCCAAACGCATCAAAGAACCAAGCAGGAAAAAAACGTTTAGATACTAATGTACTTCTTACATGGTTTGCAAATCATTTTCATTTAGAAAAACCCACAACTAAATAACAAACCATCTTTGTTGAGCATAGCAAAACACATTTATTATTATTATATAAGTCTAAACAAAAAAAAAAAATCAGGAAATATAAAAACCCAAAATATACGAAAAGTTAGCAACAACTAAAACAATACATACCTTCATCATTCAATAATATTCGTAGTATATGTTCCAATCTTGTAATTAGGAAAGATGCACCAATTGAACATTTAGAATACGAAAGCTAGTAAAGCAAACGACAAAGTAAAACTTACTTATCCTTACACATAAACTACAGGAAAAGATCAGCTGCTGCTGACCTTCATGCGAAAGCAATGCAGGCACACAATATAATTTCCTAAGATAATGTTATGCTCAAAAATCTATAAGTGGCTTAGAGTTTATGAGATGTGTGGTTGTAAGGATGGTTGGAGTTATAAGCCTACTATCCTCAATCCTTAACACGCCGTCTCCACCAAAGATCGAGATTTTTTTTAAACTCATCCTAGCCAAGCCTAAAAATCCAAACATTTACTAATGCCTAGCAAAAGTAATACAATCTACCAACACGTAAACAAAACGATAAACAATTGTAAACCAACCATATTCACTAACCATAAACCAAAATACAACGAAAAGTAACCACCTTAGCAACAACAACGTAGAGAAGAAGAGCAGGAATAAGCAGATAAAACATAAATATATGATACTATGTAAATACTTCAGTGGAAACTGTTGATACACACAAAACACATGCCAATAACACCCAAAAATAATTAAGAAAACAGTAAAGAATGAAAAAACTGCTCAACCCAGGACGCGAACCCTTGTATTGTGACTAGTATATTATTTTTTGGTACACGTTGATGCAAATGTTTTTTTTTTACTAAAAGGTCGATATATGAAAAAACCTTCTAAAACCATAGGCGGAGGTGGTAAAATGGATTTGTAGTTACATTGGTAAATATGCAGATAGTTTCAGATTACGGATATAAGTCTATAAACTCGAACACTAAACACAAAAGTTGAGATGGCCGAGTTGGTCTAAGGCGCCAGATTAAGGTTCTGGTCCGAAAGGGCGTGGGTTCAAATCCCACTCTCAACATTTGTTTTTATCATAATAAAATTAAATAAATCGTATATATTGAGCTACTGATAAAAGCCTAAGCTGAACAAAATACGGTTAGTAATTTGTGGGTGTATATATCACGACTAAAAACCAAAAACATATAAAAAGAAAATTTTAATTTACAATCAACTTTTTTTTTAACGGCCAACAAATCAAACATTGCCCACCAATATCTCTACCACTACACTGTAACGGTATGGACTAATTTACAATCAACTACATGGAGATTTGGATAGGTGGTGAATGGGTTGAGTTAAGAAAGCAAATGTCGTGGGACAACATTATCCATAAAAAGGATATGACTACCCACGTGGCAATACTCCATTGGTTGTTTCAATTTAACTAACACTATTCACTCACAATTCTCCAAGAAAAAGATACCCTCATTTTATCAAATACCCTTTGAAACTAAATTATCAAGTTTTTCATCATCTAAAAATCTTCACAATCAAAACATTTTTTTGGGCCTGTAAAATGACAAGTTGTAGTATGGCATCTGCTGCTTCAAGATTTGTGGTGACACCAAATGTCCCTTCTAGCACAACTACACTCAAGCCCAATATGGTTGTTATGTTACATTTTCAAAACACTAGAGGTTCAAGACTAGTTGTAAAGGCGGCTGAAGACGCGGCACCACCGGCTGCCACCGCTGAGCCCGTTAAGGACGAGAAACCTAAACCACCACCAATTGGGCCTAAGAGAGGGGCAAAGGTACACAGTATAGCTTTTTACGAGAACACGTGGAACAAAATATATCATTTCATTAATCCGATCTTACAAATTTTAAAATATAAGAAAACCGTTGAAATGCAAAATTTACAAATAAAACATGACAAATTTCGTTACACATGTTTAAGTCACGTGTAGGTAAACGGTTGAAATTTTACAAAACATAGGAACAAATTAGTTTGATTTTTTTTTCATGTAGATAACATACATATTTGTTTTTAGAATATAAAATTTAAAAATATGAACCACTGATCAAAAAATTAAACGCTTTAGTTTTTATTTTATTTTATTTTTTAAATTTGTTCTTACAATATTTTAGTGTTATGTAATGAACCTCTCCCAATAATAATTTTCAATGTATCTTTGCCTATGTGAATCTTAATATATTTGATTAGTACTGGATTATAGTTTGATTCACTAGACATGTAATGTACAATTAAGTGGTTGATAATATCATCTTGTGGACACAGGTGAGAATTCTTAGGAAGGAGTCCTACTGGTTCAAAGGAGTGGGATCAGTTGTGACAGTAGATCAGGTAAAGTTTGTAACATATGTATGTGTGTGATTAATGTGTGCCAACTGAGCATATATTTGATGGTGATGTTGATATCAAATATTATGATATGCAGGATCCGAAAACTCGCTACCCGGTTGTTGTGAGGTTTAACAAAGTGAACTATGCAAATGTCTCAACCAACAACTATGCATTGGATGAGATCCAAGAAGTTTAGAATGAGTCTCTTGATCATGTTGTGATTGTTTATCAATGAATATGTATTATATATTATATATGTTCTATATGTATGTTTCTTTGGCTTCTAAATTTAGTCAAATAACATCATGCATGAAAGTTGAAATGGTGATTACCACAAACTCTTATGTATTGAAAGTTGAAATATCAAACACCTTTTAGGCTCTTACAAGTGTGAAGTAAAAGATTTTAAGTATTAAAACTAGTCAACTCGAACGTAGCACACAATTTTTGGGGTGAACTTTAGGATCCAAATTATGTAGTCTTTCGTCATATACTTTATCCATAGGAGGACTGCCTAGGATCTGTAAGAGATAAAGTAAGTGTCTTGATCAGTTCATTTTATGTATGTTTGAGGATAATCTATAATAACTTACAATAAAAAAAATTGAGTTTGTATGAGGTGACATTCAATGGAGGCCTCAACCCCCATTGAATGTGTCATGTGGCATCATGTGAAGCTTTCTTTTAAATTTATTTATTTTGTATTTTTAAATTAAATCTATATCTATATTATCTTAAAATTTCAAATATGTTAATTAATATCTTTTCCTTATTTTCCTCTCACATTTTTTAAATGTTAGTGAACTATTAATTATTTTAAAATTTCAAATATGTTAATTAATATTTTTATCTTTATTTTTTTCTTATTTTCCGCTCACAATGTTTAAACGTTAATAACTTTTATATATGACATTTTTTTGAAAAAAAAATTACATCAAATAAACGATCGGTTTTATATCTTTCCAACGAGCACCATATATAGTGATATACAAAAATGAAAAAAATATTTTTTTAGTGAGTTTTTGTTCATGCAGAAAAAACACAATGTATTTAGGTAATTTCTTAATCATATATAGGCAAGTCACTAATCATGTTATGATAGTATATATGTTTTTGAACCTACTACTACATATATAAATTGCCCATGTTCATGTGTTATAACGATATGCTTAGCATTAAAAGAGGTTAAGATTTTTTAATCTGCTGGGAACACAGAATGAGAACCCCTTTTAATAGTATAAACATTAGAACAACTTTCTTTAACATTAAAAGAGGTTGAGACTGTTTACTTCTTTTATCCCTTTTTTATTAAGTAATATTAGATTTTTCAACCCCGGGACACTTCCGGGGTAATCAGCTAGTTTATTTAATATATCAATCGTTGTTAGTATATATGTGTGGGCCTTCGGTGGCAAAAGTAAAATTGCTAATTTCTTAAAAATAACGTTAAAAATGACGGAAGGTTAATGATGTATCGGATTGCATGCACCAATCGGGCTTGTCCTAATTTCTGAGTGTTATGCATGTGCCTTATATCCAAGACTTGATGCAAACCTAATATCGAGCTGGGAGTCTCACTGGAAGCAGTCTCTTTATTCCTAAAGGGTAGAGGTAAGACTATCTACATCTTACCCTTATCAGATCAAACCTTAGCTTTGCTATTGATGAGATTTACTGAGTATAATGATGATGATGATCGTTGTTAGTACGGATTATTTTGTAGGTTATGGAGAAAACATACTAAAACAATGTACTTATATTAGAGGTGCACAAAAAAAACTGGTTCGGGAACTGAAACCGGTAAAAAACGGTTCAACATGAAACCGGTATTAAAAAAATCTCAAACCGAACCGAAAATCGGGCTAAAGCCGACAACAAAACCGGTCAAAAGAAACCGAACCGGTACACAAACTGGAACCGAACCGAAACCGATACCACTAAAATCCGGCTGAAACCGGTAAAAAACCAAAATCGCACCGAAACCGGTTTAAGAAAAATACATTTTTGACCATAAACACAAATAAAACTTGTGTTTTTTTAATTAAATTTCAATTCCCTTCTTTAAAAAACCCTAAAAGTTATTAAAAGTTAAATTTAATGTAATTTATATGATTTTAAAAAGTGCGAAAGTGAAACGGACTAGAATCGAAACCGGATAAAAAAATGATTTTGTGGCAGACCAAACCGGTCTAAAACCGAACTGGTTCCAAACTGAAACCAGTTCAAAAAGAAAATGGTACTGTAGTGAACCGGTTTGAAACCGAAACCTGTCTGGGCAAAAAACCGATTTGTACCCCCTCTAACTTATAAAGTGGATCACTGATAGGCCAATTTTATAGTGGTGGGCTGTGAATTAAATCTTATTGGGTAATGGGTACCCAAAAGGAAGTGAGTTATAAAAGAACACGGCTGCCATAAGCCCATGAGGGAACTAAAAATGGGTATCGGAATTCATGTGCATATGCTAAAAAAAACACTTTAGTTCTTTAACTTCTTGTGGTTGATTCATTATTACTAGGTTTGAGATTCGTGGGGACCCACGGTGCAAACCATAGTAAATAAAAAAAATATATTAAACTAAGAGTTGTATTATTCAAGTTTAGTGGCTACAACGTAAAGTCTTAAGAATAACGGTTAGCCTGATATTTTTTTTCTTATATAAACGTAATGTTTCAATGTTGCGTTGATATGAAATGGGTATTAAAATTAAAACTAATATATAACTATGGTTTTCATGTCAAAGTGGATATTTTTTGTAAGTTATAAGTAACGTTAATAATGAAAACCGATTACCTATTATGATCAGTACTCAACCAAAGTATAAACTTTAACAAAAAATAACAAAAGGTATGAATACATTGTGTTTTTGTAAATTACTTTTTATCATATTTTTATTTTTAATGTAATTGTAATTAGGACATAACTTGTTTTATTGACCAATGGTAACGCACTGTTCAAAGCACAAAAAAAAATTTAAAATAATACTTTATTATTGAAGCTGTATATACATAACGTCAATAAAGATAAGTAAAAAATTGCATCAAAATTACTCACATTATTCATAAATCCTGAAAGACTTCTTTGTACACAACGTTTGATGTTTTGTTCGTCAATTCACCATTTTCATCTACTATAACTATCTTCAGTCCATCTCGACTTCTGACTCTTGATAGCGCAACATACAACTGCCCGTGTGAAAAAACTGAATCCTTCAAATACAACCCAACCCTGGATAAGGATTGTCCTTGACTTTTGTTTATTGTCATTGCGAAAGAAACAGCAAGTGGAAATTGCCTTCTGTTAAATTTAAAAGGAATTTTTTTATCCGAGGGGGATAAAGTAATTATTGGAATAAAAGTTCGCATTCCAATGTTACTTCGTGAAATGATTTTCGCTTCAATGACACGTTTTTTCATTTTAACAACTTGTAACCTTGTCCCATTGCACAAATCGCTTTTCTGATCAATGTTTCTAAGTAACATTATGGGAACGCCAACTTTCAAAACCAAACGATGGTTTGGTATTCCAGAAAACTTAAGACCATTCAGGACATCAGGAGAAACTAATCTTTCATCAACCTGTTTGTTAATATCTTCGGACTGGCAAACACTATCCGAACTTAGATACTCAACTTCGTCACCGGGAAACATTGAAAGTAATATATCATTAATTTCATGAACAACTTCATTCTTCGGTGCCAATATAGCTCGATCTTGAAAATAAGTCGGAATGTGGATGTTATCCAAAAGTGACGGATAAACAAAGGCTATCAAATCAGAAACAGGATCCGAAGATTGAGAAATAAGTAAGTCATCAGGTATCAAAATAACATCCTGATCATCGCTTATTGTATCAACCTTTCCTTCTCCTATATCCAGAAGCCAAGATGCAAACTTTTTAGTTTCCTCAATATCAGAACTGCAGCTTCCTGAAAGCAACCTCATATTTTTTTGTTAATTCTAAAACAGTGCATTTGTGCCAAATGTATGATGAACTTCAAGAGGCATTAACAATGTCATGCCTAGTTCCATTTGGTACAACTGGTAGAATTTGCCTAAAGCCACCCCCAAACACAACAACCTTTCCACCAAATAACAAATCAGACGACTCATCAGCATGTACACCAAATACATCTTTTAAACTTCGATCTAGTGCTTCAAAAGCATGTTTATGAGTCATGGGTGCTTCATCCCATATAATCAAGTCAGTTTGTTTAACCAGCTGTGCAACATCACTATTAGGTGGTATGTAGCACATAGAATCTTCAGTTAGGTTTATAGGAATACGAAACCTGGAATGTGCTGTCCTACCACCGGCCAATAGCAAAGATGCGATACCACTCGAAGCAACATTCAAAACAATCTTTCTTTTACATCTTATGGATGAAGATAGAGGCTTCCATAGGAACGTTTTACCTGTGCCAACGTAACCATAAACAAAAAAAACCCCTCCTTTCTTCTCCTTAATAGATTTAATTACACAGTTATAAATATTTTTTTGTTCAACTGTTAAAGAAGAGAACTGAGAATCAAATTCTTCAACCAAACTGTTTGAGTCATAGCCCAACTCCTCACAAATAAGACGATTGTCTAATAATGATAGAAACTCATTCTCAGGATATGGCATACCTACGAAATGTCGTAGACTGCAACTATTACGCAATAAAAACAAAAGTAGAAATTGTTCAAATTTATTTAAAAAAACAAAAGATAAAGCAATAAAACTGGTAGACCATAAGCATAGCAAACAAATCCTCTTCATTTTGGGTTTAGGAAGACGGGAGGCTCAACGGAATTTTAAGTTACTCTATACTACCACCACTTCCAATCTTAGTTGAAGGAATTGGTGTGCTTTCATCATCAGAAATCGCGTCAATCAGTTTACGCTTAACCATTTGATACTTGGAACTGATAGAACATTGTTCTCCTTAAGTATATACTTTCTTATCAACAAAGTTATCAGCAATGGAAATTGGCATATCATTATCGCCTGTGTCTGATTCCTAAAGAAAAAATAGTTACAAACATATGTTGCAAATTCATCAGTGATTGTGTATGAAAGAAAAAATGAGTAAAATGTATTAATATGAATTTAAGTGTTTGTGAAAATGGTACCTTGGAAACAGAAATAACATTAGACGGCATTGCCAGGAGAGACGTGTGAAGTGATTCTGATTCAGCAGGCTGTTTAAAAAAAAACATGAAAAAAATTTGTAATGTAATAAAGTGTTACGTAAATAAAATTTGCTAAGTTATAGCAAATGGAATTTGATTATGTACCTGTCCTACGTACAACTTTTTCTTAAGATGCGAGATAATTGTTGGATCATCACTTATCTTAGTTACACCATAAACATCATATTTGTTGTTTAAATTGAAGCCAGACACAAAGATCTTAAAAGCAAACTCTCTGTCTAAGAAAGTCTTAATCTCTTCAGGATATTCAACTGTATCACCAACCTATTTAAAATTTTACTTGGTAATGAATTAAATAAATTGTATAGTTGGAAACGTTGTATAATCAAATTGATTTTATTGTCTTAATTGCCTTCAAAGTAAAATAGAAATTATAAGTGTTTGTATTAAATTAGTCAACCTTTTGGAATTGGAAATAGTTAAGTTTTACGCAAAAAATATAGAATGCATAAAATTGCAAAATTTATGTTTCGCTAATGTTGGATAGATGGCAAGGTTGTTCTGCAGATTTAATGAAACTAATGGGTCAGTTTTCGGTGGTACGTTTACATGTTGTAAGTTGTTTATTTAGATAGTGTCAATGCAGAATAATCTGTTTGTATTGCAAGCTTATTTATATATATTTCGCAAAAAAATTTGTTATAATAATCATGCCATAATTGAACAGTTTGATAAATCTGGTATTCATGTTCTTAATGCAGAATCTGTGCTGCATCATTTGAAACAATGGATCTTTGTGACAAGTGTTTTGCAAAGGATTCTACTCGGTATGTATTTTTTCATTTATAAATTAACGGTTTAGAGATTTACTTTTTAACGTATACAAAGACACAGTTATGACAAATTATTTATTAACACTGTATAGGTAAATTAGTTGGCGCAAAAAAATGCGAGGATATGAAAATACATATGTATCAGCAGGTTTATGCAGTAATTGTAGAAGTGAAACAATAATAGATTGGTGTCTGAGGTACACAAAGAATAGTATTTTGAAGGAGGTTACATCGGATTGAAGAAAGAAAAGCAAAAGTGGTCATATGTATTACACGTTATTTCTTCAAAACAAACTGAAATTATGGAATTTATTCGAAATGGGGGAAATGGATTTAAATACTCCCAACTATCGCCTGTTGGCGGATAGCACTCCCAACTATCACTTTGGCGGATAGCACTCTAAACTTTCAACTTGTTGGCCATTATCACTCCCAAACTAACTGGGGTCTAACCCAGTTAGTGTTTGTGGCCAAAATGTAAAAACCTAAACTTTGGGACATTTTTTAAACTTTTTATTATTATTATTATTATTATTATTATTATTATTATTATTATTATTATTATTATTATTATTATTATTATTATTAATATTGGCCACACAAATCATACATAGAGAGAGAGGGAGAGAGAGTTCAGACCAGAGAGAGAGAGAGAGTTCAGAGAGAGAGAGAGAGAGAGAGAGAGAGAGGCGGAGCACCACCCTGCACCACCACCGCCCTGCACCACCCCCATCCCCCTCCCCTCTTCCCCTTCTGTTGACATAAACCCCCACCACCCCTTTCCTATCTCTAAATCCCCAACAACCACCACCCACCACACCTTCCACCACCACTGCAACACCCACACCTTCCACCACAACCACCACGCCACCCCCATCATCATCACAGCCACCCCCACCGCTATCCCCACCAACCACCGCCTCCACTTCCATCCCCACCAACCACCGCCTCCACTGCCATCCCCAACAACCACCGCCTCCACACTAACCACCGGAGCTCCATAATAATCAACAATACAACCTGTAACTCACATCAGCAGCCACCATCGTCACTATCATCCTAACAATCCCAACACAGTACCCAATAATCAAATTGTAGGTTCATGAATCTTACCTCAGATGATTGGTCTGGACTTATTTGAAGCTTCGGACCTTAATCCCGCATAATCGACACCGTCAGCTCTGTTCTTGTCCACCATAACAACCACCGTCACCCGTAACCCTAACCATACCGGCCACCATCGTCACAATTGGAACCACCATGTGAACCCTAGTACCGTCACTGCCGTGGGATTGAAAAAGACAGGAATTGAAGAAGACCCAGAACTGGAAAATATCTCATGGTACTCTTCAACACTAACCACCGGAGCTCCGTCACACTTTGGACAGTGGCCGGAAAGCACGCCAGAGTAAGAAGATGAGACATAGACTCCATTAGAGTTTAGAGAGAGAGATGTTCAAAGATGGAGCTCCTCTGATAATTATGTAGGGTCTGTTTGCTCTGTTTGGTAGGTGGTAGTGGTGGTAGGTGGTGGTTTCCGGTGAGGGGTGGTGGTAGGTGGTGGTGGAAGTGGTTTCCGGTGAGGGAGGTGGTGGTGGTTTAGAGAGAGAGAGAGAGAGAGAAGGGGTGGGGGGGGGGGGGTGTTGCAGAATATGAAGGGGGGGGGGGATTTTATAAGTTAAATGTTTAATTTCAAAAATGGTCCCTTAAGTTTTGTTTTTTACATTTTGGCCACAAACACTAACTGGGTTAGACCTCAGTTAGTTCGGGAGTGATAAAATCCAACAAGTTGAAAGTTTGGAGTGCTATCCGCCAAAGTGATAGTTGGGAGTGCTATCCGCCAATAGGCGATAGTTGGGAGTATTTAAATCCATTTCCCCTTCGAAATGGGTATAAGTTTTATATAAACTGGTTAGTTTAATTTGCCAAATGTATTACACGTTTTGTACACAACCGTGTCTTGGACTCTTGGTAATGAACAAATCATAAGAAGTAGATATATTTTACAAATCGTCCAAAATCGGTCATGTAAGTATGTAAACGTACGGAATAAAATATGAGGATTTCAAAACTAACATAGTAAATAACATTATCTAGAATGTTATGGAATATAGTAACATAGATGCATAAACTGAAAAACGGTAATTAATATTTGTTATTGAAAACAATTAAGATACTAAAATTAAAATATGCGACATTACGAGACATAACAATATCTTATTCCATAACATTAAAAAAACCTTGGGCCTTTATCGCCTTAATGTGTTTCTTTCCTGCAAGATGGTCATTCAAATTATCCATGCTGGTACATTGAATGTTGCAAACCCCACAGTAGAACAAATCTTGACCATACGCATTCACAATCTACAAAAATAGACATTAATACATAACATTCTTGATAAAAGAAATAAACTATGTATATTAAAATATCTTGACAAAAGGAATGCGCAATATATTATACGAAGGACATAAATGTAATACTTTTGCCCGATGTTTTTTGCCATTGCAATGTTGAATATATTGAGCATGGTCAATACAGTTTAGATCGCATAGATAACAGTAAACGATTTCATGCAAAACTGCACCATTGGCTACCATTTGAAGGGTTCTATTATCCATGACAACTAAAAAAAATAAAAAATTAGTATATATAAACACAAAATTTTAATAATTTAGAAAACAATTGATACATATGAAACCTGGTTTGCAAAAGTGAAAAGGCTATTACATGAATGACATACTCATGGTTGTATAAGATTATTATATAGAGGTGAATTGAATTATTTTTGTAAAGTTTATTAATAAAAATATATATGTTCATTGTTTATAAATATAAATTACAGAAATATTTGAAAGGTAAGTATAATCTTTACAATTTACCAAATATAATGGAAATTTAGTTATGTAAAATTGCACAGAATTTTCGTTATCATGAATAATAAATGTGTTTGTATACTGATTTCTAAAATTAGTTTATTCCAAATATTAATACTTATCTAATATAAACTTGTATTTTTTTAGAAAAGTAAATTCCAAGACTGTTTTTTAGAAAGTTTATATAAGATTCAATCCATAACTAGTATGACATTATATAACGTTATTTTTTTGATACGGATAGAAAGGGGATACTTTGATTGTGATTAAAAACAAAGAAAAAGCAAATTTCGACTTCAATATGAAATTTTACTTACTGCCTTGTTGGTTCGACACATTTGTTGAGTAGTTGTTTCGAAATGGCGTTCTTATTATGAAAGAGGAATATTGACTTAACACCAGAATGCTCGGTGTATACAAATTTGAAAGAGGTTAAAACTTATAGCAGCATCAATTGTTTATATAAATACATAAATGGATGAAAAATTAAAACGGCATACATACTACAAACCGATTCATTCATTAATATTTGGATAAAAGTTAACACCTAAACATGAAGGTCGTTCATAATAAGTAAGTTGCTAGTACAAAACGGGTACCCACAGTAATAAACAACCAAAATTTGGGACCACTTAACCTACATAAACGTCATGTTATATTTCATTTCTACTACGATATCGTCATTTTCAACAACAAATGACGAAACCAAAACATAGAACCTACAATGCCTTTAGCTAAGGCATGGAGAAAACCAACATGCCCTTGAAAAATGTAAGCTTATAGCGACGACCATTCCTTAACCCAAGCCTTTTCATTCTTGACTTCCATTTGTTCAACGAATACCTTACCTTATTCCCGCTTCCTTCAACCAGCACTCTTCTAATCATACACGGTCCATTTTCAAACTGGAAAAAAACAGTGGCTTTCTTTTCGAAGTGATGCTGCCTTGCAAAAGCGACTGGAAAGCGCTGCGAAAAAAATACATAAACATTTGCGTGTAATAAGTTAATTAAAAGATCACAATTGTTAACAAAAATACTTAGAGATTAAAATTTAGTAATGACTAAAAAAATACTCACAAATTTGTTTGTGACTTTTGTAACAATGGAATCACGCTCAGGAGCAGCTTCCCAGTTAAATACACCCAAATTGTGCATCCCACTATCTGAATCGCTTTCATCCCAATCGCTAAAGTTAGACGAGTCACTTGAAACTTCAATCACTTCAACAGGCTGTTTGTTAGCCTAAACAATTATAAAGTTAAGCGTAAATTGTATGTTTACAAAAAATAGATATAAAAATAAAGAAAACTCCTAAGTGTTTTACCATTTTTTGCTACTTAAGAGGCAGGATGGCAAAAGGCTGCATTCATTTGAAGGTGAAACAAAAGGTTAAAAGCATAAGTATCTATACAACTACACATGTATTGAAAACAAACAAATCTAAATAAAAACGCATGTCTATTATGGCAATTTGTAGAAAATCGACTAAGACTAAACAATAAAATACAAAAAACAGATCTAACATCATATGATTGAATATTGATTATTTTCTACAAATCAGCAAACATTAACCAAAAAACTTACATGCTAATGAAAAAACTGATAACATGACCGGAATGATTTATAGAGCAATTAATCAATAGATTGGTACCCACCGGAGTACACGCGGTAAATGTCAATGGTAAACGAAAAAAAATTATATAAGTCAAGAACATTGATCAAAAACATCAAACGTTCTTAATCATAAATTATCACACAATTATTTATCAAGAATTCTTAATGATATTCGTCTTTATATTACCAACTGATTGTTTATCGTTTTAACATTACAGATCAAACACTGATTGTTACTTAATACGTCTACTTCACATTACAGATCAAGATACACGATTACTACTGTTAATGAGATAATTGATAGCACATGCATCACCAAAAAATCATAGTGATAAAAAAAGAAACATCGATTACTAACAAATATACGATTATTCATCTATATTAGCAACTGATTGTTTATCTACTTAATATTACAGATCAAACACTGATTGTTACTCAATACGTCTAATTGACAGTACAGATCAACATACACGATTACTACTGTTAATGCAACAAAAGATAGCACATACATCATCAAAAAATCATAATGATAGCAAGGCGATACATCGATTACTAACAAATACACGATTATTACGATGATGTCTTAGAGTATTGATAATATCGATATAGTGATAACAGTGAAGAAGATGAAAAGACAGATACCTTTTGGTAAAGTAGATTTTTTGAAGCCCCTTGAAATCTGAATGAGTCTAGTATGTAGGTTTTATATATAATATAAACAATTGATCTTGGTATGAATCATAATTATATTGCATATTCAATCGGGCATTTGTTTAAGAAAAGCATTTGGCCCAATAACTAAACATATGTGTACAATTTATATGGCTTGGTTTTGTTAACTTAGTGGGCCGATCTTGTATTATAACAACATATCAACATATTTGGGGTGACAATTTAAGATGATAGATAACATTTATGTTACAATTTTTTTGTTATAATTAGATAATAATCATACAAAATTAAAACTCACTATTAGGGTAGATGACTACATCAACCAATTTACTTGTATCTATCTATACTAAACATAATATCAAATAGGTGAAAACATACTTATCAATCAAGCAAACACATTTATTAAATATTATAATCGTTATAAAACTTAATAAAAACAATAAACCATATCATGGTAGAAATAGAAAATAAAAAAGTAGAAATTTTTCAAATTTATTTAAAAAAACAAAAGATAAAACAATAAAACTGGTAGACCATAAGCATAGCAAACAAATCCTCTTCATTTTTGGTTTAGGCAGACGGGAGGCTCAACGGAATTTTAAGTTACTCCATACTACCACCACTTCCAATCTTAGTTGAAGGAATTGGTGTGCTTTCATCATCAGAAATCGCGTCAATCAGTTTACGCTTAACCATTTGATACTTGGAACTGATAGAACATTGTTCTCCTTCAGCATAAACTTTCTTATCAACAAAGTTATCAGCAATGGAAATTGGCGTATCATTATCGCCTGTGTCTGATTCCTAAAGAAAAAATAGTTACAAACATATGTTGCAAATTCATCAGTGATTGGGTATGAAAGAAAAAATTAGTAAAATGTATTAATATGAATTTAAGTGTTTGTGAAAATGGTACCTTGGAAACAGAAATAACATTAGACGGCATTGCCAGGAGAGATGTGTGAAGTGATTCTGATTCAGCAGGCTGTTTTTTAAAAAAAAAATACATGAAAAAAATTTGTAATGTAATAAAGTCTTACGTAAATACAAATCGCTAACTTATAGCAAATGGAATTCTATTATGTACCTGTCTTACGTACAACTTTTTCTTGAGATGCGAGATAATTGTTGGATCATCACTTATCTTAGTTACACCATAAACATCATACTTGTTGTTTAAATTGAAGCCAGACACAAAGATCTTAAAAGCAAACTCTCTGTCTAACAAAGTCTTAATCTCTTCAGGATATTCAACTGTATCACCAACCTATTTAAAAGGAATAACCAAATACATGAATATTACAAAACTATAATTAAGGAATTATTAAAAATAAATTGGTATTTAAAATTTAGTTAAAAATATGGAATACCGTATTCAAATCAAGCAATTCAGAAGCACTTTTACTAATAAGTTGTGCAACGTCACGATGAAACAACGTAAGAGATACAGCACCATTAACGTCTTGTACACGAACCTGAATTTTAAACCTAGAAAAAAAATTCAAAAATAGAACAAAAAATTATAACTAAAACTTTGAAATCAAACTATATTTGTGTATATTAAAATTGATGTTACAAATATATCTGACCTTGGTGTAGGCTCAACTTGTTTGGCACTACAACTAACATTCAAACACTCGTAAACCTTTTCTTCCTCAAAATCTGAACTTCCTTCACCAACCTGTTTGATTATATAATCAATACTACATTTTCTGGTGCATTTGGGGCATCCCATGTAGTACCAGCCAATTTCGGTAAACAGGTCTTTAATAGTACCCAATAATACCAGAGCCTGCTCCTGTATGAATATTATAATTTGTTACCGAAATAAGATAGTATATGGTATACAATGGGTATTAATATTAAATAAAACTATTTTTTTAATAATAATTACACTTTTTATATTTAATTATAAACATCGTATTTAAGTATCAACATTATACTTACCTCTTGAATCTCACAAATGTCGCCAATGTTACTAAAAGGAGTGTTATGGACAAATTCATCTTCATCAGAACAGAACATAGAAGTTCCATATGGTCGGTGAGAAGAGGAAGGATTATCAACGATTTTCTTACCCAACTTGATAAAAATAATTTGATTTACACATTACATATTTATTAATACTTTTTATAAAGATTTTGTAATTCGTATTGAAAAACGTAATAGGACATACCCTTTTTTGTACAAGTTTATATCTTCAATATCTCCATTGATGAACAGTCGACTAACTCGATCTCCAAAAGAGTTAGAAACATACGGTTATATAAAACAAATATTAGGGAAAAAAAATTGAAATATTTAATAATAAGAAACTTTAGAAGTTAGAACACAATTTATAATGCAAAATATAATGTAGCTATAAATATAAATATAAATATTTATTAACATTATACAACCATTATAAAACTTCAAATGGCCAAACTGCATTATTATTATAAATTCTTTCTCCGTTTGATGAGTTGCAACATATTTAGACATCTCCATCGCATAACTATCCCACAACGTTAAATAGATGCGCAAGCCCCTTCAAAAAAGTACAAATTATTTTAGTAAAAAATAAATAAACAATTTATAAAGCTACGTAATTTATAAAGCATAATCGATTGGTTAATAACAAATCAAAAGAAATAACGTTTATGTATTTAAAGATGAGAAACAGAAATTAACCTAATAATATATCTTTGCGATTAATCAAAGTGCATTCAACGTGGCTTATTACAATCGTATGTGAATTGCTTTGACTTGTTTATATAGGTATTCAATCAATTCAATCAATAAGAAATGGAAGAAATAGTGGAGTCTAATTAGCACTCGAATTAGCATATTGTTATTATTGTTATTATTGAGATTTAAAGATATTTTGTGTATTTGCAATACATTCAAGAATAGAGTAGAAGGAGACCATCAATTTCGCCTTAACATATATGAAATTGGACCCGTGAATTCGTATTGATAGTCAATATGTTATTGAAGAAGGATACCATAAATTTCGCATTAACATGTATCAAATCCTTATGAAAAATGTGAGTAAATTCGTATATGACGTGTGCGTAACTATACATATTTTACAATGAATTTTAACACACGTTTTTGCTTTAATATTTATAAAAATGGTTTCGACCTTCATATTAAAACACACACACTAGGGCAAGTGTACCCTGTCATATATGTAGTAAGTACAGATAAGAACCAAGTATCGATCCATGGACGCGCGCGGAGCAATTGTACTAAAACTCTGTCCCCGATTTACCAGTAGGAAAAGATAAGTTTGAGTTTTGTTTAAAACTAAATTAATTCTAAAACATGTAAATAACTTAACTACGACTCCAAATAGAAAATATAACTATATAAACTATATTTTTGCCAATCCTAGCATGTTATCTAAATATAATAAGTAATATAGGCGCGTGATCAACATTCCCATTTTCCGACAGTTAGTGTCCCTTTCGGGCATCCTAACATGACAACTATACAGAAAGCTAACACGAATACACACGTTAACCGCTTCAAGTCGTTCATGAGCGAGCAGCTGATATGATCTCACGCAGATCTTCTAAAGATAAGTTAGTCATCCGTTAAGAGTATTCTAACCTCACTAATTCAGGGAAGCGATACCGAATACACAACACAGCCACCTAAACTAGCATAAAGTAGAGCATTTCACAACCTATTCCATTTTACCAACTTTGACCCCAGATCTACTAAGATCGCTATTTTTACCAAAACAACTACCAAAGATCATTAACCGTGTCAAAGACTAGTAACGGCACCATTAGGCTTTTTAAACCCTTTTACGTGCCGGTAAGCATTTTTAACCGTTATTCGACTGACTTTAACCAAACCAATACCCGGTTACAGTTTCATGGCATAAACTATTTAACAAGTTAACTAGTCTACTACCGGACGATTAAACGGACGGTTTTTCAACATGTATCCGCCTAACACATTCGACAATCGCTAAAGTCATTCGAATACAGCTACAAATCCATCAACAATGAAACAAGGTTGCGCTATGATCATCAAGATCTAATACGTGAAAAACGCCAAATTTATACAAAACATGATTACATGCTAAACGATTGTTTTTTCTACTAAAGATTACTAAACATGATTACTAGACTATAATGTATTACATAAACAACACAAACAAGCTTAAACAAACTGATTTGAATCAAATGAAAGCATAATAGATCAAACCATAAAACTCGAATGTGATGGATTGGATGATGATCGATGATCCGGATGCGTTCCCGAGCTCGTTCCTCGCCTTTCCAGCAGCTCACAGGTCCAGAAAATCGCCCCAAATCGCCCAGAGAACACCCAATATTTGATCAGTGGGTTCTGCTCTGTTTTTATAGAAAGTTTGATATTTGGCACGGCCGTGCGCATAAAGTGCACGGCCGTGCACTTTAACTTTTTGAGTTGACGTGCAAGTGGGCAAGTGGTTGGGCTGCTCCTGGAAATATCTAGATATTCCGCACGGCCGTGCACCTAAGGTGCACGGGCGTGCGGGTCTGGTTGTGGCCGAGTGCTGATGGTGCACTGCCTGGTGCACTGGCAGTGCACCCGGGAACTTGAGTCGCACGGGCACCCGCACGGCCGTGCTGATCAGGGTGCCCGAGCACAACAGCTGCACGCCTAGTCGCACTGGCAGTGCAGCTCGTCTGTGTCCGAGTAACCTGAGTCCGCACGGGCGTGCACCTGGGGTGCACGGCCGTGCACTATTTCCAGACTTGGCTGATTTTGTCGAAACTTTCCGTCTTGTCCGTTTTTCGCCCGGTTTCTTCGACTTTGTTCGTGGGACGTCGTTTAAGACCTGCAATAGAAATATGAAGTGGTTAAGTACCGAATTCGTGCAATTATGGTCGAAAACGCGTAATTTGGGAGTTTAATCGGGGATTTAAATATGTATATTTTAACGTATATCAGTATACATTATGTATTCAAAGTCAACGATAGATAATCAAGGAATATAACTATTTATCTTAATGTATATTTATTGACAGTTAATTCGTATTCAAAGTCAGGGTCAATAAACATATTGACTTTCCTTATACATTCAACAATGGAGTAGAAGGAGATCATCAATTTCGCCTTAACATGTATGAAGTTGGACCCGTAAATTCGTATTCAAAGTCAATATGTTATTGATGAAGGAGACCATAAATTTTGCTGAACATGTATGAATTCCTTATGAATAATGTGAGTAAATTCGTATACATTATGTATTCAAAGTCAACGTTAGATAATCAAGGAATATAACTATTAATCTTAATGTATATTGATTTGACAGTAAATTCGTATTCAAAGTCAAGGTCAATAAACATATTGACTTTCCTTATACATTCAACAATGGAGTAGAATGAGACCATAAATTTCGCCTTACCATGCTTGAAAATTGGATTAAAATAAATTCGTATTCAAAGTCAATATGTTTTTGTAGAAGGAGACCATAAATTTGGCCTTAACATGTATCAATTCCTTATGAATAATGTGAGTAAATTCATATACATTATGTATTCACCGTCAACTTTAGATAATCAAGGAGTATACCTATTTATCTTAATGTATATTTATTGACAGTAAATTCGTATTCAAAGTCAAGGTCAATAAACATATTGACTTTCCTTATACATTATGTGTTTACATATTTATAAGATAAATGTTATATAAGAAAGTCAAAGTCAATAAACATAATGGTTTTTCTAATACATTATGCATTCTGAGTCAATACATAATTAATGGTCTAATTACATTTGCTGCATATAAATGTGTTTACATTTTTATAACGAAGAATAAACATATATAAGGAAGTCAAAGTCTATACACATATTTAACATTATATAATTTTAGTCAAATTATATAATTACATGTTTTCAAAATTTCCGAATAACGAATGTTTATATTAGGAAGTGAATTTCAATTCTTAAGTTAATATCAAATGGCGAAATTTCAATTCCTAAATAATCACGTCTTGCCACCACTGATTAACGTATACACATTCTAACACTTACAACATACCAAATATTCTGTAAAAATCTAAATGTTATTGTATATAATAATGGAATATAGTTATGATTTTAATGATTATTGACTCATAGTCAATTCGTATTTATTTGATCATATTGACCATAATTAAATTTCATGGTCAATAATTTATGACCATAAAATTATTATCGTATGTTGATATGTTGTCCATTTAATTTATGAATATAGTTATGATTTTAATGATTATTGACTCACAGTCAATTCGTATTTATTTGATCATATTGACCATAATTAAATTTTAGTCAACCCCATAATTACACGTTTAAATTCCAATTAATACCAAGTTCGAAATTTTATATCACATTCAACGGTCATCTTGTATTTAATAAGCATTAAAATTGATTTAAAATAAGTATAAAAGGAAATCAGAATAAATAAGGAAGTCAAATTAAACTGACGAATGTATTCTGCAAAGACAAAATATAGCCTGTACAGACGATAATAGACAAGCCCGACAAAGGTATATAAACAGGTGATAAGATAACTAAACAGCAACGACTCACTTCCGATCTACAAACACGCAAACCCGTACACGACTCACAATGTTCACACACACTCGGTTTTATTTATGATACATACGTGTAATGTGTATGTGTAAATCGCTCCATTGCCAAGACAATGAATCGTGCAATATCATAAGCTTGTCAAAAGATCTAGTCTTCACCAACTAACGTGTGAAAAAGCACAAATCAAGAGGTCTTGTAAGGGTTGTAATGTTAGGCAAAGGTAGGGGTGTGGAATGGATATTTAAAGTGACAAATCGGCTAAAACCCGGCGGTTATGTCTAACTAATAGCAACAATTACAACTGTACAATAAGAATTCTACTATAGGCGAATTTTCTTTTGAAACGGGCTAAACACAAACTTTTAACTTTTAAAGCTCTAAAAACTGCTCGAATCACTGCTAATTCACCCTATTTTAGGGTGTTCTATTTTTCTGGATTTTTTTTTTATATATATACATATCTATGATAAATATATAATAAACAGAAACTGAAATATAATCAACAAACGGGTTCTAAATATATAAACCCGAAATGAACTATTTACAACGTAAAAACTAGTCAAACAATAACCTAAACCGAGCTTTAACACAAAAAAAGTTTAAAAGAAAAAGGCTATTTGGTTTAGTGGTGAAATGGTGTGGTAAATAAGAAAAAACACGGGAATAGGTTCAACATGGTTAACTAGTGGATAATATATAGGTGTGGGAAACAGATAGAACGAAAAGAAAAGGCTAAATCAAAAGGGTATCCTAAATGCCTCAATCATGTTCGTACAATCTCACACGTATCTGGTCTAAACAAGTATACTAGTGACAAGTTCTAAACTGCACAAAACATCCGGCACACTCGCAAGCATGTCAAAGAAATGTAATCTATTCTAAGGCTCGAACGCTCACGTAACCGGAAGGAAATGGGTGCAAGTGTACGAATATAACATGCTCGTATCTCATCTGTTTGTCGCGCCTCGAGTTATCTTTGTCAAAATTTAGTTAGGCTTGATGTTTATATGAGAATATATACATATATGTACTTTTAAGGGTTTTTTTTTTTTTTTTTTTTTTTTTTTTTTTTTTTTTTAACATATATATATATATACAAGAGGACAAACACAATTATAATCCCTCCCCACACTTGAACTTCACATTGTCCCCAATGTGACAATAGAAAGCGTTTATGAATTAGCTATCTATAGTGGGAAAAAGGAGAATAATACTCCCCTTTAGTCGATAACTCAAAAAGTACGGTGATCGCATTGAGCATCCATACCGGTGCTCGCCGTTTCCTGCACTATCACCATTCTTGACAAAACCAAAAGACATCAAACACATCCATACATCATCACAATTATTCAAACAAAGCAAATATACTGAAAATTAAAGTGCAGAAAAGTAAATAGTTCAAATGCAAAAACTAAAAAGTCATGGGTACGCAGACCCGAATACGAACTGCAAAAATAAATAAAAAGTACTAACACATGCATGCAATAGATTGCCGTGGCTACTGGTCGTCGTCGTGGTGCTGACCGGAGCTTCCTGGCTGGTCGCCAGGAGCACCATAAGGGAATGAGGGAGGGTTACTGAAATAACCCGGATGCACCTGCTCTAACCCAGCGAAAAGGTACTCAAAACTGTGCCTCACATCCTGCTGCACACGATCCATAGTGGACCGCATGTACTGCTGGTCCTGCCTGATTTCCACCTGGTTTGCACCGATGTTGTGCATGTTCAGCTCCATTGCCTGGAACCGCTGGTAGAACTCAGGGTATGTCGGGATGTCTGGAGGCCACTGCTGGTCCTGGGGCTGGAAGTGCTGAGGAGAGTGGTGTGGAATGTCGTGTGGCTGGTCACCACCGCCTCCTGCATGCTGCTCCTGCATCTCCTCATCCTCGTCGCCCTGTGGTGGCACGGGGTCCCATATAATATCCTGACTAATAAGTCGTGGACCTCCGTCCGTGTCAGCTAGCAGGTTCTGAGACCTTAGTGATCTAAAGTCCAGCATAACCCCATTAGTTACCCATGTCAGCGTGGCCCTGACCTCGTCGGTCAGAACTCCCAGTGCCATCGCAATCTGGGTGACGTACTCCCCGCCATGGATCTCACTCCCGTCCTTGGTGCCCCCAGCAGTGAGAAAGAACTCGGCCATTCGTGCGGCCAAGTTCAGCGGGGCACCCTCGTAGAAATGATACAGATAGAGAAGATCGGGAGTGGGACAGTTCCCTGAACTGTCCTTTCGGCCACAGATCGTGTGGCTGAACACATGGTGCAAGAGGCGGAGTAGCGGGTCCTTAATCCGAGTGGCCTTGGCAGACCTCGGATTATAAGGTCCACCAGTGGCAATGGATGCCCAAAATGCGGCCCGCTCGTCATTATCCACGAAGCTGTGGATCCCACAAAAATCCTCAGAGTCAGTCTCTAAATGCTAATATATCCCCAGCTTCCTTCCCAGTCTCGCAACCGACCAATGATACCATTTTTTACAAAGCCTAAACCGAATGTCTTTCGAATGGAAGTCCTTATACACCCCCTCCTTTGGTTTTTTGTAGGAGAAGGATGATAAGAACTCGATCGTGATCTCTCTGTAAACAGGCTGGTTTATACTAAGCAGTTTCGCCATCTGGGGCGAGACAAATCCATCATATCGTTCACGCTGATTCAGCGCGGTGAGTAGGTCTAAGTTAAGCCGAATAGGAACACCGAATGAGTTCCTCCTACCCCAGAGCTTCATGAACTTGTCAATACATGGCGCCTCCTTTTTGTCACGGTTGTCAAAGCCGAGGAAATCATGAGCCATCTGCATGCAAAAATTAATATACAGCTGTTAGTACACAAAAAACGGAGGTCCCGGATGCCCAAAATGGACCTGCGCGCATTCTGACCTGATCTGTTACTGATGCACGGCCGTGCACCTATGGTGCACGGGCGTGCAGGCTTGGTTTTTCAGGTCAGAAGCTGCACGCCGGGTTGCACTGGCAGTGCAGCCTATTTTTTTGGCCCGCACGGTCACGCGCACGGCCGTGCAGCTGACCGTGCACAGTCCCAGGTTTATCGAAAAATTACTCAACAACACCCAAATCTCTCTAAGGTTGCAAATAAACTCATAATATCAGTGATTTGGGCCTGGATGTGCACGGTTTTAACATCAACAACAAAAAACTATACTACATTAAACTAAAACAAACCAAAATTAGTGGGTTTATTAAACTTTATGAAGAAAACCCACAAATCTTGCCCTAAAAATCAAAAGTAAGACAGATCTAAACTAAAAATACATAAAATAGGTGCAATATTATGAAGGGGTTCATACCTTAGTTGATTTGGAAGGAAAAGGGCGAAGATTCAAGGCTAAAGATGATGATTTTCGGCTTTTTTAGAGGTTTGGAATGGGTGTGCAGCCGCAAGTGCTAGGGTTAGGCAAGTTATGAAATTAAAAATGTATTTATAGTCGTGTTTTTGGGCTGGGCTTTTTGGCCCGCACGGTCGTGCGCCTCGGCCACACGGCCGTGCACCCTCTTGCACTACCCCTTGCACGCTTGTGCTGATCAGGCTTGCTGGTCAGCCAGGTCCGCACGGCCGTGCACATGTTTCGCACGGCCGTGCACAGTCTGCAGAGTTGCAGAATTTGCAGTTTGCAGCTGCGCAGCCACCCTGTTTAGTCCGAAAACATCATTTTAAACCAATTAAACCTGTTTGTCGACTGTTCACGCTCCATTGCTCCTTCCCGCTTTGTTCAAAACCGGTACGAACCTGCACAATACTCGAAACAACGTTAAACTACGAAAATTAAAATAAAGCAAGAAATATATACATTAGTTACTTATTTACCCTTTGGCGCGCCCATACACGCCGTGCTATATTTATTAACGAGTCGCTAGCTAGACTCACTTCCCCGCACTTATTAGGTGCGCGGGTCGTAGAGATCAATCATCTCCACGGATTTGTCAACCGGTCCATCAATGTAAACTTTGAGGCGATGACCGTTGACTTTGAAAGTCACACCCTCCGAATTTTCAATCGAAACAGTCCCGTAAGGATATACTTCCTTAACAGTGTACGGTCCTGTCCACCGGGATTTCAACTTTCCTGGAAAGAGACGCAGGCGCGAGTTGTAAAGCAGGACCAAGTCGCCTACCTGAAAATCTTCTCGGTGTTTCAGGCGACTGTCGTGCAACTTTTTCGTGCGCTCTTTGTACAATATCGAGCTCTCATAGGCTTGTTGCCTAAGCTCCTCCAGCTCGTGAATCTGTAAGAAACGGGTCTCACCGCCGGTCTTAAGATCCAAATTTGCCGTTTTAAGAGCCCAGAATGCCCTATGCTCCAGCTCGACTGGGAGATGACACGCTTTGCCATAGACAAGCCTAAAGGGAGTCATCCCAATAGGCGTCTTATAAGCCGTCCTAAAGGCCCACAGCGCATCATCAAGCTTGTCCGCCCAATCCTTGCGGTTTTGATTAACCGACCGCTCTAGGATTCGCTTCAATCCACGGTTAGTGACCTCCACCTGTCCACTTGTCTGTGGATGATACGGGGTGGATAACCTGTGGTGGACACCATAACGTGCTAACGCGCGATCAAGCTGCGCATTGCAGAAATGCGTGCCACGGTCACTAATCAATGCCTTTGGGGCACCAAACCGTGAGAACAAGCTCCTAACAAACCTCACAACAACTCGGGCATCATTTGTGGGCAAGGCTTGCGCCTCGGCCCACTTTGATACGTAATCAACAGCCACGAGTATATATCTATTGCCCCGTGAGGAGGGGAATGGTCCCATGAAGTCTATGCCCCAAATGTCAAAGACCTCACAGACTTGAATCGGGTTTTGCGGCATTTGGTCGCGTGCCGATATGTTCGTCGCCCTCTGGCACGAATCACAAGCACCAACCAGTATCTGGGCGTCACGAAAGAGTGTGGGCCAGTAAAACCCGGAGTCTAACACTTTCTTAGCAGTGTAATTCGCTCCATGGTGACCTCCGGTAGGCCCCTCGTGACAATCGCGCAAGATCTGCGCCGCCTCTACCCCAAACACACAACGGCGAATCAACTGATCCGCCCCGACCCGGAACAAAAATGGGTCATCCCAGAAGTAATGCTTAAGGTCCGCGAAGAACTTCCTCTTTTGCTGGTGCGACAATCCTTTGATGAGGATCCCGCACGCGAGGTAGTTCGCAAAATCCGCGAACCATGGTGATACATCTTCCACCGACTCGACGCTCATCAAGAACTCGTGGGGAAAGTTGTCATTGATGGTATCCCACGCGCAGTTCTCGGCATCATCATGCTCGAGCCTGGACAGATGATCAGCAGCAACATTCAGGGCACCCTTCTTGTCCTGAATCTCTATATCGAACTCTTGTAGCAGCAAGATCCACCTAATCAGGCGCGGTTTCGCGTCCTGTTTGCTGAATAGGTATCGGATCGCTGCATGGTCCGTATAGACGATGGTCTTCGACAGCACCAAATATGATCTAAACTTGTCGAACGCAAATACTACAGCAAGAAGCTCTTTTTCAGTCGTGGTGTAATGCTCCTGAGCATCATGTAGAGTCTTACTTGCGTAGTAGATCGGGTGGAAGTGCTTGTCCTTCCGCTGTCCCAAGACCGCCCCTATCGCGAAGTCACTCGCGTCGCACATAATCTCGAATGGCAGCTCCCAGTCGGGTGCTACCAATATAGGGGCCTCAACAAGCAAACGCTTCAGAAGGCCAAATGCCTTCACACACTCTGCACCAAACACAAACGGTGCATCCTTTTCCAACAAACGGGTCATCGGTCGGGCGATCTTTGAAAAGTCTTTGATGAATCGCCTGTAAAATCCCGCATGACCCAAAAAGCTGCGGATCGCTCTGACAGAGGAGGGTGGAGGGAGCCTAGAGATGATATCTACTTTGGCAGGATCAACCTTCAACCCACTTTGGGAGACCTTATGCCCCAGGACTATTCCTTCCTTCACCATGAAGTGGCATTTTTCCCAGTTTAGCACAAGACTGGTCTCCTCACACCTCTGAAGCATCCGCTCCAGGTTCCCCAGACATTGATCGAACGAACTCCCGAAAACGGAAAAATCATCCATGAACACCTCCATGGAGTCCTCGATCATGTCATGAAAAATGGCAACCATGCAACGCTGTAAGGTCGCCGGCGCATTGCACAGCCCAAATGGCATACGCCTGTAGGCGAATGTGCCAAAAGGGCATGTGAAGGTCGTCTTATCCTGGTCCACAGGATCGATAGGGATTTGAAAGTATCCAGAGAAACCATCAAGGAAACAGTAATATAACTTCCCCGACAGTCGTTCCAACATCTGATCGATGAATGGAAGCGGGAAGTGATCCTTGCGGGTGGCGTCATTGAGCTTGCGATAGTCAATGCAAACTCTCCACCCCGTGACGGTCCTCGTAGGAATTAACTCATTCCTATCATTTGTGACCACCGTCATGCCACCCTTCTTGGGCACGACGTGCACAGGACTAACCCAAACAGAATCCGAGATAGGATATATCAATCCAGCATCAAGCAGTTTAATCACCTCGGATTTAACAACATCTTGCATGTTCGGGTTCAGACGCCTCTGGTGCTGCGCACAAGGCTTGTAGACATCCTCCATCAAGATTTTATGAGTACAGAAAGAGGGATTAATCCCCTTGATGTCTACGATCTTCCAGGCAATTGCCCGTTTATGAAGTTTTAAAACCCTCAACAACTCGCTCTTTTCTTCCACAGTCAATAAAGACGATATGATCACCGGTAGACGTCCCTCCTCATCCAGAAATGCATACTCGAGATGCGGCGGGAGCTCCTTCAGCTCTAAAGACGGTGGATCCTCAACAGACGGCTTCGCCTTCTCCTCTTCCTCTCGCTCAATTTCCACAAAACGCTCCGGACTTTGGGAACCATCATCACCGATCTGATAGACCGGCTGCTCATCTACATGGCCCTCCTGCATAATGCCATCTAGGCTCCCACACAACAGATGTGTGTCCGAAACATCTCTCTCCCAAGCACCTCTGATATGAGAGCTGACACACTGGTCTACTATGTCAAGATAGTATAGTGTATCGTCTTGGCTCTCAGGATGGCGCATCGACCTCTGAATGTCAAAAGTCACGTGCTCATCATTGACTCGGAGTGTGATCTGGCCCGCAGCCACGTCAACAATCGTCCTTGCCGTGTTAAGGAAAGGACGTCCGAGAATCAAAGGGACTTTAGAGTCCTCATCCATGTCTAGGATAACAAAGTCCACAGGGAAAACGAATTTGTCAATTTTGACAAGCATATTTTCTACAAACCCCCGTGGATACTTGATCGAACGATCAGCGAGGCGAATACTCATCCTGGTGGGTGAAGGTTCACCCAGATCCAACTTCTCGAAAACCTTATAAGGCATAAGGTTTATGCTGGCCCCCAAGTCTGCGAGTGCATTACTGACAGTCATATCACCTATCAGACAAGGGATGGTAAAGCTACCAGGATCGCCCATTTTCATGGGCAGTCTATTCTGCAGAATTGCAGAGCAGTTCTCGTTCAACAGAACGCAGGACAGGTCCTCAAGTTTTTGTTTATTTGTGAGGATGTCCTTCAAGAATTTGGCATACTTAGGCATCTGTGCTAAGGCCTCAACAAACGGGATGTTTATATGTAGCTGCTTGAACAGCTCGAGAAATTTCCCGTATTGCGCCTCGTCTTTCTGCTTCCTAAGTCTACCAGGATATGGAACAGGAGGAGTGTAGTCTGTGACTGGCTTCGGTAGCTGTGCTGTACTTGCTGGGACTCGCCTAGCGTGCACCTCGTCCGAAGACTCAGTCTGGACCGTCTCAGTGATCGGTGGTGAGCCCGATGTGTCTGGTCCCGTGGTTTTACCACTCCTCGTCATAATGGCATTAACATGCCCTCTTGGGTTCGGCTCAGTGTTGCCTGGGAGACCACCTTGCTGTCTCTCAGACATCATCTTTGCCATCTGGCCAACCTGGTTCTCTATGGCCTGCATCGACGCCTTTTGGCCCCTCATTTCTCCCTCATAATTTGTAAAGCGCTCCTCATGCTGCTGGTAGCGCTGCTCAGCGATCTGATTGGAATTAGAGGTGTTGGTAAGGAGCTGAGACATCATCTCCTCCAGCTTAGACATACCATGAGGGGCGTGCTGCTGGGAGCTGCTCCCGGCGCCCTGGTTCTGGTATTGGTTCGGTCTCTGCTGGGACGATTGACCACGACTCTGGTATGGCTGTTGGTTGGACTGGTATGACTGTTGGTTGGACTGGTAAGGTTGTTGGGACTGGTAGGACTGTTGTGGCGCGGCGGCTCTCTGCTGGAACCCGAGAGGGTTCTGATTGGAAGTACCAGATCTCCACCCGAAGTTCGGGTGATTTCTCCAACCCGGATTATAAGTGTTGCTGTAAGGGTTATTTTGGGGTCTCGTTTGATTACCCATGTAGTCCACTTCCTCGTGGCCTGTATACATCACCCCCTGAGCACACGAGCCAGGCTCGTGAGATACCCCGCACTCCACACACAAACAATCGGACTGCGCTACGTGTTGCTGAGAGTTATCGAATCTCGTAGCCAGAGCCGCTATCTGTGCCGAAATAGCCGTATAGTTATCCACGGCATGCACACCAGCCTTGGCAGATGAAGACCTAGATCTATCATTCTGCCGGGATTTAGATTTTAGGGACGCCTTCTCAATAATGCTCCACGCTTCCCTAGGAGACTTTGTTCCGATGTCTCCCCCTGCGTATACATCAAGGCGTTCCTGAGACGCATACCCGAGTCCCTGAAAAAAAGTTTGCACCAAATGCCTTTTCGAAAGCTCATGGTGCGGGCAACTCAAGAGTAGGTCTTTAAACCTTTCCCAGGCTGTGTATAATGATTCATCGTCATCTTGACGAAATGTCATGATGCGATTCCTCAGTTTTTGTGTCTTTTCAGGAGGAAAATACTGCTGCATGAATTGTTGTGACAACTCTGCCCAAGTCGTGATCGACCCTGCGGGTTGTGACAGAAGCCAAGTCCGGGCTTTGTCCCGCAGTGAGAATGGGAAGAGTCGGAGACGGATAGCATCATCGGAGATGCCCGTCATCTTAAAGGTGGCTAAAACCTCTAAGAATGCAGCAATATGTCGGCCTGGATCCTCGTGCTCCAGTCCACCGAATTGCACCGAGTTTTGTATCATATTCACGATACTAGATTTGATCTCGAAATGGTCCGCCAAAATAGCCGGACGGACAATACTCGGCGCGAGTCCATCTCCTCCTGGACGACCACTATCATTCAGCGGAATGTCGTCATCCGCCATGATAATGTCGCTGTGGGCGTCCGACCCGTTGTCGTCGGCCAGATCGTGCCTCGCCTCCTCAATTGGGACCTCAACAATAGGAGCAGCAATAAGAATATCAGAAACAAGACGCAATTTATGAAGTCTAATCCGCTCGCTTCTCCTCAGGCGCCTTAGCTCCTCGTCAGAAAGATCACCAGAAGACCCTGGGTTTGTGGACATCAACCTGCATGTAAGAATGATACAGTTGCAACAGGCGAATATATGACAAACCCAAAAAGGCGATAAAAGACAGAAAAATAAATAAATGAAATAAAGAATCAATAAATTCATGCAAAAATAACTGAGCGCAAATATATTCTAGATAATCAAATATGAACACATAGAATCAATAAAATGAACAGAGATAAGCAGACTAAGCCTAAAACTATACAAAGAATGAAATCAATAATTAGTCCAAATACGAACAAATAAATCTAATTAATCAAATAGCGAACAAATCAAATTCATAGACAAACCAAGTAATCCAATATTCAATAAATTAAATCTATCAACATCCTAATGAACGAAAAATCAAATCAAACAATCCTATAAGCAGATAAATGAACGAATCTATATGCAACCTATAAACCAATCTAAAATTAATCCAATATATCAACAGACAGATGAATCTAATAAAAATTCAAATAATCATATATGCAAATTAATGAATGAAATAACGAATCAAAGAAGTATAAACAAGTATTCACAAGCATGTACACTGGTAAAAAGTTGACTCGGTTCGTTCCTAAAGCTCGTCGCGTCCCCGGCAACGGCGCCAAAAACTTGACGTGTGCGTAACTATACATATTTTACAATGGATTTTAACACACGTTTTTGCTTTAATATTTATAAAA
Source organism: Ambrosia trifida (assembly GCA_028751855.1). NCBI lineage: Eukaryota > Viridiplantae > Streptophyta > Magnoliopsida > Asterales > Asteraceae > Ambrosia > Ambrosia trifida. Next base: position 46,877,526 of record CM054127.1, read on the forward strand.
ATGGTTTCGACCTTCATATTAAAACACACACACTAGGGCAAGTGTACCCTGTCATATATGTAGCAAGTACAGATAAGAACCAAGTATCGATCCATGGACGCGCGCGGAGCAATTGTACTAAAACTCTGTCCCCGATTTACCAGTAGGAAAAGATAAGTTTGAGTTTTGTTTAAAACTAAATTAATTCTAAAACATGTAAATAACTTAACTACGACTCCAAATAGAAAATATAACTATATAAACTATATTTTTGCCAATCCTAGCATGTTATCTAAATATAATAAGTAATATAGGCGCGTGATCAACATTCCCATTTTCCGACAGTTAGTGTCCCTTTCGGGCATCCTAACATGACAACTATACAGAAAGCTAACACGAATACACACGTTAACCGCTTCAAGTCGTTCATGAGCGAGCAGCTGATATGATCTCACGCAGATCTTCTAAAGATAAGTTAGTCATCCGTTAAGAGTATTCTAACCTCACTAATTCAGGGAAGCGATACCGAATACACAACACAGCCACCTAAACTAGCATAAAGTAGAGCATTTCACAACCTATTCCATTTTACCAACTTTGACCCCAGATCTACTAAGATCGCTATTTTTACCAAAACAACTACCAAAGATCATTAACCGTGTCAAAGACTAGTAACGGCACCATTAGGCTTTTTAAACCCTTTTACGTGCCGGTAAGCATTTTTAACCGTTATTCGACTGACTTTAACCAAACCAATACCCGGTTACAGTTTCATGGCATAAACTATTTAACAAGTTAACTAGTCTACTACCGGACGATTAAACGGACGGTTTTTCAACATGTATCCGCCTAACACATTCGACAATCGCTAAAGTCATTCGAATACAGCTACAAATCCATCAACAATGAAACAAGGTTGCGCTATGATCATCAAGATCTAATACGTGAAAAACGCCAAATTTATACAAAACATGATTACATGCTAAACGATTGTTTTTTCTACTAAAGATTACTAAACATGATTACTAGACTATAATGTATTACATAAACAACACAAACAAGCTTAAACAAACTGATTTGAATCAAATGAAAGCATAATAGATCAAACCATAAAACTCGAATGTGATGGATTGGATGATGATCGATGATCCGGATGCGTTCCCGAGCTCGTTCCTCGCCTTTCCAGCAGCTCACAGGTCCAGAAAATCGCCCCAAATCGCCCAGAGAACACCCAATATTTGATCAGTGGGTTCTGCTCTGTTTTTATAGAAAGTTTGATATTTGGCACGGCCGTGCGCATAAAGTGCACGGCCGTGCACTTTAACTTTTTGAGTTGACGTGCAAGTGGGCAAGTGGTTGGGCTGCTCCTGGAAATATCTAGATATTCCGCACGGCCGTGCACCTAAGGTGCACGGGCGTGCGGGTCTGGTTGTGGCCGAGTGCTGATGGTGCACTGCCTGGTGCACTGGCAGTGCACCCGGGAACTTGAGTCGCACGGGCACCCGCACGGCCGTGCTGATCAGGGTGCCCGAGCACAACAGCTGCACGCCTAGTCGCACTGGCAGTGCAGCTCGTCTGTGTCCGAGTAACCTGAGTCCGCACGGGCGTGCACCTGGGGTGCACGGCCGTGCACTATTTCCAGACTTGGCTGATTTTGTCGAAACTTTCCGTCTTGTCCGTTTTTCGCCCGGTTTCTTCGACTTTGTTCGTGGGACGTCGTTTAAGACCTGCAATAGAAATATGAAGTGGTTAAGTACCGAATTCGTGCAATTATGGTCGAAAACGCGTAATTTGGGAGTTTAATCGGGGATTTAAATATGTATATTTTAACGTATATCAGTATACATTATGTATTCAAAGTCAACGATAGATAATCAAGGAATATAACTATTTATCTTAATGTATATTTATTGACAGTTAATTCGTATTCAAAGTCAGGGTCAATAAACATATTGACTTTCCTTATACATTCAACAATGGAGTAGAAGGAGATCATCAATTTCGCCTTAACATGTATGAAGTTGGACCCGTAAATTCGTATTCAAAGTCAATATGTTATTGATGAAGGAGACCATAAATTTTGCTGAACATGTATGAATTCCTTATGAATAATGTGAGTAAATTCGTATACATTATGTATTCAAAGTCAACGTTAGATAATCAAGGAATATAACTATTAATCTTAATGTATATTGATTTGACAGTAAATTCGTATTCAAAGTCAAGGTCAATAAACATATTGACTTTCCTTATACATTCAACAATGGAGTAGAATGAGACCATAAATTTCGCCTTACCATGCTTGAAAATTGGATTAAAATAAATTCGTATTCAAAGTCAATATGTTTTTGTAGAAGGAGACCATAAATTTGGCCTTAACATGTATCAATTCCTTATGAATAATGTGAGTAAATTCATATACATTATGTATTCACCGTCAACTTTAGATAATCAAGGAGTATACCTATTTATCTTAATGTATATTTATTGACAGTAAATTCGTATTCAAAGTCAAGGTCAATAAACATATTGACTTTCCTTATACATTATGTGTTTACATATTTATAAGATAAATGTTATATAAGAAAGTCAAAGTCAATAAACATAATGGTTTTTCTAATACATTATGCATTCTGAGTCAATACATAATTAATGGTCTAATTACATTTGCTGCATATAAATGTGTTTACATTTTTATAACGAAGAATAAACATATATAAGGAAGTCAAAGTCTATACACATATTTAACATTATATAATTTTAGTCAAATTATATAATTACATGTTTTCAAAATTTCCGAATAACGAATGTTTATATTAGGAAGTGAATTTCAATTCTTAAGTTAATATCAAATGGCGAAATTTCAATTCCTAAATAATCACGTCTTGCCACCACTGATTAACGTATACACATTCTAACACTTACAACATACCAAATATTCTGTAAAAATCTAAATGTTATTGTATATAATAATGGAATATAGTTATGATTTTAATGATTATTGACTCATAGTCAATTCGTATTTATTTGATCATATTGACCATAATTAAATTTCATGGTCAATAATTTATGACCATAAAATTATTATCGTATGTTGATATGTTGTCCATTTAATTTATGAATATAGTTATGATTTTAATGATTATTGACTCACAGTCAATTCGTATTTATTTGATCATATTGACCATAATTAAATTTTAGTCAACCCCATAATTACACGTTTAAATTCCAATTAATACCAAGTTCGAAATTTTATATCACATTCAACGGTCATCTTGTATTTAATAAGCATTAAAATTGATTTAAAATAAGTATAAAAGGAAATCAGAATAAATAAGGAAGTCAAATTAAACTGACGAATGTATTCTGCAAAGACAAAATATAGCCTGTACAGACGATAATAGACAAGCCCGACAAAGGTATATAAACAGGTGATAAGATAACTAAACAGCAACGACTCACTTCCGATCTACAAACACGCAAACCCGTACACGACTCACAATGTTCACACACACTCGGTTTTATTTATGATACATACGTGTAATGTGTATGTGTAAATCGCTCCATTGCCAAGACAATGAATCGTGCAATATCATAAGCTTGTCAAAAGATCTAGTCTTCACCAACTAACGTGTGAAAAAGCACAAATCAAGAGGTCTTGTAAGGGTTGTAATGTTAGGCAAAGGTAGGGGTGTGGAATGGATATTTAAAGTGACAAATCGGCTAAAACCCGGCGGTTATGTCTAACTAATAGCAACAATTACAACTGTACAATAAGAATTCTACTATAGGCGAATTTTCTTTTGAAACGGGCTAAACACAAACTTTTAACTTTTAAAGCTCTAAAAACTGCTCGAATCACTGCTAATTCACCCTATTTTAGGGTGTTCTATTTTTCTGGATTTTTTTTTTATATATATACATATCTATGATAAATATATAATAAACAGAAACTGAAATATAATCAACAAACGGGTTCTAAATATATAAACCCGAAATGAACTATTTACAACGTAAAAACTAGTCAAACAATAACCTAAACCGAGCTTTAACACAAAAAAAGTTTAAAAGAAAAAGGCTATTTGGTTTAGTGGTGAAATGGTGTGGTAAATAAGAAAAAACACGGGAATAGGTTCAACATGGTTAACTAGTGGATAATATATAGGTGTGGGAAACAGATAGAACGAAAAGAAAAGGCTAAATCAAAAGGGTATCCTAAATGCCTCAATCATGTTCGTACAATCTCACACGTATCTGGTCTAAACAAGTATACTAGTGACAAGTTCTAAACTGCACAAAACATCCGGCACACTCGCAAGCATGTCAAAGAAATGTAATCTATTCTAAGGCTCGAACGCTCACGTAACCGGAAGGAAATGGGTGCAAGTGTACGAATATAACATGCTCGTATCTCATCTGTTTGTCGCGCCTCGAGTTATCTTTGTCAAAATTTAGTTAGGCTTGATGTTTATATGAGAATATATACATATATGTACTTTTAAGGTTTTTTTTTTTTTTTTTTTTTTTTTTTTTTTTTTTTAACATATATATATATATACAAGAGGACAAACACAATTATAATCCCTCCCCACACTTGAACTTCACATTGTCCCCAATGTGACAATAGAAAGCGTTTATGAATTAGCTATCTATAGTGGGAAAAAGGAGAATAATACTCCCCTTTAGTCGATAACTCAAAAAGTACGGTGATCGCATTGAGCATCCATACCGGTGCTCGCCGTTTCCTGCACTATCACCATTCTTGACAAAACCAAAAGACATCAAACACATCCATACATCATCACAATTATTCAAACAAAGCAAATATACTGAAAATTAAAGTGCAGAAAAGTAAATAGTTCAAATGCAAAAACTAAAAAGTCATGGGTACGCAGACCCGAATACGAACTGCAAAAATAAATAAAAAGTACTAACACATGCATGCAATAGATTGCCGTGGCTACTGGTCGTCGTCGTGGTGCTGACCGGAGCTTCCTGGCTGGTCGCCAGGAGCACCATAAGGGAATGAGGGAGGGTTACTGAAATAACCCGGATGCACCTGCTCTAACCCAGCGAAAAGGTACTCAAAACTGTGCCTCACATCCTGCTGCACACGATCCATAGTGGACCGCATGTACTGCTGGTCCTGCCTGATTTCCACCTGGTTTGCACCGATGTTGTGCATGTTCAGCTCCATTGCCTGGAACCGCTGGTAGAACTCAGGGTATGTCGGGATGTCTGGAGGCCACTGCTGGTCCTGGGGCTGGAAGTGCTGAGGAGAGTGGTGTGGAATGTCGTGTGGCTGGTCACCACCGCCTCCTGCATGCTGCTCCTGCATCTCCTCATCCTCGTCGCCCTGTGGTGGCACGGGGTCCCATATAATATCCTGACTAATAAGTCGTGGACCTCCGTCCGTGTCAGCTAGCAGGTTCTGAGACCTTAGTGATCTAAAGTCCAGCATAACCCCATTAGTTACCCATGTCAGCGTGGCCCTGACCTCGTCGGTCAGAACTCCCAGTGCCATCGCAATCTGGGTGACGTACTCCCCGCCATGGATCTCACTCCCGTCCTTGGTGCCCCCAGCAGTGAGAAAGAACTCGGCCATTCGTGCGGCCAAGTTCAGCGGGGCACCCTCGTAGAAATGATACAGATAGAGAAGATCGGGAGTGGGACAGTTCCCTGAACTGTCCTTTCGGCCACAGATCGTGTGGCTGAACACATGGTGCAAGAGGCGGAGTAGCGGGTCCTTAATCCGAGTGGCCTTGGCAGACCTCGGATTATAAGGTCCACCAGTGGCAATGGATGCCCAAAATGCGGCCCGCTCGTCATTATCCACGAAGCTGTGGATCCCACAAAAATCCTCAGAGTCAGTCTCTAAATGCTCATATATCCCCAGCTTCCTTCCCAGTCTCGCAACCGACCAATGATACCATTTTTTACAAAGCCTAAACCGAATGTCTTTCGAATGGAAGTCCTTATACACCCCCTCCTTTGGTTTTTTGTAGGAGAAGGATGATAAGAACTCGATCGTGATCTCTCTGTAAACAGGCTGGTTTATACTAAGCAGTTTCGCCATCTGGGGCGAGACAAATCCATCATATCGTTCACGCTGATTCAGCGCGGTGAGTAGGTCTAAGTTAAGCCGAATAGGAACACCGAATGAGTTCCTCCTACCCCAGAGCTTCATGAACTTGTCAATACATGGCGCCTCCTTTTTGTCACGGTTGTCAAAGCCGAGGAAATCATGAGCCATCTGCATGCAAAAATTAATATACAGCTGTTAGTACACAAAAAACGGAGGTCCCGGATGCCCAAAATGGACCTGCGCGCATTCTGACCTGATCTGTTACTGATGCACGGCCGTGCACCTATGGTGCACGGGCGTGCAGGCTTGGTTTTTCAGGTCAGAAGCTGCACGCCGGGTTGCACTGGCAGTGCAGCCTATTTTTTTGGCCCGCACGGTCACGCGCACGGCCGTGCAGCTGACCGTGCACAGTCCCAGGTTTATCGAAAAATTACTCAACAACACCCAAATCTCTCTAAGGTTGCAAATAAACTCATAATATCAGTGATTTGGGCCTGGATGTGCACGGTTTTAACATCAACAACAAAAAACTATACTACATTAAACTAAAACAAACCAAAATTAGTGGGTTTATTAAACTTTATGAAGAAAACCCACAAATCTTGCCCTAAAAATCAAAAGTAAGACAGATCTAAACTAAAAATACATAAAATAGGTGCAATATTATGAAGGGGTTCATACCTTAGTTGATTTGGAAGGAAAAGGGCGAAGATTCAAGGCTAAAGATGATGATTTTCGGCTTTTTTAGAGGTTTGGAATGGGTGTGCAGCCGCAAGTGCTAGGGTTAGGCAAGTTATGAAATTAAAAATGTATTTATAGTCGTGTTTTTGGGCTGGGCTTTTTGGCCCGCACGGTCGTGCGCCTCGGCCACACGGCCGTGCACCCTCTTGCACTACCCCTTGCACGCTTGTGCTGATCAGGCTTGCTGGTCAGCCAGGTCCGCACGGCCGTGCACATGTTTCGCACGGCCGTGCACAGTCTGCAGAGTTGCAGAATTTGCAGTTTGCAGCTGCGCAGCCACCCTGTTTAGTCCGAAAACATCATTTTAAACCAATTAAACCTGTTTGTCGACTGTTCACGCTCCATTGCTCCTTCCCGCTTTGTTCAAAACCGGTACGAACCTGCACAATACTCGAAACAACGTTAAACTACGAAAATTAAAATAAAGCAAGAAATATATACATTAGTTACTTATTTACCCTTTGGCGCGCCCATACACGCCGTGCTATATTTATTAACGAGTCGCTAGCTAGACTCACTTCCCCGCACTTATTAGGTGCGCGGGTCGTAGAGATCAATCATCTCCACGGATTTGTCAACCGGTCCATCAATGTAAACTTTGAGGCGATGACCGTTGACTTTGAAAGTCACACCCTCCGAATTTTCAATCGAAACAGTCCCGTAAGGATATACTTCCTTAACAGTGTACGGTCCTGTCCACCGGGATTTCAACTTTCCTGGAAAGAGACGCAGGCGCGAGTTGTAAAGCAGGACCAAGTCGCCTACCTGAAAATCTTCTCGGTGTTTCAGGCGACTGTCGTGCAACTTTTTCGTGCGCTCTTTGTACAATATCGAGCTCTCATAGGCTTGTTGCCTAAGCTCCTCCAGCTCGTGAATCTGTAAGAAACGGGTCTCACCGCCGGTCTTAAGATCCAAATTTGCCGTTTTAAGAGCCCAGAATGCCCTATGCTCCAGCTCGACTGGGAGATGACACGCTTTGCCATAGACAAGCCTAAAGGGAGTCGTCCCAATAGGCGTCTTATAAGCCGTCCTAAAGGCCCACAGCGCGTCATCAAGCTTGTCCGCCCAATCCTTGCGGTTTTGATTAACCGACCGCTCTAGGATTCGCTTCAATCCACGGTTAGTGACCTCCACCTGTCCACTTGTCTGTGGATGATACGGGGTGGATAACCTGTGGTGGACACCATAACGTGCTAACGCGCGATCAAGCTGCGCATTGCAGAAATGCGTGCCACGGTCACTAATCAATGCCTTTGGGGCACCAAACCGTGAGAACAAGCTCCTAACAAACCTCACAACAACTCGGGCATCATTTGTGGGCAAGGCTTGCGCCTCGGCCCACTTTGATACGTAATCAACAGCCACGAGTATATATCTATTGCCCCGTGAGGAGGGGAATGGTCCCATGAAGTCTATGCCCCAAATGTCAAAGACCTCACAGACTTGAATCGGGTTTTGCGGCATTTGGTCGCGTGCCGATATGTTCGTCGCCCTCTGGCACGAATCACAAGCACCAACCAGTATCTGGGCGTCACGAAAGAGTGTGGGCCAGTAAAACCCGGAGTCTAACACTTTCTTAGCAGTGTAATTCGCTCCATGGTGACCTCCGGTAGGCCCCTCGTGACAATCGCGCAAGATCTGCGCCGCCTCTACCCCAAACACACAACGGCGAATCAACTGATCCGCCCCGACCCGGAACAAAAATGGGTCATCCCAGAAGTAATGCTTAAGGTCCGCGAAGAACTTCCTCTTTTGCTGGTGCGACAATCCTTTGATGAGGATCCCGCACGCGAGGTAGTTCGCAAAATCCGCGAACCATGGTGATACATCTTCCACCGACTCGACGCTCATCAAGAACTCGTGGGGAAAGTTGTCATTGATGGTATCCCACGCGCAGTTCTCGGCATCATCATGCTCGAGCCTGGACAGATGATCAGCAGCAACATTCAGGGCACCCTTCTTGTCCTGAATCTCTATATCGAACTCTTGCAGCAGCAAGATCCACCTAATCAGGCGCGGTTTCGCGTCCTGTTTGCTGAATAGGTATCGGATCGCTGCATGGTCCGTATAGACGATGGTCTTCGACAGCACCAAATATGATCTAAACTTGTCGAACGCAAATACTACAGCAAGAAGCTCTTTTTCAGTCGTGGTGTAATGCTCCTGAGCATCATGTAGAGTCTTACTTGCGTAGTAGATCGGGTGGAAGTGCTTGTCCTTCCGCTGTCCCAAGACCGCCCCTATCGCGAAGTCACTCGCGTCGCACATAATCTCGAATGGCAGCTCCCAGTCGGGTGCTACCAATATAGGGGCCTCAACAAGCAAACGCTTCAGAAGGCCAAATGCCTTCACACACTCTGCACCAAACACAAACGGTGCATCCTTTTCCAACAAACGGGTCATCGGTCGGGCGATCTTTGAAAAGTCTTTGATGAATCGCCTGTAAAATCCCGCATGACCCAAAAAGCTGCGGATCGCTCTGACAGAGGAGGGTGGAGGGAGCCTAGAGATGATATCTACTTTGGCAGGATCAACCTTCAACCCACTTTGGGAGACCTTATGCCCCAGGACTATTCCTTCCTTCACCATGAAGTGGCATTTTTCCCAGTTTAGCACAAGACTGGTCTCCTCACACCTCTGAAGCATCCGCTCCAGGTTCCCCAGACATTGATCGAACGAACTCCCGAAAACGGAAAAATCATCCATGAACACCTCCATGGAGTCCTCGATCATGTCATGAAAAATGGCAACCATGCAACGCTGTAAGGTCGCCGGCGCATTGCACAGCCCAAATGGCATACGCCTGTAGGCGAATGTGCCAAAAGGGCATGTGAAGGTCGTCTTATCCTGGTCCACAGGATCGATAGGGATTTGAAAGTATCCAGAGAAACCATCAAGGAAACAGTAATATAACTTCCCCGACAGTCGTTCCAACATCTGATCGATGAATGGAAGCGGGAAGTGATCCTTGCGGGTGGCGTCATTGAGCTTGCGATAGTCAATGCAAACTCTCCACCCCGTGACGGTCCTCGTAGGAATTAACTCATTCCTATCATTTGTGACCACCGTCATGCCACCCTTCTTGGGCACGACGTGCACAGGACTAACCCAAACAGAATCCGAGATAGGATATATCAATCCAGCATCAAGCAGTTTAATCACCTCGGATTTAACAACATCTTGCATGTTCGGGTTCAGACGCCTCTGGTGCTGCGCACAAGGCTTGTAGACATCCTCCATCAAGATTTTATGAGTACAGAAAGAGGGATTAATCCCCTTGATGTCTACGATCTTCCAGGCAATTGCCCGTTTATGAAGTTTTAAAACCCTCAACAACTCGCTCTTTTCTTCCACAGTCAATAAAGACGATATGATCACCGGTAGACGTCCCTCCTCATCCAGAAATGCATACTCGAGATGCGGCGGGAGCTCCTTCAGCTCTAAAGACGGTGGATCCTCAACAGACGGCTTCGCCTTCTCCTCTTCCTCTCGCTCAATTTCCACAAAACGCTCCGGACTTTGGGAACCATCATCACCGATCTGATAGACCGGCTGCTCATCTACATGGCCCTCCTGCATAATGCCATCTAGGCTCCCACACAACAGATGTGTGTCCGAAACATCTCTCTCCCAAGCACCTCTGATATGAGAGCTGACACACTGGTCTACTATGTCAAGATAGTATAGTGTATCGTCTTGGCTCTCAGGATGGCGCATCGACCTCTGAATGTCAAAAGTCACGTGCTCATCATTGACTCGGAGTGTGATCTGGCCCGCAGCCACGTCAACAATCGTCCTTGCCGTGTTAAGGAAAGGACGTCCGAGAATCAAAGGGACTTTAGAGTCCTCATCCATGTCTAGGATAACAAAGTCCACAGGGAAAACGAATTTGTCAATTTTGACAAGCATATTTTCTACAAACCCCCGTGGATACTTGATCGAACGATCAGCGAGGCGAATACTCATCCTGGTGGGTGAAGGTTCACCCAGATCCAACTTCTCGAAAACCTTATAAGGCATAAGGTTTATGCTGGCCCCCAAGTCTGCGAGTGCATTACTGACAGTCATATCACCTATCAGACAAGGGATGGTAAAGCTACCAGGATCGCCCATTTTCATGGGCAGTCTATTCTGCAGAATTGCAGAGCAGTTCTCGTTCAACAGAACGCAGGACAGGTCCTCAAGTTTTTGTTTATTTGTGAGGATGTCCTTCAAGAATTTGGCATACTTAGGCATCTGTGCTAAGGCCTCAACAAACGGGATGTTTATATGTAGCTGCTTGAACAGCTCGAGAAATTTCCCGTATTGCGCCTCGTCTTTCTGCTTCCTAAGTCTACCAGGATATGGAACAGGAGGAGTGTAGTCTGTGACTGGCTTCGGTAGCTGTGCTGTACTTGCTGGGACTCGCCTAGCGTGCACCTCGTCCGAAGACTCAGTCTGGACCGTCTCAGTGATCGGTGGTGAGCCCGATGTGTCTGGTCCCGTGGTTTTACCACTCCTCGTCATAATGGCATTAACATGCCCTCTTGGGTTCGGCTCAGTGTTGCCTGGGAGACCACCTTGCTGTCTCTCAGACATCATCTTTGCCATCTGGCCAACCTGGTTCTCTATGGCCTGCATCGACGCCTTTTGGCCCCTCATTTCTCCCTCATAATTTGTAAAGCGCTCCTCATGCTGCTGGTAGCGCTGCTCAGCGATCTGATTGGAATTAGAGGTGTTGGTAAGGAGCTGAGACATCATCTCCTCCAGCTTAGACATACCATGAGGGGCGTGCTGCTGGGAGCTGCTCCCGGCGCCCTGGTTCTGGTATTGGTTCGGTCTCTGCTGGGACGATTGACCACGACTCTGGTATGGCTGTTGGTTGGACTGGTATGACTGTTGGTTGGACTGGTAAGGTTGTTGGGACTGGTAGGACTGTTGTGGCGCGGCGGCTCTCTGCTGGAACCCGAGAGGGTTCTGATTGGAAGTACCAGATCTCCACCCGAAGTTCGGGTGATTTCTCCAACCCGGATTATAAGTGTTGCTGTAAGGGTTATTTTGGGGTCTCGTTTGATTACCCATGTAGTCCACTTCCTCGTGGCCTGTATACATCACCCCCTGAGCACACGAGCCAGGCTCGTGAGATACCCCGCACTCCACACACAAACAATCGGACTGCGCTACGTGTTGCTGAGAGTTATCGAATCTCGTAGCCAGAGCCGCTATCTGTGCCGAAATAGCCGTATAGTTATCCACGGCATGCACACCAGCCTTGGCAGATGAAGACCTAGATCTATCATTCTGCCGGGATTTAGATTTTAGGGACGCCTTCTCAATAATGCTCCACGCTTCCCTAGGAGACTTTGTTCCGATGTCTCCCCCTGCGTATACATCAAGGCGTTCCTGAGACGCATACCCGAGTCCCTGAAAAAAAGTTTGCACCAAATGCCTTTTCGAAAGCTCATGGTGCGGGCAACTCAAGAGTAGGTCTTTAAACCTTTCCCAGGCTGTGTATAATGATTCATCGTCATCTTGACGAAATGTCATGATGCGATTCCTCAGTTTTTGTGTCTTTTCAGGAGGAAAATACTGCTGCATGAATTGTTGTGACAACTCTGCCCAAGTCGTGATCGACCCTGCGGGTTGTGACAGAAGCCAAGTCCGGGCTTTGTCCCGCAGTGAGAATGGGAAGAGTCGGAGACGGATAGCATCATCGGAGATGCCCGTCATCTTAAAGGTGGCTAAAACCTCTAAGAATGCAGCAATATGTCGGCCTGGATCCTCGTGCTCCAGTCCACCGAATTGCACCGAGTTTTGTATCATATTCACGATACTAGATTTGATCTCGAAATGGTCCGCCAAAATAGCCGGACGGACAATACTCGGCGCGAGTCCATCTCCTCCTGGACGACCACTATCATTCAGCGGAATGTCGTCATCCGCCATGATAATGTCGCTGTGGGCGTCCGACCCGTTGTCGTCGGCCAGATCGTGCCTCGCCTCCTCAATTGGGACCTCAACAATAGGAGCAGCAATAAGAATATCAGAAACAAGACGCAATTTATGAAGTCTAATCCGCTCGCTTCTCCTCAGGCGCCTTAGCTCCTCGTCAGAAAGATCACCAGAAGACCCTGGGTTTGTGGACATCAACCTGCATGTAAGAATGATACAGTTGCAACAGGCGAATATATGACAAACCCAAAAAGGCGATAAAAGACAGAAAAATAAATAAATGAAATAAAGAATCAATAAATTCATGCAAAAATAACTGAGCGCAAATATATTCTAGATAATCAAATATGAACACATAGAATCAATAAAATGAACAGAGATAAGCAGACTAAGCCTAAAACTATACAAAGAATGAAATCAATAATTAGTCCAAATACGAACAAATAAATCTAATTAATCAAATAGCGAACAAATCAAATTCATAGACAAACCAAGTAATCCAATATTCAATAAATTAAATCTATCAACATCCTAATGAACGAAAAATCAAATCAAACAATCCTATAAGCAGATAAATGAACGAATCTATATGCAACCTATAAACCAATCTAAAATTAATCCAATATATCAACAGACAGATGAATCTAATAAAAATTCAAATAATCATATATGCAAATTAATGAATGAAATAACGAATCAAAGAAGTATAAACAAGTATTCACAAGCATGTACACTGGTAAAAAGTTGACTCGGTTCGTTCCTAAAGCTCGTCGCGTCCCCGGCAACGGCGCCAAAAACTTGACGTGTGCGTAACTATACATATTTTACAATGGATTTTAACACACGTTTTTGCTTTAATATTTATAAAAATGGTTTCGACCTTCATATTAAAACACACACACTAGGGCAAGTGTACCCTGTCATATATGTAGCAAGTACAGATAAGAACCAAGTATCGATCCATGGACGCGCGCGGAGCAATTGTACTAAAACTCTGTCCCCGATTTACCAGTAGGAAAAGATAAGTTTGAGTTTTGTTTAAAACTAAATTAATTCTAAAACATGTAAATAACTTAACTACGACTCCAAATAGAAAATATAACTATATAAACTATATTTTTGCCAATCCTAGCATGTTATCTAAATATAATAAGTAATATAGGCGCGTGATCAACATTCCCATTTTCCGACAGTTAGTGTCCCTTTCGGGCATCCTAACATGACAACTATACAGAAAGCTAACACGAATACACACGTTAACCGCTTCAAGTCGTTCATGAGCGAGCAGCTGATATGATCTCACGCAGATCTTCTAAAGATAAGTTAGTCATCCGTTAAGAGTATTCTAACCTCACTAATTCAGGGAAGCGATACCGAATACACAACACAGCCACCTAAACTAGCATAAAGTAGAGCATTTCACAACCTATTCCATTTTACCAACTTTGACCCCAGATCTACTAAGATCGCTATTTTTACCAAAACAACTACCAAAGATCATTAACCGTGTCAAAGACTAGTAACGGCACCATTAGGCTTTTTAAACCCTTTTACGTGCCGGTAAGCATTTTTAACCGTTATTCGACTGACTTTAACCAAACCAATACCCGGTTACAGTTTCATGGCATAAACTATTTAACAAGTTAACTAGTCTACTACCGGACGATTAAACGGACGGTTTTTCAACATGTATCCGCCTAACACATTCGACAATCGCTAAAGTCATTCGAATACAGCTACAAATCCATCAACAATGAAACAAGGTTGCGCTATGATCATCAAGATCTAATACGTGAAAAACGCCAAATTTATACAAAACATGATTACATGCTAAACGATTGTTTTTTCTACTAAAGATTACTAAACATGATTACTAGACTATAATGTATTACATAAACAACACAAACAAGCTTAAACAAACTGATTTGAATCAAATGAAAGCATAATAGATCAAACCATAAAACTCGAATGTGATGGATTGGATGATGATCGATGATCCGGATGCGTTCCCGAGCTCGTTCCTCGCCTTTCCAGCAGCTCACAGGTCCAGAAAATCGCCCCAAATCGCCCAGAGAACACCCAATATTTGATCAGTGGGTTCTGCTCTGTTTTTATAGAAAGTTTGATATTTGGCACGGCCGTGCGCATAAAGTGCACGGCCGTGCACTTTAACTTTTTGAGTTGACGTGCAAGTGGGCAAGTGGTTGGGCTGCTCCTGGAAATATCTAGATATTCCGCACGGCCGTGCACCTAAGGTGCACGAGCGTGCGGGTCTGGTTGTGGCCGAGTGCTGATGGTGCACTGCCTGGTGCACTGGCAGTGCACCCGGGAACTTGAGTCGCACGGGCACCCGCACGGCCGTGCTGATCAGGGTGCCCGAGCACAACAGCTGCACGCCTAGTCGCACTGGCAGTGCAGCTCGTCTGTGTCCGAGTAACCTGAGTCCGCACGGGCGTGCACCTGGGGTGCACGGCCGTGCACTATTTCCAGACTTGGCTGATTTTGTCGAAACTTTCCGTCTTGTCCGTTTTTCGCCCGGTTTCTTCGACTTTGTTCGTGGGACGTCGTTTAAGACCTGCAATAGAAATATGAAGCGGTTAAGTACCGAATTCGTGCAATTATGGTCGAAAACGCGTAATTTGGGAGTTTAATCGGGGATTTAAATATGTATATTTTAACGTATATCAGTATACATTATGTATTCAAAGTCAACGATAGATAATCAAGGAATATAACTATTTATCTTAATGTATATTTATTGACAGTTAATTCGTATTCAAAGTCAGGGTCAATAAACATATTGACTTTCCTTATACATTCAACAATGGAGTAGAAGGAGATCATCAATTTCGCCTTAACATGTATGAAGTTGGACCCGTAAATTCGTATTCAAAGTCAATATGTTATTGATGAAGGAGACCATAAATTTTGCTGAACATGTATGAATTCCTTATGAATAATGTGAGTAAATTCGTATACATTATGTATTCAAAGTCAACGTTAGATAATCAAGGAATATAACTATTAATCTTAATGTATATTGATTTGACAGTAAATTCGTATTCAAAGTCAAGGTCAATAAACATATTGACTTTCCTTATACATTCAACAATGGAGTAGAATGAGACCATAAATTTCGCCTTACCATGCTTGAAAATTGGATTAAAATAAATTCGTATTCAAAGTCAATATGTTTTTGTAGAAGGAGACCATAAATTTGGCCTTAACATGTATCAATTCCTTATGAATAATGTGAGTAAATTCATATACATTATGTATTCACCGTCAACTTTAGATAATCAAGGAGTATACCTATTTATCTTAATGTATATTTATTGACAGTAAATTCGTATTCAAAGTCAAGGTCAATAAACATATTGACTTTCCTTATACATTATGTGTTTACATATTTATAAGATAAATGTTATATAAGAAAGTCAAAGTCAATAAACATAATGGTTTTTCTAATACATTATGCATTCTGAGTCAATACATAATTAATGGTCTAATTACATTTGCTGCATATAAATGTGTTTACATTTTTATAACGAAGAATAAACATATATAAGGAAGTCAAAGTCTATACACATATTTAACATTATATAATTTTAGTCAAATTATATAATTACATGTTTTCAAAATTTCCGAATAACGAATGTTTATATTAGGAAGTGAATTTCAATTCTTAAGTTAATATCAAATGGCGAAATTTCAATTCCTAAATAATCACGTCTTGCCACCACTGATTAACGTATACACATTCTAACACTTACAACATACCAAATATTCTGTAAAAATCTAAATGTTATTGTATATAATAATGGAATATAGTTATGATTTTAATGATTATTGACTCATAGTCAATTCGTATTTATTTGATCATATTGACCATAATTAAATTTCATGGTCAATAATTTATGACCATAAAATTATTATCGTATGTTGATATGTTGTCCATTTAATTTATGAATATAGTTATGATTTTAATGATTATTGACTCACAGTCAATTCGTATTTATTTGATCATATTGACCATAATTAAATTTTAGTCAACCCCATAATTACACGTTTAAATTCCAATTAATACCAAGTTCGAAATTTTATATCACATTCAACGGTCATCTTGTATTTAATAAGCATTAAAATTGATTTAAAATAAGTATAAAAGGAAATCAGAATAAATAAGGAAGTCAAATTAAACTGACGAATGTATTCTGTAAAAATCTAAATGTTATTGTATATAATAATGGAATATAGTTATGATTTTATTGATTATTGACTCACAGTCAATTCATACTCATTTATACATATTGACCATAATTAAATTTTAGTCAACCCCATAATTACACGTTTAAATTCCAATTAATACCAATTTCAAAATTTTATATCATAGTCAAATGTCATCTTGTATTTAATAAGCAGTAAAATTGATTTAAAATAAGTATAAAAGGAAATAACAATAAATAAGGAAGTCAAATTAAACGGATGAATGTCTTCACAATGTGTTTAATGGAATGAACGAAAAAATACATTGAACACGGCAATGTTCATCGATTTCGGAAATGTCTGGACAAACACATAAAAAACAACATTATAATAAGGAATAACTTTTTTTATTTAAAAAATTAGAAACGCTCATACCAAAACTCGTGCGGAAGGGTCATGAATAACCTTGAAGAATTTGTCACCCTTGTGATAAGCCATAATGAAGTTATTTGTCCTAAGGAAATCCTGTTCTTCGTCTGCAAAACAAACTTTTTTCACTTAAACTCGAAACTGATATCATCAATGATTAAACCTGATCAGAATTACTTGTGTATCGATTTCATCCAAAGCAGAGACTTGATCCTAAACAGGTTATATAATTATGTTAATAAAAAAACAGTCTGATCATTACAAAAAAAAGCCGATATAAACGATTGTATTTCTATTTGATGTACTATGATAGTAAACAGCTATGTATGCATCTCATACAAATCAGAAACATAATCGAAAACAGATTAGATAGTTATGTTAATAAGAAAACGTTTTGATCATTACAACAAAAACGATCGTATTTTGTAGAAGATTGATAGCTATAAGATTGTGATTTATCTGTGTAGAAAAATAATGATAGAAACCGATTGTATTTCTCTTTGATGTAAGATGATTGCAAGAAGTTATGTATCAATCTCATCAAAATCAGAAAACTGATCATAAACATTTCGAGACTTATGTTAATCCTAAAACGTTTTCTTCAATACCAAAAAACCGATTGTTACATCATAGAATATTGATGTAAGACTGATGAACAACATACCTTGCAAAAAGAACAATGAGAGAGAAATGAGGAATGAGAAAGGAATTATTAGGCTAGGAAGGAGAAAGAATGTTGTAAGATACAAATGGATGTTGACAAAACAAAAAAAAGAGGTTTATATAATACTTTTTCATGGAGCTCCATTTAGAAGTTGGATCCTTGAAGACCCTCTAAAAAGCTAGGATTCAACCCTAGTGTTTTCATTTATTATATAGATAGATTCCTTATCTCGATGGTGACTACGATTTGGTTGCTTATTTAACAATAATTAACTATAAGGGTCTGTTTGATATGGGAGAATGGAATGGACGAGGTAATGGAATTGATCATTACCATTTCATGTCTTGTTTGGTTGCCATGTGGGAATGAAATTAAACATTACTTTGTGTTGCTGGATAGGTAGGAAAAGATGAATAAATAAAATCGGTGGTGACTGGTTGTGGTGGGTGGCGGTCACTGGCGGTGATGGTGGGGGTGATATGTAGCGGTAGCAGCGGCGGTGGTGGCGGCGGTGGAAGGTGGAGGTGGATGGCCGTGATTTTGGGTCGGCAACGATGGTAAGTAGTGATGGTGGTGGTTGGTGGCGGTAGCGTGGTGGTGGGTGCCGACGGCGGTGGTGATGGGTGGTGGCGACGACGATGGTGGGTGGTGGCAATGTTGGTGACGGGTGTAGGTAGATGGAGTTGATGGTGGGTGGTTGACGATGGTAAGTAGTGGCGGTGGTGGGTGGCGACGATAGTGGTGGGTAAAGGAAATTGTGGTGAGTGACGGTGGTTGGTGGTGGCGACGACGACAGTGGTGACCAGTGACAGCGGTGGTGGGTGGTGGCGGCAGCGGTGGTGGGCGACGGTGGTGGGTAGAGGCGGCAACGATGGTAGGTGGTTATGATGGTGGTCGGTGGTGAGTTATGGTGTTGTTAGTAAAGGGTGAATGAGAGATGGAATGAAAAAAAAAACATGGGGGTGGATGAAATGGTTTTGAGGGAATGGAATGCCTTGTGAAATGGGTGATTCCATTTCTTTAACCAACCAAACACACTATTTTTTGTTACCTCGTAGTGGTCCATTCCATTCCCCTACCATTCCATCATGCCAAACGCTACCTTAGGGATTTGTTAGCATATGAATATCTGTGTTTATTGGCTTGAACATGATGTTATTTTAATAATTTTCATTTTGGGTAAATTTCTCATGCAATTGATGTGACATCTCCATAATTTGCTATTTTGGGTAAAGTTGTGTTTTGCTATGTGAAATGGATGGATTGAGGTATGAAATAGGTGTAGTAACATGTGCATAGGTTAGACAAGATTGACTGCAGTGTTTGGTAGCATTTCGTGAAGTTTTTAATCAGATTTGAAGGGTTTTTGTTCATCAAAATAGTTCAGCAGCTGTGCAGGTTGAATGAATTCTCATTCGTACCATCGAGGGTACGAATGAAGGGAAATATTTCCCATTCGTACCCACGTGCGAATTTGTGAATTCTTTGGTATAAACTAAGTGTTCTATGTGCATTACTTGTATGTAAACTATATATGCTTGATTAACTGATATAATATAACGAGTCGCCAACGGGATGTCGAGTCTTGTCTTGTGTGGTCGAGTAAACATTTAAACATGTTTTCAAACATACTGTAACATCCGGCCCTCTCACCACCAATATTGTTCTCTTTGCCCCGATGAGTTGCCCATCCAGAGCTCATGGATTTCTTTTTGGCTGCCTTAGTAGAGACTTCCCGGTAGGTCACCCATCCTGGTACCGCTCCAACCTGAGCACACTTAACTGTGGAGTTCTCCTCTCATCCACCAACAATAAGCCCTAAAGCGCGATATAGTTAATACGATAGATTGATTTTATATCATGATATGAATAACCAGTAGCCATATATAAGATTTTCATAACTAATATATCTTATGAAGTAAGATTTCAGTTAGGCTAATGTAAATCATGTTTCCATTAGTGATGTACCTATTTAAAAATAACACAAGGTATTTAGATAATATATAATGCCAAATAGTGTGTTCAAACCTGATAATTTAATTGCAATCCAAACTGTCTCTGTTATCAGAAATTAATGAGTCAATGAATCAGATAGCTAACTTAGCGTTTGGTAAATTAAATCCGACAATAATGGTAATGTAGGGTCTCGTGCGACTTGAGGATGACTTGAGTTTATGTTTGCTGTAATTCATGCGATCAGTGCCTAATCATACGGGTTTTGATCTTACTTAAAACCACTCCCGATTAAAACTTTGATATTTAAGAAAAACTTAAATTATGGTGTTCAATACTTTTTGATTTTTACATTTTAACTATTGAAACATATGGTAAAATTTCACAATTTCACGGGAGACTCTTAAATTCTATTGCGAAAGCTTGATGAGTGTTCGGGCGTGTTCGGCTCTTATCGCGACTTGATCCTTGCTCCGGGACTTCCTTCACTTGTTTACCTAGCACCATTACACAAAGAATGGTTAGTGGATTGTCAATGATACATTTAAACTAGTACGGTAGTCGTTACACGTTAAAACGGAACGAACCAGGCCAAACGGCCCTTTATCAGGAGAACAAACTGCTGCAACTTTTGCGCAGCAGCTGTTCGGATCGCTTTTACCCCTTCTAAAACCCAAAATCCGACTCCGACTTTCAAATAAGAACTGTTCTACGCTCCGAGAGCTTTCCAGGTATATAAAGAACACCTCCTAACGATTTTTCTACGATTTTATATGCAATTTTAAAGATCATGCCGTCATGCTGTTCTCTGTGAGCGGCCGCGCGGTCTCTGTGAGCGGCCGCTCACAGCTTCTGATGTAAATTTGGTGATTTTTAAGCATGGGAATCATGTCCCAACCGCATTTGATGATTCCCGAAGCCTAAATATTGACTTGCCAACTAAATAAACCTTTGTTTGACTGATATTATAGTCCGGTTCATGATGCTACGACCCGGTTCAAAGTTTTAGGTGTTTATGGCGACTTTTAACCCATTTGACCCATTTAGACATTTAACTTAACCATAACACCATTTGACCACGCGCAACGCATATAGTTTACGTTGTCAGGTCATTAGACACTTGACCAACTAAAGTGTTTATCCGATTCGTTCATTATGATTCCGATTATTAAATTTATCCTTTAGTAAATCTTTATAAATTCCCAAAATGCCCCTCCTAGCCAAATCTTTCGATTTAGCCATTCGTGGCGACACTTATAGGTTCAAACCCATTGCTTTTGACACATTGACATGTTTAAAAACCTCTAAGTCCTTCCGGATTTAGATTTTCACCTTTTCTAAAGTTTTCACTTGTTTAGTAAATTATAAGCGCATTAGCGCGTATTTTACATAATTATGGAAATAACTTACTTGATTTGCACCCACACTTCATGTGGGTAGTTTTAGTACCCATGTTGCTTCGCCCGAAGGCGTTTAATTAGCTAAGGACTTACCGGGTGGCCTTGAACCATATCCATACCTTGTTCTTATCCTCCATGATTCTTAGCATCAAGCGTGCATGCGCAAGTACATTTACTTGCGTGCTTTCTAGATAGACACATTAATTTCTCGGAAGTCAAAGGATAATACTTTGCCATTTGATCCGCTTAAGCTCGTGAATCTTAATGCTTGGAATACAAGCATCAAGTGTTGGACTCAAATGATGAGGACTTCACCATTTGACCCGTTTAGACCCATAGTTCATGACACAACTTGACCCATTTAACATCATGCTTAATGATTTCATTCAATTGATTCCATTTGGATTAAAACATCATTTCTCACATACCTTCTTAATTGACCCGTTTGATGAATTTCACCATTCGGTCATAACTCATTGTCTCGATTAAGGTCGTAAACCACGTTTTGTTTTGAGTGCACATAAGGCAACTCATTTAATACATTCCACCCCTTGGGATTTACCATTATCACATACACTAGATTCAAGATGAACGTATACAACAATTAAGCTATGTTATAGTCTAGTGGTGTAAGCACAACTCACCTCATATCCGTTCTTGCTTCCATACGCATTGCTTGCATCCGTTTGCATCCCTAGTCCTTGTACCTACTTAGGGATATGTCAAACTTGATTATTAGAATACATAACATGGAATTAATTCACTATCCATAAATCATGTATTCATTACCCATTTATAGCTAAATCCATAGCCATTTTCTTATATAGAATATGCAATTAACTTGGCTTATTACAAACCAATATCACATACGATTGATAGCTCTTACATGATTCTAACTTCATAGTTTCACTAGTGTTCACCAATTTGGCCTTTAATCGAACACTTGGTGTGCACCCACTAATTTGTTTAGTTTTAAAGCTCAAGATTAGCCAAAGCATAACCATTTGTCTAATCATCATCATAATACATTATTTAGACCATTTTGCCTAAATTTCTCATATTAACAACTCCTAAGAGTCACAAAGATTACTAGATATAAGTTGATTCAACCTAGAGGTTAAACCCCAAAATTCTACACATATACATAAGCATATTATCAAAATCAAACACACATATTAAGTGTGATTTGTAACCGGATTATACATGTTTAAGGCTCCCCAAGACTAGGGTAACCCATATTAACCATTAATTCCACGTTTTATCAAAACCCTAGATTTTCATAGAAATCAAAAACGAATTATGGCATCAATTTCGGCCAATAAAAGGTACCTTGTTGTAGTTTAGACCTTAGATGACTTGTTTCTTGCTAATGCATCAAAAAGCCCCCTTGATTTGGCTTGGATTTGAGCAAGGATTTGGTTCTTTAGGTTTTGAGGTGAAGGAGAATTCTTCTCCTGATGTCATACGACGCACACACCTAAGTGTGTGTGTTCTTCTCCTTATTATTATTATTATTATTATTATTATTATTATTATTATTATTATTATTATTATTATTATTATTATCACACAAGTTTGCCATTCTAGCAACTATGGTCCCTCCAAAATCCTCGAATGTCATTTTCTAGTTAAACTTAGCTAGTCAAGCTAGATTTTCTTGTAATACTTGCTTATTTATAAGATTGGTAACATTAAATGGATTAGTTCCATATTAGAACATAACCCAAGTTCTTATTGTTCGATTCTCATTTTATTATTTTGCTAATCACGCCTAATGGCGTAATTAAGCGTAACGGATGATTTTGGGGTGTTACATTTGCTTTGCTAACATAAGGATAATTCCTTGAAATTCTCTCAACTCTATTTACGACTACAACTACTTGTGACTGACTTAAAGGTAGCTATTTATCAATGTGAGTATACTTATCCCCTTTTTGGTTTCTTACACTTTTGAGGTGAAACATGTACACCTATAAAACTTTCACTTACACATATTCATAATCATTTTTACATACAATTCATACACGTGTTATGCATTGAATTCTTGTGCTTTATGCTTAAATATAAACGTAGTATGCTTGCAATCATTACAAAATCATTAACTCCGTACAAGCCAACTTTAACAATGGATAGCGCTATTTGGATTGACAACTCGCCTAGTGGAAAGTACCTATGAGTGTGGGAACTCCCAGGTCATTGTTAATGCTTTAAACTTTGTCATATAAGAGGTTTGATTTTGACCCGTATTGTGTACTTACGTGTTTTCCATAATTGTCTTGAATGAATCATGACACTTGAATTGTAAACTTTTTTATACTTATACTATATGTACATAAAACTAAGTGTACTCTCCAACACTATTGTTGACGTTGTATTTTGTACATGTTTCAGGAGACGCTTGATGACATCACATAGGCATTGGGACTTAGTTGAATAAAACAAATATATTTCATGAGTTGTTTTGAGACTTGATGTATTTCTTATTTTCGTTGTTTGACATTTGAATCTTGAAATTAATAGTATTTACACTTTATTACCATGAGCTTTTGAACAATCGTCATTATATAACACCTCGATGTTTCCGTCACCGGTTGGGGTGTTACACATACATAGTCATGGTCTGGACAATCGGGGACTAGTTAACCTACGGGTTATTAGTCAAGACACTTACACACATTTTATGATAGGTCATCGGTATTAGGGGCTATCATAACTCGGTCAGTCGGTTTATTTCAGAAGAACGCAATCTAAGGTGAGTTTCACGGCCCCAGTTTTATCTATTTTCTCATGGGGGAGAAACATGCTACATATTTTGGATGCATAAAGATCATGTTATACTATTGTTATCTTTTGTTTATTATACGGCTCATCTAAATCCCAAGGAAACCACTAATATGGGGATACATAGCGGGGGAAATGTGGATAGATCTATTAGGCCTAACGAACCCCACCCGGGTCGACTGGAGGTCAGACGGGTGCACATTGTCTCGAACTACAGGATCTACCGGGGATAACGGTAGTTCGATGGGTAGCAACATATGGAACATCTTGTCAACAATGGTTTCTAACCGTAGTAGTAACATACGTAACATCTAGCTAACATTTACATAACATAGTAGTAACGGGATTGATCTTTCAAACTTATGAAACGTTTTTGGTTAAGCCTGTTAACTCACCAGCATATTATGTTGACACTTTTAGCATGTTTTCTTATGTCGCTAAGGTAGCACGGTTGGAGTAGGTGCACGGAGTCCCACGACGTCTAGTTATCATTTGCATTCTTTTTGAACAAACTGTTAAACTATCAACTGTCTTATTTTGAGTTGTAAACTATTTAAGCTTCCGCTGTTTTGTTGGATTAAACTTTTAAACTGTATGGTTGGTTTTATTACATTATTTTCATATCATATAGATGTCATTTATTGTGACCGTTGACTTGGATTCTGTTGTGTCACGCGACTCGCGGTTAAACCCCGCGATTGTAATTTGAAGGTGTGACACGTACGTGATCTCTCTAATGGAATATATCAAGCGAATATGATTTATGTATTTTAAGATAGAATTCTGTAATTAATTTTTTGATTATCTCTTCCCATAGTAATAGGATTGTAATACATTACAAAATTCTATCCTAAACTACATAAAGCATATTCGCTTGATATATTCCATTACTCTCCAAATACGGCTGACTCAGGTGCATCCCCATCCAATGAAGACCTTAAGGATTCCCCAGCCCCAGTATGGATGGCCTTATTAGATAGCGTTGCTATAAAACATAGGGATTTAAGTGACTGACATGTCCGTAGTGAAAGGGCCAAGATGTTGTCGGTAATCCGTTCTTACATATTATGTTAGAATCTACGATGTGTGTAACGAATTTAACAACAAATTTACGGACGGAAGCATCATTAAAAGACTATCGACAACTACCTTAGCTTTAGAACTAAGGTCATGTGTAGTGGATGAGCGTTATGGGGCGTTATAGGGAATAAGATATTATAAAGTAATAGAATGTGCGTTATGGGAAAAGAGGGTGTAGTGGGTGAGGGGTGTTATGGGGATTAAAATATTATTATTTGATTGGGTGTAGAAAAAAAGGGTATGAAAACTGATTAAAAAAATAATATAAAATTCTGTAAATAATTTTTTGATTATCTCTTCCCATAGTAATAGGATTGTAATACATTACAAAATTCTATCCTAAAATACATAAAGCATATTCGCTTGACATATTCCATTACTCTCCAAATACGGCTGACTCAGGTGCATCCCCATCCAATGAAGACCTTAAGGATTCCCCAGCCCCACTATGGATGGCCTTATTAGATAGCGTTGCTATAAAACATAGGGATTTAAGTGACTGACATGTCCGTAGTGAAAGGGCCAGGATGTTGTCGGTAATCCGTTCTTACATATTATGTTAGAATCTACGATGTGTGTAACGAATTTAACAACAAATTTACGGACGGAAGCATCATTAAAAGACTATCAACAACTACCTTAGCTTCAGAACTAAGGTCATGTGTAGTGGATGAGCGTTATGGGGCGTTATAGGGAATAAAATATTATAAAGTAATAGAAGGGGCGTTATGGGAAAAGAGGACGTAGTGGGTGAGGGGTGTTATGAGTGTTAACTTCTTAATATTCGATGATATTTCATTATGAAGGAACCAGAATATATATACAAGGAAATAACAACTATCTATCCTATAATCTTGGAGCTATCTATCCTAGAATATTGGAGCCAGACTTGGTACTCCGTGAGACTAGGTAAATTACATGGAAATAGAGAATTCAAATAAATTACAAATATACAAAAATAGTACGTAAATATTATTTCGTTAATATTCCCCTGCAGTCGAAGCAGTAGGTGGTCGGATGCTGAGACTGGATTTGAATCGGTCGAAAAGTTGTCTTGGCAATCCTTTAGTAAAAATATCGGCATACTGATAGTCAGCAGGGACGTGAAGGACGCGGATGGTTCCAACTTTTACCTTTTCTCTAACAAAGTGTATGTCGATTTCGACATGTTTTGTTCTTTGATGTTGCACCGGGTTTTCCGAGAGATACACGGCTGAAATATTATCACAATAAATCAACGTGGCTTGTTTAGTTGGGACCAATAGTTCAGTGAGAAGGTTCCTGAGCGCGACAGCATTTGCAACGGCTCGATACTCGGCTTCGGCACTTGAACGTGAGACCGTTTGTTGGCGTTTTGAAGACCATGAAACTAAGTTGTCACCCAAGAATACACAGTAGCCCGACGTGGACCGGCGAGTGTCGGGGCACCCCCCCAATCGGCATCCGAATAAGCAGTTAATTTATTAGATGTGGAGGGTTTAATGTGAAGGCCGTGATCTAAGGTACCCTTAAGGTATCGTAATACCCGTTTGAGAAAATGAAAGTGTGTAGTCCGTGGTGCATGCATAAAGAGACATAATTTCTGAACCGCATATGATATATCAGGTCTCGTAATCGTGAGGTATTGTAGTGCACCTACAAGACTACGGTACAAAGTGTCATCTAAAATTGGTTCACCATCGTTAGCACTTAATTTTGCCGAGGTGTCAATGGGAGTGGAGCATGGCTTACAATTGGACATGTTTGCTCGAGTCAATATATCGGATGCATATTTAGCTTGTGAAAGAAACAAACCTGCAGGTTGATTAGAAACTTGAATGCCCAAAAAATGATGTAGCCTTCCTAGGTCGGTCATGGCAAATTCCCCGGATAACAACTTAATGATTTGTGTGAGTAGTGACGAGTCCGAAGCAGTTAAAATAATATCATCCACGTATAGTAATAAGTATGCCATGCGGTTTCCGTCTTTGTACACAAATAATGAGCTATCAGAAATAGTGCTATGAAATCCACATTTGGTGATGTAGGTCGCAAATCGATGGTACCATGCCCTAGGGGCTTGTTTTAAACCGTAAAGAGATTTGCGTAGACGACACACGTGATTCGGGTGTTCCTTGTGTTTAAAGCCGGGTGGTTGGAACATGTAAACTGTTTCGTTTAAATCCCCGTGTAAAAATGCGTTCTTGACATCCAATTGATGGATAGGCCAAGACCGTGATACGGCTAAGCTAAGAACCGTGCGGATAGTGGTTGGTTTAACAACCGGACTAAATGTTTCATCACAGTCGATTCCCACTTGTTGACTTTTACCATTAACCACCAACCGTGCTTTATAACGTTCAAGTTTACCATTTGCATGAAATTTGTGACGGAAGAGCCACATGCAACGTATTACGTGTGCATTTGATGGTCGTGGTACAAGTTCCCATGTGTCATTGTCTATTAAAGCTTTAAATTCATTGGTCATGGCCTTGTACCAATTTGGATCATTTAATGCATGTATATGGGATTTGGGTATAGGAGAAATGAAGCTACTGTGAAGATTCCATGGAAGTTTTTGTTTGGTAATACCCATTTTGGATCTGGTCATCATTGGATGATTTGATGAAAGTGGTGGGGGTGGATTGTTAGGCACATTATGTTGTGGAGGTTGTAAAGGTGAGCTAGATGCAATTTTATGTGAGGTAGGAGTATTAGTGGACGTTGTTGTTTGATGATGTGGGCTGGACATGTGGGGTTGGGTTTGGGTCGAATGGTTTATTGGACTGGTGGGATGGTGCGTGGAAGTGGGATGGGTAGTGGATATTGATGTAGAGTTGGTTGGGCCAATATTTGTTGGGCCTGGGTCAACAGTAGACGGTGAGTGTGGAAACGAGGTGGATGGGTTGGAAAAAATAAGAGGTGAAAGGTCAGTGTCAAGGAAATGGTAATTGTGGGGTGTTTTTGAAGGTGATGGTTTGGAAAAAAGATGTGGCTGTGAAACGACAAGAAAGGAAAAGAAAAAATTAAAGTTTCACAAGTGAGGCTCTGATACCATGTTAACTTCTTAATATTCTGTTGCTACAACAAATATGTGTCCGGAGAGGGTCTGAACGTTCCAAGGTCGTCAGGCTTCTGACCTCGTCTGCTGCTTAAAGGGTTAGACCAGCAGCATGAAAGAACTCGTCAGAAGAGGTAAAAGGGTTAAAGGGTTTCGGTTTACCAAACGCAAGTCGTGGTGTCCCTCTACGTTGCAAACGTAGATGGGAGGTTCAAGAGTTTTGATATTTTAGTTGTTATGATTCTGATTTGGGATCAACCCAAAGTCAGAATGTTATTATTATTGGTTAACTTAAGAAGAGATAAAGAATAAGAGCATGATGTTGAAGAAAAGAACTCTTAATCCCAAGTTACAACTAGGGACCAACCACGTAAGCCTGATGAAGGCTGAGACTTGCGAGTAACAGAGCGCGATTCCGCATGTAGTGGCTGTTAGAGCCGGCTTGGATGTGGAATCAGCATGGTTGTAGATTGTTAAGAATGCATATCAGCAGCTCGAAGGCTTCAAGGCTTCAGCCTGCTGCTGCTGAAAGTCTTATTAGAAAGAATAACTCTAGAGAGAGTTTTAGAGA
The DNA here is from genome assembly GCA_028751855.1 of Ambrosia trifida. NCBI lineage: Eukaryota > Viridiplantae > Streptophyta > Magnoliopsida > Asterales > Asteraceae > Ambrosia > Ambrosia trifida. Next base: position 46,906,386 of record CM054127.1, read on the forward strand.
GAGAGAGAGAGAGAGAGAGAGAGAGAGAGTGAGAGAGGTCTTTTACTCAGACCAATCTGAGTTGTATGGCATGCTTTGCCCCTCTATTTATAGAGTGGGGATGTGTAAAACCCTAATGGGCTTCCTTGTTGGGCTTGGGCTTGACCCACTCTTATATTTAATGATTTTGGTTTCTTGGGTTATTGGGCTTGACCCAATTGAGTAAATGTATAAATAACACAAGTTCTAATTAAAACGACTCACCTAAAAACTACACACGCACGACAAGTGTACCGGTCGCAAAGCAGTAAACAGATAAGACCGAGTATCGAACCCAAAGACGCGAATGCAACTCTAGATCACAACCTATACCGAATACTAGCCTAAATAAATATATACTTATGTGGGGGGGTTAAACTAATGATTAAAAACTTAAAAGAAACTAAATATAAATAAAGTAACCTCAGCTGCTTACGGGAACTAGGAACTTGGGGAAATCGGATAGGAAGAAGGCTGGTTACTTAGGTAAAATCCCTAGACACTAGCAATAAATCCTGAATCTGGTAATTAACTTGAGACCCTATTCTTATCTAATAAACCTCCTGTCAAAGATAGCTCACTAGACTTAAGGCGGGACAAGTGTAGAAATGCTAAGATGGATCCGGATCGCCCTAGCGTACCAAAATCCCACAGAAATCAGATTAAAACCTCTCCTGGATTAAAACCCTCAAACTATGAAGCAGACTTAAACTCTACTGAAGAAAACCTAGGAAAACTCTAAACACGGACAAGTAGCGACTCCCGCCCTAGCGCTTGCCAACTACCGAACAATGCCTAGTTAGTTACCTAGCAATCTCGAGTTAGATTTCTCACCCTCAAGAATGGACTGCACGTCTTAGTTAATTTATTATATTAGTTTGTTATACTTGTGTCGTACTCCAACTCCAAATACTAGCACGCTAACCTAAGTTGACGAACTAGATTGATTTCAAGACCTAGGGGGTATCTCTACATGCCTAGCTCCACAAAACCAATAAACAAACTTCAAATAAAATTAACACCAACACACATATATCAAATCCAACAATAAAATTAAAATCATGTAATCCTACACATCAAAATTAAAAACCAAGAATCATTAAAAACTGCAATTTTACATGTCTAGTTCATAAACCTAAGCAACCATAAAAGTCTAGCTACTCATAATACTTAGAAACATAAATTCAAAGTTTATAAAAAACAATTTCATCATGTCTATAAAAATATAGAGCGAAAACTAAACCTAACCCAAGGTTCGTTGGCTATTGATCTTTAATGTGCCCGTGGCCTTTTCTCCTTCCGTGCTCGTTCGCTCGTCACCGTGGCTGCTTCTTCTATTGGTTCTGTGCGAATCTCCGATTGTCTTCGTTTAAATGAATGATTAATAATTCCATTCCTTCGATTTAATAACTGCCGCCTTTTATAAAAACCTACGAATGAATTATAATCTCCAAATAATTTCTTGGGCCTCGGCCCTTTACACATGAAAGAATACTTTCATGTTTTGCTATTATTATTATTATTATTATTATTATTATTATTATGTTATTAGTATAACTCCATGTTCCTGATTCGGGTATTCTTGGCTCGAACAAAGTTGATCATTTACGCTCCATCATCCATTCGAACACCTACCAAAAAAAATATAAAATAAATAAATAAGTACTAAAAATTAATAAAAATCTATATAATGACAAAAATAGGCCAACAAACGAATACACGCCTAAAACTACTAAAAACTATATACAAAAGACTCAATTATAACTTAAAATACATAGGAGAATAGATGTGTTTTACGACACATCAGTGGTCTCGTCCCAATGTTTTGGGACTTTCTTTCCTTCTTGGTCGATTAAGCTTGTAGGATCTGCCGTTGTGAGCTTTGAGCATAACGTGTCGTTCATCCTATTTTGGGCCAAGCTTTCCAAGGTTTTGTTTTTGTAACATGTAAGTTGTCTTTTAGGAAGACTCTTATGTGTTGTATCAAAGTGCTTTGGCAAGGTGTTGGTGTTTTAACAAATCTACTTTTGTCGCCAAGTAGTTTGCTTTGTTATCTTGCCAACAGCTTCAACGCCTTAGCATTGCGGTTTGGTTCGTCCTTAATCTTCTTTTATGTATAGCAGGATGCTTCAATGCTTCTACGTTTCTAGTTTTATGCTTCTATGGGGCTTGATCCTTTTTACTACGGCTATTTTGTAGCCTTGCTTCTCAGGTTGGTTTGGGTTAGCTTGTCTTGACTTTGTAGTCTTTGTAGTTGGTAAATCTCCAGAGATGGTTGAAGGCTTAGACGCTTCAAAATTTGTATTCATGTTTAGCTTAGGTAACATTCTTTTGATGGAGATTTTTTTTTTGGGCAAGCGTTTGCGCTTATTGTGAGTGAGAAGCATTGATGTTTTAGCAAGAGCTTCGACGATCGAGCAAGTTGCTTTGGATAATCTTTGTTGGTATATTTTTTGTTCATGCTAGAGCCTTAGTAAAAGACAAGTGTTATTATAGGTGGTTCACCTAGTTGGGAGCTCTTAGAATAGGACTTGTTTGTTACAAGGACACTTTCACTTATAGCTAGTTTGATAGCTTCTTCCTTTAGTTAAGTCATTCTTTTGCTTTTTAAATTGCGAGAAGTGGTGTTCATACTGGAGGCGAACGTATGCCTTGTTCTAACCGTGGTTTTTGTTCAAGGATTGATAAGTTGTTGCATATTAGCAAGATGCTTGTATCCGTTTTAGCTTTAGGGCAGAAGTCATGACATGTATAGCTTATTTGTCCTCCTATGCTTATTGTATAGCCTTCAAGCTTGTAAGCCTCAGTTTTCGTATCTGAAACTTCTAAATTTCGGAGCTTCAGTTGTTGTATTTGAAGCTTGTAAGCTTTTAAGCATGTGGTAGTTGAAGCGTTTAAGCTTTTGAGCTTCTTTTAATGTCTTTTTGAAGCTTTTAAGCTGTTAAGCTTGTTTTGTTTATTTTGAAGCTTCTGAACTATTTTGAAACTTCTAAGTATTTGAAGCTTTTAATGACATGTTCGGAGGAGTTTATGTAAAAATCATGTCAAGTCTACCAATGTTATCATGAACATGTGATGTATTTTGACTTTTGTCATCCTTGAGGTATAAAACTTGTGTTGGTAACGAGTTTGACTTGTTGTCGAGCTTTTGTAGTCAAAAGAGGTGATATGTTGTGAAGCTTATAATCTTCCTGGCTTCCGGGGTGATAACCCTTGAAGTCCATAACCTTCTAAGCATTGGAGGTTATAGCTTATGAGGACCTGTGAGGCTTAAACCTTCTAAGCATTGGAGGTCATCGCTTATGGAGACGAGTGACGTTTAAACCTTCTAAGCTTCTGAGGTCATGGCTTATGGAGACCAGTGAGGTTTAAACCTTCTAAGCTTCTGAGGTTACAGTTTGTGTGGACCTATAAAGCTTAAAACTTCTTGTGTTTGTTAGAGTTTTTAATGACCTTTGCGGTTTATAGCCTTTTGGATGAACAATTCTAACTTTGTTCACTAATTGAAGAAAGTGGTTACCTTTGTTGACTCATTGTAGCTAAAGCGGTGTTAAAGGAGGATGTATGGGAGGTATTGATTTGTGTACACAATGATCTCTTCTTTCATTCCTTTGAAGTGGACTTGTTGGCATGGGGAGACTTTTTCTTCCTTGAGTTGTTTATCTTTTCAAGGGGAGAAAAGCATATGCTTTAGGTGGCATGCGTGTCCCATTGAGACGTTAGGTTGTTTGAACACAAGGTTAGTCTTGATAAGAGGTTCGCCTTTCCTTGAATAATGTTGACCCAATATAGTAAGCCTTTAAGCTTCTTAGCTTCCGCGAAAGAAAAGTAGCTAGGTTGTTGTTTTGAGTTATCGTGTTTCTTTGCTATGGTAAGATGCTTGAAGGTATCTCAGCGTTTGAGTAAATAAGTTGACGTGTGTAACTGTTTTGCTTCTTTGATTCTTGACTTCTTTCGAATGTGGGTTTGTCCACACGAGCCACCATCCCCCCAGTCAGAAGTGGTCATGACGTGGTGATGAGTGATTCTGACTGATATCAAAGTGTTGTTATACATCTTACCTCTTTATTCCTTTTTCGAAGATATGTTGCTATATAGGTTGCTGTTAGGGGAAGCCTTTTGCCCTATTATCCTTTAACCCTCTGAGCTGATATGCTTATTTGCTTCGGGGGTTGCTTTATTTAAGCATGTCAGCTTACTCGTATCAGCCCTTGGTAAAAGGTGCTTGTGACTAGAGGCGCGTTTTACTAGTTTATTTGATTCTTTTGCTTGCGAGATATAACTTCTTGATTGAAGTTGTTGTCATTTCGGATCTATAGAAGCTTGTTTGAAAGCTTGCGACATTGGCGATTTAAAGATTCATAAGTTGATGTGTTGAACCATATATGTTTATTTTGACATTTCCTTATGTTAGTCTTAAAATAATGTTGCAATGTTTGCATCATAAATGTATTTGTGGCTATTGGTAAGGAAATATGTTTGCTTTGTAGCTTTTGAAGCTGTTTAGAAGTTGAAGCTGGTAATAGCAAAGCTTCACGAATGATTGATTTGAACGTTGTGAAGCTAAATTGTTGTGAAGCTTCAACGTACGGTGGTCTAAAAAGCTATAAGGCTTTAATGAATCCCGTAGTCTAAAAGGTTGTAAACCTTTTATAAGTAGCGACTTTTTAAGACTATAAAGTTTCAAGAGTTAGCGGTCAGAATTGATATAAAACTTCCATGAAAATAGCCTAAAAAGGTTAAACACTTCATTGGATGCTTGGCCAAAAGGCTGTGAAGCTTTGATGAATGATAGCTTAACGTCTTTGGAGCTTCCGCTGGAGTAGCCTTAAAGGCTGTAAGGTATTAGAAACCTTTAATAGACAATGGTTTAAATGGCTTTAAAGCTTGAATAGCCTAAAAGGTTATAAGGCTTTAGGGAATAGTAGTTTGGAAGGCTTTAAAGCTTCCATGGTTAGTAGCCGAAATGACTTTAAAGCTTGAGTGAGCAATAGCCTGGAAGGCTTTAAAGAACAGTAGCCTGAAAGGCTTGAAGGCTTCGATGGGCAATAACCTGAAAGGATTTAAGGCTTCGATGGTCACTAGCCTGAAAGGGTTTAAGGCTTCGATGGTCACTAGCCTGAAAGGGTTTAAGGCTTCGATGGTCACTAGCCTGAAAGGATTTAAGGCTTCGATGAGTAGTAATCTAAAAGGCTTGAAGGCTTTGATGAGTAGTAACCTACAAGGCTTGAAGACTTTCATGAGTAGTAACCTACAAGGCTTGAAGGCCTTGATGAGTAGTGACCTACAAGGCTTGAAGGCTTTGATGGTCAGTAGCCTAAAAGGCTTAAGGGCTTTAATGATCAGTAGCCTAAAAGGCTTGAAAGCTTTGATGAGTAGTAGCCTAAAAGGCTTAAAGGCTTTGATGATCAATAGCCTACAAGGCTTTAAAGCTTCATAGAACAGTAGCTTAAAAGGTTGTGGAGATTTTGTGACCAGTAGCCTTGAAGGCTAGAAAACTTCGTTGGACATTGTGTTAAACGTCTATAAAGCTTCAAGGAGCAATGTATGGTATGCATAATCTGAAAACGTTAAAAAGTTTTGATGTATAGTAGATCTATGCACCTGCAAAGCTGAACAGTAGCTTGAAAGCTTAAAAGGCTGTAGTAGGTCAGTAAGCTATAAAGCTGTGTACATTAGACCTATAAACCTACTCTGAAAAGCTGAAAGATGCTCTGTGCACAGTAAGGTTGAAAGGTTCAGACGTTTATCCGTTGGGTAAAAGCAAGATGCTCTGTGCACAGTAAGGTTAAAGGGTTCAGACGTTTATCCGCTGGGTAAAAGCAAGATGCTCTGTGCACAGTCAGGTTAAAGGGTTCAGACGTTTATCCGCTGGGTAAAAGCAAGATGCTCTGTGTACAGTCAGGTTAAAGGGTTCAGACGTTTATCCGCTGGTTAAAAGCAAGATGCTCTGTGCACGGTCAGGTTAAAGGGTTCAGACGTTTATCCGCTGGGTAAAAGCAAGATGCTCTGTGCACAGTAAGGTTAAAGGGTTCCATGCTTTTGTCCATTGGATAAAAACATGTGTTTTTGTCTTTTTGTGTAAATTTACTTTTCCAAGATTGTTAACCTATCCAATATTACTTTTGTAATAGTTGAAAAATGTCTGAGGAAAACGTATTAGAAAAATGTATTGGGAATATATCAAAAAGACTAGTAAACCTTTTTTTTTTTTTTTTTTTTTTTTTTTTTTTTTAAAGCAAAGAAAGTTTATATATCTCATGGTGAGAAGGATGTAGTCACAGAAGTAGTTACCACAAATCTTGCCATCACGTGTAGGAGGTGTAGAAGTGACATTCTTGGGAACATTTTCTCCAAACATAGAGAGAACTTAGAAAATAGATCGACGGAGCCGAACTACAAAGAGATTTTCATTTCTAAGTAGCACGGCCCCACGGTGGGCGCCAACTTGTTGCTACAACAAATATGTGTCCGGAGAGGGTCTGAACGTTACAAGGTCGTCAGGCTTCTGACCTCGTCTGCTGCTTAAAGGGTTAGACCAGCAGCATGAAAGAACTCGTCAGAAGAGGTAAAAGGGTTAAAGGGTTTCGGTTTACCAAACGCAAGTCATGGTGTCCCTCTACGTTGCAAACGTAGATGGGAGGTTCAAGAGTTTTGATATTTTAGTTGTTATGATTCTGATTTGGGATCAACCCAAAGTCAGAATGTTATTATTATTGGTTAACTTAAGAAGAGATAAAGAATAAGAGCATGATGTTGAAGAAAAGAACTCTTAATCCCAAGTTACAACTAGGGACCAACCACGTAAGCCTGATGAAGGCTGAGACTTGCGAGTAACAGAGCGCGATTCCGCATGTAGTGGCTGTTAGAGCCGGCTTGGATGTGGAATCAGCATGGTTGTAGATTGTTAAGAATGCATATCAGCAGCTCGAAGGCTTCAAGGCTTCAGCCTGCTGCTGCTGAAAGTCTTATTAGAAAGAATAACTCTAGAGAGAGTTTTAGAGAGAGAGAGAGAGAGAGAGAGTGAGAGAGGTCTTTTACTCAGACCAATCTGAGTTGTATGGCATGCTTTGCCCCTCTATTTATAGAGTGGGGATGAGTAAAACCCTAATGGGCTTCCTTGTTGGGCTTGGGCTTGACCCACTCTTATATTTAATGATTTTGGTTTTTTGGGTTATTGGGCTTGACCCAATTGAGTACCCTACAACATCATATTCGATGATATTCCATTATGAAGGAACCAGAATATATATACAAGGAAATAACAACTATCTATCCTATAATCTTGGAGCTATCTATCCCAGAATATTGGAGCCAGACTTGGTACTCCGTGAGACTAGGTAAATTACATGGAAATAGAGAATTCAAATAAATTACAAATATACAAAAATAGTACGTAAATATTATTTTGTTAATAATGAGGATTAAAATATTATTATTTGATTGGATGTGTTATTATTTGGGGACGTTATGGAGCAATAAAATATACAAAACGCCATGTGATGACGCTCCACTACGGGTCCTCTAATACGCTTTTTCTTACCAATTATCAACGCCACTTTACGAACACATATTGTACGTCGGTGAATTATCGTAACTGATTTTTTTTTTTTTTTTTTTTTGTTGCTTGTTATACAACTTCCATTTTTCAAGGCTATTATATTGTCGTAAGCGATACATGCAAGATTTTTGGATTTTTCAAACCTACTGTACATCTATCGTACATATTTGGATTTTTGGATAATGAAAGATGTGTAAACAATAGAAACGGACAAATTTCACAGATTTGTCATTTGTGGCTGTTGTTGTCTTGATCATGATAGTGATTTGATTAATGTGGGTTTGGGTCACATGGTCAAAAGCATGGGTGATCATGTGATTCATTTTTTGGGCTCACTAGACACCCAATGGCTCGTGGGCTGCATTACTTAATTTCAACTCTCTCTAGATTTAATCTTTTTTTGTCCTTGTCTTAAAATTTAAACAACTTTAAATAAATAAAACTAGCCGGAGGAATATTTAGAATTCAAAAAATACATATCAACTTTTAAATGAGGGAAAAAAATTAAAAAAAAAATCAATTGGTTAGTCCGCGAAAGTGCGCCGAAGAGATCCTAATGGTGCAACTTTGAATGGTTCCGTTTGTTTTTGTCAAGTGTAGTCCCAAAAGTCGTATGTTTGAGTTAAATGCAATGAAATAATTAAGTTGGGATATGGACCACTGAGTTGGACATGATATATCTTATGGTGCGCAACTGGTTTCTTTGATTCAGTTAGCTGACGAGGTTCTTGACGCTACTAGAAAAAAAAAAAGCAACCGACAAAAATCCCTCATGGACAATAACAGAAGGATTATACACGGATTTTTCTAGCACCGAAAGCTCTTCGATTTGTAGAGTAGAATGTCACTTGCATGGTCTAATCACAATTTAAACCTAGCCGTGTAAGGTATTAAACCAAGTAGGAGTTAAGAGGCTTATGACCACATCACGAAACTTATGATTGTGATAATGACCTTGGTTGGTGACTCAATCATCATTAAGGGCCCTGATTTTGAATTTCCTATAAATTTTAATGTTTTTCCATTATGCATATTGTATGATATAAGTTATTTAGTTTTTTTTAATTTTATTTTTTATAATTTATATTAGTTGATTTGACTGATATATTTTAGTAAAATTATGTAGTATACATGTTTGTTGCAACATGGGTTGCATTTTCATTGAAGAAACTGAAAGTACAACAACTATCCTATATCTTATCTCAACCTTTCAATATTTCATGTAAGGTAGCAAATTTGACTTTTAAAATAGAAATTTTCTTATGCTTCAATTTGCATAAGCTATGGTATGGTGTGGACCAAAACAGTTCATGGGCTATTATCACCAGCTGGTTAACAGCGACCCAAACTCGCCTGTCTCAGTCCAATAATTTTCTATGATTTTCTAGTAATTGTAACATTAAATCTCTCTGATTCTGACATGAACTGAAATATTATTAATTTCTATTTAAAAATTTGTTAAAAGAAAGAAAAGATCAACAAGATCTTGTTTTGTTCTTGTTTCAATAAACTTTCTATTATCGATAAAACGTGTAAACTGTAAACGAGTGAAGCTACGTAAGAGTGGGATTGGGCTCGGCTTGTTGATAAAGCAAACTGAGATGGCTCTACTCTTACTCTAAACGAGCTAAAATGTTGAGCTTGAATTCAACTTGTCAAAAGCTTTAGTAAGCTCACATATTTTTTAAATTATTTTAATTTTGTATGTTTTACACACACATAGAGAGAGAGAGCGTGCGCGCGCACACTCAACAACCATGCCTAGTAAAACTCACAAGAAGTAAAGTTGTTGGTAGAGTCTAGGGAGAGTGAGATGTAGATAGACTCTACCTCCATCCAAAGCTATTTGTAGGATATGGGGTAAGTGAAATGTAGACAAACTCTACGGTGCTGTTTGTTTTCTCTGCAGGAAAAGGTCTGCAGTCTGCGGACCACATCTGCAGACATCTGCAGGAGAAGAGGTGGCCCAAAGGTCTGCAGTCTGTAAGAAGAAGACTGTTTGTTTGTTAACGTCTGCAGACGGCTGAAATAAACTTAAATTTAAACAAACTGAATTTTTACAGCAGTCTGGTGGTAGATGGTGGTGGTGGTGGGTGGTGGTGGACGGTGGTGGGTGGTGGGTGGTGGTAGTGGTGGTGGTGGGTGGACGGTGGTAGGTGGTGGTGGTGGACGGTGGTGGTGGTGGTGGTGGTGGGTGGTGGGTGGTGGTGGTGGTGGGTGGTGGTGGTGGTAGTGGTGGTGGACGGTGGTGGACAGTGGTGGTGGTGGTGGTGGGTGGTGGACGGTGGTGGGTGGTGGTGGTGATGGACCGTGGTGGGTGGTGGTGGACCGTGGTGGCGGTGGTGGTGGGTGGTGGGTGGTGGGTGGTGGTAGTGGTGGTGGACAGTGGTGGGTGGTGGTAGTGGTGGTGGGTGGACGGTGGTGATGGACCGTGGTGGGTAGTGGTGGTGGTGGACCGTGGTGGTGGTGGGTGGTGGACCGTGGTGGTGGACCGTGGTGGTGGTGGGTGATGGTGGTGGTGGGTGGTGGTAGTGGTGGTGGACAGTGGTGGGTGGTGGTAGTGGTGGTGGGTGGACGGTGGTAGGTGGACGGTGGTGGTGGACCGTGGTGGTGGTGGTGGGTGGTGGTGGTAGTGGTGGGTGGTGGTGGTAGTGGTGGTGGACGTGGTGGGTGGTGGTGGTGGACGGTGGTGGTAGTGGTGGTAGTGGTGGTGGGTGGTGGTGGTAGTGGTGGTGGACGGTGGTGGTGGTGGACGATGGTGGGTGGTGGTGGTAGTGGTGGTGGACGGTGGTGGTGGTGGTGGTGGGTGGTGGGTGTTGCTGGTGGTGAACCGTGGTGGGTGGTGGTATTGGTGGTGGACAGTGGTGGGTGGTGGTAGTGGTGGTGGGTGGACGGTGGTAGGTGGTAGGTGGTGGTGGTGTTGGACCGTGGTGGTGGTGGTGGGTGGTGGTGGTAGTGGTGGTGGACGGTGGTGGGTGGCGGTGGTGAACGGTGGTGGTGGACGATGCTAGGTGGTGGTGGTGGGTGGTGGTGGTGGTGGTAGTGGGTAGTGGTGGTGTTGGGTGAGGAGAAGATAAGAGGAGAAGACCTTTAAAGACCTTAGAAGACTTTGGTCCAAGTCTGCACCAAGAAGAGGTCAGGAAGAGCTTTTGGAGTGAAATGTCTTCCGAAAAACAAGCAGTCTGCCCGCTCCAAACGTCTGCCCGCGTCTGCGCGACGCAGACAAAAGAGGTCAGAATTGCTTCTGGGAGAAAAACAAACACCACCTACATCTATCCCTATGGGTAGAAAAGTTGCTTCTAGATAGACAATTGGCTAAAAAGTTAATAACAAATAAAATTAATAAATAAATTAAAAAGAAATTAATTAATGAATTAAAAATAGAAACAAATATAGTATCCTAAAACAACAAAAAAACAAATAGACAAGACACAATGAGACAAGCAAATGTGTAAGGAAACTCTAAACCATTAAGGGGTTGTTTAGTTGATTAAGTGTTAAATTATTAAGAGGCCTGAATAATTAAGTGTTGAATCATTAAGTTGGACCTCTTAATGATTAGTTTTCTTGTCCAACATTGGTAGGAGAGCCTCATTAAAGTTCAACATAGTTCAGTGCTTACTGGTTCAGCAACATCCAGAAGCTGAAACAAATGCGTTGAATGCTGAATCATTCATCATTGAATGGTTCAGAGCCTCATTAGGGTTCCGTTTATTCTTATCTAGAAACCATGTTCTATTTCATATTTTCATGAAACTTAACACTTCAATTCTACATTAGAACTCGTTTTCTTTTAAATGCATAGGGTTACACATCGAGAATATATTACTTGTGTTATACTTTTATCTTATAATTGTAGATGTTAGAAAGAATAAAACTAATGAATAAAAAATTCGTAGAAAGTGACCTTGATTCGAAGATGACAACGACATTAGGTGACTAGGAAAGAAGGATATTGATGATCAAATGTTGCGTTCTAGTTCTAGGGTGATATACTGATGATATATATGGTCCCTGCGACGAGGGACAATTGTTTCGTATGTGAACTTGCACGTGATGAAAGTTGGCAATATGGGCATTTAGACCCTTGTGGGCTAATAAGCAATAATTGGACAATCAAATGGCTTGAGCTGAGGTTTCAAAAGTCAAACGGAGGATGTGAGTAAATAAAAAGAAAGGGAAAATCACAATTGGCCATTAAACAAGTGTTTTTATCAAAATGGTCACCTCTCGTCATTTTGAAGATAGGCCTCACGGTGCCTGAGACACTTCAGGCGTCTCCCGTGAGGCTTCAACGATGGACCAATGGTCGTACAACACATGTTTTATTTAATATTAGAAGAAAGTCAACCATATGCATCATCAATAGTACGGAGATGTCTATAAGACGGTACCTGAGACGGTTGGTTTCCGGTGACGTCTCGACTTTTAAAACCACCCACCTCGTCAGCTCATGTTCAAAAAGAAGAAGCGGGAGACGTCATGGGAAACTATAGGAAACTATATTATTTCTTCTTCTCCCACCTCTAGACTTTAACCAACGAGAACAGAAGCCCCACATCTAGGCTTTAACCAATGAGAATAGAACCACCAAGCCTTTAATAACCACGCCTTTAACGATGACTTTTAACAGGGGCATCTCCGGTAAACGGGAGACGTCATGGGAAACCCACAAACCACGGTACGGAGCTGTCAAATCGATCATGGAGTCTCCGACAATGGGAGACGTCACCGGCACAGTGGAGACATCACGGAGGCGCCCGACATGGAGAAGACTGGCCGAGACCGGAGACGTCACTAAGACGGTAACCGTGATGTCACCAGAAACGTTTGAAGAGGAGACAGCTGAGATCGTCCAAATGTGAAACGCCTCCGGAATCGCGATGAAAACTGTGAGGCCCCTCTCCAAAGAGACGGGAGATGGCCATTTTGGTAAAAAAAAACACTTGGTCAATGGCCACTTTCATAATTTTCACTAAAAAGAATATACATGTAATACAAGACGCATGTATAGGTTGTTAATAGGAGTTAGACAAAGATTAGAAGCTATTCTAAAGAGAAACTTATATATGATCAAGTATCGATTACAAATAATGATCTTCTGTGGAGAGCTGTGTCTGTAAGAGTTGCAGCCAAAACGGAACTGATTAAAAGAGGTATAAACGTTCCTGACTCCTTGTGCGGTCGGTGTGGTATATTGGTCGAAGATGTGGATCATATTTTCGTGGAATGCCTTTTGGTGAGGGCCATTTGGTGAAATGTGCTGAGATGGATGAGGATTTCCTGAACGGATGGCCTACACTCCCTAACAGATTTGGTTACATCTATTGTAAACAACCTGGGCTCTAAGAAGTGGAAAAAGATTGTGTATTCTGTGGTGATCGCGACAGTGTGGAGAATATGTTACGCAAGGAATAAAAAGGTATTCGTTAGGGTCTTCAAACCTGTGAATGTGACAATGGACCAGATTCGCGACGACTCTTTCATGTGGCTGAATCATCGTGCCAACGATATGGGGATGTGCTGGGATAAATGGCTTAATTTTGATGTTGTAGAGTTATTGTAGTTTGTTTCTTTGGTGTATCTTTCCCAGCCCCTAGTTGGCTCTTTATATATATATATATATATATATATATATATATATATATATATATATATATATATATATATATATATATAAAGCGTTTGCGGTTAAAAAAACAAATAATGATCTACTTATTTATTTTATTTTTTCATACAAATAGCTACAGGATCTAAAAGGCATTGGTGGTTAGTTATTAGACTAAGGCGCTTTTTGTTTTTCCTACAGGAAAAGGTCTGCAGTCTGTGGATCGTATCTGCAGGAGAAGAGGCAGTGTTGCAAAACTCGGTTTGGGCTTGTACTCGGGAACCACCCTGGAGCGAGTACTCGGATTAATCGGGGGAGTACTCGGGGGTCAAATCGGCCTATGCGGGGAGTACTCGAAGTAATCGGCCAACTCGGCTATACTCGGCGATCTACCCTGGAGCGAGTACTCGACGAGTAATTGGTCAACTCGACCTTGTTTTGCAACATCGAGAAGAGGTGGACCAAAGGTCTGTAGTCTGTAGGAATAATACTGTTTATTTGTTAACGTATGCAGTCTGCTGAAATAAACAAAAATTTAACTAAACTGATTTTTTACAGCAGTCTGGTGGTGATGGACGGTGGTGGTGGTGGGTGGACGGTGGTGGTGGAGGGTGGTAGGTGGTGGTGGACCGTCGTGGTAGTGGTGGACGGTGGTAGTGGTGGGTGGTGGTGGGTGGACGGTGGATGCTGGTGGTGGACCGTGGTAGTGGAGGAGGGTGGTGGTGGTGGGTGGTGGACCGTGGTGGTTGTATCACCCCAATCGATGGCGGAAACATCAAGGTGTCACGTAGTGATGATTGTTCGGTAGCTCACGGTAATTCAAATGTTTAAATAATCAATTATTCCATTTAAATGAAATTCAAACTAAATACATCCAAATGTCATGAAGTGAAATTATTACATGTAATGATAAGACACAAATTAACAACTTCAGATATTCTTCTCTTGGGATAGCAATAGACTTCAAGCACCATTGTTCCCTAAAACTGTTAAGTTTGGAAAAGATTGGGGGGGGGGGTCAACTAAAAGTTGGTAAGAATACATAGACCTAGTCTAGCAATAAGTTTGTAAGTTTCAAAAGTTTAGCAATTCATATGTCTAGTGTATATCAAAGTCTACATGTGGAAACAAAAACACAAATGATGGTATGCACATAATCAATCATCCGACAAAGTTTAGGTCCATCCCGCATCCACGGTTCTCCTTAATATAAAGTTTGGAACGATAACAATCACCTGCGCTCCCCATAGAAATGGTCAACGAATCTAGGTGGGATTGTCAATCCAATAGATCTATCATTGTATATCGCCAGCTTAGCCAAAGCTAATGATTATGTAAGTTTAAGTTTAAGTCTAAAAAGTTTTTGTCTATGACATGTGGCATCAAAGATTTACAACTAGACACATTTGAAGAATTGCTCAAGTATAAAAGCATAAAGTTTTAAGCATAAAAAGTTGCATAAACGAGGCTATGTAAACTCACCGTTTGCGTAGTAACTTGAAATCTACCGAATATCGAGGTTTGAATTAGAATTATCCCAAAGGACCAGCCTAAAGGAAATTAAATTTGTAAAGGAACGAACTAATTAGAGTCTAAATTATCTAGGATTAGGCATTTAGGGTTTTATAGACTAGATTTGGGGATTTTTAGGGTTTTTGAGTTAAGCAATCATTGGTTTTAAATCATTTTAATTACTTAAGGAAAATTTTATAACACAATTATCCTTTAACAATTATCCAAATTATGAAAACACGTAAAAAAATTGAATGTATAAATATTGGAACAACTTTAAATTTAAATAATAGACTTTATGTGATTAAGTATGAAATAAAAATATAAATTTATAGAATAAGTCAATAACTCAAAATAAATTTAAAATTAAAATTACAAGTCATTTCAATTATGAGAACATAAAATAATTTTCAAAACTAAAAAAAAAACTTATAATTTTGGTATTTTGTATATTTTAGATTGATTTATTATTAAAAAGGGGAAATAATTAGGAATTAAATACAAATAAAGTATAAAAATATTATTTTTATTTTTTTAACATTATTTAATATGTGATAAAAGTGAAAAATTATTTTAAAAATTATTTTTCATATTATTTTTATTTAAAATAAAATTTAATTGAATATAATCAATTAAATATGTTTAAATCATAAAAATAGGTAAAAATAATCTTTCTACAGAAACTAAAATCACCAAAAAGTTTTATATGGTTAGAAATAGTCCCACAAATATTTTGGTATTTAGATGATTAAAAATGAATTTTTAGTGAATTAATTATGATTAAACCAAAAAAAATACATAATAAATAATAAATAAGTATTTTTCTGAAAAATAAAATAATGAATATAAGTTATTGGGTTTTAGGGATCTAATATAATTTTCATAAAATTTTTGAGTTTGTTTAAGTATTTTTAATAATTAAAATGATTACAGGGAAATAAAAAGGAAATGATATAAACAAAAGAATCAAAAATAATTAGTCTCTAGTTGGTTTTGAACCCGAGACCTGAGGCTGTTAATACACATGCACAGACTAACTGGTCTGGGCGTTCTTTTGTTTATTTTATGGATTTGAATTTATTAAATATAAAATCTGAAACAGTAAATGAAAGGAACAAAAAATGTAAGTTGGCCAGGGATCGAACCCATGACCTGAAGTTGGAAAGCCACATGCCCAGACTAGTTGATCTGGGTTTAATTTTGTGGTTAGTATTGGATTCTTATTGCTTTTATAACCTATCTGAAATAAATAAATCCCCAAATCCTAATATTATAAACCCTAACTTTTATAACAATCAATTTATCTTGAATTCGATACAGATAACAACGAACATCATAGGGATTTTACTCTACATAAGGAATCGACACTATGGGTATGAGTAATCGAAACATACCAGACGAGTAGGACATGAATCGCACGAAACCAAAACCGAACAAAAAACTTCAAATTCGTAAAAACGAGTGAATGTTTGGAATGTTTAGGAGAGGGCATATGATTTTCGGCACTTTATGAGTCTTACAGTGGGCTAGATTGTCAGTTAAACACTACGATTTATGATAATTGAACTTCAAGTTAGGAAGGTCGAGGTGGGTTTTAAAAATCGAATCAATTAGTGCATAATTAGATATCAATCACGCGTAAAGGTAACTTAGGAAGTTAGATGGGATCAAGATCGGCCAGCTAAGTGTTTTAATTGAGGATTAGATGCTTTTCTTGTAGGTTAATTGTCTGTAGAAATCGTTTGGTTCGCGTATGGGCTAATTGAAAATGGGTTTCATGTTATAGTTTTTTTTATTTATTTTTTTATAAGAAATTAGTAAGTGAATAAAAATGAAAATTTTATTAATTTAAATTTTGGAAAAAACAAATAAGAAATGTTATAGTGGTAATGGTGGTGTACCGTGGTAGTGGTGGACGATGGTGGTGGGTGGTGTTGGTGGACCGTCGTGGTGGTGGTGCCACCACGAACTTTTGGGAGGAAGACATCAACCTCCTTCTAAGAGTCATCATTGTGCTGCACCCGGGATCGTTTCCCGTGGTGAGCTGTCTTCTTCTCATGCCTAGTCATGTTGCATTGGTGACGCGGGACGAACGTAATCGTTTGGGTGTTGAGGTCGCGGATTTTCTTGCGCGACCCTTTCGCCTGGTTATCGTCGTTGCTTTGACCGCGCACTGCACGGTGTACATTTTTTACTAGGTTTCCGAGTTGACCAGACTTCAGTGCGGACTCAATTTCCATCTTCAGACTATAGCAGTTGTCTGTGAGATGGCCAAAGTCATTGTGGTACTCGCAGAACTTGCTCGTATCCACGTTTTTCCTCTTCCAAAGGGGCTTACGCTCTTTGAGCGTTACTTGTTCCGTCTTGAGGACCTGAGACGGAGTTTTTACTAGCGGGGTCCAGTTGTAGCTCTTTTTTGAGTGACTATGCTGGTCCCGCGCTTGCTTATTGTTGATGAGCTGGCGGGCGTCGTTGGAGGAGGAGTACTTTCCTTCCTCCGTGGAGCCTGAGATGCGTGTCCATGCGGACTTTGCTTTATTATTATTATTATTATTATTATTATTATTATTATTATTATTATTATTATTATTATGTTGTTGTTGTTGTTGTTGTTGTTGTTGTTGTTGTTGTTGTTGTTGTTGAGAGTGGCGCATCTGGTGGAATGATTTTTCCGACGATGCATATATTTTTGCGGCGCGGATGAGCTTGTCCCAAGACTCTGGGACGCCGTCTTTGCCTGTGAGGCACTTCATGAGTTCCCAACTGCGTACGTTCTGGATAAAGCCGGCGCGTGTGAGCTCTTCACCACACCCCATCTGGAGGGTTTCTCTGTTGAAACGAACAATGAAGTCCTTGATGGATTCATGGTCGTGGCGCTGGCATAGCAGTATATGCGCCTTGTCTTTCTTGTGTTTCCGCAAGTGGGAAAGGTGATTACCAAATTTGTTGGTAAGATCGTCGAAGTCCGTAATGCTCCCCGCGGGGAGATTATCGAACCAAACTCTAGCGGCGCCGGTCAGCGTTTGGGTGAAGAGGTGGCACCAAACCTGGACCGGCCAGTTAATCAAACTCCCCGCACACTCAAAATCATGAATGTGGTCATCTGGGTCACGCATACCATCGTACTTACCGATGTTGCTGGGGAGTTTGGCTTTCTTCGGGATGCTCACCGTCGCGATGCAAGCGACGAACTTTGACTTCTCCACGAATGACTTTTGTCTGTATGGCTTGACCAAGTCGTCATCCGCGTTCTTGTGGCTCGTAGAGTGTGAACGGTGCGAGCGTTCGCTGTAGTTTGAGTCGCTGCTAGACGACTCGTAACCGTCTGGCTCACTTCGTGATTGGCGTAGCCCCGAGCATCGGCGTTTCCGCCATGTCCCCCGCTACGACCGTCACGTCGGTTGTCGGCTTCTTTGTCCTTATGACTCCTTTTGGGAGGGGAGTCATAACTTAGGGCCTTGCCCTTTTTCTTCGCCTGTTTCTGCAGCACCCGCTGGTACTTAGCGGTGCTTTTGGTGTTTTGGCAGAGGAGCCACTCGTTGGGGTCCTCCTCGGAGGTGTTGCCACTATCATCCTCACTTTCCACGTCACGTACTTCGAAGGCTGGCCTTTGGGTACGTGTTGTGGTTTGTTTACTGATAGTTGCTGGAGTACCAGAGTTCCCACCGAGTTGGACGTCGAGGTCCTCATCTGGGTTGGCAGTAGAGGTGTTCGGGTTGGGTTCAACCATGTGGGTGGGTTAAAGGATGAAAAAGAAGTGTTTTCTAGCCGGTACGGATGGCGCCAATGAAGAAACGAGTATCACATTGATTAATACTAATCACCGTGGGGTAAGTACACGTGTTTACTAAAGAACAACCCTTTGCCCACACCGGAGGTATAACCGTAACCGAGAAAGTAATTATAAGTGCGTGTGTGTGGTGAAAGTAAGAACACGAGAATATAAGTGGTTCGGTCGTTAATGACCCATGTCCACTGTAAAGAGCCGAATGTTTATTACTTTGGAAATTACAAAGTGTTACAATCATTGTTTCTATTCTAGCTCTTACATACAAGTAATGATTTTCGGATCCTTGCAAAGGAGATGAAGTCTTCTATTTAGAGGAGAGATCGTGGGCCATGGGAGACGGCCCACGAGAAGCTATAGTTGATCCGGGCCTTGATTGGGCCCAGAGGTCCTCAGCCCATGAAATTGGCGGGAAACAGGTGGCAACAAATTCTGACGTGAGGGAAAGTTGGAGCTGGTCTGCAAAAGTTTCACGCGGCGCCTCTTGATTGGGCGTCGGCGGTGCTTCATCCTGACACAACATGGTTGACTTACTTGCTGGCGTCTGATATGACGTCTGGAAGCAGGTAAGCACGTTTGTACCATGCTCTGTCTAGTACTGTAGATAGCAGCATGGTGGAAGCATGGAAGCAGTCACGTCACTGTTCCCGTCACTGGTGGTTGGACCACCCTGACACGTGTCGCCATCTGATTGGCGCAAAACCTGCCCAGATCTGAGTGAATCTTCTTCATTCTTGATCGTCTGTATCTCGTACTAAAAGCTGAGGCTGGGTGAATATTCCGCACGTAGAGGTACGCGCAAAGATTCCCCTGAGGTGCTGACATGAATGAAGTTACCTGACACCTGAAGTGCATTCTGGCGCCGGGCTTGGTCCGCGAGTTAAGGCGGCAGTCTGAGGATGTTTGCCTCCGTGGACAATGTTCTCGCACCCTATATGAGAACCTTATCCGCGCTGTTGCTCAGCACTTAGACTTATTAAAAGTGAGATAGGGACACCGTCTGCACGAGAATTAGGCTCCCTATCCCTTTAGCATAATTTATAACTTCGATTGATTACCACCGCATGTTAATGTACCCATTTAACATAATAATAACTTTATTACAAACAATTTATACTCTTTAACCCATTTATGATCTTTTGTTCGTTTACAACTCTTTTGTGATCCCAACCTGTTTTTCAATTGCTAAATACTAATCCATTTGACCCGTTAAGCTAAACATTTGTAAAAAAAATGTTGCATAATGCTTGTTCAAGTGAAGTGATTACAATTTAAATTTTAAAGTACGCCCTAGCTAGTTAGAGTTGAAGTATTTCACACTACTAAATACATATGTTCTACTTTATTAGTTTAAGCCCAATAACCTATTACGAGTGACACCCTTAATACTATCTTATACATTTTAAGGCATAAAATAACTACTAAGACCATCGTCAATGGAAGACCCGCAGATGTTAGACACTTTGGAACAAGAATTGACAAATATATATCATCTATGCCTCTCTAAATAAACTCGCATTTTGCAGCAATAATTAGTTTTTGGTAGTGCAATGGATGTCAAACACATATAGAAGCTTGGCGCTGTTAGACGTTAGGAAAATGTACGTTTCATCTATTATTCAAGCCTTTTGGTTGGGGCTCACATTGTAGATTATTTAGATTATGTTAGGTAAATAAGACGTTTTTGTTGATTTTTAGGACGTTCGAATGTATAACTTTAAACTTGCCAAAGATCATTTGTTTGCTAGGTTGGTTTTTTATCGTTTAGTCATATTTTCCTGTTTGAAAAAAGAACAAAAATTGAGTTAGCTCATGTCATGTCTTTGGTTTTGTGATCTTTTCAGAATTTTGTGACAACAATTCCTCAATACATGCGTCGATTTAAATAGCAAAGGATAATTAGAGATTGTGCACTTTCAATGTTCTTCATTATATGCATATAACACAATCTACAATAAGATCAAGTTACCACCTTTTATTTCTTAGAAATCACCTTACTTGCCTTGCGCAACTCACATATTAATTACATAGTGTGGTGTCATGAAAAAAGGCCCGTAAGGCTCCTTCAAGCCGGTCAATCACACTGTACCATCTGTGGGCCATGACGTATGGCACATTCGGTTGAAATTTTCATCAGCGTGGGGCAACACCTGACGGTTGACGTAACATTCGTTCATTGGACCGTTACTTTGACTGTGCTTTGACCGTTTAATAACGGTAGGTTTGCAATTAATTTTAATTTTTTTTACCATAATTATTTTCAAATTCAATTATAAAAATCCTTGACCCACGTTCTCACACCCCACAAAATTACCGTCTACATCACCGTTCACTTTAACCCCACCGAACACCTCGCCTTTCGAAGATGATTCGATGGATAGAAGAAGAAGAAATTGCTCTTTGCATGGCGTGGTCCCTAGTGCAAACCAACCCACAATGTTGTGGGTCGATTTGGCCCCATGTCATACGAGAGTTGAAACTCTCGGTCGGCGGTTCAAACCGAACCACCAACTCATTGAATCGGAAGTGGACGGACCTACAGAACAAATGCAGACCCTTCGAGGTGGTCTACCAAATAGTTTTGCAACAACCCCCTACCCCCGATTACGGGGTGATTGATCTCGCCAAGATCGAGTACGAGTTTCGGAAACATGGTAGCTTTTTCCATTTATCAGCCTGGCAAATGATCCGGGAGCACTTAGATTAGGTTTTAGTTTAGGTTTAATTTACGTTTTTTATGTTTAATTTACATGTTTATGTTTAGTTTAGGTTTCTTTATGTTTATATAGTGTACTTTTTTTATTTGTAATATAATGTTTAATATTATGTTTATTATTTTAAGTTTTAGAATAAATTCACGGTGACGTGGAGGCCATCCGTCGACCGTTCACGCCACCACCACCCCGTGCAAAATGTATTTTGGAGGGTTTGGTGAGGTGAATCCACGCGTCGGTCCATACCTCCCTAAAAAACTTGACCACACCGTGTAGCCTAAAACGATTAACCCCCCCCCCCCCCCCCCCCCCCTCTCCATTCACACCACTCGTTTTTATTAGTTCGTCCCCAAGAACTTCACTACCCTGTCAGTACTAGAAAACTAAGTGGATGGTCTAACATCTACCAAAGGTGATAAACCAATATTTCCCTTGTTACGAACTATGTCATATTGATGATCATTGTGCGATTTAAAACATGATTTTTTTAGTTTTTTTTAATTGTTATCAAATCATGTATCGAAGATCTGTCGACAATCACCCGTCGATATTTGATGGACGTAGAAATATACACTTTTAGTTTTTTTAGGATTTGATCAATACATAGGTAGTCCGTCAGTATGTGAAAATCAATTTTAATTTCTAATAATGAAAGGTGTTGCAAAGTGACATTAACATCTTATTTTGAAGGGGTATTGGATTTTTGTCAAATGGTATGATACCAGAAATACAAGATCAATCAAAGAACAGAAAATACTTTTATTAAACTCTTTGACTAAGACCAAAACAACCACTGGAATCACAAATACAATCTCTAAACAAAACAACCTCACGAACTAGACAGGATTACAACACTCTTAGCACTTATTCGAGATGAATAAGTGCAGAACTTAATACAAAACCCTAATCGCTCTGAGAGAGATGTGAGAGACAACGAACAAAGAAAAGAAAGTGTTAAGACTGATTAAAGTTGGAGAGAGAAGGCATCCAGCTTTTATACTCGGGGAATAGGCTCGGGTAGAAACACACCCGAGCCAATATGAGCCATCCGATCTATTCGAAGAAACACACAAAACAATGATCTGAACCGTCTATCTATAGGCTTGGAGATTGCCACGATGGCAATCCACCAGACTTCAACACAACTGGACGAGTGGGCCTGTATGTGGGCTGAACTCTTTCTCCTTATGTATAATCCAATAAGCCTCCTGAGCCCAAAGCATCTTCTAATCCAGTAACCATCCAAGAGCAGCCCAACTTATTAGCAATCCAAATCCATTCCAATGCTTGTGTCCACTCCAGCCAATATTATCATGAGATCAAATACAAAAAGGGGTGGTGGCGCAGCTTGTTGCCCGTCTACCTTCTATTGTAATGTAACTTTCGTATTTTGTTTTAATGAAAAATGTAATGTTTTTAGTTTAAAAAAAAAAATACAAATGTGTAAGAACATTAATATTCAACAAATACTATATGGACACATATTTTTAACACCCCCCTCAATTTGATTTACCTGGTGCAAATGGGTCAAAGAGGTGAAGTTGATCACTAAGAATATCGTGTTGGTAAACCAAAAGACCTTTTGTAAAAATGTCAGCCAATTGACTTTGAGAGTCAACCTTCACAGGTTTGACAACACCACTAGTAACCAAGTCTCTTAGAAAAAACAAATCTATACCAAAGTGTTTTGTTTTATCATGAAACACTGGATTATTGGCAATAGCTAATGCTGCACTATTGTCACAATGTAAGTCAATAGGTGTTTTTACTAAGACACTTAATTCACTTAACAAATCTTTCAACCAAACTACTTCACAAGATGCAGCACACATGGCTCGAAATTCTGCCTCAGCAGAAGATCTAGAGACAGTTGACTGCTTCTTACTTTTCCAGGTAATCAAATTGCTACCCAGGTAAACACAAAACCCAATTACAGACCTTCTGGACTCTATACATTTAGCCCAATCAGAGTCTGCATAAGCCCCTTAGACTAAATGATCCTGACTTAGAGAATGAAATCCCTTTGCCAGGGGCACCTTTAAGATACCTCAAAAGTCTCATAGCTATTTTTAAGTGACTACTACAGGGCTTATGCATGTATTGACTTAGAAAATGCACAGAGTATGAAATGTCAGGTCTGGTATGAGATATGTAAATTAATTTACCTACCAATTATTGATAACCAGTAACATTTTCAAGGGGTTTGTTATCATGAATAAGCATATTATTAACAACATGACTGGGCTCAATAGGATTTCCAACTGGTTTACACCCAGTCATCCCATATTCAGCCAATAACTCAGTACAATATTTCCTCTGAGTTAAACATAGAACATTGTTATCCCTTACAACTTCAATGCCTAAAAAATATTTCAATTCACCAAGATCTTTAATCATAAACTTAGTTTTGATAGCATGTTTAACTTTATCTATTTCATCAATAGAATTACCAGTTAAGATTATATCATCAACATATACTAACAAAACCAGAAACACAGACTTAGATACTTTAGTAAACATAGAAACATCAAATTTACTTTGCACAAAACCAATATCATACAAGGCAGATACAAGCTTAGCATTCCACATTCTAGGGGCCTGTTTCAGCCCATACAAGGACTTATTGAGTTTACATACTTTATTATTACTAACAGTATCAGTAAATCCCTCAGGAATAGACATATAAACATCTTCCTTTAAGTCCCCATACAAAAATGCATTGTTTATATCAAGTTGAAAAATTTTCCAATCAAACTCAACAGCTAAAGAGATAACACATCTAACAGTTACTAACTTAACCACAGGAGAGAATGTTTCATCAAAATCAATACCCTCCTTTTGGCTAAACCCCTTAGCAACTATCCTAGCTTTGTACCTCTCTATCTCACCACTAGCTTTGTATTTAATTTTGAAAATCCATTTGCATCCAATTTTACTTCTTCCTTTAGGAAGATCAACTATGTCCCAGGTCTTATTTCTATGCAAGGCTTCTAACTCCTCATTCATGGCCTTGGCCCAGTTTGAGTCTTTAGAAGCCTCAACGAAATTCCTAGGTTCACTACTTTTGTTTAAAATTGAAGCAAAACACTGATTTTCAATAGAAAGATTGGAATAGTTAACATATTTTTCTAACCCATATTTTACCCTGCCTTCTATAATAAAATCATTAAACTTTTTAGGTACTTGTGACTCTCTATTAGACCTTCTAACAACAGATTCAACCATACCATTAGTATCACCCTCAGAACCTAAGTTGTTACTATCATTATCAGTATTCACATCCTCTGCCCTATCAAGTTCTAAACTAACACTCCTAGGCTGCTCTTTCTCAGCCAAGCCTTTAGGGGTTCTGTCTACAGAACCTGATTGCTGAGACCCATGTGTTCCTGATCCTAAGTCAACTGGATTAAGTCCAGTTTCAACCTTTCCCTCATCATTGGGATCATTTACACCCAAGGTATCTGAATCTGTGTTTTCATATAAGTCAAAGAAGTTCAAGTTTGTAACATGTTTCAAAGGATTTGAGTCAAATTTTTCATAGACAGTTTTCTCCTTGAAAGGAAAAAAACTCTCAAAAAATTTAACATCTCTTGAGAAAAAAATGGTTTTACTGTCCAAACTGAACACTTTATACCCTTTTTTCTCATAAGAGTATCCTAAGAAGACACATTTCTCACTTTTACTTACTAACTTATCTGACTCATTAAGTACAATACAAAAACACAAACAACCAAATATCCTAAGGTGTTCTAGGAAAGGTTTAAATCCATACATCAACTCATAAGGAGTTTTTCCAGCTAGCACATAAGATGGTGTCCTATTGATCAAATAAGCATCAGTCAATATACATTCAGACAAAAAACGAATAGGTAAAGAACTTTGAAACAACAAAGCCCTAGCAACATTAAGCAAATGTCTATGTTTCCTCTCAACAACCCCATTTTGTTGAGGTGTGTATGCACATGTTGTTTGATGTATAATGCCTTTAGAGTTACAAAAATCTTTAAACTGTTTGTTTACAAATTCTGTTCCATTATCAGATCTAAAATTTTTTATAACTTTCTTAAACTGTGTTTCAATTATATTCTTAAAATTTACAATATAATCAAATACTTCAGTTTTAGTTCTCATCATACACACCCAAACAGCTCTAGTGAAATCATCCACTATAGTTAGAAAGTACTTATTTCCATCCCTGTCAGGAACTCTATAAGGACCCCAAACATCCAAGTGAATGAGATCACCCAAATGCATAGACTTATGTTGACTTAGAGGGAATGGCTCCCTATGTTGCTTAGCCCTAAGACAAACCTCACATGGGTCAGTGTTATCAATCTTGGATAGACTAAGTCTGTCCTTTAACACATTTACCACTTGGTCTGAGGGATGCCCTAGTCTGGCATGCTACATGTTGTATAATTTCTTATTATCTAGACATACCTTATTAGACAAACAAGAGTTTCCACACATGTAAAGTCCATCCATTTGTTTACCAGTCACCAGGATTTTCTTGGTTAACAAATCCTGAATGTAACAGTTATGTTCATCAAAACCAATGAACAATTTATTATCTCTGGCTAACTTATGGACAACAACAAATTAACAGTGTATTCAGGAACAACTAACACATCTTGTAAGTCAACACCATCAGCTAAGTGTAAAGTACCAATTTTAGTTACCAATGCAAATGTTCCATTAGGGTGTCTAACTCTAATATTTAATTGAGATACATCAACATAATCACTCAAAATTTTTTCATTATTTACCATATGTTCATTAGCTCTTGAATCACATATCCACCCAATCCCTTTTAGTATCCCGTTACTACTAACAAAACAATAAATGTTTGAACTAACAGAAGAAGCACAGAATATACTACCTGTAACATTGCAGTTTTGAGCAACATCACTAGGTTTCTCATTTAGAAAACTCATTAGCTTAGCAAGTTGTTCACTAGACAAAGAAGGAATAGAAACATTAGAATCACTAGTAGAATTGTTAGCTACAACTGCCTTCTTGTTTTGATTCCCTCTGGACCTCATCCAAGTGGGATATCCAATTATTTCAAAACATTTATCTATAGTGTGACCATTTTTATTGCAGTGAGTACATTTAAGTGAAGGATTAGACTTGACATTCCTAACAGGTTGATTTACTTTAGCAACAAAATTAACAGTTTGACTAGTCTTAGTCCCACTAGAGGAATTCCTATGTGACTCTTCTCGAGAAACAATAGCAAAAGCCTCTTTCACAGAAGGAAGAGAGTCTTTTGTTAACAAATTTGTCCTAACACCTTGATAACAGTCATCTAATCCCATTAAAAACTACATTAATTTGATCACATGACTATAGTTATTGAATTCTTTTGAGGCTTCACATGTACAAGAAGGCAGTTGTAGTATCTGATCAAGTTGTTTCCACATTACATTCAACTTATGGTAGTAATCAGCCACAGTTGAACTATTTTGTTTAAATGAGTTGATTTTTAAATGCAAATCAAAAACAACTGAACCATCTACTTTATTATATGTTTCCTTTAAATCTTTCCACACCTCAGAGGCAAGCTTGGAGTATACTTGTCCTAAGTATAGCTCTTCTAAAATAGAATTCAGAATCCAAGTCAAGACTACTGAGTTACATCTATCCCATTGTCTCATTAACACATTATCATCATCAGGTTTAATACAACTACCATCAGTGAATCCAAGTTTGTTTTTTTACTTGTAAAGCTAAGATCATAGCATTAGACCACACATTATAATTCTCAGTGCCTTTTAGTTTCACATTAACAATGTTCAAGTTAGCAGAATCACTAGCATGAAGATACAAAGGATCACTAGCATCAAGTTTACTAATCAAAGTAGCACCAAGTCGTGCATCACCAGATTCACTAGACTGACTACTATGTTCAGACACTGTAACACACAAATAACAGATAAAAACACACCACAAAAAAGAACAAAGCTCAATATGCAATCAAGTAAACACAGACAGACGAAACCCTGCCAGTGATCAAGATACCAGGTTCATCACTCAAAGGTGCCTGGCCATGTCTTAATAGGGGAGTATGATTCCTAGATCTATAACTCAACACACACAGATCAGAACAAACTTGACACACAACAAGTAATGAGCCAACTCCGGTTCCCCTAACCCGGACAATGCTCCTAGACACTGACAAAAAATAAAAAGACAGTTAAGGAACAATCTCACCAAATGGGAACCCAAGTTAGGGTTTCTCCAAACTCGTAATCTGTAACCTTCACTTAGGGTTACAGATCAGAGAGCAAAAGAATAAGCCTCCTCAGCGTTCAATGCTTCTTGAACCAGCACCTCAATCCTTGATATCAAACTCAAGATCCAAAAACAATAATGGATCTGAGCAAGATCTTTCACCCAAGAATAGACACGAACAATCAACAGGAACAGAGACCACCAGAAACCCTAATTTTCAGCGGAAGACCAAACGACCAGAGCCTTATAGCTCTGATACCATGTCAAATGGTATGATACCAGAAATACAAGATCAATCAAAGAACAGAAAATACTTTTATTAAACTCTTTGACTAAGACCAAAACAACCACTGGAATCACAAATACAATCTCTAAACAAAACAACCTCACGAACTAGACAGGATTACAACACTCTTAGCACTTATTCGAGATGAATAAGTGCATAACTTAATACAAAACCCTAATCGCTCTGAGAGAGATGTGAGAGACAACGAACAAAGAAAAGAAAGTGTTACGACTGATTAAAGTTGGAGAGAGAGAAGGCATCCAGCTTTTATACTCGGGGAATAGGCTCGGGTAGAAACGCACCCGAGCCAATATGAGCCATCCGATCTATTTGAAGAAACACACAAAACAATGATCTGAACCGTCTATCTATAGGCTTGGGGATTGCCACGATGGCAATCCACCAGACTTCAACACAGCTGGACGAGTGGGCCTGTATGTGGGCTGAACTCTTTCTCCTTATGTATAATCCAATAAGCCTCCTGAGCCCAAAGCATCTTCTAATCCAGTAGCCATCCAAGAGCAGCCCAACTTATTAGCAATCCAAATCCATTCCAATGCTTGTGTCCACTCCAGCCAATATTATCATGAGATCAAATACAAATGTGTAAGAACATTAATATTCAACAAATACTATATGGACTATATGGACACATATTTTTAACAATTTTAATAAACCAAAGTTTGGGTAATTGGCCGATAATAATCCGACCTTTAACGTTGGCCAAGGATAATCCTGGACCAACGTTAAAGTTCAGATTATAATCGGCCAATATTGGCCCAAACTTTGGATTGTTAAAATCTAATACCCCTATTTTTAATATATACTTTTGTGATTTTGGTTGTTTTTTTATCGTTTAATACGCTTAAAGAAACATAAAAACCGACAATTACCTCATGCAATGTCTTTGGTATCTATGATAATTTGTAATTTTGGGACAAAATACCTAAAATGTATGTCTTGATTTGAATAGAAAATAATAATTAAAGGAAGGTAATGTTTATCAAATAATATAGACAATGTTTTTTTTTTCTTTTTGTGAAATCACTTTTACCTAAACATCACAAGTTCTAGTAGGATATGTAGATAGTCAAGTTTTAGGTTAATCGGCTGAGTTCGTTTAATACATATGTCATGTTTAGGTACGTTGAGATAGCTAACTCCAATCTACAGGTCATCTTCAAGTTTTACAAAATTATTATATAGGGTGATCATGACCACCCTATATAATTAGAATTGTGTTGTTTTTAATTAGTTCAACTCATGACCATCCATTAATGACCCATGTAACACGATCATAGCTTTATTACAAACACGTTTGAACCCATGCATTAACCCTTTTATGACCCATTAATCTATTTACAACTCATGTGAGACTGCTGACATGTTCTGAATTGACAATCCATTTGACATGTTCAAGTATACATTTGTGAAAACATGCTACACGAGGTGTACGATTTCAAATTACATGAATATGATCTTAACTTCTTACGTATGTTTGGGTTATGGTTGATATCGTTGACACAACTATATCTATTTTATTTTATCATTTAAACCCGACAACCTGACTTTGCTAAAAATAACCACTAGACTTAGGGGCTGTTTGGTAGCCTCTTAATGAGGCTCTGAACCATTCAGCGCTGAATGATTCAGCATTCAGCGCGTTTGTTTCAGCATCTGAATGGAATGGTTAAGTCTGAATCATTAAGATTTGGGATGTTGATGAACCATTAAGCACTGAACTAGGCTGAACCTTAATGATGCTCCCCTACCAATGTGGGATAAGAAAACTAATCATTAAGAGGTTCAACTTAATGATTCAGCGCTTAACCATTCAGACCTCTTAACTATTCAGACCTCTTAATGATTCAACACTTAATCAACCAAACAACCCCTTAGCTAGTCCGGTGGCAAAAATGTCAAAATCTGAATTGTTCTCGCGATAGTTTTAACTTTTAATTATCTATAACGATAGAAAATCCATCCATATGTATATGATCAAGAAATATAAGAACAAGAGTCACTCTTTTTAACATTAAACCTTTTTTTTTTTCATTTATCAAACATTAAAAAAAAAATACAAAATTAGCCTCATCATCCTCATTATGTATACAAAATGCCCAAAAACTTTTATATTTTTTCCCATATGTATTTTGGCGCTTTTTGGTGAGGGCTGCTCTTCTAGTCTATCTTTGTTATTTCATATATTTACACACACCACAACTAAACATTAGTGTTCCTATCATTTTGTTAAACAAATTAGAACAAACAAAATAGAACTAGATAGTTGAAATGCATCTTCTTAACAGCCTTCTGTTCTTATTATTTATGTCTTGTTTCCACATTTGTGCAATATCTTGAGAAATTTTAATGGCGTCAGCAGATGCGCCTGCAAGCCCTCTTCTTGTAAATCCTGATGCATATAACCCATTCTTTCCTTTCCACCCATATGGAAATGGAGTCTTTGGGAAACCATTTTTACCAAAGAATTCAGTCTCCTGTTCATCAAAATGTAAAAATTAAATTAGTCTTTGGGAAATCATTTTTATTCGCGTGTCGGTGATAGCAATATCTCTAGATAAAGGTAAGTTTTGTCTGCATCTCACTTTTTCCGACCCTACTTTTTAAGTGGGATATTACTGGATACGTTTTTCTTATTTAAAAAAACAAACAAACAAACAAAAATGAATTTCTCACCTGAAGCCAGTAGGGGACATTGCTACAATATCCAGTAGCCAAAACAACTGAATCAATGTTGAGTGTTTCGCCATTGACAAGCTCGACTGAGTCGCGATTAAATCGTTTAATCCCTGGGACGACGTTGATATCGCCTGACCGAATCTTCTGGATGGCACCAACGTCAAGAACCGGGGTTTTCCCATGACGGTTTTTGAGTTCTAATGGACCTAAAGATGGCCGTTTTATACCGTACTTTTGTATGTTACCGAGTATAAACCATGATAGGATTAATAGAAGATTGTCAACCAACCACAAAGGTAGCCACTTCATCAGCATCATGGCTAGATCAAATGTGGATTTTCCCATAATTTCACGTGGCAAAACATGAACCTGTAAGGACATTAGATGAATTAGATGTTTTGTTTTAATGGCTATTTGTTTTCTTGAAAAAAAATAAAATAAAATAAAAATAAATAAAGTTATGTTACTTACCGAGCTTCTAACAACCATGGATGGTTTGGCATTATGGTTAGAGAGGTCTAGTGAGAGCTCCATGCCCGAATTGCCACAACCGACGACCAACACCTTCTTTCCGGTGTAGTTTTCGCCGGATTTGTAGTCTTTAGCATGTATGACTTCACCGGAGAAATCTTGTAGTCCATCGATTTCAGGTACTACCCCTTCGGCATTTTCTCCTGTTGCCACCACAAGCATTTGACAAATATACTCTGTTTCGGACCGAGTTGACTCAGTTGTTGACACGGTCACAACTCGCCAGAGTTGGCATGTTTCATCGTACTTCGCGGACTGCACACACTCGTTAAAATGTGGATTGATGTTAAACTTTTGTGCGTAGTTCTCGAGATATGTGATGAATTGTTTCTTTGTTGGGTACTCGGGGTATTCCTCGGGAAAGGGTAGTTTGGGAAGTTGGCAAAACTTCTTCGGGAGGTGAAGTTTTAGTCGGTTATAGGTGCGCTTTTGCCATAAGGACGCAATGCAGTCAGAGCGTTCAATGACTACAAAGGGAACACCTTGTTCTTTAAGGCAAGCTGAGACAGCTAGCCCTGAGGGTCCAGCCCCTACTATTACAGGGCCGTTGACCCATACACATCGGCGACCAAAGAAGTTGTTTTGACCTGATAAGTTACACATTTTTGGAATTTTCTTGGGATACAAGGTAATGTTTTGAAGCAAACAAAGGAATAGTTGTGTTTGTATGTTTGAAAGTTAAGGTTAGATTATTGTTGTTGGAATGAAATAGGAGGTTATGTAGAAGATGTATATATAGGTGGGACTATGGGAGGATTGGTACCTGGTAGGAGTCAACAATTAATGCATCTTTGAATTCCAAATCATAAGCTAGATTTCTTATATCGTATTTAACTTTATCTTAATAATAATTAGAATCTTATATATACTATATAAAAGGTTATTGTTATAGCATATTTGTTAAAAAAAACCATTAAATGAGTTATTATTTTAATACTTTCCCAAGTATACTTATTTTAGACAAATGTAATGCTTTTTAAAACACGTTTTAAGAACTTTAATATGTCAAAGTTATGTCGAGTAAGTTTTTTTTTTGTAAAAACTTAAGATTCTTCCACCCTCTTCAAATGGCAAAAGATTTCGGCATTGGCTCGCCGATTCTTCCACCCTCTTAAAACGGTAATTTAACCGTTAACCTTAGAAAAAAAGACTTGTTTGAAGGAAGTGGTGTCAGTTTGGATGAAGGTGGTTAGGTATGGAGATGGGTCGGATCTTGAAATGGGTTAGGGAGTGAGTGGTTGTGTTTGTGTGGTAGTGGTGGTGTTGCCGTTGCTGGAGGGAGAGTTGGCCGGAGATGGGTCGGGTTGTGGTGAAGTGATGATATCCATTGATGGGGGTAAAAAAGGGACAAAGAAGACAATTTGAAGAGGTTGAGGTTTTTGTTTTGGTTGATTGTATAAGGGATGTTTTAATTAATTAATATTAAAAAAAAGTCTTAGGCTACTTTATGCCACACATTTCTAGTGTTTAGGCTAGTTTAGACTACTTGAGAGTAAAAATGACATGATAATGTAAGATTGTTTCACCTTAGGCTTGAAGCCTAAGATGTCCCTTCCTCCCTTAACCCTATGTATTTATATATAAAACTTGTTGAGAGCGTTAAGTATGTGTTAAAGGAAATATCCCGATGATGATAAATAGTGTACTTCACAACAAAAAATTGAAAGTTTAAATTTTGCAGGGTTCAAGTTGTTATGATATATCCGGAAAAATCTAAGAAAAGTAAGGCAAACTTTGAAAGAGTGACAGCTTAGGAGCAAAGAGAATGAAAGAGATTGACATTTGATAATGGATATGAGTATATGATATGTAAATGGGCGAATTGAGGTGGAGTAAGGAATTTCCTAGGTGGCGATATGGGGACTTGCCGACTATGGTGTTCACGTGGTCAGGAATTAATGGGTTGGACCTAGCTATGAAGATCATTTCTCATCTCTTCTATCATTAATAAAATGAATTAATACGGGATATAGACGTTTCTGATGGGGTTATTCAGGATAATCTAGTATTCACATAGCACAAGTTAATTATAAGCTAAAAAATAAATTTATATATAGGATACTAGTTATAATCTTGTGTTACATGAATTGATAAATGTAATATGATATAATTAGTAATAAAAAGAAGTTATGTTTAAGCAATATATATGCATTACACAGTTAAATAAACCCTTGTATTATACTAAAGGAATAAAATATAATATAATTTGTTAACATATGCAATCGTCATGATCTGTCTTAAAAAAAATGAACATCGACATGACAGTTATAAATTTTGTTAAGTTAAATTTTTAAACATTTTTTTCAATTGGGTATTAACTTTGATTTTTTAGTGCCACATATTTTTTTTTATTTAACATATTGCATTTTTACCATTCTTACCATCTAATCACATTAAATATTTTTTGAAAATTCTTATAAATTACTGTCATCATTATTCGTCATTTTTAACATTTTAACCAACATAATTGGTGCTTGTTGAAGATCTTAAGTAAAAAATATAAATTTAATTAAAAAATTATGAATTAATAATTAAATTCATTTTGGTTAATGATTTAACTATCCTTAATCAAAAGAGCAGTGAAAGGTAGGGGTGAGCAAATGACAAGAACCGACCCGACCCGAGAACTAAAAAGCTTCAAAACTCAGAATCGATTCACAGCCTCCTAATCTAAGTTCGGTTTCGGTCCTATGATTCTCGGGTATAGTCGGTCCATGTCAAGAACCAAACCCGAGATTTATTCCTTCATTTTGATTGTTGCAGCAACTTTTAACCAGGAGATCAATGGCATTACAATCTTACAGAAGGTATTTTGCTGATTATTGTGATTGGTTAGGTCGGTAAAGCTGGCGGTGAGAAATGGAAATCGATGTCTGAATCTGTGAGTTTCGTCTTCTAACAACTTTGGATTTGAATATATTCATATCATGTAATATTATTCAATTTTTTATGTAAAGACGAATTGATTTTTGATGTGTTTGACAATATTAGGAGAAAGCTCCGTTTGTAGCTAAAGCGGAGAAGAGGAAGTCGGAATATGATAAAACTCTTCAGGCTTACAACAAGAAACTGGTAATTAATATTAATAATAAAAAATTAATAGTAATAATAAAAAAACCCCATGAAATTCGTTAGAAATATTATAATTGTAATTATAATTGATGTAAAATTGCAGGCCGAGGGAAAGCATGAGGAAGAAGAGGAATCTGATAAGTCGAAATCAGAAGTTCATGACGATGAAGGTATTCTGCAGGAGATTTATTCCTTCATTCGGTCCAAGTTTTTGTATTCGGTTTTAAACCTTTTCCCGACCCGACCCGATACCCGAATATGTTGATATACAGGAACCGACTGAAGAACCTAAACTACAAATACGGTTCGGTCCAGGTCTAAATTCGGTTCGGTTCTCCGTTTTATTTCGGTCCGGCCCTAATATGCTCACCCCTAGTGAAAGGTGGAGAAAATGAAGTGGGTAGGGGTGGAACCCACTTAAATCTTAAAATATTAATTATATTTCTTTAATTTATAAATTTTTAATTTTGGATGAGGGATGATTTCAGCAATTAAAACTTTAAAACGTGAATGAACGATATTACCCCTCACTTAACAGGCACTAACTGGATGGAGTTAGTGCCAGAGACGATTTAGACAAAAAAGTTAAACCATATGACGATTTTGACAAAGAATCAAAAGTTTGTACGTAAGTGACATTTTTCACCAAACCACAGGAACGATTTTAGCACTTTACCCTTATTATTATTATTATTATTATTATTATTATTATTATTATTATTATTATTATTATTATTAAGTTTTGAAATAGTTATATATCTTAAAATATAATAGGTTGTGACAAAGTTTTACTTTCATTTGTCCAGCTTAAAATTATTATATGATAGTAAGAATAAAATATGTTAAATATTGAAAAAAATAGGTGGATTTAAAAAACCATAGTTATTTCTCATCTGAAGAAAAAGTTTTTAAAAATTAACTTAATAAAATGTATAACTGTTACGTCAATATTTATTTTTTTAAATACGTATCTTGAGGACTGTACATGTTAACAAGTTAATGTAATTAGTTAACATGTATAGTCGTCAAGATATATATTTATAAAAATAAACATTGACGTATAGACTATTTTAATATAATACATGGATTTTTCAATTATGAAATGCATATATTTTTTTAAACATAGATTCTTTTAGTATAAATTATAATACACCCATTTTTTTCAACCACGAAATACATATATACATATATATATATATATATATATATATATATATATATGTTTTCTTGAACATAACTAGGGGTGCAAATGAGCCGAAGCGAGCCTGAGCTCGACCAGGCTCGAGCTCGAGCCCGAAAAACTTATGAGAGCTCGAGCTCGTTTCTTAAGCTCGGGCTCGCCTCGTTTACTATCTATTACTTAATATTTTAAATAAAAAATATATAAATAATAGGCTCGCAGCTTGATAAATTAAGTTCGGCTCGGGCTCGTTTAATTAACAAACTTAAATGAGGGGGGGTAAATATTATTATTAAATATTAACGAAACTAATATTACACTAAGGCTCCACGAGCCTGCAGGCTTCACATGTCAAGCTCTAGCTCGAGCCCGAAAAACTTATGACAAATTTCTTAAGCTTGAGCTCGGCTTGTTTAATATCTAGGCCTGTAAACGAACCGAACGTTCATGAACTGTTCAGCGGGAAGTTCGTTTATTTAGATAAATGAACGAACACGAACATAATTTTTTGTTCGTTTAATTAAACGAACGAACATGAACACACGTTTTGTTCGTTCATTTATGTTCGTTTATGTTCGTTTAATTAAACTTTACTTTATTTTTATTATTTATTTCCCTTTGGTTAAGTAACCTTAATTCATATTATATTATATACAATATATTTAATATGTTCTAAAATTTAATCCTAACCCTAACATTCTAAACATATCAGCCGTTCTCCACACTTCACAGCCGCACCTCCCTTCTTCTCCACACTCCGCAGCCCTACTAATTTAGATTTTGTTTTGGTTGCAGTGTGATGTATTAGATTGGGTTGAATTGTGACGAATCATTATTTAACTTGTTTTTGTTTGTGTTCATTAATGTTTGTTTATGTTCATTTGTGTTCGTTTATATTCATTAACTGTTCGTTTATGTTTTAAATGAACGAACATAAACGAACACGAACATGACAAATTTGTTAATGAACAAACACAAACACACTTGTGTTCATGTTCGTTCAATTCGTTTACAGGCCTATTACTATCTATTAGTTTATGTTTTAAATAAAAATTATATAAATAATAGGCTCAGAGCTTGATAAAAGAAGCTCGAACTCATTTAGTAAACAAGCTTAAATAAGGAAGTAAATATTATTATTATTAAATATTAATAAAACTAATATTATACTAAGGTTTGACAAGCCTGACGAGCTTCTTGTGTTAGGCTCAAGCTCAGACTTGATTAATAAACGGTCTTGAGTGAGAAAAACAAAATATATATGTTACTACTACAAACATTTGTCTATCCTTTTCACTTCTTTTTCCTTCTTATTCTTATCATTATCTGAATGATTTTCCAACAGTTTAGCTTCAAATCTATATATATTTTTCTCTAAATGCGTAATTTATTTGCGTTTTACTCATTGTATAGCTCGGTATATACACACGCTATTCACACAATGATGAAAAGATACCATAATAACAATTAAGAACTCCCTATAAAGGGGTCTTTTTAGTACCTTCGTCTTCATGGAAGACTTTGAATCTTTTTCATACACGCGTTAAACAACTATCAAATGATAATGTGAACTCTTGTTTTCCATGTTGCTAATGATGGTTAACTAAAGTAATAAAGTACAAAAGAAGATTAAATTAGGGTTTTTAGGAACTTTCTAGGGCTCTTATTTGTATGTAGTTGGTCATACTTAAATCTTGATTAATAAAATCATAAAGTGATTGATTAAGCTGAACCTTTTAAAGTTGGATGAATGATGGGAAGAAGAGGGGAAGCATGTGATTATGAACTTTATTTCTCCCTCAAATTCCCTCTTTTCAACAAAAAGGTTTGCGGCTGTGAACTTTGGCCTTTTCTTGGGTTTATATATTTATTGTTAGTTATATATTAGGCTATGTGTTGTGCCTCACGAGCTATTAGCCGTGAGCCATAATTACGTGGATCGTTGTAGCCACAACATTCTCACGTGAGCCGTCGCACGAGCCAGCCAAGGCTACCACACTCGCGTGTGGTAGCGGATGGAATATGACCGTTGGAGGTCAAAAAAGGACCGTTGGCAGCCATGGTTTATTTTTGGCAAGGTTTAAACTTCCAAATCCCACACCACACAAACTATCAAAAAAAAAATTTCTTTCACTCTCTACAAAATGGCTTTGCAATAGAACGATTTTTCTTCGTCCGAAGAAGATGAGTTGTTTATAGAACTGGGTAGGATAACAATTGAATACCTAATGGCCCGGTCTCGAAGACGAAGGACTCTCGCGCTAATCAGACAACCTGCGCTTGACCGTGATAGAAAGGGAGCAAAAGAAACTTTGTACCGACACTACTTTAGCCCAGATCCCATGTATACTGGCTATCATTTTTGGTGCTTTCGAACGAGCAGTCAATTATTCATGCGTCTATCAAATGATTTATTGGAGCGTTATCCTTTTTTTCAACAAAGAGAAGATGTAAGGGGCCAACTAGGGTTCACCTCCGTACAAAAATGTACGGCCGCTCTTCGGTAGCTAGCCTACGGGCTTACGTCGGACGGAATGGATGAGTATATTGCCATGTCCGAAAAAGTTGTACGCGACCTGCATGTTGGTTGGGCTATGTGTCCTACGGCTTGGCGAGGTGAGTTTCATCGAGGTGATCATTCTGGACCGAGTATTATACTTGAAGCGGTGGCCTCGCATGATCTTTGGTTTTGGCATGCTTTTTTGGAGTTGTTGGGTCAAATAACGACTTAAATGTTATCGATCAATCACCTTTATTCGATGACGTTATCGACGGGGTTGAGCCGCCCCAATCGTTTAACGCTAATAATGTAAATTTCAAGTACGACTACTGTCAAATTTATGGATATCACAACTCAACAAATACACAACCACAAACAAAATAAAGAACAGAAGTATAGCGACAAAAGGTGACCAAAGATCTTATTAACCCAACCCAAAATTTACCCACCAAAACCCTAGAATCTCAGCAAATACTGAGATCCAAAAGAATAATACGATACACACCTTCTACTGATTGTTTAGATCAGTAGACGATGATGAAGAAAATACAAGGAAATAATATCGACTATACTTACAGACAGAAGAAGAAAGAGCTATGAAACCCTAATACGAATACAGAGAACAATAATACAAAATGAGAGAGATCATGAAAAATATCTCCATCACAAGCTTTTATACTCCAGTCCAGAATGTTCGATAGATCTTGAGATCAAGAATGATCTCAGCCGTTGATATTGCAAGTGGACGATCACACACATCTGGGCCCAGCTTAACAAACGTATTCTCAGCCCAATAAGCTTCCTGTAACATAACTCAATAATATGGCCCAGAACACGTTATAGCCCAATAATATAAAGATTTGAATTAGATAAAACATGTAATCCTTTTAACATTCCCCCTTAATTCAAATCTCTTTTGAAATAGTCAACCATACCAAGTTTCCTACACAACACTTCATGTTGTGACCCATTTAACCCTTTTGTAAATATGTCTGCAATTTGATTTTCAGACCCTATCTTAACAGTTTTGATCAAACCATCAGAAATCTTTTCTCTCACAAAATGAAGGTCTATATCAAAATGCTTTGTCTTTTCATGAAAGACTGGGTTTGCTGCTATAGAGATAGCAGCTTTGCTATCAGAATTAACACTAATAGGAAGTTCACACTTAACATGCAACTCATTCAATAGATTTTTGACCCATAAAATCTCACAAACACCAGAACATAAAGCCCTGTATTCAGACTCAGCAAAAGATCTGGATACAGTACTTTGTTTTTTACTTTTCCATGATATCAAAGACTCACCAAGAAACAAACAATAACCAGTTATAGATTTTCTAGTTATTAAACATTTTGCCCAATCAGCATTAACATAAGTTTGTAGTTGAAACTTATCAGATTTCTTAAACTGTATACCTTTTCCAGGTGCAAGTTTAAGATATCTTAGAAGTCTTAGAGTTGTTTGCAGATGCCCATATGATGGCTTATGCATAAACTGACCAGTGACATTTTCTAATAAAGCCTCATTTTTACCAGTTTTACTTGACACAATATAACTCAACTCAATAGGTGTACTAACTGGTTTACACCCTAAGTACCCAAACTCATGTAAAAGTTCTAAACAATATTTCCTTTGTGTTAAACACATTCCAGAATTATTGTATAGAACTTCTATTCCCGGGAAATATTTAAGTTTTCCTAAGTCTTTAATTTTAAAATTTTGACTTAGGAATTGTTTTATTTTCTTAATTTCATCATCATTATTTCCTGTTAAAATTATATCATCAACATAGACAAGTAAAACTACAAAGACATTATTTTCAGACTTGATAAACAAAGAATGATCACATATACTCTGTACAAAACCAAACTCAATCAACACACTAGTAAGTTTCTCATTCCATTTCCTAGGGGCTTGTTTCAGCCCATACAAAGACTTAATTAATTTGCATACTTTGTTATCAGTTTTAGAACAGTAGCCTTCAGGAGGCAACATATAAACATCTTCAGTAATTGACCCATACAAGAATGCATTATTAATGTCTAACTGATATAAAGACCAGTTATGTTGAACAGCTAAACTTAAAACACACCTAATAGTGACCATTTTCACAACTGGTGAAAAAGTCTCACTAAAATCAAGACCCTCTCTCTGATTATAACCTTTGGCAACAAGTATTGCCTTATACCTTTCAATCTCACCATTAGCTTTATATTTTATTTTGTAAACCCATTTGCACCCTATAGGTTTTCTACCTTTGGGTAACTCAGTTAGTTCCCAGGTATTATTACTATAGTGTGCTTCCATCACTTGATTCATAGCTTCTACCCACTTTGGGTCTTTAGAAGCTTCTGAATAAGAGGTGGGTTCAAAAGTTTTATTTAAACTAGATGCAAAACACATATTATCAACAGAAAGATTTGAATAATTCACAACTTTCTCAACACCATATTTCACTTTACCTTCTATAATATAATCACTAAACCTTTTAGGTATATTAGACACTCTCTCAGACCTTCTAAAGACAGATGATCCCTCAGATGGGTTTTGCTCTTCTTCATTTGGAGTGTCAACATCATGGTTTGCCTGACCAGGAGTCCTACAACCTGGACTGCCAGGCTGCTGACCTTGACCTGAATCATAGTCTACCCCCCAGCAGTCCTGGGAGGAATACGTGGTTGCAAACTAGTTGACTTCTCCTGAGCTACATTGGTTCCCCCTTCATCATTGGGAACCTTCAATTGTTCAGTCACATTTAAAAAATCAGGATCATTTGACTCAGGAAAGTTAAAAAAATTTAGATTGTTAACATCATTAACCATTATTTCATTTTTATCAGAAAGTTGTTTGAAAGGATAAATGTCTTCATAAAATCTAACATCCCTAGAGTACTCAACCACCTTAGTTTCAAGACACCACAACTTATAACCTTTTTTAAAATTTGAGTACCTAAGAAGAACACATTTTTCAGACCTACTGGACAACTTATCAGGATCATTTAAAACAGTATTATAACAAAGACACCCAAAATTTTTAATGTGACTGAGAGTGGGGGGAAACCCATAAACAACTTCATATGGACTCTTACCTAATAGAACAGATGAGGGAATCCTGTTAATTAAATATGTAGCAGTCAATACACAATCACTCCAAAATCTAAGTGGAACACCACTCTGAAATAACAAGGATCTAGTTGTGTTTAAGAGATGCCTATGCTTTCTCTCAGCAATGCCATTTTGCTGAGGTGTATAGGCACATGTGGTTTGATGAAGAATACCATTTTGATTACAAAAGGACTGCATTTGTTTGTTAACAAATTCAGTACTATTGTCACTTCTGAAAATCTTAACTTGTTTTTTTAAACTGTGTTTTAATCAATTCATAAAAGATAAGAATGTTGTCAAACACTTCAGTTTTACTTTTTAACATATAGCACCAAACTGTCCTAGAAAAATCATCTACCACAGTTTAAAAATACTTGTAGCCTTCCCTACTAGTTATCCTATAAGGACCCCAAACATCCAAGTGTACAAGATCACCTATTTGTTTGGTCTTATGATCACTTATAGGGAAGGGTACCCTAACTTGTTTAGCTTTATGGCAGACTCCACAGGGTTGTGAGTCTCTATGTCCTAAACTAAGATCCTTTCTTAACACAGCTAAAACTTGATCAGAGGGATGACCAAGTCTACTATGCCACAGGTTGGCATCATTTACACTATTAAAACAACTGTTATTTACACTTACATGCTTGCCTACAAAATACAATCCATCACTTTGTTTACCAATCACCAGGATTCTCTTGGACTTGGAATCCTGAATGTAACAATTTTGTTCATCAAATAAGACACTTAACCTATTGTCTCTAGCAAGCTTATGAACAGACATCAAGTTAACACA
This sequence comes from Ambrosia trifida, assembly GCA_028751855.1. Taxonomy (NCBI): domain Eukaryota; kingdom Viridiplantae; phylum Streptophyta; class Magnoliopsida; order Asterales; family Asteraceae; genus Ambrosia; species Ambrosia trifida. The sequence goes on from CM054127.1 coordinate 46,947,992, forward strand.
GTAATCAAGAACTAGGAAGACATCATACAGAATAACACCCTCTGCAAGTTTAATGTCTCCTATCTTTGTAACCTTAGCACTAGAACCATTTGGATGTTTTACTAATACATCATATTCAGCTACATCAATACAGTTAAACATTTCTTTATCACTACTAGTCATATGTTGGTTAGCACCAGAATCAGTGATCCAACCATAACTAATAGCAGCTTTTATAAAACTAGAACAACTTGCAAATTTCTTAAAAATATTTTCAAGATTTGAAATCTTAGACATACAAGAAAAACCATTAATAAGTACACTTTTACCTCCTGAATTAGCAGTTTCATGAGGTTTTGTTTCTGTTCCACCTTTCTCACTGATCAGATTCATGAGTTTTGATATCTGTTCAGAAGAAAAAGGCAAACCAACAGTACTAGACATAGACTGTTTATTATTAGGCACAGAAGAACTACTTGAAGACATATTAGCCCTAACACTTTGATTTGTTCCCCTCCTTTTAACACCAGGAGGGTAACCAACCAATTCATAACACCTACCTATAGTGTGCCCAAGTAGATTACAATAGGTACACTTCAGATTAGGATTAGGACCTCTATTAGGACCAGAAAACCTTCTATTCTTATTTGAGTTATTAGATCTAGTTAAGAAAGCCACATTAGATCCTTTAACATTATTAATACTAGAACCCCTATGTGACTCCTCCCTAGATACAATAGAAAATGCATGTTTAACAGAGGGTAGTGGATCCTGCATCAATAAATTTGTTCTAACTGGTTGATACACATCATCAAGACCCATTAAGAATTGCATAAGTTTTATTAAACCATTGAAACTGTTAAAATCTTTTGATGCTTCACATGTACAAGGTGGTAATTGAACAATTGAATCAAATTGTTTCCACACAGTATTAAGTTTGTGGTAATACTCTGAAACTGAACTACCATTTTGACTCATAGAACAGATTTGTTGATGCAAATTAAAAACCACAGATCCATCTACTTTATCATAGGTTTCCCTTAGGTCTAACCAAACATCCCTAGCCAATTTAGAAAACACTTGTCCTAAGTACAGTTCCTCACTAACAGAGTTCAACAACCAAGACAGAACAACAGAGTTACACCTATCCCATTGTTTTGCTAATATCTCATCATCAGTAGGCTTAACAGTGGTACACACAACAAAACCATACTTATTTTTAGTTTCAAGGGCTAACCTCATTGCATTAGCCCATACCTTGTAGTTTTCAGTACCTTTTAATTTTATAGTTATTATAGTTAAAGAACTTGTATCACTTGGGTGTATATATAAAGGGTCCCCAATGTCAAGCTTACTGATTAGAGTACCAGAGTTGGGATCACTACCACCACCAGAGTTTGATGGTGGAATAATAACAGTATCACCCATACTAACAATAACAGATCAAGTAGAACACAAACAACCAACAGGATTAGAACAACAAAAAACACAGAATATCAGACAATAGATCCTAGAAGAACGATGATGTGTCAGTGTAAGGATAGTGGGTTCATCACTCAAGGGGACCCACCCAATTCTTAACACATGCGTCCTTTTATTATCTATAGATACTACTTAATATGTAATAGACAAAAACAATCAAACAATCAAGAACCAGACAGAGACACCAAGTAGTCGGCACAGTTACCGGTCCACCCTAACCCGGTCAAGTTGCCTCTAGACACACAACAAAAGTAAAGACAGATAGACAGGAAAGATCTCACCAGGAGGGGGACCCAAGTTAGGGTTCTCCTAAGCTCACAACCTGTACCTTCACTTAGGGTACAGTGTTATGAGAGCAATTGTAGCAATAAACTCCAAAGTGTGACTCCTCAATCACGACCAGCCTTTGAATCCAACCAGCTTAGTTCCAATACCAAGAATCTTATGCCAACAATAGTTGACAAATACCCCAGATCTACACAAAATACCGGACTAAAATAATAGACCTGATCTAGACAGATCAGTCTACTATAGACTACAGATTAGGTCAAGATCTATAATGAAGATCAAAACCCTATCAGACAAATGAACAAAGACCAAGATAAAAGAGAAAGACAGACAAGAACAAGACAGACAGCGGAAGACAGACAGTACCAGAATCAAGAGCCAATGAGCTCTGATACCATGTTAGATTTATGGATATCACAACTCAACAAATACACAACCACAAACAAAATAAAGAACAGAAGTATAGCGACAAAAGGTGACCAAAGATCTTATTAACCTAACCCAAAATTTACCCACCAAAACCCTAGAATCTCAGCAAATACTGAGATCCAAAAGAATAATACGATACACACCTTTTACTGATTGTTTAGATCAGTAGACGATGATGAAGAAAATACAAGGAAATAATATAGACTATACTTACAGACAGAAGAAGAAAGAGCTATGAAACCCTAATACGAATACAGAGAACAATAATACAAAATGAGAGAGATCATGAAAAATATCTCCATCACAAGCTTTTATACTCCAGTCCAGAATGTTCGATAGATCTTGAGATCAGGAATGATCTCAGCCGTTGATATTGCAAGTGGACGATCACACACATCTGGGCCCAGCTTAACAAACGTATTCTCAGCCCAATAAGCTTCGTGTAACATAACTCAATAATATGGCCCAGAACACGTTATAGCCCAATAATATAAAGATTTGAATTAGATAAAACATGTAATCCTTTTAACAACTACTACTTGATCGATGGTATTTACAACGAATGGACGACACTTGTTCAAGTTTACTCGTCTCAACTTGAAGACAAACGCAAGTACTTTACAAAGAAAAAAGAGTCGGCAAGAAAAGATATTGAAAGAGTGTTCGACGTTCTTAAAAAAAGATTTTCGTTGATTGCCAACCCAGTAAGGTTTTGGACACGAGAGAGGATTATGGACGTCATCTATACTTGTATTATTCTACATAACATGATATCGGAGGACCGAGGCATGGCGATATGTCAAAATTACCAAGGTGATATCCCACGTGCCGAATCGATATGTCAAAAGACCTTTACTAACAGTCATTTTCTGTATATAAATTTTGAATTTGCGTGTCATGATTCATATTTTGAACATATAAACGCATCTAGAGTCAAAAGGCAAAACATAAGTCAAAATGTTTTTTTTATCATGCATCAAACGAACCAAACACAAACGTGTTTTGACCCATTTGAAAGCCCATCTTGCAACCTGATAGCTCTTTAACATATATCATTTTTCCAAAAGAAGACCATAAAACATTACTTCAATATTTACCTCAAAAAATACATTTGCAATAAATATTTGTGGTTTGTAACAAAAATGCTAATGTAACAAAGTTGACACTCAATAAAGCCCAAACAACAGTAGCCTTATTGGGAAAAAAACTATATTTGTACAATTGAAATGTAAATCAAATACAAAAAATCAATTTAGGATGTCGAAATGTTGGACTAAGCCTCATTAAGTTGAAATCTGCAGGAGCTTTCGCCATATCTATGTTACCTTATTAAGGAGGAGAGATGGCTAAGTTTGTCATTTCACCATCATTTTAAGATGGTATTCCAAGAGTCTCAAGTGTAATTAGCTATTTTTTACCCCTTTTCTTCCATTTATGCCCTTTAGTACAACTAATGATGACAATGGTATAAACCAATGATGCAACTCATTGCATGAGTTAAGCCATTCTTGTTGAAACCGATTTCTACTATGTATTTGAAAGGTCTATCTTCCAATTAATCTACTGCCTTTCCATTTCATTATGTTCTAAATATCTTCTATACATCTGTTCGTGTTTTTATTCTTCTACTTTTTTTTTGTTAAGTTTTAATAGGGTTTTAGTTGTGTCTAAGCCATGAAACTTTCTGCATGTAACTTTTTCGAGGTTGTGTTGCAGTCATGGCGGTGTCCGATCCGCTTTCTCTGGTTCCAAATTTCCATAACTGAGCCTGTTACAAGAAATAACGCTGAGCTTTTAGTTTAGAAGTCACATTGAAAGGTAAGAACTTCATTAAGTTTGGTTAGTTTTGTTACAGCTGATTATTTTGACTTTATTAGTTTTGTTACAGCTGATTATTTGGTTCGATTGCTCCACATGACACACCAACACGCAAACTGATGGCAGTGGTGATTATGGGACACTTAGAGGGTGTTTAGAATTGTTTGTTTTATCTAGCTTATCTGCAAATGTGGATGATGACAATGGCTACTAGGTATGTACATGTTTTCATTTTAATCTATGTTTGATTGACTTGATTGTAAGATTTTTTTAAATCAGATTTCATTTTTATACGTGCTATTTATGATTGCAAAAAATAATATTATGACAATCAGAATTTATGTTTTAAATAAAATGATCCATGAGATTGTACCGGTATGCATTAAAACTAGATTTGGAGCAATTTTCAACCCGTTTGCCTTGTTCCTTTTATCTAAAATTTTTGTTTAACCGGTTTGAGATCAAAACAGTTCTATTGAACTTGATCGGTTAAGGAAGATGACAAATTTACATGAAAATTAATACTAGAAAATTAATACATGAAAATTTACATGGACCTTTATGACACATTTGGCCATTTGGGTGGAGCTTGCAAAGTCAGGGTAAGGTTCTCTGGTCAATAAATTAACACTGGTAACAGTAGACAACAGTCTTGACTTTTCTTTTTAATTAAAAATCTAAAATTTCTAAACCCTATTGAAGCTCTAAGACTATTCTGGCTTCATGTTGAAGGTTGCTCATGCCTGCAGCCTTTCAGTGGATGCCTGCATCCTTGCGTGGTTTAGTAGTTATAAGCCAAAAATGCATACGTGGATCAAATATTCAAGGCTCGCACATTACTACAATATTCATTGTTTTTCACGGGTAGCTCAGTTGGTGAATGGACCAGAGATCCCTCTTGAGGGTCCCGGGTTCGATTTCCACGAGGGAAATAATGAGAAATGATAGATGACTCATAGCCTATGGTCACGAGTTCGAGTCCCGATTCCCCGGTTTCGGAAACTGCATGGGCGGGCCTGACTACGCCAGCCGCCCGATGTACGTATGGGCCCTCCATTGGGTTAGTTGTGGGGGTCTGTCCATAGTGTGGGGACTCCCATGGATAGTCGGGCAGAAATGTTTGTTGGCCGTTAAAAAAAAATACTACAATATTCATTAAATATTAAAGTATGTTGTTTTATTATTTTCTTAGGTGTTGACTTGAAAACATTAGTGTTATTGTAAAGTTGTCCAGCGAAATATGACTTAAGCGAGACTTTGACTTCCTTAAACTTTGCCACCTGTGTTGGGTTCGAGACACCCGTCGCAACGCGCGTGCATTCCCACTATTACCTTATTAATTATTATTTTATCTCTACTACCTTATTAAGGAGGAGAGAGGTAAGAAGGTAATTTCACCATCATTTTAAGATGGCATACGAAAGATCTCATGTATAAATCTCTAACTTTTACCATTTTCTTTCGTCTATGCCCTTATGTACAAGTCACTAATATAAATCAATTGCACCATTCAATACATTTAATTCATGTATTAACTTTTTGTTACCTAGAACCATTACCAACTAATAGATTAATTCATGTAACTTTTTTTTAATGGATTAACTTTTTGTTATCAATGGAATTTGAATTATCACCACAAGAAAAGGCTAAGCCTTATTTTACACTTTGTAACCAGTAGGCTAAAGGCTCTTTGGTTCATGTGTGTAACTAAATGTTGCAAATAAAAATCAAGCACGGATCAGATTGGATAAATGACAGTATGGTGTATAAAGTTTTGGCAATTTAAAATGTGAATAAAAATACATACCCGCGGCAACGCGCGGGCATTCCACTAGTTCACAATTATGTGTAGGCTTACAAATATCAAGAAAGGCTCCTGAAGTTTGAGAAATGTATACCAATCATAAATATTGAACATCAACACTTTTCTATCATATACCATCGATTAGGATAACTTTAAGTCATTAATTTTAACCATACGCATTCACAAAACTTACCAATAAAGATGTTGAAAGTATTTGAAATTATAAGCATTTAAGATAACAAAAATAATAAAATAATAATAAAATCACTATTCAAAGTAGGTTGCATATTAATATAGTGTAATTAAAGAACACTCCATCTCTGAGTGAGCGGAGATTCTGGCAACACCTTATCAAAAGAAAAAAGATTCCTAATTATGTTTTGAAAATAAGATGTAATAGCCCACTGCCACTGCTGACACCAAATATAACGTGTATCGCATCGTGTCTCCACTGCCATATCGACGGGACCTGCCTCACCACTCGAATTCCCAAGCAAAGCCTAAATACGGGTGGGGTTTGTATGTGATTCAGACAACGCAATGAAGAACATTCAATGGCGTACACCTGGAATTCCATCGGTTATATGTTCATTCAATTTCGTAAATGATTGACATTGAGGATGAACTTAATGAAAACTTGGTTGCAAAACCAATTGGCGGTAAAAGGCAGCAAAGGAGATTGAATCATTTATAAATACAGGAGGGGTATAAATAAAAGAAAATAACCAAAAATTAAAGACTTGTGAAAAAATCCTTCAACTCCTATCTTAAAATTGTGTGAAATTACCTTATTGGACATATTTGGTCCTTAATAAGATAATAATTGAGATTAAATATATAAGGGAGAGAGGGTCACTACCCCGAACTTCATTGAACTACCGTGATTTTCATCAATCCTACATTGCCACATCACTTCACTTTACTGATTCGCTGCACTGAAACACAATTTTAGAGGCAACACTACCCTTAACTAGCCAACTAAAAAAAAAGACCAATCAATCCATCCGTGATCTACAACTCGTGAAACATACCAACCCCCACTACCCCTGCCACCTGAGACAGTGTTACCGTGAAAGTAGTGAATTACTAGCCCCATTTGCTGGTAGTGCCCCACACCCTCTAATGGGTATGTTTTAAATATCTTAATGACTTTCTTTCTAGGGCGTCAAATAATATTATTATGATCTAGTTTCTTTTTAGGTAATACCAGCCTAGAAAATACTTTACAACAATAGATTAATATGATTTGGGTCCTGAAGACTGGTGTTTGGAAAGAAAGTGTGGTTTTGGACGAATATGCTTTTTCAAAAAGTGATATACATATATTTAAAGTACTAATATGTTATAGACTGTTCTAATTATTCCGAAAACGTAGTATAATATTTTCTTGATCACGCGTAATAAAAAGGTTAGAAAGGTATGCTATGCAAAGACAAATACGTTCATACAAGGATATACATAGGAATGATCAATCGAGCTAAGTGCATTTAACACAAATAATATTATGTGCATAGTAGAGGAGTGAGGATTCTTCTCTATGAAGTCACCATTTTTCGATGCTCAGATTTTTAACAACCGGAGTTCATAAATTTTCGAGTCGGATCAAGTCACATTGTCATCCGGACACACACACAAAATATACATTTTTCATTTGAAATATAGAAAATATATTTTATAGTTCTAAACGGGTTTTCATGTTTTGCAAATGATCCATTACATTTACATCTTCATCTTCAACTGGGACTTTAGGAAAGGACTCGTTTTCAATATAACAAATGCAAGAATTGTTTATGCAAATCTATCTTCACATGTTTCATTATAAAACTTCTCTCAATACTTGTCGAAACTAAAGCTAATGGATGTCCAATATGTTTCTTTATTTCCACTTGCAAGATTAGATGTCCCATTCATTTTGGCAAATATTTTATCTCCTCTCATATTAGCATTGTAGTTGTCTAAATTAAATATGTATGGATACATGATTTCGGTGAACCTTGGTATTTTGGAACATCAATTACACTAAACATATAATCCACGATCATATCACACCCATACATATACGCAATTTGGTCGTTACTTCGTTAAAACGGTTGTCAAGCTCTCGGGATTGGATATCTAGTACCATGTTGAAATTATCAAACATGGGATGGTGGTGGCGGTGATGATGATTGGTGACGTTAGTCCTTTTTTTATATTTCGGGTCAACAAAATCATCGTCCGTGTCAACCATTTCTATCACATACTTTCATAAAATGACGTGCTTTTGAAAGTGAATCAAATTCTTCATGTCTAAACGTTTGTAATTGTTGCTTAGTTGCATTATCCAGCCCAATTGTATTCAGTATATCGTGATCCTTTCTTTGAAAAATTACTTCTATTTTTGTCAAAATTAACACTTCCATACCATTAAAACTAGTGGGAAACCCGCGCGTTGCTGCGGGACGGTTAAGATAAATATATTTTTTTTTGAACAATGCACAAGTGTAGCCGTTTGAGCCCACCAAGATGTAGGAAAAGTGTAAAAACGTAATTGTCTTTGAATGTGAAACGATGTATATGAAATTAATCCATTTCTCTTCATTGTTTAAACTTTGAAAAGAAACTATATTTTTTTTATATCCAACATATACGTTCTTATAACTTTTCATGCCACACTATGTAAATTGTCCAACCATATGTCCTTAACTTCCAACATCTAAGAGATGATGTGTACACAGGACACTCAAGTATAAAAAAAGATTTCACTATATATGAAAATGAACTTCTTTGATCATCAAAATTCAGTCATTAGCACTGTTCTCAAAACCAAATATAAGCATAGATAATTTTTATTCTCAAATCTTTCTATATATTTTTTCACAAATTTAGACCAAACCACCATATGGATACGTATTGTCAACCATGAACTCAAAACCAAATATGAGTATAGAAACCAAAACAGAGTAGATAAACCAAAACACAACCGTTCGATATCAGTATAAACAAGTAAAAGAGAAGTAAAGACGTATCAACAAGACATTTATTTTAATAAACAAATCAAGTTTAACCTGGAAGATGAACTTGCAGATACAATCCACTTTCGGATTGTGTCGACGTTTTGCCAGATTCGTTACAACATGATTACTCTTTTCAGCATCCTAGGTCGCACCTTGTCGTTCTTATTAAATAATTTAAACAAAAAAAAACCTTATCAACAGAAAATCAAAACGTACCGTACTACTTGGTGTTGTGTGTGCGTCACTTCGTACCACCGTTAACTCTCTACAAAGATAAAGATAAAGTAATTTGTTTCAGCAATTCTTATGATGAACGACACTGTATATTTACATAAACATATGCAATTTTAAAGAAAGAAAAAAAATGTAAAATTAATATTTGTTAAATATAATTATTTGAAGCTTGTGGTCATACCACATCACATGATATTATATATAACAATTTGAACGGATTTTTGCGAGCAAATATAGAAACTTAATTATCTACAAAATAAACCTTTATTTATCTTTACTACATGGTACAAGTATCTTAATGCGTTGAAGGGTAAACGTACCGTACTACTTGGTGTTGTGTGTGCGTCACTTCGTACCACCGTTAACTCTCTGCAAAGATAAAGATAAAGTAATTTGTTTCAGCAATTCTTATGATGAACGACACTGTATATTTACATAGACATATGCAATTTTAAAGAAAGAAAGAAAATGTAAAATTAATATTTGTTAAATATAATTATTTGAAGCTTGTGGTCATACCACATCACATGATATTATATATAACAATTTGAACGGATTTTTGCGAGCAAATATAGAAACTTAATTATCTAGAAAATAAACCTTTATTTATCTTTACTACATGGTACAAGTATCTTAATGCGTTGAAGGGTAATTTGGGGAAGATTTATATGACATTTGAGGGTTGAAGCACATGACTTTTCACATCCCATCTTAACTTTACCAAATTGGACATGTTTGCCCATTGCTCACTCTTTATAATGTAGTAGAGATTACTAGCCATATTGCTTACACCATTTTATACATATGCTATTAGGCCTCAATTTAACCCAAATTATATTAAGCCAATAATTCACCAAACATATTTAAGAGATAGTATTCGTTTCCATGACATGATAGATTTATCTTGTCTAGGTCTTCTGTTTGTTTTGTTATTACAATCATTAAAGGTTTTCATCTTGCCTCAGTTTGAACTTGGTGGTGCTTTAGTTTGAACTTGGTGGTGCTTCTCTCACCAAAAAGTATCTTAGATCTATTTTGGGATATTGTCACATCATGTTTAACTCCAAGTATGAGGTATTAGAGTGATACTTATGACAGTTGGTTTGCACTATGTTTGAGTTAGTTATGAGGTGGTTAATAGATATGACAGCTGTATAGCACTTAGTATGTCTATATATACACTTGATGTTTTTGTATTATGTTGTATTGTTATGAAAATACAAATACATCAAGTGTATATATAGACATACTAAGTGCTATACAACTGTCATATCTATTAACCGACTCATAACTAACTCAAACATAGTGCAAACCAGCTGTCATAAGTATCACTCTAATAAATGATGCAACACAGTAATCAATTAGAGAGAGAAAGAAAGTTTTAAAGAGAGAAATTGTTTTTGTATTATGTTTTATTGTTATGAAAATATAAATACATCAAGTGTATATATAGACATACTAAGTGCTATACAGCTGTCATATCTATTAACCAACTCATAACTAACTCAAACATAGTGCAAACCAGCTGTCATAAGTATCATTCTAATATGCCCCCTCAAGCTGAACGGGGCGAGGCAACGTAAAGCTTGACCCTAAGAGTGTCAAAACGAGCCGAAGACAACCCTTTGGTCAAGATATCTGCAAGCTGAGCCATAGTAGAAACATATCGAACCAAAAGAGATCATGCAAGCACCATCTCTCGAATAAAATGCAAGTCAATCTCAATGTGTTTCGTGCGCTGATGAAACACATGGTTGACTGCAAGATATGTAGCTCAGGTTGTCACACCAAATAGTAGGTGGACAAGATAAAGTAATACGTAGCTCAGATAACAAAGATCTAATCCATCTAATCTCAGCTGCAGTATGTGCTAAAGCCCGATACCCTGCCTCAGTACTCGATCGAGCAACAGTGTGTTGTTTCTTGGAACTCCAACTGATAAGGTTGGGTCCAAGAAAAACACAATAACCAGTAGTGGAACGACGATCATCAGGGCAACCCGCCCAATCAGCATCTGAATAACCATGAATATCAAATCGATCAGATCGTCGAATAGTCAAACCATGTGTAATAGTCCCTCGTAAGTATCGTAAAATGCGCTTAACAGCGCCCCAATGATGATCAGTAGGTGTTTGTAAAAACTGAGACACCTTACTAACCGCATAAGCAATCTCACGTCTAGTCAAAACAACATACTGTAATGCCCCCACGGTACTCCGATACATAGTCGGTTCATCCAAAGGAGTACCTGTATGACACGATAACTGTCGACCAGATGAAACGGGGGTAGATAAAGGACGACACTCGGACATACCAGTCCGCTGCAGCAAATCAAGAAAGTAACGCTGCTGGGATAAATGTAACTCATACAATATTTACTTGTTCTAAGTATGGCTTAATTTACCACAAAAAAAGTCATCAATTGGCCGCGCCTAACTTTCACCTACAAACGATGGCGGTTTAGGGATGTCGAATTGTGGAGCAATATTTCTAGTGTCACACCTTCACTATTTGTCTCTGATGCACCGAAACGGCAGATAGGCGCCGTCCCCCGTACCCGATACTCCTCGGGGACGGAAACGTGTACGGGGACGGGAGGAAACGTTTCCTGGCCGATTCTTGACCGATTCGAAAAGTCAAAGATCGTTTCTGAATTCGTTTCTATATTTGGGGACGTTTCTTTTAAAGTTTCCAGCAGTCCACCGGAGTTTTTGTTAATCAGAGATACTCCACGGAGCTGAAGTTTGACCCTTCAAATTTTACCTCATGTAGAATGTAGACTGTAGAGTGAACTAATTACAATGGAAGAAGAAGAAGAGTAAACATTTTAGGTTTTTTTTCCGGCCGGCGGAACACAGATGGTGTTGTTGTCTGAGATGGATAAAAAAAGAAGAAGATGATGATGGAGTAAGAGAATGTAATGGTAATTATTTAATTAAAAAAGTTGATTTGACTGTAAAAAAGGTTGACCAAATATAGTGTACACATAGTATAAAATATTAAAAGTACTCTATAAACTTTGTGTTTTTTAATTCTTTTTTCTTCTAATCAACCTGAAATAAGTCAGTTTTTAATGATTATATTCATATACATTTTTATTTATTATTTATATTTAGTTATCTACTTTCTTCTTATAGTTATTTAATAAAATTTATTATATTCTATTTTCTATGCATCTTGTAAATATTTTTATATAAAAAATAACACTAACGAAACATTAAGGGTTCAATACCAGTTTGCGGATCTTTCACTATATGACCCGGATCTTGAAAACGGTTTGATTGATAATATTTGATTACCTTTGCTTTAGAAGATGTATGAATTTTGAAAGATCTATGATTATCTTTGGAAGATGTATGAATTTTGAAGTTCACATCAAAGTATGAATATATTTTGGGGTTTGTGGTACATTATCTATAATATATATTTATTTTTTTATGTATTTATTTCTGTACCCGTGCCGTACCCGTTTCTTGATTTTTTTGAGTTTTGTCGTTTCACGTTCCCGTACCCGTTTCTCGTTCCCGTACCAGTTCCCGTGGAACATAGCTATTTGTAGCATGTCTATGTAGGTCATGTTGTTTTCATGATTCGGGTCGAAACTATGAAACCGCCTAAACCAACCATTGGTTTGGTTTCACGGTCGACTTTTATATACACGCATATTAATTTATTCGTGCGGTTTAAAAGTTTAACATCGTATTGAACGGTTTCTGAAGCCGAGCATAAGAAACGGGAATGGGCAAAAGAATATATCTATACAATTTTTATTTTTGTAGACTTCGTATACCTTTGAACTTTTGTACATGCTTGATGCTTTTACTTATCATTCACTAGCTGATTACCCCGGGAGGGTCCCGGGGTTAAAAAATCTAATTTTACGTGATAACCTATTGCAAATGGCTCAAGTTAACTAACCACAAAATCTCTCAATCATTGCATGTTCATAGTATTCTAATCAGTAATAACTCATATTCCCTAATCTAAAACCTAATCAGTAATCATCTAAAAAATCACTTATGTAAGCTGCAACTATTTAAAAACTCATCACATCTCTCTAATTTCTCACATTCTAATGGCTCTTATAATTCCTAACATAATCAACTAAACAAACACTTAAGTTGGAAGTTGTAACCATTGCATCTCATTATGCCACGTGACATAATCAAGAGATGGTTGAGGCCACAATTGAACGCCACGTCAGCAACTATCAATTCTTTCCGGGAGCGTTCCGGGGTTGAAAAATATAACCATTCTAATAATACTAATACCAATAGTAATAATTATTACTCTTGTAATTAAATAAATAAAAAATAACCTTGCTATAAGGTGACACCATGTGTTGCAGTGTTGCGCGATTCTTTCTCCTAGCTTCTCTTGATGAAATATATCTAGTAAAATTCCAATGATAACATGGCGATTGGGCTGATTTTCAACATCGTAGATAAGAACCTGGTTTAAAAGAAAAAACATGATTAATGAATAATATGAACACTTTGTGTGTTTTTTTCCTGTATGAACGAAACCCCACAAAAAAATAGTCGATTTTTTCTCTGTTTTTTATATGGCACTATGGTACTCGTTGGAAAGATAATAAAATGCTCTTTAATTTGGTGCAATTTTTTTCTTTAAAAAAATCTCGTATATAAAAGATATAAACGTTTATAAATTATGGGAGGAAACATGAGAGAGAAAATTTTAAATTTATTTTTAAATTATTTTTTCCTAAAATAACTCAATTTAATTTTATTAATTGAGAATTTTTAATTAAAAAAAGAAATAATTCAAAAACACTAAAATCTTGCAATTATGATGCCACGTGGCAGTTTCATGGAGAGATTGAAGACACCATTACACGCCACGTCAGCAATGTTCAATTCTTTTATATATATTAATTAATAGATGTTACATGTACATTGATTTTGGGTTATTAACTTTTGTACAAGCTGGGAGTTGGGCTTAATAATTTGGGTTTTAACTTACAGTTTTATCTATATCAAACTGGGTTTTTTGAACCCTGATGTAAATATGTAATGAAAGGTTTAATCAGTGCATTTATATGTATACTTAAACAAATGTTGCTAGAATTGTGAAACTTCATTAATCGGTAAGTTTCATATACATGTGTTTACACATTAGTCAGTATGGTACAGCCCAGTTGATCAGGGGGTTTCCACTAAGCGGTTTTCTCTTGGGAAGGTCTCTGGTTCGATACTTACTAAGTGCAAATTATGTAAATATGGCGAGCACCCCTGGAAAGGATTCGAACTTACGGAGAGGGTTTCAAGAGCTTGTTCTCGTACTTTGAAGTAAGCTAGATACCACTACTGATCTACCGCTCTAAAAAAATGTATTTACACATTTAAATGGCCTCTTGGTCTAGTGGTATGGTGTCCCCCTTACAAATGTAAGGTTGTGGGTTCAAATCCTTGCAAATGCAAGGTGGGGTGAAATAAAGGTGTAATAAAAATTTGCCGTTCAAAAAAAAAAAAGTTCACTAATTTATTATAAAACATATTACATTTAGTTGTTCTATATTTTATAGGTTTTAAAAGACTTTAACCTAAAACGATTAACATTTGATATTCCTGATCAACTTGTTAATTAATTTATTTAACAAGGAAAATAAGATGGTGGACATCTACTCAAATGCAAGTTAAAGTCTCTTGAGGATTAGGAGTATGTTTGGCAATGAGCCTTTAAGAGCTTTTCTGAGCTTCAAGCTTCAAGTTTTTAACAAAAAACTTCTACTCAATAAAAAGTCTTGTTTGATTGAAGAAACTTGAAGCTTTTAATTAATGCTTTGGTCATTTTATATGTTTTATTAAAGTTACAGCTTCCAGCTATCAAACACCAACTAATTTTGCCAAACTTACCCTACATAACGTTGCAAGAAACCATGTTCAAGAATATAAATATGGTAATTTCAATTTGAAAAAAAAAAAAAAAAAAAAAAAAAAAATAAAAAAAAAACCCTTTGTGGACCCAAATAATTAAAGAAATGGGCTCTTTGTTATCTGGTTTCAGAAAGGAAGTAATTAGCTGGACTTCACAAATAAATTTATTAAGTTGAGGCTGAATTGTTTTGGACTTTTGGGACATCAAATGATCAAAGATATGAAAATTAAAAAGGCTAACTTATGGGCTCATCATATATCAAGTGGGCTGACTTATGGATCATGAGGGCTAAAAGCATGAAAAGAAGGCTAAAGCCTGAATTAAAGAGATATCGACTTATCGAGAGGTCAATATGGAAATGGAACCAGGAATACAGTTCGAGTATTTTGATGTTAAACTATAATAGTTGGGTTCGTATTTATCCTTGTCGAGAATCATCTCGACCATTGTTCTCATCAGCACCCACAACACTTGGTATAGCTACAATATCGCAAGTCCCTAACATCGTTCCCTTGAATTGATGTGTATGAATTTACAATGCATGGTTTTACCCATGACCTCTTGGTCTATTGGTATGGTGTCCCCCCTTATAAATGTAAGGTTGTGGGTTCAAATCCTTGCAAATGCAAGGTGGGGTGGAATAAATGTGTAATAAAAATTTGCCGTTAAAAAAAAAAAAAAAAAGCTTACGGTGATGGGTTGTCCATGCTACCTCTCAACTTTGTTTTCAAAATAGGTGTTTTTTTTTTTTTTTTTTTTTTGATGATGTTTTATGTATAGGATACCCTGAACAAACATTGGGATACCCATAAGTAGTTAAAATGAATAGAGATGGGTAAAATTTTTTTAGGAAAATTTATGGTAAGCTTTGGAGATTTAGTGCCTTTGCTTTTGAACAAGAAAGACGATGGCTGGCTGGAAAGTCTTTTAACTAAAAGCAAGTCTAGAAAGTTAGTAGTCCATCTCACAAATAAATATCCAATATAACTAGGTGCATATGACCCGTGCGCTGCCGCAGAAATGCGACACAGATTCAATCGGCATCGGCTCGTTACAGTACAAGTATAACCCACGCGTTACTGCAGGAATGCGACACAAATAAAGTCACCGTATACAGTGCTTCACATTTATTGAAACCATAGAAGCAAACATCGGCACCGGTTCCATTAATATCAAGTTTGGCAAAGTAAAAAATAACCTTTAGTTTTTTAAAAGAACATGCGAGAATGCTGTTTTTTTTTTTTTTTTTTTTTTTTTTGTTACACGGGAATTTGTTTTATACTTAAAAGAAGAATTTTAAAAAGTATTTGAAATTTAATTTTCTTATGTTCATATAAGTGATAACTCACAAAATTAACATATAAAACGGCCTTAAAAAGTCTCATAATAGGATACAATTAGGGTTATATTATTAATATTTGATACTTAATTCGTTCCTACTTGTATTTGTCAAGAAAATGGAGCTCCAAGACAGAAACAAAGGATTTCCGGGTGAAAACGAGCAAAAACTGGAGATTCTTGAAGATACGAGACTTCCAGCCAGTTCACTGTATGTTTGAAGACAATCTCGGGACTTAAACAATGCTCAAATCAGTCTGGGAGTGACCAAGCACGCCCGCGCACATTTGCACGAAGGCCCCGAACGCGAGAGGACAACGCAGCAAACTTGGAGAGCAAGAAAACAGAAGCAGCAGGGCATGCACGCCCGTGCCAGAATAGAATGTACGTGAGACAGCAAGCACGCCCTTGACACTCTATGGCACGCCCGTGCTACCCCCGGAGCTCTATAAATAGCAAGCTAACCCTCACGATTTGATCATCCCTTCACACCTTGACCTGAGCACTTCTTGGGTTGACTTCCAGGAGTCTTGCAGAGATCTTGGGGTCTCTTGGGAGGCCTTAGGGCCCTCCTAACACACCCACCAACGTTACGCCTCATCCTACCTTGGATAATTCGGTCAAGCATGGGATCGTAGAGTAGTATGCAATAAGCATCGAGGGCCGTGAGGATCATGAGAGTTACATATCACTTGAAGATGGATAGCTTGTCTATGAGCAGCCATGATTCATGTGTTGATCATTTCTATGGTTGTATCTTTTCATTATTCATGAACCCGCTTCGATTTGTAAACTTTTATTATTAGTAGTAGTAGTTTATTTTTAGTTACTTGTTGTGTTATCTTCTTCTAATCTTTGTTTGTTTATCCTTGTGACAGGTTTGAATGATGATTAAGTTAATAACTTAAAATACTATAACTTAATTAATCGACTAGAGGTATAATCAGCTTCTGGTGGCCTCGAGCTGGATCCAAGGCGAGGAAACCGGTAGTGAGACAGATCTTTCAGGCTTCTGATATCCGAACCGGATTCTAAGCAATGGCTTCTGAAGTGGACCAGATCTGAGTGACACATTTCTGGTACTTACAGATGATTGAATGATGTTCTTGGTAAAGGAGGTTTCCCTACAGGCGCACCAGTGATCTTCGAATTGCACACCTTTAGGATTATGTGCCACCTTTATCAAGGATTTCATCTAGTTCGAGAGGTTATGGGTTGGGTAGTTAAGTCATCACTCATTTAAACAACTTTATATTTAATTGATCACTAAATTATAAAGTGTCACTTAAAAGATAAATAAATTAAAGATTCTATTTCTAGTTCTCGTCAGTACAACACCGTTAGCCAATGGGGGTACGAGTCGCCTAAGACAGCAGCAAGAGAGATCCTTCGGTCTTCATGATCGTTAACCTACTTAGGGGATAAAAGGTTGCAAGGATTGAGTCCATAGAGAGATCCTTCAGTACGGAACGCGAGAGCTAAGGGAGGTGCACGGTGTTCCAAGTCGGAAGTTAAGCCTCCAATTCAAGAAGATGATAAGTTCGAGGACCAGAGACTTGACCGCGGTTTGAGGATCCCGTTATACGCGAGGACCTGGCGGAGTACCTTCGTGCGGACGCGCGTCGGGAGGTTGTGCATTATACTCAGTAGTGGCCCCGCTTCTCTGTGAAAGAGTAAACACTTCAAGCTCACTCTCGTCTTCCGCACATTTAATTATTTTAAATTATTAATATTAATAATTAATTTAACTACATATATGGAGAGCCCCGGGATATGCATATCTATCAACTATATTATTTTACCTTTTCTTTTATAGAACCAAAACCTTTTTCAAAAACCATTTTCTTTTAAAGAATCCATCCGTTTTATTTTTCTTTTTAAAACCCGATCAATTAAATGATGAAAGGTTGAGTAGAGGAAAGTGTGAACTCTGGAATACGATACTCAATACTTACCCTAGAGGCTATATTATGCACGTCATGTTCTCTGCCTATGTGTTGGTTATAGTTTCTAAAGTAATTATTGTTTACTTTATTAATTTAAAACTTTGTTAATGAGGCTTTAGTGAAATCAGTCATTTCCCCCAAACCATCATTCTAGGATTGACAAATCAAAGTTTTTGGCACCGGGGAAATTGACATCTTTTTAACACTGAAACCCAACGCATCAATAAGGTAATGGAAAAAAATGGAAGAAAAGAAAAAACGTATTACTAACAACAGGGTTTTAAGCCTTTTTTTAAAATAAACTTTCATTAAAACAAACGCGGCATCTCAAGACGAGGAGCGCAAAACTACAACATATACAAAGTTTAATTAAACTATTCCTTCCAAAGAAGGTTCTTGTACATCGATCTACTTTTTAACCATAAAAACGATAACGATTTCACACCGGTATCCACATCTATAGCCTTTATACTTCGAGCATTGAATTTGTTATTGTTTCCCGCCGTCCAAATCAACCTACAAGCCACAATTATTATACCATGAACGATCTTCTTCCCCACCTTTGTGCAGCTAACTGATTTGTATAACATCATCAAATCAACAAATTGGAAGGCAAACACAGGATCCAACCGACACCAATGACTGATCCTACCCCAAACTTCAGCTGCAAACCAACCGCCCGTAAACAGGTGGTATGTAGTATCGATGCTAAATCTACAAAGCCCACATTGATCATCCTCGGTAAAGACGCCTCTCCTACCTAAAGCGGTGACCGTGGGAATTCTGTCTAACATCGCTCTCGAAACAAAGATGCTATATTTTGAAGGAATCCAATTTAACCATTTGAACTTAAAATTAACCACAGAACTTATCTTGGCCAATTTCAGCGTTTTGACGGATTTTATTGAGAAAACACGTTGATCGTCTGCTGTCCAATCTCACCTGTCCATCGTAACCGAAATCTGTTTACCAGGAAGAGCAGCATCGAGTAAATCCCATTCTGTATCAGTCGCGTCTGTAAAGACCTGCAGTCCTGCACGTTCCGGCTCAGCGTCCAACAACCTAGCTAACCCATAACCGCCCAGCAATTTGCAACTTTGCTGTCTTTGTACGTCGCAACCTGAAACAGGTTTGGGAATTTATATCTAA
Organism: Ambrosia trifida; assembly: GCA_028751855.1. Lineage (NCBI taxonomy): Eukaryota > Viridiplantae > Streptophyta > Magnoliopsida > Asterales > Asteraceae > Ambrosia > Ambrosia trifida. The sequence goes on from CM054127.1 coordinate 46,967,353, forward strand.
GCGGTTCTTCAAAAAGCCAAGCATCAATCCAAAAGCGAATATTTTGAGCATTGCCCAAGACTCCTCTGAAATAGTTATTAATCCCCTTGCCTTTTAACATCATTTTTTCTGCGTTTTTTCATAATCGCAGCCCAACATCCGCTCGCGTTTCTGTTCCACGGAACAATAGACCAATTGTTTTTACTACTATGACACACTTTAATAATTTTAGCCCATAATTTATCTGTCTCAGTACGAAATCTCCAAACCCACTTCGCTAGAAGGGCTTCATTAGTAACTTCCATCCTACTAATCCCCAAACCTCCATTATTTTTCGGTAACGCCACCCGCTCCCAAGCAACCCAATGGATTTTATTATTGTTTTGAGACCCATCCCACAAAAAACGCTTCATACATTGTTCCAAAGTCTGGATGATAGCTTTAGGAGCTTTGTAAATGGAAAAATAGTAAACTGGAATACTTTCCAAGACCGCCTTAATCAATGTCACCCTACCGCCTATGGATAACATTCTAGCTTTCCAAGACGCTAAGCGACTATCCACCACATTAACCTCTTTTTTTCAATTAACACATTTATTCATGTTAGCTCCTACTTTCACTCCCAAATATTCAAAAGGAATCTCCCCCATACGACACCCAACCATACTCGCCATATCCGAAATCTCATTCGTGGTAGTTCCTACCCCATGAAGAGAAGTTTTATTAACATTAATCTTCAATCCCGAAACAATATGAAAGCATCTTAAATGTGTGTGACCCGTCTAATATTCAATTCTAACCACGAACCTACTATCATAACTGATGTATCACATAATTAACATATAAAACATGCATAATCAGTCTCATAATATGGTAGAATTAGGCTTGAATTACTAACTTTGGCTGCTTAATTTATTCCTATTTGTGTTTCTCAGGAAACTGGAGCTCCAAGCCGGAAACAGAGGATTTTCAGGCAAAAACTAGAGATTCATGAGGATACGAGACTTGCAGCATGTTCCCTGTATGTTTGAAGACCATCCCGAGACTTAAACAATGATAAAACCAGTTCGGTACTGACCCATCACGCCCATGCATACTTGCATGGAGGCCCTGCACGCTAGAAGACAACGCAGCAAACTTGGGGAACAAGAAATCTAACCAAGATGATGTGCACGGCCGTGCCACATACCCCGGCACGCCCATGCTTGAGACAACAGTACAGACAAGACAGAACTGTAGCCAACAGAACGTACGAGTGACAGAGAGCACGGCCGTGTCATACCTTGGCATGCCCATGCTTGCCCTGGCACCTCTATAAATAGCAAGATAACCCCCTCCATTAGAGCATCCCATTCCACCTAGTCTTGAGCCTTCTTGAGGTCCCGTGGGAGGCCTTAGGGCCATCCTAACATACCCACCAAGGTTAGGCCTCGCCCTACCTTGATCATCTTGGCTAAGCATGGGATCGTAGAGTAGCTTATGCAATAAACATTGAGGGTCGCGAGGATGATACTAGATACATAACACTAGGAGATGGAGAGCTTGTCTATGAGCAGCCATGTTCATGTGTTGATCATTTGTTATGGTTGTATCTTTCTATTATTCCCGAACCCGCTTCAATTTGTAGACTTTTATTATTAGTAGTAGTAGTTTATTTTTAGTTATTTGTTGTGTTATCTTCTTTCTAATTCTTGTTTATTTATCTTGTGACAGGTTCAGTTCAGATGAGCATTAACTTAGTAACTTAAAAATCAACCCTAACTTGATTAATTAACTAGAGGTTTAATCAACTTCTGGTAGTCCCGAGCTAGATCCAAGGTGAGGAAACTGGTAGTGAGACGGATCATTCGGGCTTCTGATATCCAAACTGGGTTCTAACCAATGGCTTTTGAAGTGGACCAGATCTGAGTGACACATTTCTGGTACTTACCAGATGACTGAATGATCTTCTTGGTAAAGGACGGATTCCCTACGAGTGCACCAGTGATCTTCGGATTGAACACCTTTAGGATTATGTTCCACCTTTGTCAAGGGTTTCATTCAGCTCGGGAGGTTATGGGTTGGGTTTATTAAGTCATCAATCATCAAACCAACTTTATATTTAATTAATCACTAAATATTAAAGTGTCACCTTTTAAAGATAAATGAAACAAGAGTTCTATTTCTCGGTCTCGCCAGTACGAATCCGTTAACCAATGGGGATACATGTCAGTTGAGGTGACTGTAAGAGAGATCCTTCGGTCTTCATGATCGTTAACCTACTTAGGGGATACAATGTCACCAAGGCTGACTACAAGAAGAGATCCTTCGGCAAGGAAAGCGAGAGCTAAGGGAGGTGTACGAATCTGTTAACCAATGGGGATACATGTCCTTGAAGTGAAGCCTCCATTACAAGAAGAAGATAAGTCTGAGGACCAGAGACTTGACCACGGTTTGGGAAGCCTGCTATATGCAAGGCTCAGGTGGAATACCTTCATGCGGACGCACATTGGGAGGTTGTGCATTCTACTCAGTAGTGGTCACGTTTCTCTATCAAGGAGTCAACACTTCAAGATCGCTCCCGTCCTCGTCACAAATAATTAATCTTAATTATTAATTATAATAGTAAACTTAACTACTTATACGGAGGGCCCCGAGATGTGCATATCCGGTTTCCCTACTATTTTATCTTTTTATTTTATCAAACCCAAAACATTTTTAAAACTATTTTTTTCTTAAAACCCATCCGTTTTATTTTCTCTTTTAAAACCAGATCAGTTATCTGATGAACGGTTGAGTAGGGGAAAATGTGTTTTCTGGAATACGATACTCGGTATTTGCCCTAGCAAGCTATACTATACACGTCAGGTTCTCTGCCTATATGTTGGTTTTAGTTTCTGAGTGATTATCGTTTACTATATAAATTTAAAACTTGTAAAAAGGTTTAGTAAAAATCAGTTGTTTTCCCCAAACAAATGTTTTGGAGTTCACACATCAAGTTTTTGGCATCGGGAAAATTGACATCTTTCTAAATTACTAAAACCAAACGCATCAATAGCATCATCTGCATAGAACATATGAGAGATACCAACCCATTCCTTATCCATCATTATACCTTTGAATTCGCCCACCGAACACGCTTTTGAAATCATGTAAGAGAGCACCTCCATCACAATTAAAAACAAAAGAGGGACAATGAATCTCCTTGCCTAAGGCCTTTTTCGCAATTGAATTCAAGCGTGGGCGCTCCGTTAACCAACACAGCTGATCTAGTCGACTCCAAAATCCCTTTAATCCACCTCACCCATATGGGAGGAAATCCCATCTGAGTTAAAATGGAAAGGATAAACCTCCAATGAACGTTATCATAAGCCTTTTCAAAATCCACTTTCATGAAAACGCCTTTCTTTTCTTCCTTTTCAGCCAGGATAACAACTCGTTCATGGGCCATCAAGAATAAGCTGACTGCGAATCTGTAACCACCAAACCGATAACACCCTTAAGATGAGTAGCCAACACTTTAGAAATAACCTTACTGATCATGCCAATCAGAGTAATAGGACGAAAATCTTTAAAATCCAATGGGTTTATGACTTTCGGTATAAGCGTAATGAAAGCAGCGCTGCACCCTTGACTTTATAATTCCTGTTTCATGAAAACAAGTTAGAATATTAAAAAAATCTTCTTCCAAAAAGTTTCAAAATCTCTTCACAAAATGGAAGTTAAAGCCGTTTGGACCCGGGGCTTTATCAAAACCATACTTGAAAATCGCTTTCTTTACTTCTTCTCTGGTAAATGGTACCACTAAGGAAGCGACGCTAGGTAACACTTTCAAACCCTCACAAATGATCTCTGGTCTATGCTTAATGTCTTCTTTGAACAGTGAAGCCTAGTTAAATACCTTGGTTGCTACATAATAATTAAAAAAGCGCTAAATCCTTTTTAAAGTTTTAAGTGCGTGAATAGTACTTCTATTAATTGAAAGGAAGAGCTTGGACAACTAGTATATATCATAGCAAAGTGTAATCGGAGCTCTTTAGTCTTTGTGTATCTAACTTTACTTCACACTGACATGGTATTTTATTAACATATAACTTAGGGCAAATATCACAAAAACGAGCATACTTTATATTTTTTTTCTCGTAAAAGTCCTTTAACATGTGTTTGCAAAAAAAAAAAAAAAAAAAAAAAAACAAAAACAAAAAAAAAAAACTTGGTGTTTTCCCTCATAAAAGTATCTTAAATTCCTCTTAGCATTTTGTTTTTTTCCTTTAATAAATTTCTCTTAATTACAACTTGATGAAATTACGTAGTAAACATTTGACAATTCACATAATAAAAATGCTAAGAAAAAATTTGTTTATTAGCTACTGGATTTTAGCCCGCGGGTACACGCGGTTCACCAACGTACATCTATTTAGGGAATTATAACGTATAAGAAAAATACAGTAGAAATATTGTTTTAAAGTATAACACAACGAATACAAATTTTATTCAACTATCACTAAATATTTCTTTATACACCACATTTTTTGTTGTAGTTTTCACATTCACATCACCATCAAGTATAAGTAATTTCACTCATGTGCTGCTTTTAACTCTTGAAAATGCAACATAAAGTTGGCCATGTTAGAAAACAGGTTCTCTTAAATAGAATCCAACCTTAGATAAAGACTGTCCTTGCCTTTTATTGACGGTCATTGCGAAAAATACACTTATTGGAAATTGACGTCTTTGGAAATTTACTGGAATCTTGATATCAGATGGTTTAATATTTATTCTAGTAATAATAGTTTTGATACCAATGTTTCCACCTGATATGAAATCTAAAAGATAAGGGGGAGTCTCGAGGCTGAAATCTAATAATATTTAGTGTAAGAAATGTGGAATGTGTCTCAAAGAATACGAAGCTGAATATATGATGGGAACATTAGAATGCATACATAGGTAAACATATTGGTGAGGTTATTATTTAGATGTATAAGTATAAAACAAATTAACAAATTATAAATTTATTATGAAATATATGAATGAGGAATATATTATCATAGATTAGATTTGAAGAGATGATTTGGAAAAAGTAATTAAGTGTTAAAAGAATTTGATTACTATGCCGAAGAAGGAAACGAATTACAAAATTAAGTCATACATTTAAGAAAATCTTTTTGTACACAACATTTGTTGTCTTTGTTTGTGGTTTACCCTCTTTATTAAGTATTAACAATAACAATTTAACTCCATCTCTACTAAAAATCCAGTTGCAATAACTAAGAAGGTGTCACCAGTTAGTGCAAATTAATATAACATGATCAAAACAGTTTTTATAATGTTAACAGACAATACAAAGAAGATGCGACAGAATATAATTTTACTAAAAGTATAAAACCCATGGCTACAAACTTTTATGAATTGGGTTGGACTTCTATAGACAATTGGGCTTACCCATTCACGGTCCATAATGAAAAAGTTTTATTCCTTAATTGAACAACTGAATTACTCGATAGTCGGTACATTAAAAAATGTTAATTAGCAATATTGTAAAATAAAATCCATAAATTATATCTATATATCCATAATAATTAAACAAAAGCTAGTTTTTTTATCACCAACATATCATTGGCATATTGTCATTTGACTTGGGTATACAACGTGTGTACACGCGTGACTATAACCTAGCTTTTTATAAACTTTTAAAAGTTACTCATCTAATAACAATTATTCAAATCAATATTGATATTTTACTTATGTATTGTACATATCATAGCCTTGCAATTCAAAACTTTCACTATGAACTTTAAATCTATTCATAAGTTTTCTAAATTCTATTCTTACCACTTAAAACAACACATATTTACTACCACTATAATCAAGAATTATTGGAACACTCTATTTACAACCTAAAGCCAAGTTCAAATAAAAGTAATGAAAAAAATTAACCTAATAACAAAACCAATAGATTATTAAACATAACTGATTACGATTGTTATACTAATTATACATCAAAATTTCAACTTTTACTAAAGTTGTTAATAAACTGCATCATAATATATTCATTACATGTCAACCAAAAAGTATTTTAAGTTCATAAAAAACATACTATATTTAATCAGCATCTTCATCATCATCCATTTCAGATTCGGATGACTCCTCTGCTTCCACCATTGCCGCTTCCTCCTCCAGATTCCTGATTTTTAGGCGAATCATTTGTTCCAGATTCACCATCGCTAAGCTTATGTTGCTGTTAGACATGCCTACCTTATCCAGATCCACAAGCAAGTCATAGTCGTTGCAGTTTTCAAGTTCTTCTCTTGACATCAACCGATGTGACCCATCGGTAAACTGCACACTTGCAATGTTAAGATTTTCAGCAAAAAACCAACTACAGACAGGAAATACCTCCAAAAGTTCATCAAACTCATCCACTTGAAAGATGTCTTCCAACTTCGCAATCAGTCTCCTTTCTTCAATACTTGGCAACCTCATTGTTCTTTCAAAGTCATACATTTCTCTTTGAAAATCTGCTCCCATTTGCATAACAGATTTTCTTGAACCAAAAAGTAAACATGAATTGTCACTCATGTTCACCAAATATCTTCATTTGATACTGCAGAACCTCCAACTGACAACCTTTTCCATTGCTTATTTTTTTTTTAGAACTTATGTGTGTTTATTTTGAAGAAAATAGAGTTATGATTTGTAACACCCCAACCGATGGCGGAATCATCGAGGTGTCACGTAGTGACGATTGTTCAAAAGCACATGGTACTAAAATGTAAATATATTATTGAATAATTTAAATTGTCTTACATAGATGAAATGCGAAAAATACAAAAGTCTGAACAAAACATAAAATTTGAGATAACTTATTAAAAGCAAGCACTAAAATCCAATGCTATAGTACTAGATCAAACTGCACCTGAAACATGTACAAAATAAGTTTTGTCAACATATGAAATGTTGGTGAGCATTCCTAGATTTAATACATATAGTAAGTTGGAAAATGTTATACAATTTAAGTGCAAGGCTACAGTGCAATTATGTAAACTATGTATCATACAAATGAGCGAAATCAATCCGGTGACTGTATAAATGTACTAAATGAACGGCGGTGTACTTATCCAATAAATGGATAATAACTTAACAATGACCACGGATTCTCCGATGAAAAAGGGGGAGAATCAACCTAGGTGGGTTGTCAATCCAATAGCGCTATCCAATGTTAAGGTCGGCTTGTACAATGTTAATGATTTCCCTAAGTACAAATGTATTTTACATGTAATGTCTAAGCATAAAGCACGTTTGTAAGCAAATGCACATAGTACTATAATTGTATTGTAAAAATGTGAACTTGTATTTGTAATTTGTATAAGTATACATGTAACACCCCAAAAATGAATAAAAGCAAAAAGGGGATAGGAAGTACTCACTTTCGCCAAATGACTAGATGACTAAGCGAGCGTGAAAATTCGAGCAATCCAAAGGTTCAACAACGAAACTAGTCCAATTTAGAAGAAAAGAAACCGAATAGGAAAAAATATCAAGCTTCAAATGTAGAAGTAATATACTCTAGAAGAAAGGTATGAGGGGGAGTTTAATCGAATTGAAACAATTGAATTAGAGGTGCAAAGTGTAATAGGTCATATGTGGGTTTTTATACTAGTTTTGGATTTAATTAGCCATTAAACTGGTCAACACCATAAAGTAAGGTTTTATGATGAATTGACTATTTGACTAGGACTTTGACTGTTTGACTAAGACTTTGACTAGGACTTTGACTGAGACTTTGACTGAGACTTTGACTGGGACTTTGACTGAGACTGTCTTAGCGGACCGCGAGGGCTAAAAAAAATAATTTTTCTAATTTAATCAATTTTAAGCTATAGACTTGTTTCCTTCTGTTTCTAAGTTGTTTTAGGACCGAAAATTAAGGGCTTTGAGTATCAAGGTCTGAAACATACGTGCTCGGGTGTAGATGTGAGTAGAAAACGTGCATACTTTTACTTATAAAAATTATAAGTTTTATTAAATTGTGAATTTTTGGTCCTATTAAAATACGAGGGTTAAAAATAAAAATTTTAAAATAGTTGAGGAACCAATTATGCACATTTATAAAGAGTGAAGGGTGTAGGTTGTCACATGATTTATGTTTAGTGATTATGATTATATACATATCTTAAAACGCGTGTAAAGAACTGAAGGGACATCATAGATTTTCAACACTGATAATAATTAATATTCCCTATTAATTGTATCAGCAGATGAAAAGACTTGTTTCTGCAACAAGCTTAAAAAGTGGCGGTTCTTAATATATGAATTTAAAATTTGAAATATTAATTATAAACTAAAAAAGTTATTGATTATTGTTATTAACAATAAGTGTACTTTATGTGTACTAACAATTGTTAGGGTTATTAACAATAAGTTTATTCATCCATCTGCATATAAAAATAATATTAGTTAAAATGAAACAATCTATTAAAGAGACACAAAATAAAGTTATTCAGAATTATTAGTAACAATAACATGTTAATACCTTAAACACTAACCTGTAAATCCATAAGAAACATATGTAGACAAAGAAATTCTTACGTATTCTTGCGGTTTAGTCGCTTCGAGATCCTAAGCACCTTAACTTTGATTGTATATTGAGACATCCTCCAATTGATGTCATTCAATACATAATGTTGTTCGGATCCATAAACCTGCAATTTAATAGAATGTAAGTAATACAACATTACATGAATAAAAAAATAACTGAATGATTATGTAAAATTTGGTAAACATACCTGACAGAGTTGAAGGAATTACACTATAGTTTACAAAACAAAATCTGTATATAAAGTTCTAAATTGCACGATTTATTTATGTTAAGGAATTAATAATATTAAAAAGGAAATTATAAAATGGAAACCTGAATTAATTTAGATTTAAATGTTGCTAAAATTAAAAAAATAAACACTTTATTTTATTTAAATCTATATACCACATTAAAATCTAAAATTATCTAATATAAAGGTTTCAAAATACATATAATAAACGTAATCTAACTTTTTAAAGGTTTAAAATTTAACAAAGAATTGTTTTTGGGTATAAAACGAATTGGTTAAGTATACAGAATTTATGTTTAATATAATTTTTAAATTTGTACCATTTAATAATAATGAAATTTTGTGTTAAACGTGAAAAATCTAAGACATTTACATTTAATAAGAAGTCAAAGGTTGACAAAAAAAAAACGAATATGTTTGGAATTTTTTGAAATTTACCAAAATTTGAATTTTTTAAATTTGAAAACCGTTTGATATTATTGTGTTGAAATTTACCAAAATTTGAGTCAAATTAAAACTTATAGAAATCAACCAAATTTAATAAAAAGTCAAATACAAATCTAGAAACCACCACCAATAAACCCACTAACTACCATTAACCTTAACAACATTAGAAAGGTTTGACACACCTTGATTTAGAAAGTTATAAATTTAAAATTTTTTACTTATTTTAAAAGTTGACCAAATTTAATATTTGATTTGACTAAATTAAAATTTGACTAAATTGTACATCAATAAGGAGGCGTATGACTTTTTTAAAAAAAATTATATTTTCATATCTTAAAAAATTGTTTCTATATGAACTTTTATGAGGACTTCATATATAAAATAAAAAATCTAAAACATAATTACTAATTACTAAACATTAATATAGAAAAATCGTTGTAGTTAAATTTTTATATTTGACCTAAATAATTGTAACTTACTATAATACTATAACATTGAAAGATGGTTAACATACTTTACAAATCCTTGCATTAACATTTACAATATTAGACTACTCCTAGGAATATCTCATGATTCATGATCATATCTATACAAACCATAACAGGATATTCGGGTTTAAAGACATAACATCCAAAAAAATACACAGTTTACTACATAAGCATTAAAAGGTGAAAAAGTATGTGACCCTTGACTTTTTTAATATAAAATTTGGCATTAATAAGAAATTAATATGATTTTCAAAAAAGTCAAACCATTTATTAACCTAAAATACGTTTATAAAAACAGATTTCCATAATTAAGAAAATGGTATAAATAATAGATTAATATAAAATTTTAAAAAAGTCAAACAATTTAATAAAAACAAACAACATTATCTTTAAATTTTAAAGTTTTTTTTAAACTATTATACACAATGTTTACTATCTTACCTCATAAATAACCAATTAACATTAACATAGACAACTATTATATTATCCATAACATACTTATGAAATATTTAGTGTTGTTAACTAATCCACATAATCAGTCAGAATATTACTGATGCTAAACATATTAGTCCCAAAATTCACGAATTACCACATAAGTAGTAAACGTGCAAAAGTTAGTCCCTGCAAACCACAACCCCTTTTTTTTGTTATGTTACCCACCAAAAGTTGTCATCCTACAAAAAAGTGTCATCAACCTCAAACCACCTAATTACCGTCACCTCTAACCACATTAGAAAGCCTGAACGAACCTTGGTTTTTGAAAAACAGAAAATGCAGTTTATCACCCGTATGAAGTCCCTTATCATCGACAAAAGACTGCATGCCTCTGATGTTGTAACGGGGTTTTCCTCTTGACCCCTCGATTCCCACATACACTCCCCATGACCGACCCTCACCATCAGAAACGCTTAACGCCCTTTTACGGTTCAAACCGTTCTGCTTTGCCCACTCAAGCTTCATACGCTACATAAGAAGAAACATAAATGATAAGGCTTGAAATTGTAATAACAGTCACAACTGTTCACTGTTGACTTATTAACGAAATTTCACAAAACATATTACTCACACATTTAATGATATATGACATATCTACAGTTTCCGTTTAGTATTATCTACGTTTATACTAAACAAATAATGAATGAAAATAATCTTGACAGATTAACAACTAAAGTTTTGTGACACCAAGTCTATACACTAAAAATTAATTCAAATCATTCTGCATATGTGTTGAATTTAGAATAAACATAAATCATAAAACTTGTAATAGCAATAACAATCACATACATTCATTATTTTAGTTGATTACCATTTCAAGATGTCATCAATCCATCGTTACTTATTAACTAACTATATATTATAGCTATGTAGAATGAACATCAACTTTGTCGCAACAAACCTATTAATATAGTATAAACACACTTTTTAAAAACTGATTGATTAATGGGCAAATAAATGGAAACTGTAAGAGCTAACTTGTAACACTTACAAAGTGATTGTCAACAGTGAACACCACTGGCACACCTTCATCTTCCACAGCTTCAGATCCATCATCATCAACCTCTATTGAACTGTCTGGAACATGTTCGACCGGCTCACCTTCAGCATCATCCTGTCCATCATCATCACATAGAATAATCACATCTTCATCCAGTTCATTTTCATCTTCGTATTCCACCTTAACCCTTGTTGCCCAAAACTCCTCACATGGAAGAGTAAGCTTGTTCTTCAAAAACAACGACAAATTGTAGATCCTCTTAATGTATCCAAAACAATGAAAAATTAAAACGCATTAGAATAAAGCCAGTAAAATAATTTTTAAAAATAGAAAAAACATGTATGTAATGAAGAAAATAATACCGGCTTAACGATTTCAAAAACAATTAATGCTCCTTTGTTATTCCAAGAGCATCCTGCACCCAAGGCATCCTCTAGTAACATAAAAATGACCATCTTCACGCACAATCTCTAACTCAAAGCATGAACGACGAACAGATCTGCAATCTACTGGATTTACTGGAAGCTTTTTATTTAGTAATCCATGTGCAACAAAGGGACTAATATGCTAAGAAGCAAAAATAATTATTTATAAAAGATTAATAAATGTCTATAAAAAAATATTTACATAATTTAATTGAATCACAATTGATTAAACTTACAAGACGTTTTTGCGTTGATTTATGATCCTTCAAACTGCAGTAAAAAAAGTTGTCAGGTGCCGATACTACATCCTGATGGAAACTGATGATCCGGAATGAATGAAGATTTTCTTCATATTGAAAGATGAAGTTACATTCAGGTGAGTACCCTAATTCATTGATCATGCTTCTCCAGCCGTCGTAAAAGTACCAGCTTCCATTGATGCTTGTTACAGTAACATCAAACACATCAGAGGTTAATGTGCGGACCTTGGTAACACCAGTGGGATAATTATATTTGTTGATCCATTCACCATAATCAGAAGGTAACGGCTGAATCAAAAAATACACACAATTTAAAATATTGAAAACATATTATACTTTAAAACATATATTATGGCAACACAGTAAAACATGTTAGATATCTTACCAAAGCAGCGGCGTCGTTATCCTCCATATATAACCAAAACCCATACAACATTGTGTCACTGTTTCATATACAAAAATTAAAACTGTAAGCATAGATCAAACTAATTTAAAAAAATATTCACACTGTTTAAATAAAAGCTTGAAAAAACATTTCGAAATACATGTTGAAACCTAAAAAACAAACACTAAGTTGTAACCTAAAACATAAAACATTAATCAATATGAATAATAATAAATGAAAATTAAAGAAGAATCACTCAAACCTTAAAAAATCAATTTACCCTAAAAATCACTAAATCGATAAGTAAATGATAAACCACTAAATTGAAACCTAAAAGCATAAGAATCCATTGTTAGCTTTCTTAAAACCTGAATTTAACCATAATTCATAAACTTAAACCACTAATCATCATCAGTCTTAATAAACCAAACCTTAAAACATCGATTGACTCTAACAATAACTAAATCCATACCTAAATCATTAAGCCCTAAATTGAAACCTAAAACCATAACAATCCATTGGTAGATTTCTTAAAACATAAATGTAACCAGAAATGCTAAACTTAAACATTACCCCTAATTCTAAATCTAAAACTCATACTACTAATCACTATTGATAAACCAACCCTTAAAACATCAGTTGCCTCTAAATGGAGCCACTCGACTATGTTGCCAGCAGCAGAAGACTGTCCAGAATGGAGCACTCGACTCGTTTATCAACATCTTTATCCATATATCCACAACCAAACATGATAACAGACAACGTTGTTAGCTTCCTGTATCAATCAAACCATCAAACGCAGCATTTAAACAATAAACAACAGAAACAACATAATTACATCAGACCCGGTACACGCGGTTAGCAATCATCAAACACGAACCATACAACATGAACACTAAAAATAAATATTAACAAAACTGACCAATAATAGATGTAAATGCAAGTATTATAAGCAAATAATTGAAATCAAACAAAAAAAGACATAAAAAACCCTTAATCCACAAACAATCAGTAACAAAGACCCAAAAAAATCCACACAAAAGAGATATAAGAAAGACACTTGATTGACACAATGATAGAATAGATAATACCTTGAACAGGAGATGAAGAAGAAGACGCTAGTTGGATCAGCAGTCGACGATCGCCTCTTGTCACACCCTCAATTTCCACTTGCGGGGTTTTACCGCGAGGCGCATGACAAACCAGGATCCAAGTCAACGATCACAATAAACAACTCTATATGAAGATTCATAACATTAAAAAAGATATAGTTTTTATAAACTTAAAACCAGTAGCGGAAGCATTAATCAAGTTACAGACCATAGACCAAAAGTACCAAGTGTTATTACAAAACATGAACTAAGCCTAGACGCCAATGCAGACTCGTGCGCCTAGTTCCATTCGTTGCTACCTTAGCGACCTGAGAAAAACATGCCAAAAAGACGTCAACATATAATGCTGGTGAGTTCACAGGTTTGTTCAATGCGTTACCAAGTGTTACCAAAATGTTACCATGTCCATACTATATCAGTGTTACCAAGTACGCTAGCTAGGCGTATGTTTTGTTACTACTACGATTGGAAAACCATTACTAGACTGTTACCATGTGTTCAGCCCGATGTGTTGTAGCCACGCTACGAGTGTTACCAGTTCGAGACAATATGCACCCGCCCGGCCCTCCAAGCCGTCGAGTGGGGTTTGTCAAGCCCAATAGATCTATCCACATTTCCCCCGTTGTGCATCCCCGCACATTCATGGTTTCCCCCGGGACTTTAAAAGATCGTATAGTACACAAGTTTAAACCATAGTATGACATATGTTACCAAAATAGTTTAGCGCATGTTTTCTCCCCAAAAAGTTTAAACAGTAAAAGTGGGGCAGTGAACTCACCTTAAGTAGCGTTCTTCGATTACAAGCAAAAATGCTAAGCCCTTGATAATCCCTCTACCGGAGATCTATCAAAATGTTCACATAAGTGTTCCGACTAATAACCATAAGGTTATCTAGTCCCCGATTGTCCAGATCGTAACCAAGTATGTTTTAAAACGTGTTTAAATGTTTAACCGACACACTAGACCGACCCGACATCCCGTTGGTGACCCATTACCCTAACTAATCAAGTACACATAGATTACACACAAGGTTCAAGCATAAAACACTTAGTTTGTATCAAAAATCTCATTTCTGCATCAGAACGGTCGAACCAGTCAGATTAAGTCTCCTTCGCCCGTTTTAAGTCTCATTCGCCCGTTTTGTGTTTCGTTCGACCGTTTGATGTTTCCTTCGCCCGTTTTACCACGTTCGCCCAGACATATCCCAGGTTCGACCCTGGATTCTCTCCTTCGCACCTTCGATCGGTCGAAGGAGTCCAGGTTCGCCCCTGTTGTGCAAATTTTCCTAAAAACGCTTCAAACACATTCAAAACGACTCGAAACATCATCAAACATAGCAGTCAAGCATGAATAACTTTATCCCTAAAAAACCCCATCGATTTCTCCCGATAATACGTCCATTTCAGCCCTTTCCCAAAATGGTAAGAATTATGGAAACGTCACTATCATGCATGGATTATTTACCCAATTTGGAAACTTTTGAAATCGATCCATGTTCAACTTAAAAATGCTCAGTTTGTCGAGTGTTCGATCTTTCCCTATTAGTTCTATTGATCATAAATATCATGCATCAAGTCTAGATTCGTTAAAACCCCCAAATACCCATAATATCACCATCTATCCCTTTTTAACGCTAAACAACAATAAACTAGCATTAATAACAATCCTATATCATGTTTCTATCATAGATATAGCAGCAAATCATTGAACAACACATAACACCACATAATACACAATTCACATATGTTTATCATCATGAAGACCTATGTTTAAATGATAAGGTTTTGATTTAGAAAGATTTTTAAAAGGTTTTTAATCATGAAAACACCCTTAGAACAGATCCGGACAATTAGGGTTAGATGAAAACGAATTAAAATGCTTTAAAAAGGTTTAGGATCAAGAACACACCTTGGATTCTTGTTTAGATGTTGTAGATAGGTTAGATTATGAAAAAGAAGAGCAAAAACTCCTTCCTTAGTGATTAAAATCGTTTGAGAGTGTTTTGAGACGGTTAGGGTTTGTGAAATGGTGAAAAATGACAAAGTTTGGTATTTATACTAATCCTCCTTCGCCCCCTGTAAGTGGTCGAATGTGGCCTCCTTCGACCCTTCCACAAGGTCGAATGAGCCCTGTCCTGATCGAAGGAAATTCTTTCAATTCCACATCCCAGGTTCGCCCATTTACAAAGGGTCGAACCAACACAAAAGTTCTCCTTCGACCACTCGAAGTGGTCGAACCAGAACTCATGTTTGTCTAGTTTTCTAGTTTGTCGTGTTTAATGCATTCTAACATATGAGCATGCAACCTCAGTCTATGTTTAACATATTTAAGCACGGATAATCATTTACACATCATTTAAACACATCTATGTATATAATCCACCACACGAGCCATAATCTACACATATACTTAATTAGTTCATGTAATGTCACCAACAACGGAACCCGGTACTAGTATATTCCCAAATGACTCCCAATGATCCTCCAGATCATTGAACCCTGGACAATCCTAACTTGACTCGACTCAACTAACCCAGTTAAGTTCGTTTATAAACGTTTCCCGCTAAGGTAGACTTAGATGTTACTAAGATGTTTAGGCCAAATATGGCGGGTGTCACACCTCTCTGCTAGGGTTTGGTTCAAGGAGGCGGAGATTGTGATTGTGTCTACCTTGTTATGTCCGGTTCTTTTTTTTAGCTTATATATTTTCTGTTTTTTTAAATAGAAAAATTTTATAAAATCTCACACTTGGACACTTGTCATTAGTTGATTGGCTATGTAATTGGAGGTTCAATGTGGGATTAACAAGTGTCCACATTGAGTTTCATATATTAGTCGTATAGATTTAACAATCTTAAGTTCATACACAATTTCTATATGCTTCTATTTTTTTTAATTACATCATCCACTCTTGTATTTTTATTTATTATATTGCTTTGAAATATTATATTACATTATTTCAATTTATTGAATTAGAAAATGAAAGAAAAGACGAGCAATGAACAAGCTTTGTCTTTTCCCATGTTCAGTTGAAAACATTAATTTATCTTAGTTCTTTCGCACATAACATTAACAAGCAAAAAAAAAAATTCACAACTTTGTTCAAATATAAATGTTGAAGGACTTTAAAGTGCAAAAATTTATTAAAGCATATTTGCGAAACAAAAAATAGAAAGTATAGTATGTTGGTTCTTTACGTGTAAAATAGTGCCAATAGACTTTTAAAAGAAAAAAAAAACAGAAAATATGTTGTTTTATTTTATTTAAACTTGCTAGCATGATTCAAGTCATCTTCCCCCAATGATATCAAAACGGGATTAAACACATATTTAAACCTTTGAAACTATTGATTTGCATATATTTTATTTGACACAATTCAAAACATCGGTTTTGAGAATGCATGCATGTATGTTGTGAATCTGATCCTCATAAAGATATTTAAAGATTGCATATTTATTCACAAACAGAGGTACCACAATTTCCAGTTCTCAGAAAGAAATAGTTGTTGTAACATCATTAAATCATGTTGAAGTTAGAGGGTGTTTGGGATTGCGTTTTGAATTTGATTTTTGGATTATTGTGTTTTGAAAACGCAGATAATCAGTTTTTAGTGTTTGGATTACGTTTTAAAACGCAGATAATCAGTTTTTTAGGCTACCAAAACGCAATAATCTATAATCAGCTCCACCCTTGCTTTTCCAAAACGCATAATCTGTTTTGAATAATCAACCCCAAACACCCCATTAGGGAGGGAGAGGCAATTGTCATAAATTCTTTTCACTTTATTGATTTCAACCAATCTTGCACTTTTTTTTTTGAACGACCAACAAAAAACTTCATTCCATATCGGCTATCCGGGCGATAGCCAAACCACCAAGATGTTACACTCACCAAGTACAATGTACAAAAAAAGGCAAAATACATAACATGAAAACATAATACATAAAATCAAGAACAACTAAAAAGACTACCATCCTCTCCACGTGTCTCAATCCAAACCCACTTCTTTCAAATGTGCCTTAACCCATAAGAAACTTGAAGCCTTTACGTCACCAAACGTCTTCTGTATTGAAGGTTGGACTTAATTGAACACCGCCTCGTTTCTAGATTTCCATATGCACCATATGACTACAAAACACACCGCATGCACCGCTTTCTTTTTCTTTTTTGACCCATTAACAGATTTGAACAACTCAATAATATCACGAACGCTGAACACGATCAGCGGCGGAATGATGCACCAATCTGCAACCAACTGCCACAGAACCTGCGCAAACCCACATCCAGAAAAGATATGAGCTGCCGACTCCTCTGTTTCGCTACAGAACGGGCACAGAACTGATCCGAACTGAACGTTACGACGCTGCAATGCCACCAAAGTAGGCAAACGATCTAATTCGGCTCTCCAAGCGCATATTCCGACTTTCGTAGGAACCCATGAATTCTGACTAAACTTGTATGCAGGTACCACGAAGCGACGTTCCGCGAGACCTTCCTTAAAACTTCCAACTGAATATGACCCAACCCCGTTTAGAACCCATACCCACTTGTCGCACCTAGCTTCAAATTGACTGATCCCATAAGTTGTTGCAGAAACTCCAATTCAGCAGCCTCGGATCCGAGCCCAACCCCCCTAGTCCATTCCCAATTGAAACCCAACCCACCCTGCCCCACCCGGTCTTCTACTGTAGTCATCTTTCTTTTCTCGATCTCGAATAGATTCGGACAAAGCGACGCCAAGGAGACGTCCCCAACCCAAGTATCCACCCAAAACCTTATGTCCAACCCATTCCCCACAACCCCTTTAATATAATTGAGAAACCCAACCCCATTTGCATCTCCCATAGCTTTCACGATTCGCTTCCACGGACCCGGTAAAGAAAGCTTAACCGGCATATAGTTCCACCCACTAGAACCACTATGAATAGCCCAAATAACCTTCCTCCATAATCCGTCCTTCTCGGTCTTGAACCTCCACCACCATTTTACTAACATCGCGAGGTTAGCATCCCGTAATGACCCGAAACCCCACCCACCATATTCCTTAGGAGCTATGACCTTTTCCCACAATACCCAATTCATTTTTGCTCTTTCGTCAGACCTCCCCCCCCCCCCCACCCCGCCCCAAAAGAAAACCCGCCTTAGTCTATCACATTATTTCACTTATTTACTTCAGTGAAACACAGTTTTAGATGCAACACTTCACTGATTATTTTATTTATTTTCATTCCAATTTAATAAAAGTAACCGTTATTTAAATGTTCAACTGTAATAAATTTCCAAACGGTAATATTATTGTATCCTAAGACTGTGCGTTGTGGCTCACCTTGAGCCCAAATATTTTCCTCTCATATCATGCCAACTGGGTGCTGATGTGGCACTGGATAAAGCTTCTGTTTCACTCACTTGACCCTGTTGTGGCTCACCTTGAGTGAGGCTTTATCTAGATTTTTGTTTTTTTTTTTTTTTTTTTTTTATGTTTTTTATTGTTTGTTTATAAGACATTGCATAAATATTAAAATAACATTACATAAATATTAAAATAACATCACATAAATATTAAAAAGCATAAATAAATAGCTCTTCAAGCCGCAACTCTCGGGTGGTTATCATTGTGCAAGGCACGATACTCGTTACGGGCCTTCTCAATCGCCTCGTCTTCGTTTAAACCCGCATTGTTGTTTAAGGCACTTACGAATAACCCCTCAATTATATTGTGCACTTCGAGCATAAAGCTATAAATTTTCTAGTTTTCGCCTCCCTTGAACGAATGTTGTTACTCATTTGTTCATGAAATATAGTCACAACCGTGTTCCAAAAAGTTACCGCGCGCTTATGTCCTCCTTTTTGAAATGTGGTAATATAACTGTTGACCAACACAAGTTCTTCCTCCACAGTCCAACGTCGAGCTGGGATTGGGTTTTGTGGGGACGGGATTGGCTTTGGATTTAGGTTTTCGTTTGCCATTTGGGAACGTTGTTTAGGTAAAAATGTTAAAGAATGTTTTGATCATTAGGTAATGATAATATATATATATATATATATATATATATATTTTAAATTGTTGACCGTTGGCTAGCAGCCAGCGACTATTTTTTTTTAAATTGATGCTCGCTAGCTCATGCGAGCCAGGTTTCTTGGGCTTGCTCGCGGCCAGAGTCATGGATGGGTGTTACGGTTCACGCGATCCATGTGGCTTTGTTGGTGACTTACGGCAGCTCGCTCACGGGCCATAACACTTAGTCTTACCCTATAAAACCTCATAATTTCTAATACCAAAACCAAAATCATCTTTTAATCATCTCGTAAAAATGGTCCCGTAGAATTTAAATGAGGATATCGCGTTAGTGAGGCCGTGGATAGATGTCAATAACCACAATCTTCCTCCCATTTTAAAGAGGAATTCGTTTTGGCGCAATATGTTGGTGGAACTCAATCGACTAAGCAGTACAAATGACCGCACCATGGATTTGCTCGTTAGTAAGTGGAAAGATCTTTTCGCTAAGTGTAATCGATGGAACACTCTAATTGAAGCCATGATTGCGAAGCATCCTGATCTTTCCGAGGATATGGTGATCCAACTCACACAAGTCAACTATGTGGCTATGCACGACATGAATTTCAACCATGTTGCGGCATGGCAATTGTTGCATTAGGTTTAAATAATGTAGTTTGATAGTTGTAATTTTTTGATATTAATGTTTAATTTCTGTTTTAATTATTTAAAATTTTATGATATTAATGTTTAATACATTCCTAAAATTTAAATTATCACATTCCTAAAATTTAAGTTATTACAAGCTAAACTTAAATTATTACATACCTAAATTTAAAGAAATACATAGCTAATAAAAGAAAGAATATGCAATTAACTCGGGCGAAGAACAGTCACGATCACAATCACGTCCGTCCAACCTCTCGTATTGATATCCCTCACTTTCGAGTGTTAGGCAAGACATTTCCTTATCCGAATCCGAATACATTACGTATCCAGCCCCGAGATCAGTTTCGTAACCTTTAGCCGAAGTTAATTGGAATAGTTGTGGCTGTAGCCGGTGGGTTCCGCACTGTAGGAGTATTACGCACTGGCACTGTAATGGCATCTCCAATCATAATCGCTCCTAGTTGCAGTAGAGCCATTGTGTAATCATATATGTAATGCAATTCTTTCGTCGACGAATCTCCACGAAGTTGTGGCTTGTAAATTTCAAATGTTGGAGGGTTTAACCGATTAACTGGGTTGTATCCAGTGGATTTAAAGTCGGAGGGTTTGTTGTCGATGGGTGTGTAGTCGGTGGGTTGTTTGTAGGTTGGCGGTTTACACGGAACGATCGATGACGATATATATTTGGAAACAAATTGCCACCACCCATTTTAACATTAAATGTATGTGGCATCACTTTCTTTTTCTTTTTCTTTGAACGGCAATTTTTTAAACACATTATTTGCAAAAATTTAAACTAACAACCTAACATTTATAAATGGATTCCATGGAAGTTTCTTAACAGGAATATTCCTAAATATAGCCATATAGGTGTTTGTGTTTCTGCACATGTAGGCACGAGTTAGAATTAAGATTTACTTTGTGTTAAATCTTTAAGTTTTTTTTTTTTCTTTCTAGTTTAGTTATCAAAATTACATAACCATAACTTTATGTTCTTGTTAGTGACCAAATAATGTTTGAAGTTACGTACACTGTGTACATTATTTTAATTATAGTTTTCCACAATTATTATTTTCAGTAATTAATATTTTGTTATTATTATTATTTCTCATGAACTTTATTTCCACCGCTAGATTATATAATTAAGTATTATAGAATTTCTGGACACATACAAAATAATAAATATATCAAAGTAAATCTATGTAATTTGCCTCTTTTGTTGAAATGGAAATTATATTAACTTAAAAAAAAAAAAAATCAAAGTAAATCTAATTATTTTGTTTTTCTTCACGAACTCACACGACAACCTAAATTCGTGTTATTATCAAGTATATGTGACAAACAAATAGAATGTTGGATATAAATATCTCTTTATACTTGAAGTTCAATCAAGTTTACATCGCATACGCAATAACTTTTGTCCCGTAACATGTGATTTTGATTCAAAGTCTACTTGGTCGGTCAATTAGTAAACCACTCGACAACGACAACTTGAATAACTCTAAACACTTGATTTCAAACATGTGATCGATCATTGTCTAATAATTGTTTCCTACAACACTCGATAAGATATAAGTGGCTTTTACGAACCAATTGTGCCTCGGTCTAAATGTCTTTTCCTTTTGAAAAAAAACAAATAAATTGAAACCACAATAAATTAAAAGCTTTTTATGTCTTTAGTATTCACGAAAAGGGCTCCATTTGCCTCATCAAAAGGCAACGACATGCCATAACTTTTTGTAAATGTTCAAGGGTTGGAAGTGTAACATTTATAAAATCAACACATGAGAGTGTTGACCAGTCAAAGTGGCATTAAAAGCAAAGTTTAGTTTGAATGAGACGTGCATTGACCGATAATAAAAGACCAAGTTCATTGACTAGTAATTTATCACTTACCATAAAGCTAATCATGTTTCTTTAAAGATAACGCATTATATAAAAATCAAAAATAGAAGAAAAAAGAGTAAAGTGAAGCATATTAAACCAACATCTGACTTAGAAATCAGCAAAAATAGAAGATACTAACTACAAATTAATGGTGAAAATTATTTTGGAATGTAATTCCTTTTTTGTTATTATGATGTCATATTTAAGCATAAAATTAATTTAATTATTATGTTACTAAATTGTACTAAGACGTGACTAGAAATAGGGATGACACTTACCATACCGAACTAATTTTGATCTTTGCCAAAACTAGGTATTAATACTCATACGAAAAATATATAGTACAATATCGGTATTTTAAGATAAAATACCAAGTCAAACTGCTACCGAACCGGCACCGAAAATCGTCAAAACTTGGTATCAAATTGGTGCCGAAAATGAACCGGTATCAATATTTTTGGTCCCGTTATGGGTATTTGACTATTTTCACTAAAATGCTCATCCATAACCAAAATATCATACCAACAAAATTTATTTTATGTAAATATAAAATAAAATGTCAACTTGAAAACAGAAATGATTTGGGCAAAAGGGTTTTGAACTTTTTATTCTTGTAATTAAAACGTTTGTTATTACATAAAATAATTGACTTCAAATCATAATATTTTTTTATTTAAATTGTTTAAGTTTCTTAAATACAATATCCATTTTTATGCATATGAGTATATGACTGAACAAGATGCTTGTTTTGAAATATAAAAGTCAATTACGATGAACTCGGCCAACAATAAAATATCATACTTCGTTGGCTAATTAAACATATTCTAATCTGCATATTGTGATAGAAAGTAAAACAAAAAACACAACATTTTTTTCAGAGAGAACCATAATCGAGAATAATTACATCTAGCAACTTATAAACTATTACTATAATTTATAAACATAATTTAAAAAAAAAAAAAAAAAACTAAAAAAGTTAAAAATATATTGTTATTATTTTATGAAGAAGAAGTTGATTCAAACTTGTAGTGTTTATCGACGGCAACAGAAACATCCCAAGTGCAACTAAGACCGGCCGGTAAGATGACAAGGTCGCCGGCACCGAACTCCGCTATCATCTCCGACGAGTTTTTCCGGTACACTTTGACTTTGCCTCTAAGAAGATAACATGTTTCTTGTGCATCAAACTTCAACTGGTACTTTCCTGGTGAGCAACCCCACCTTCAAAAATAATAATAATAATATAAGGTAATATGAAATTGTGAATTAATGATCTATTTATAAAACCCTAATTACATGTTGTTGAATCTTGTATGTATGATATGATGAGTGGAATATATTGTACATGCACAAAGTACAGCTTTCAAGTTTCAAGTTTAGAGAGAGAGAGAGAGAGAGAGAGAGAGAAGGGTTACTTGGGCCAAGATTTGATACCAAGTTCAGAAAGGTGAGATTCAGAAGGGTTTTTGTGAACAATTATGGTTAGATCTGATGAAGACTCTCCTGCCATTAAACAAATTTCAAAGATTCTCTCTCTAACACACACACTTGCTTGATCAATCTGATTTTGCACACTACGTGTGTGCTTGTACTGTGTGGGTGTGGATATATATAGATGGTAGAGAGAGAGATATTGTTGAGTAAATTAGGTTTGAGAAAAAAAATTGTATCTGCAACATATTAGTTTAATAAACCGAATTTTTATGAACTGTTTGTGAATTTATTCGGTGAGAAATTCTTTTATGTTTGTTTATTTAATAAATAAATAAACACGAACAAAAAATTGTGTTCATTTAATTAAATGAATGAACACGAACAAACATTGTGTTCGTTCATTTATGTTTGTTTATTTATATTCATCTATGTTCGTTTAAATTTTATTAAGGCAAAATTACACTTTGTGTCCTTAATGTATCATCAAATTTATGAAACATGCTCTTTAATTTTTTTTTTTCATTTTATGTCCAAAATCTCAGTTTTCTTAACAATTTATGTCCTTTAGAAATAACTCAGTTAAGAAACCCAGTTATCCTCAATCCACCCAAGGGTAAAATGGTCCTTTCACCACCCTTAACTCAAAATCCCTTTTTTTATTATACTTTTATTTGTGGGACCCACTAATCACCAATTCATCTTTAACCTCCACCCACCATCATCAACATTACAGAAAACCACCACTCCACCTCTACTCAGCCACACCACCACTCGGTTCTTGGTTACCGAAATTCCTAATAATCCTCTCCATGTCATCTCATTCCTTCCATTAACAGGTACCACCATTATTAATCAATCCAATTATCACATACATGTAACATCGCAAAATTTTCACCAAAATTTTAATACATAAAAAGCCCTTATATATATATATATATATATATATATTTTTTTATTACACCTTTATCATTAATATTATACAAATGTGCCTAAGTCTTTATTTATCCTAACTCACAACTTATATACATACATAAATGTATATAAATAATAATAATAATAATATGATTCTAAATTTTTTTTTTCACATACAAGATTTTTTTTTTTTAAATAAAGCCTTGAGTCAAATAGTCAAAGTCCTAGTCAAAGTCTTAGTCAAACAGTCAAAGTCTTAGTCAAATAGTCAATTCTTCATAAAACCTTACTTTATGGTGTTGACCAATTTTAATGGCTAATTGACTCCAAAACTAGTATAAAAACCCACCTATGACCCATTATACTTTGCACCTCTAAATCGATTGTTTCAATCCGATTAAACTTTCCCTCATACCTTTCTTCTATAGTCTATTACTTCTACAATTGAAGCTTTGATTATAAGCTCTTGTAATTGGCGAATTGGAAGCTTGATATTCTTTCTTTTTCGTTTTCTTCAATTTGGACTAGCTACGTTGTTGAGTCTTTGGGATTCGCCTCGCATACATTCACAACACATTATTCTATTTTTTTTACGAGACATAACATTTTGCTAAGGTGAGTTTTACATAGCCCCTTTTCTATTTATCACCATTTTTGGGGTGAAACATGTTACAACATTATTCATGCAATTCAATCATCAATGTGTCTATGTGTATTTCTATGTTGCATTATGTCTTGAACATGACTAGGGTAAGCACAATTCTAGCATAAACATTCATCAGCCAAACGGTATACATTGATAGATCTATTGGACTGACAATCCCACCCGGATACGTGCCTCCTACAAAGGTTGCGTGGGTGTTTGTTACTGCAATATAAACGAGTGAACCATGAGCGTATGGGATGTACCACAATACAACAGTCACAATGGTTGATTATGCACTCGATTTACTTCTAGTATGTTTTCACATATGGACTAGATTGCCATGACACATGAATTGCACAACAATTTTATTCGATTATCAAAACCTATGTAATTCTCACCAACTTTTGTTGACCCAAAATATTTTCAACTTAACATGTTTCAGGTTCTAATTGCTTGAAGATTTGAATTGATACTTGAAGATGTTTGCATAGTTTTATTCAATTTGATGTACAAGTTCTTAGAACAATTGTATGTAACTTATTTAAATTATTTAATGAAATTTATTATTCACCATGAGCTACTGAACAATCATCAATACGTGACATCCCGATGTTTCCGCCATCGGTTGGGGTGTTACAATACACACCTTACAACTTTTATAATAAATTTTACAAACTCTTCATAATTAATTAGGGTTTTCCTTCGTTCTTCAAGTCTCTTTCTTCATTTGAAGGGCCTGCAAAACCAAGATGAATATACATCAAATTTATGGGGCATTTGTAAAGGAGTAACTAAGGAATAAAATGGCACTAAAGATTTAGACTTGCAAGGTCGTTTATGAACCAAAAACGAAGAAAAGGAACCCAAGTCTTGGGGCAGATTTTCAAGAGTTCTGGATGTGATTTACTTCAGTTTATTGTGGGTTTAAGGGGTGCAAAGGTCTGTCAATGATTTACCATTGCCAATTTATAGATTTAAACAGGAAAGATTAACGCTTGATTGTGACATTAAAGTCGACGGTTACAATCTCAAAGCCGAATTAATTCATTATTAAGAGTCGTTAATATCACATCATGATCCTTGTAACTGATTTAGGATGATGGAGAAACAATTATCAAACACAGAAACAACGATTTGGCACATTAAAAACGAGTTTTGGGGTCACCGGAATATGGCCGACGATGACCCTGGTCACGATCGGAAAGCAGAACCAAAAAGAAGAGGAGCAAAAAATAAGGTACCTATATATAACCATGGATGTCTTTAATTCTTTTTTATTTGGATTCATTTGTCATAAGGGTTTGTAAATTCCTTTGATAGGCATTTTGTTGCCCTTGATAGACTGTAGAGAAGTACCAAATGTATTCTTTTGTTTCGGCATCCAAGAACCTAGTGGTGGTGTAGCTAAGTAGAGGTGGAGTGGTGATTTTTTGTAATGTTGGTGATGGTTGAGGTTGAAGATGAAGTGGTGGTGAGTGGGTAGCACAAATTAAAGTTTAATAAAAAAAAGGATTTTGAGTCAAGGCCAGTGAAAGGACCATTTTACCCTTGGGAGGATTTAGGATAACTAGGTTTCTTAACTGGGTTATTTCTAAATGACATAAACTGTTAAGAAAACTGAGATTTTGGACATAAAATGAAAAAAAAAATTAAAGGACACGTTTCATAAATTTGATGATATATTAAGGACACAAAGTGTGATTTTGTCTTTTATTAATTACATAAGTAGTTATTATTAAATAAATATAAACATAAATTGGGCTTTAGTTACTTTTATAAATCTAACCAATTAGTAATTGGGGTTTTTAGTAATACAAAATTGTTTACATTTATTATGTTCGTGAACGTTTGTTTATGTTTGTTCAAATACAGTTCGCTTAGGTTTTAAACGAACGAACATAAACAAACACGAACATGACAAATTTCTTAATGAGCGAACACGAACACAAAAATGTGTTTGATTATGTGTTCATGTTCGGTTAAACTTAAATGAACAAACACAAACATGCCTTTATTCGTGTTCGTTCAGTTCATTTACATCATATATTAATTACTTTTTAGTTATAACCTTGTCATTAAGGCACCATATTTAATCAAAACAAAGTTCATAGTCAAAAGATGTTCACGCATTCAATTCTATAATTACTTTAAACCCATTAAATAAAAAACATATAAAAAGCAATTCATAATATGTTACATGTTTCTTTTTATAATCTTTTATATAGAGTTATGTACTTAATTTATAAAAGTTAAAGTTTTATAAATTTGATAATAATATATAGAAATCAAAAGGGTCCTTCTTCTTGAGTACTTAAACTAAAGTCAATATTTTCAGCTCAAGTTATTTATTTATTTATTTATTTGTTATTAATCAAAAACCAGTTGGACCCGGTGCTCATAACCGATTAACCATTTAACCGAACTGAAATAATTGAAACTTGTCGGTTTTTAAATATCTTAATTGAAAGTTTTGGTTTTGGTTATAATTATAGCTCAAAAGCGAACTGAGCCAAACAATAACCTGTGCACACCCTTAAAATCACCAATCGAAGTGTTGTGGTCCTTACTGCAATGCGCGAGCACCCCACTAGTAGTACATAAATAGGGAGATACAAATGAAGGTTTATGGGTGACATGTGGTGGTGACGTGTGTTACTTTTTTATATATAATTTTGCGTATTACATAAGTTGATAAATATAATACTATATAATTATTGTTAAGAATAGCATGGTTGAATAAACTTGTGTATTATTTTAATAGTAAAATATATAATGTAATTTGATAACATATACAATTATCAAAATATGTATTTAAAAATACATTGGCGTCAATTATAAACTTTTATTTTTTTAATACCACCAATTTTTATCATTTAAAATATTGTATTTTACCATTCTTATTATCTAACCACATTAAATATTTAATTTTTTTTATAAATCACTCATAAAAAATTTCATCATTATTCTTCATTTTTCATAATATTTTAATCAACGTAATATTGACTTTTGTAAACTTTTAAGTAAGAAAAACTAATAATTAATTACAATTAATTTCATTTGTTTAAAAATATAATAACTATCTTTAATTAAAAAAAATAAGTATTCATATTTAAGTAAGAGAAAAATAAAAAAAAAACTATAAGTAGATGGCTTAAATAGATGATAGTTGTCCTCATAATTTATTATATTATATAATCCATATTATAATAAACGATTCTAATTAATTCCACATGTCACTTTCCTTTAAAAATTTCTTTACAATTTCCAATAATATCATTAATATTAATATATAATATATCTAATAATAATATAATAATCCTTGTCCATTTATTATTATTATTATCATCATCATCATCTTTATCATAATAAAGAATTCTAAATAACGACATTTAATTTCCTTTTTAAATTTTAACATATTTATTTTTATCTTTACAATTAAATAATAATATCAAATCATAATATTTTTGTTTCTCTCTCATATGAAATAATAATATTAAATCATATTTTTTTATTTTTTCCCATGTCAAATAATAATATTAAATTGCATTTTTTTCAACATGTCTCTTATTTATTTAAAATGTATTTTCTCATATATTTTTGTTATTTTGTCTGTTTATTAATAACCATGTAATATTTGATTATGCAGCCCCTTGTAATAGATAAGTTTCCAATTAAAGTAAAGTGATATGGTATGTGTAACACCCCAACCGATGGCGGAAACATCGAGGTGTCACGTAGTGACGATTGTTCAATAGCACATGGACTAAATTGTAAATATTTAATAGTAAATAACTTCCATTGTTCAAAGCGAAATACAAAGGGTTTTAATATAAATCTCAAACATAAATAATTTATTTAAGCACTAGGTCCAGCTTAAGCGTGAAAATCATGCAAGATCAAACACCTGAAACATGTACAAAATAATTTGTCGACACATATAATGCATTGGTGAGTATATCCATTTTCGTTCAAACAGTAATTTGCAATTTATGTGCCTTGATGTTTGTAATATGTAAAAGGGTCAAAATCAAGCCTCCCATCGTTCAGTAATCGTTCACCCATCGTTCAAGAAAAACCATAACAATGACCAAGGACTTAACTCGTTCACGTAAGTAACCAAGGGATATAATTCGTAGTACTACTCATTGTTAGGTGCGGCCCAAAGGTTAATGACTTTGACAAATCGTTCATACAATTCACACAAAACATATCAAAGAGCACATTGCGTTGTAAAGAGTATACATAAGTTTAATAATAATAGTACATGAATCACCCCAAAAGAGTAAAACAGTAAAAAGGGGAAAGATATACTCACAGTTTCGCTAAATATAAATTCCGAGAACGTTCGTCGTAAAGGCTTAAGAATTCCGAGGAACTCAACCTATATATACAACACTATATGAGGACAATGTCTAAAAAAATCTAAGACGACGAATCATCTAAGGCATTTAGGGCTTGCTAGACTCGTATTAGGGAAGATGAAATTTCTAGTAATAATTTGAACGACAGTTTTTTTGAAATAAATATGTTTACGATTTAATAAATGACTAAAACTCTTATGTGTTTCACATATAGATATAAATCCCATTTTATAGAAAAATAACCTTGAAATAAAGTTAATGATTTATAATTAATTAAACAATTTATTATTATATCTAATTTAATTATAAATAGCATGAATAATACAAGGTATGATCCCAAAATGATATTATTATGAGAAATAATTATTTTATGATGTGGAATACTAAATTAATATTCCCATAATTTCTTTTAATTTAATTGCATTTAAAACATTTTTAATGAATTTAAATGATGTTTTAATGATTAAAATTAGTAAAAATAACAAAAATAATCATTTTATAAGAAATTATATTTTATTACAGTTTATTATTCATAGAAATAAATCTCCAGAAAATTTGAGGTTAAAATCTCTTAAAATGAATTTTAATCATTTAATTATGATCAAAACGATTAAATTTAATAAAAATATAAAATTGACACATTTTCCGGAAAATAAAAGTGTGGAAATCTTATTTTAGATGTCAAGATGTTATGTCTAAATTTTCATAGTTTTTGAAGCAAAAATGAAATTTCTATGATTAATATAAGATTTTTCCATATAAATATATAATTAATTCAAGCAATAAGCAAAACACAAAAAGAATGGAAAAAGAGTGGCCAAAACCGGCCCCTGTGAGGCTCGAACTCGGCTCCATACTCAACCCAGCAGACACACTAACCACTAGGCTACCAATGCCTTTTGTTGATACCTTTGAAATCGATTTGTATTTATAATGTTAACTAAAAGTGTCATCTTCCCCAATTCATCTAATCAAGAACCCTAACCTCAACCCACATTCAATTACTCTGATTAAGACATGAATACAGCTCTGTAATAGAGGGGTTTTATCCTACAAGACTCGATTAAGATAAAACAAGTAAGATTAAACACTTACAACTCGTTTTTAGGATCCAACTGAAGCTTCTTTGATTCGCAAAAAACGCAATAAAAGGGGCTTTCTGGACGTGTTTTAGTGGAAATTTTTTTGTGGGTTTTGTTGTGTGAAGGTGCAGCAATCATTTACAATCAACTAGGTATTTATACACGATTAAAATGATGAGTTTAAGATTGGTATTAAGGTTCGCCGGTTACTCCCATAAATCCACGATTAAACGCCTTTAACACTCGTCAATAACCCACATAAATGGTTGTAACGCGATAATCATTGATAGAGAAGACGTTTGGTATAATATAAATCTTGAAACGGACGTTTTGAGGCCTTGCCGGAACAAATTTCCGGCGGCCGGATTTTCTTTTTTTGGCCGGACTTCGAGCAGCAGCAGGAAACAAGAATTTTTTTCTTTTTAAACTTTGGAAAAATGACAGAAATGGCCCTTCACATTTAACTTTAGTTAGTTTCTAGGTTTTCTAGTTAGTTTTCTCTTTATAACTACTAACCAAGTTAACTAATCAAACTTAAAACTTTTATAAACTTGAATTTTTTTATGATATATATTTTTTTCCGAATAACGTCACAACTTACGTGTTAGATTAAATCGAGATCGAGATCCAAAATACATGCAAATAATATAACTTGAGTTTCGCACATTTATTAAATTTGAAAACGACAACAATTACAAGAAATGTTGGAAGGACTAAAATGAAAATATTTGGGGGACTATTTTTGTAAATTAATTGAAAGTCGAAGGTGACGGATGTCACAGTATGGTAAGTAAACAATATATCAAAGTTTATTTTTAAACATATATTTTGACAACTGTATGTGTTTACTGATTATATTATATTTATTCAGTCTGTGTAATACATTGGTTTATTCCACCTGAACCCCATGTAATACACATGTTTTTAAATATTTAACTTTTGTATTACTTAGTATATAAAATTATATTTAGTAAACACGTGTAATACACAGGGGTCTAACCAAGTATTATAATATAGATAGAGTATAATCGATAAATATATATGGGTTACTACTTAAGGGCAATAAAATATTTATTTTCTTACAGATTGAAGTGTAACAAATTTATTACCATTTATAAAAGTCTAAGATAATTAATAACTTTGCGATATATTTATTTGTATATTTGATGATAGAGAAAATAACAAAATTTGCTGTTGTCTAGATGCAACTTCCCCATATATAGTTATGTCAAAAACAGTTACCATTTTAAAGGGTGAGTTAGGCGACAAATGGTCGCATATCAACTTTAACTTGATGACGGCATACATATAGATATCAATATGAAGCAGCGGTATTTTATAGATGATGGTGATCCAAGTATATTGGAGCATTATTACAAGATCAAGCATGTGAATAGTCTTCTACAAGACTATCAACTTACCAAAAGTATATTCACATGTTTTCATAACACCCATGTAAAATGAGGGCAATAAGCATTCTTACTTTTTTTAATCATTTTAAATTTGTGTTTCTGAGCTCTACAAGCCACTCTTAGTTGAAAATGGTCGCCAAACTCTGTCTTGTGTCGTTAATGATGTCTTAATTTCTTGCATTTTGCTATGAAAATGAAAAATTTGTTGGGACACTATAAAAATTTAGAACCTTAAGAACTATTGGGCCATCTATGATTCATCTTTAATATTTTAACTTATTTTGGTCCCAATTAACCCATAAAAGATAATCCAAAAAACATTAGAAAAGAAAAAAAAAGAAACGAAGACACAAAGTCACAAATCATTAGCCTACATAACAACACCACCACCTGCCACTGTCGACTTCCCTTGCCTTCCACCGACCCTGCTTGAAGGTATTTTCTCTTTTTTATTTGTTCCACTTTCTTGATCCACACAAGCTAGCACCTAGGTTGGTTTTCTTGTTGAATGTTGAGCCCTAAACTGGGTATGTTGTTGAATGTTGAGCCCTAGATTGAATGTGTTGTTGAATGTTGAATCCTAAATTGAGTGTTTTATTGATCGTTAGACTTATAATTGAGTAATTATTAATTGTTAGACTTACAATTGAGTAACTGTTAATGGTTTTGAATATTGATTTGATTTTTAGAAAATTATGCGACGTTAACAGCCATTCGGTGTTTAAAAAACGTAAAAAGAGAAAACTAGATGAAACAATGTAAAAGGCTCAAGCCGGTGCTTTGTTAAAGTTAATGCATAAACCTCATGTTGAAGATAATGGTAATTGTCGTTTAAAGGATTTTGGGAGAGTTTCACGAATGGGTTAGCTAGTATTGTATGTCACTCTAATCCTATATTTTTACTATGTTTATTGCGATAACGTTAATTGTCGTTTTAAAAATTATTTCTTTTACATAATATATAATTTGTTAGGGCCAAAGGGACTTTCTTTATTTTGCAAAAGCACTTAAATCCTAAGGACCGGCTCTAGAAAAATGCATGGTTTTAAATTCGCATTAATATCTTTCTAGAGGAATACATAATTTGTTAACAACCATTTGTTGATTAGGATATGGAGTTTTCTTTTGAACGTCCAACAAAGTCCAACCACTCGGGTACACCATTAGCAAAATGCAAAGCCATGTCTGCGATCATAGGCATCGTTGGTGATCCGGCCCCTCACCAAACTTAGATGAAACCCGCTAGGGGTGAGCAATAAACGGTTTCGAACCGCGAAAACCGTGAAACCGACCCGGAACCGCTAGAACCGAACCGAATTAATGTTATAGGTTCCGGTTCCGGTTCTCATATTTTGGCATATTCGGTTCTCGGTTCGGTTCCGGTTAGAACCGACGGGTCCGGTTAAGAACCGTTAGAACCGTTTTGAATTAAATTAAATATTTAAATATTCTATTATTAGTTTGAAATAGAATGTGTTGTTTTCTTCTTTATAGTTCTTAACACTTTTAAATTGTTTTACTTGGTAGGAATGTAGAGTATTGCCTTATGTGATGGTCAGCAGTCAGCACAGCTTGTTCTGACTCGTTTACTCTGTATAAAAAGAATGATCTGATCCAAACAAAACATATTTTGATACGTAAACTGCTATACTTTTAGTAACCATGGTTAACACAAACTATTGATAATTTTTTTAAGAAAAATCATTGTTTTTGTTTATTTTTTTATTTAATTGTTAATGTTAATTTTAGGATTTTATTGACAACCGGTTCCAGTCTAGAACCGTTTCATGAGAACCGTTTCACCCGGTTCTGGAACCAAACCGTTTAGTAATAAACGGTTCCGGTTCCGGTTCCGGTTCTCATATCTTGGAATAAACGGTTCGCGGTTCGGTCCGGTTCAGTTCGGTCCGGTTCTGAACCGTTGCACAGCCCTAAAACCCGCTGTCAAAAAGTCAACTGCGATAAAACTTTTGGCTCACACATGATATCTTATCATGAACGAGGCTCAATCGGTAACTTCACCTAGAGAAAGTCTCATAGAGAGTCATGAGACGATAAAATAATGCTCTTATGGTCTAAGCAAATCAACTAGGGGGCTGTTTGGTTGATTAAGTGCTGAATCATTAAGAGGTCTGAATGGTTAAGATGTCTGAATGATTAAGCGCTGAATTATTAAGTTGGACCTCTTAATGGTTAGTTTTCTTGTCCCACGTTGGTAGGGAAGCCTCATTAAGGTTCAGCCTAGTTCAGTGCTTAATAGTTCAGTGCTTAATGGTTCAGCAACATCCCAAATCTTAATGATTCAGACTTAACCATTCCATTCAGAAGCTGAAACAAACGCGCTGAATGTTGAATCATTCAGTGCTGAATGGTTAAGAGCCTCATTAAGAGGCTACCAAACAGCCCCTAAATCATAAATTAAGAATCTATGCAAGTGTTTTAACTTTTAATACAAGTAACTTATTGTCTTGAGGTTTGTGGGGTGAGTAAATGTAACACCCCAACCGATGGCGGAAACATCGGGATGTCACGTATTGATGATTGTTCAGTAGCTCATGGCGAATAATAAATGTCATTAAATAATTTAAATAGGTTACATACAATTGTTCTAAGAATTTGTACAACAAATTGAATTAAACTATAAAAACATCTTCAAGCATCAATCAAATCTTCAAGCAAGTAGAACCTGAAACATGTTAAGTTGAAAATGTTTTGGGTCAACAAAAGTTGGTGAGAATTACATAGGTTTTGATAATTGAATAAAATTGTTGTGCAATTCATGTGTCATGGCAATCTAGTCCATATGCGAAAACATACTAGAAGTAAATCGAGTGCATAATCAACCTTGTTGACTGTTGTATTGTGGTACATTCCATACGCTCATGGTTCACTCGTTTATATTGCAGTAACAAACACCCACGTAACCTTTGTAGGAGGCACGTATCCGGGTGGGATTGTCAGTCCAATAGATCTATCAATGTATACCGTTTGGCTGATGAATGTTTATGCTAGAATTGTGCTTACCCTAGTCATGTTCAAGACATAATGCAACATAGAAATACACATAAACACATTGATGATTGAATTGCATATATAATGTTGTAACATGTTTCACCCCAAAAATGGTGATAAATAGAAAAGGGGCTATGTAAAACTCACCTTAGCAAAATGTTATGTCTCGTAAAAAAAAATAGAATAATGTGTTGTGAATGTATGCGAGGCGAATCCCAAAGACTCGACAACGTAGCTAGTCCAAATTGAAGAAAACGAAAAAGAAAGAATATCAAGCTTCCAATTCGCCAATTACAAGAGCTTATAATCAAAGCTTCAATTGTAGAAGTAATAGACTATAGAAGAAAGGTATGAGGGAAAGTTTAATTGGATTGAAACAATCGATTTAGAGGTGCAAAGTATAATGGGTCATAGGTGGGTTTTTATACTAGTTTTGGAGTCAATTAGCCATTAAAATTGGTCAACACCATAAAGTAAGGTTTTATGATGAATTGACTATTTGACTAAGACTTTGACTAGGACTTTGACTATTTGACTCAAGGCTTTATTTAAAAAAAAAAAATCTTGTATGTGAAAAAAAAAGAATTTAGAATCATATTATTATTATTATTATTATTATTTATATACATTTATGTATGTATATAAGTTGTGAGTTAGGATAAATAAAGACTTAGGCACATTTGTATAATATTAATGATAAAGGTGTAATAAATATATATATATATATATATATATATATATATATATATATAAGGGCTTTTATTTAATATTACCAATCTGTAACACCCCAACCGATGGCGGAAACATCGGGATGTCACGTATTGATGATTGTTCAGTAGCTCATGGTGAATAATAAATTCCATTAAATGATTTAAATAAATTACATACAATTGTTCTAAGAATTTGTACATCAAATTAACAAATACTAGCTACGCATCTTCAAGTATTAACTCAAATCTTCAAGCAAGTTGAACCTGAAACATGTTAAGTTGAAAATATTTTGGGTCAACAAAAGTTGGTGAGAATTACATAGGTTTTGATAATCGAATAAAATTGTTGTGCAATTCATGTGTCATGGCAATCTAGTCCATATGTGAAAACATACTAGAAGTAAATCGTGTGCATAATCAACCATTGTGACTGTTGTATTGTGGTACATCCCATACGCTCATGGTTCACTCGTTTATATTGCAGTAACAAACACCCACGCAACCTTTGTAGGAGGCACGTATCCGGGTGGGATTGTCAGTCCAATAGATCTATCAATGTATACCGTTTGGCTGATGAATGTTTATGCTAGAATTGTGCTTACCCTAGTCATGTTCAAGACATAATGCAACATAGAAATACACATAGACACATTGATGATTGAATTGCATAAATAATGTAGGTAACATGTTTCACCCCAAAAATGGTGATAAATAGAAAATGGGCTATGTAAAACTCACCTTAGCAAAATGTTATGTCTCGTGAAAAAAAAAATAGAATAATGTGTTGTGAATGTATGCGAGGCGAATCCCAAAGACTCAACAACGTAGCTAGTCCAAATTGAAGAAAACGAAAAAGAAAGAATATCAAGCTTCCAATTCGCCAATTACAAGAGCTTATAATCAAAGCTTCAATTGTAGAAGTAATAGACTATAGAAGAGAGGTATGAGGGAAAGTTTAATCGGATTGAAACAATCGATTTAGAGGTGCAAAGTATAATGGGTCATAGGTGGGTTTTTATACTAGTTTTGGAGTCAATTAGCCATTAAAATTTGTCAACACCATAAAGTAAGGTTTTATGATGAATTGACTATTTGACTAAGACTTTGACTGTTTGACTCAAGGCTTTATTTAAAAAAAAAAATCTTGTATGTGAAAAAAAAAAAGAATTTAGAATCATATTATTATTATTATTATTATTTATATACATTTATGTATGTATATAAGTTGTGAGTTAGGATAAATAAAGACTTAGGCACATTTGTATAATATTAATGATAAAGGTGTAATAAAATATATATATATATATATATATATATATATATATATATATATATATATATAAGGGCTTTTTATGTATTAAAATTTTGGGGAAAATTTTGCGATGTTACAGTCTCCCCTACTTTTAGGAACTTCGTCCCGAAGTTAAAAGAAAAACACCAGGTATACAATTGGTCGACTACCGAAAACCTTGATAAAATTTCTCACTACCTTAACGTACCTGTAAATTCATGATTACGTTCCGGACCGCAATCACCAATTTACCTTACATTAAAGTTTTGCGTCCTTCTATATCTCCACCGATTGTTGAGCAGGTCCGATAGCCTCCACCAGTCGTGGAGTAGGTTGTAGGGCCTCTCCCGACTGTTGAAAAGGCATAATGACCTCTACCAATCGTTGAGTATGTTCGATAGCCTCCACCCACGCTACCTTTGTAGGAGGCACGTATCCGGGTGGGATGTACCACATTATAACAGTCAAAAGGGTTGATTATGCACTCGATTTACTTCTAATATGTTTTCACATATGGACTAGACTTGCCATGACACTTGAATTGTACAACATTTTTATTCGATTATCAAAACCTATGTAATTCTCACCAACTTTTGTTGACCCAAAATATTTTCAAACTTAACATGTTTCAGGTTATAGCTTGCTAGAAGATTAGAGTTAATGCTTGAAGATGCGTAGCTAGTATTTTTTTTTTTTTTTTTTATCTTGATGTACAAATTCTTAGAACAATTGTATGTAATTTATTTAAATCATATATTGAAACTTATTAATTACCATGAGCTACTGAACAGTCATCAATACGTGACATCCCGATGTTTCCGCCATCGGTTGGGGTTATCAAAACCTATGTAATTCTCACCAACTTTTGTTGACCCAAAACATTTTCAACTTAACATGTTTCAGGTTCTACTTGCTTGAAGATTTGATTGATGCTTGAAGATGTTTTTATAGTTTAATTCAATTTGTTGTACAAATTCTTAGAACAATTGTATGTAACCTATTTAAATTATTTAATGACATTTATTATTCGCCATGAGCTACTGAACAATCATCAATACGTGACATCCCGATGTTTCCGCCATCGGTTGATCAATGTTAATGATTATGCTAGAATTGTGCTTACCCTAGTCATGTTCAAGACATAATGCAACATAGAAATACACATAAACACATTGATGATTGAATTGCATATATAATGTTGTAACATGTTTCACCCCAAAAATGGTGATAAATAGAAAAGGGGCTATGTAAAACTCACCTTAGCAAAATGTTATGTCTCGTAAAAAAAATAGAATAATGTGTTGTGAATGTATGCGAGGCGAATCCCAAAGACTCGACAACGTAGCTAGTCCAAATTGAAGAAAACGAAAAAGAAAGAATATCAAGCTTCCAATTCGCCAATTACAAGAGCTTATAATCAAAGCTTCAATTGTAGAAGTAATAGACTATAGAAGAAAGGTATGAGGGAAAGTTTAATTGGATTGAAACAATCGATTTAGAGGTGCAAAGTATAATGGGTCATAGGTGGGTTTTTATACTAGTTTTGGAGTCAATTAGCCATTAAAATTGGTCAACACCATAAAGTAAGGTTTTATGATGAATTGACTATTTGACTAAGACTTTGACTAGGACTTTGACTATTTGACTCAAGGCTTTATTTAAAAAAAAAAAAATCTTGTATGTGAAAAAAAAAGAATTTAGAATCATATTATTATTATTATTATTTATATACATTTATGTATGTATATAAGTTGTGAGTTAGGATAAATAAAGACTTAGGCACATTTGTATAATATTAATGATAAAGGTGTAATATATATATATATATATATATATATATATATATATATATATATATATAAGGGCTTTTTATGTATTAAAATTTTGGGGAAAATTTTGCGATGTTACAGTCTCCTCTACTTTTAGGAACTTCGTCCCGAAGTTAAAAGAAAAACACCAGGTATACAATTGGTCGACTACCGAAAACCTTGATAAAATTTCTCACTACCTTAACGTACCTGTAAATTTATGATTACGTTCCGGACCATAATTATCAATTTACCTTACATTAGGGTTTTGCGTCCTTTTATGACTCTACCGATTGTTGAGCAGGTTCGATAGTCTCCACCAGTCGTTGAGCAGGTTGTAGGGCCTCTCCCGACTGTTGGAAAGACATGATGACCTCTACCAATCGTTGAGTAGGTTGTTTGGTAGTCAACTAATTGTTGTACAAGTAAGCAAGTATGATTATAGATATAGCAATTAGTTCACATTCAAACAAGCATGCACTTAGATGTTATGATAATACTTGAATTTATTACTTGAATCAAAAAGTGTCAATACATAGAATTAAAAAGTAGACATCATTCAAATGGTGGGGTTTGCTGTTAAGTAGCTGGAGGGTCTTGATCTCGATTTAGTTTAGGGCATCGGTTACGGAAATGATTTGGGTTTCCACAATCATAGCATTGACCATAGTTGTATTTACCAGGACGATCAAGATTAGCAACCTGAGCAGGGTTGGTTGGTTGGTTGGTATTAGGGTTTGGGGTCTCACGACATGTGTTGACCAGATGGCCATACCTACCACAATTGGTGCACAGGCGACACATTGAAACAGTGGGGTGATGTCGATTGCATGTGTTACACAATGGAAAGTTTCTTGTATAGGGTTTCTTGTTAGAAGCTTGTGTAGTGAGGTTTACATTAGGATCCCTGGTCTTGCGCTTCTGGTTCTCGGTAGTTACCGCGGCCACAATACTTGTTTTCTCGCCTTTCCGAACTAAGGTCCCGTTCTTTATGTGATTTCCATCGCCATTTCCATTTCCATTGCCGTTCCCATTCATTGGGATGACTTGAGCCAACAAGTTAGAAACCAGAGTTGTGATTTGTTGCGCCATTTGTTGGGAAATAATCGCAGCCAGTTGGGCATCAACACCTTTGTTGTTTTTGTTGTTGTTGTGGTTGGTGTTGTGGTTGTTGTTACTTTCCTCTTGGTTTTCACCACTGTTATTGCGAGTGTTGCGACGTGGAGACATGATCTGTAAGGGACACAATGAAGGTTCAATGTGGCATGAAATGAATGAGGTGATATAAGGAATGTAATCATTTATTCATTAATTAAAACGAATAAACGAAAACGTTGACGTATCAAAGATTCCAGATTCCAACAACATAGTGAAGACATGCTTTAGCCTATAAGTGAACACTCATCCCGAGAATTCCCAGGTAGGCATCCGGGTCCCTCGTCTGATTGGGATATATGCGCAATGCCAGCCTAGACAGAAGACTCAGAATACAGGCGTTCACCCTTCCAGATTGCACGTGTTCGTTATTAAAATCTAGAACTTCGACGAGATCTCAAGGTGGTTCAGGTTAAACCTGAGGGTTTTGCCTTATTAGTCTAAGAGTGGATCCAGTGATGGAGAACAACCTTCACGTAGGGATTAATGTAGGGATAAGAAGTAGGAGGGAGATAGAGAATAGCAAGTAAAAGAAGCAAGTACTGGTTAAATCCTATGGTTATAGACTAGATTATTTTTCTAATAACCTAATTCCCTATAACCATGGCTCTGATACCAATCTGTAACACCCCAACCGATGGCGGAAACATCGGGATGTCCCGTATTGATGATTGTTCAGTAGCTCATGGCGAATAATAAATGTCATTAAATAATTTAAATAGGTTACATACAATTGTTCTAAGAATTTGTACAACAAATTGAATTAAACTATAAAAACATCTTCAAGCATCAATCAAATCTTCAAGCAAGTAGAACCTGAAACATGTTAAGTTGAAAATGTTTTGGGTCAACAAAAGTTGGTGAGAATTACATAGGTTTTGATAATTGAATAAAATTGTTGTGCAATTCATGTGTCATGGCAATCTAGTCCATATGCGAAAACATACTAGAAGTAAATCGAGTGCATAATCAACCTTGTTGACTGTTGTATTGTGGTACATTCCATACGCTCATGGTTCACTCGTTTATATTGCAGTAACAAACACCCACGTAACCTTTGTAGGAGGCACGTATCCGGGTGGGATTGTCAGTCCAATAGATCTATCAATGTATACCGTTTGGCTGATGAATGTTTATGCTAGAATTGTGCTTACCCTAGTCATGTTCAAGACATAATGCAACATAGAAATACACATAAACACATTGATGATTGAATTGCATATATAATGTTGTAACATGTTTCACCCCAAAAATGGTGATAAATAGAAAAGGGGCTATGTAAAACTCACCTTAGCAAAATGTTATGTCTCGTAAAAAAAAATAGAATAATGTGTTGTGAATGTATGCGAGGCGAATCCCAAAGACTCGACAACGTAGCTAGTCCAAATTGAAGAAAACGAAAAAGAAAGAATATCAAGCTTCCAATTCGCCAATTACAAGAGCTTATAATCAAAGCTTCAATTGTAGAAGTAATAGACTATAGAAGAAAGGTATGAGGGAAAGTTTAATTGGATTGAAACAATCGATTTAGAGGTGCAAAGTATAATGGGTCATAGGTGGGTTTTTATACTAGTTTTGGAGTCAATTAGCCATTAAAATTGGTCAACACCATAAAGTAAGGTTTTATGATGAATTGACTATTTGACTAAGACTTTGACTAGGACTTTGACTATTTGACTCAAGGCTTTATTTAAAAAAAAAAATCTTGTATGTGAAAAAAAAAGAATTTAGAATCATATTATTATTATTATTATTATTATTATTTATATACATTTATGTATGTATATAAGTTGTGAGTTAGGATAAATAAAGACTTAGGCACATTTGTATAATATTAATGATAAAGGTGTAATAAATATATATATACATATATATATATATAAGGGCTTTTTATGTATTAAAATTTTGGGAAAAATTTTGCGATGTTACAGTAAAAGAAGAAAAACAATGAAAGGGCAAAAAAAGGGAATGTGCAGGGAGACGACGGAAACTTTTGTGTTTGTAATGTTTTGTTCTCTTTGACTTATCAGGTATCTATTGTTCCTATATATCTTTGTCATAGTCACTATTACCCCTAGTGACAATGGTTTGT
Organism: Ambrosia trifida; assembly: GCA_028751855.1. Classification (NCBI taxonomy): domain Eukaryota; kingdom Viridiplantae; phylum Streptophyta; class Magnoliopsida; order Asterales; family Asteraceae; genus Ambrosia; species Ambrosia trifida. Next base: position 47,009,216 of record CM054127.1, read on the forward strand.
TCTCTTTGTTTTATTTGTGTCACGCTATATAACTATTTCAAGTGACACGTTCCTTTTTTTTTTTTTTTTTTTTTTGTATTTTGTATATAATATCTTCACAATTTAATTAATATGTAAAATTACATTTTTATAAATTTTTTTCAATAACCTGATTGTTAATAAAAACTGTCAAAAATAATAATAAAAAACAAAAAAACTAAAATCAATCCTTAAATATTTTTTTGTTTTAAGCAAAGTAATAATTTGGAAATTGGTTTACCAACTTGATCGACGCAACTTCGTGACTTCTTTGAATTCGATCAAATTATCTTCACTTAGCTTTCAAAGCCATAGTTTAAAAGCACAATTATAACATTGTTTTCACAAAAATCACTAGTTAGATTTTAGAACTTACAATTGAAAATGGCATTTCCTATTTGAACACTTAGGTGGAAGAAGCCAAGAAGGCATAAAAGGCCAAAACAATTAAGGGCTTTAATATGGTTGGGGTTTACACGATGAAGAGTGTGAAACATGTGGGATGGAGATAGATGTGTGGCAAGCAAAAATAACATAATAAAAGGTAGTGAACAAACGGGATGATAAATTTGGACAGCAATCAGATCACATTTAAAGTGAGATGAATAAACCAATAAGCTAGAGGCCAATTTGTTTTTCTTATTTAGTTTCTGGTATATGTTACACACATTACGAAATAACTAAAAAAATAAGTAAAGGATCATTGTATATACGAACATGTAGATTCAAAACACATGCACACATTCGTACAAAGATCATTGTGAAAATTTTGAGAACCTTAGAAAAACACTATTTAAGACAACACATTGTCTTTAAAAGAAAGGGCATGTAATATACATAAATTGAATGTTTTGAGCCAAAAAATAAAATAAAAAAACGCCAAATGGATATTAAAAAAATGAAAAATGTGTTCACAATATATATCCATCCATATAGTGGGTAGTAATAACTAAAAAATCCTCCTAAGTTAGAAAAAATACATGTAGCAGTATTAAGCTACATATTTTAACATAAATTATATAACATACATATTTAAAATTGCCACTTTACATATTTTAACAATTGGCAATTAGAAAATACATGTAATATAGTTGCCAGCTACATATTTTAACAAGAATTATTGAAAATACATGTGTAAATCTGAATAAATTAAGAATTAGTTCCTTTTGTTTGTTTCAAGAATTTGTTGTCAACTTGGATTTTATCCTTTTATTATGTATTTCATTTGATTTTTGATATCTATATCTGTAAAAAAAAAAAAAGTCAAAATTGGCTGGTCAATGAAAGTCAACACTGGACAATATGATGTAGGATGAAGTCCAGGGGCTAAGTTGTCATAATACTTCAAAGTTACTATGCTTTTATTTTGTTTCGAGCTGATAGTGTAAAAGATTAAGACATAAAGGGCTATTTGTGTCAAGTCTGAAAGTGTTAACAAAATTGTTAATGAAATATTTGGGATTAGGGCTTATATAGCTCTTAGATTGTAGCAGTAGTTTTAATCGTTTTGTTTTTCAAAGTCCTTTGTAATTCTCTTTCGTTTCATCAATATTAATAAAAGGCACGAAGCATTTGATTGTGATTCTCGGTTCAATTTCATAGTTCATTCTTTAACAACTGGTATCAAAGCCTTGTTGCTTAATTATATGAAATTGGTGTTTGTTATCGCAATTAAAGATCAAGAATAGTGTCAACAAAGTTCGAAATAGAGAAGTTTGATGGGAAGAACGATTTCAGCCTCTGGAGAGTCAAGATGAGGGCATTGTTGGTTCATCAAGGTATCAATGACGCTCTGTTGGGGGATAATAACATGCCAGCAGGGTTGACAGATAAAGTGAAGAAGAATTTTCTTGAAAAGGCTCATAGTGTAATAATATTGAGTCTAGGTGATAGAGCATTGAGAAAGGTTTCTAAAGAATTGTCACCAGCTGGTGTTTGGGAAAAATTAGAGTCATTGTACATGATTAAATCTCTTGCAAATCGATTGTATCTTATAAAGAGGTTGTATACATCCCATATGTCATCTGGTAAGAGTCTTGAAGATCATACTGATGAATTTAATAAGTTGATATTGGATCTTGAGAATATTGAGGTTACTCTAGAAGATGAAGATCAAGCCATAATATTCTTGACATCACAACCATCTAGTTATGAACACTTTGTGGAGACTCTAATGTATGGGAGAGAAACATTGTCCATTGAAGAAATGTTGTCTGCACTTAACTCTAGAGAATTGAAGAAAATATCAGATTCAAAAGAGAAAGGTGGAGATAGTTTGTTTGTAAGAGGAATACCAGATCAAATAAATTTTCACCAGAAGAATTCAAGGTCTAAGTCAAAGAATAAGTTCAAAAGAAGATGTTTTCTGTCCAATTCAGAAAAACACTTGAAAAGAGATTGTTCAGATTTGAAGAAGAAAAAGGTTGATCATGGAAGTTCTAAAGAGCAGAGCAGTCATTTTGTCTCTGATGATCAATCAGATGGATATGACAGTGCTGATGTTCCTGTTGTAACAATTGAAGCCAATGATGTTCTTGTTATAACAATAAATGGAATTAAGATGAAGCGGGTCACGGATTGAGGAGGTTCTTTTCATATGACTCCTGCCAAGGAGTTCTTTAAAGACTTGAAGATGGTCAAGAATATGGGATCGGTGAAACTTGGTGATGATTGGCTATGCCAAATAGAAGGTTATGGAACTGTCATAATAAGAACAAAAAGTGGCATCGAAGTTGATCTCAAAGATGTGAGGTACATTCCTAGTCTTGAGAGAAGTTTATTGTCACCTGGTACCTTAGAAAAGAATGGTTACCATGTAAGTTTGAGAGATGGTAAGGCTAAAGTGATAAAAGGTTCTATTGTGATGTTGAGTGGAACTAGGACACAAAACAACATCTGCTTGTTAGATAGTGATGTTAATTCTAGCCTAGTTGCCATGGCAAGTGAAGAAGGAGATAATGAGGCCCTAAAATGGCATAAGAGATTAGGCCATATAAGTCAACAAGGACTTGTTGAAATAAATAAACAACAAGACATAAGTTTTTGTGAGGCTTGTATCATGGGTAAAGAAAAGAGAGTGAAGTTTAGTAAAGGAAAACACATAACCAAGGGTATTTCGAACTATGTGCACTCTGACATGTGGGGTCCTGCTAGAACAGGAACTATGGGAGGGGGCAGGTACTTTCTTTCAATAATTGGTGATTATTCTAGAAGGGTATGGGTCTATATCATCTAACATGAAAGTGATACTTTCAAGAAGTTCAAGGAATGAAAGGTTCTGATTGAAAATCAGACCAATAAAAGAATAAAGAAGTTGAGAACAGAAAATGGATTGAAATTCTATTCAGGAGAGTTTAATGAGTTTTGTAAAGAAAATGGTATAGCTAGGCACTTAACTATACATGGTACTCCCGGGCAAAATGGTCTAGTAGAAAGAATGAATAGGAAGGTGCATGTTCATTACTACGGGGTTACCTAAGAAATTTTGGGGAGATGTTTGTCAACAACAGCCTATCTCATTAATAGATGTCCTTTATCAGAAATAGCTATGAAGACACCTATGGAGATGTGGATTGGTTCAAAACCCTAGTATGAAGATCTGAAAGTGTTTGGTTCATTAGTTTTTTCTCATGTGAGTGATGATAAGTTTGACCCAAGGGCACATAAATGCATTGTAATGGGGTACACTGAAGGTGTTAAAGGCTACAGACTTTGGAGAGTTGATAATGTGAGTCCAAAGATCATTGTAAGCAGGAATGTGGAATGCAAAGAGAGCGTGATTTATAAAGACATAACTGGGGAGACTGAAAACATGGGAAGTAATGAAAAGAGTAGATTTCAGATTGAGGTGATGCCGGTGGATGAACAAGAAGATGTGGAAGAACAATCTAAATGTAGTAGCTCAGGTCAAACTAAATATGATTATTGTTTGACAAGAGACAGAGTTAGAAGACATATTGTAAAGCCTTTAAGATATAGAGATAATGATAATATATCTGTAGTGGTTTTTATGGCTGCAGAGAATTAAAGCATCTATGAAACATTGACCTATGAAGAGGCCATTAGCTCAGTTAAAAAAGAAAGGTGGAATAGGGCTATGGATGAGGAAATGGAGTCTTTATACAAGAATGGAACTTAGGTTCTAGGAGATAAGTCTAAAGATCAGAAGCTTGTATCATGCAAATGGATATACAAAGTTAAAGAAGAGGTCAAACCAGGTGAAAATCCAAGGTACAAGGCCATATTAGTTGCCAAGGGGTTTACTCAAAAGGTTGGGATTAACTACAATGAGATTTTTCTCCTGTAGTTAAACATACATCCATAAGGGTAATTTTGTCATTGGTTACTTCTCTTGATTTGGAGTTGGAGCAACTTGATGTCAAAACTACTTTTTTACATGGAAATTTAGAAGAACATATTTATATGGTGCAACCTAAAGGATATGAAGTGAAAGGGCATGAGAAAAGGCTTGTCTATCGAAGAACTCATTATATGGCTTAAAATTGTCCCCAAGACAGTGGTACAAGAGGTTTGATGACTACAATGTAGGGAATGGGTTCACAAGAAGCTTGTATGATAGTTGTGTCTATCATAAAGTGTATGAGAATGGACGTTTTGTCTACTTGTTATTATATGTAGATGATATACTCAAAGCCTACAAATACAAGAGTGAAATTGATGCTACAAAGAAGCTACTCATGAGTGAATTTGAAATGAAAGAACTTGGTGAAGCTAGAAAAAATTTGGGGATGGGAATTGTTAGAGATGGAAGCTCAAAACAGTTGAAGTTAACTCAAAGTTCTTAGAGCACTGCCATTTGGTCCCCTATAATTCTGTGAGAGAAAACCCTATAATTTTTTATGGGGTTGGAAGTGGTTGTGAGTGAAAAAAAATGGGGAATCTACTGTTTATCGGTATATTTGGGGTTATTTGGGAATCTTTTGAGGAAAACTGGAAACTGTATTTATTTTTTAATATTTGTTGAAAGTGGTTGTGAATGGATGATAGAGAAACTGTAATGGTTTTTAATGTAATATGTGGTTGTGATTGATTGTGAGTGAATGGGGGATGGGGAAGCTACCGTGAATGTTCTTATGCAAAGAATATGTTTAACAATTATGGGATGATAGATTGCAAAGCTGTTAAAACACCATTAGCTCCTCATTTCAAATTGTCAAAAGAAGATTCTCCCAAGATTGAAGAGGAAAGGAAGTACATGGAGAAGGTTCCTTATGCGAATGTAGTTGGCAGTCTTATGTACTTGATGGTTTGCACAAGACCAGATCTTGCTTATGCAGTAGGACTGGTTAGCATGTTTATTTCAGACCCAGTGAAGAATCATTGAAATGCAGTGAAGTGGATTCTTAGGTATTTGAAAGGATCAAAGGATGTGGGATTGATTTTCAAGGAGTCTGAAGAGTGCAGGGGTAAAACAGTCAAAGGCTTTGTTGATGTTGATTATGCCAAGTATTTGGATAATGGAAGGTCTATTTCAGGATATGTGTTCTTGGTACTTGATAATGTGGTCAGTTGGTAAGCACAATTGCAACATGTTGTTGCATAATCATCAACAGAAGCAGAATTCATCTCCTTGATAGACGGGGTAAAAGAGTCAATTTGGTTGAAGGGATTTGTGCAGGATTTGAGAATACAAGTTGACGAGGCTTTGGTTTTTTGTGATAATTCAAGTGATGTTTAGTTGTCTAAAAACAACATGTTTTATCATAGAACTAAACATATAAAGGTGAAGTTATACATTATAAGAGATATCGTCAACTCAAAGGGGATTGTTGTGAGTTGGATTTATACAAATCATAATGTCACTAATATGTTAACTAAGGCTCTTCCTGGACCAAAGTTTGATTTCTGTTTGAAGAGTTTGGGATTGGATTAAAGCCAATTTATAGCTTTAAGGTGAAGATTGTAAGAAATAAAGTCAATATTGGCTGGTCAATGAAAGAAAACACTAGACAATATGATGTAGGATGAAGTCCACAGGCCAGTTGTGACAATACTTCAAAGTTACTATGCCCTTATTTTGTTTCGAGCTGATAGTGTAAAAGAATAAGACATAAAGGGGTATTTGTGTCAAGTCTGAAAGTATTAACAGACTTGTTAACGAACTATTTGGGATTAGGGTTTATATAGCTCTTAGAATGTAATCAGTAGGTTTAATCGTTTTGTTTTTCAATTCCTCTGTATCTTTCGTTTCATCATTAATAAAAGGCTTGAAGCATTTGATTGTGATTCTTGGTTCAATTTCATAGTTCATTCTTTAACAGTATTAGTGACATGTAAGCCTGTTTCGGGTTGGGATGTGATACGAACCTTTCATGTATTCTTACATTTATAGCTTTTATGTCTTTATTTCATGTATTTATACCTACAATTCAAATACTTGTAATCAAATATTTTAGCTAAAATTTGATTTTGGTTATTAACCAAAATTATTTGAATCAGACTGAAAACTGATAGTCTAACCAAATAAATCGAATAAATTAACCGATTGGTTAATAAGATCAATCAACCATGACTTCGGTTTCGATTGAGTCTAATAACTGAACTAAACTGAACAATGCACACCCTTAAAAATGCATATGTTCTCTACCGTATCGCGAGTACGCTACTAGTATTATACAACATGAGACACTTTTAGCCAAATCACCGAGATCACATTCGAAACAAACATTCAAAACATTATAACCATTCTAAACAAACATTCAAACGGATTCAAAACAAACATTCAAATAGATATAGGCATTCAAAATAAACATCATAAATATATAACATACAAAAACATAAATACAACTGCAAGTGTACTACACAACCTAACATATATACTAATCACTGTGGCGGTGGTGACTATGGTACTGGTGGTATGTCTGGCACCCCCACCCGTTGTACGATCACTTGTAGCATCGCACCTATCCACCCTTGAACCGCCTCGTTATGCTGGAGGAGGCGATCAAAGTCCTGAGCCACCAAACCCACCAAATCAATACCCAAATCGAAGCAAATAATTCATAATGATATTTATTAACCTTTTTAAAAACAAGAGTGGCTGAAATATACCTTCACGAAATCGTTTCTTTTTTCCTTCGATCTTTTTATAACAATGACGTAACCATGTTCCTTTCCTGTATCTTGTACCCAATCGATCAACTCCTGGCGTGACAGAAATGTCCGGTCAGTCTCAAACGAAACTATGACCGAGTAAGAGCCATCCTGATTTTTTTACTAGCTTCTCATCACCACCATCGTCTCCCTGGTCCGGATAGTCTTGTTGTACAAATGTTTCCTCACCACCGTAAGCGTAGTTAGGATAACTGATGTGTCGTAAAACACATCTATTTTCCTATGTATTTTGTATATTATTTGGTCAAGTTTTTATTGTTTTGTGTCATTTTTATTAGGTATTTATTTATTTTATTATTTTATAGGTGTTCGTGGAAAATGAGCTCAAAAGGAAGAATTTTAATTGAGACACAGACACTTAAGATCATGTGTTCATGGACGTCGGAGCGTAAACGAGAAACTTTGGTCAAACCAAGAATAACCGAGCCAGGAACATGAAGTTATAATAGTATATAATAATAATAATAATAATTAAACTAAAAAAAAGTGACTTGGGCCGAAGCCCAAGCCTAAATCAAAAACACAATTCAAAGGCGGTGCACATATGTGTGACATATACACATATGTTTTGACGGAGATTATAAAAGTGGGGAATGATTCATGCGAATGATTTATTATTTTTAGTCATTCAAGAACATCAGCCATATTCAGTGGAACAAGAAGTGACCGGCCAGAAGCGGTGACGAGCAAAAGAGAGGAGAAGGTCCAGGGCATGTTAAAGATTAATATTCAAGTAACCCTGGGTTTGGTTTAATTTTCATTTATTTTCTTTATAGACATGATTAAAACTATTTTTATTGAGTCTTTATTTCAAAAAAAAAAAAAATGTCCCTGATTTTTTGTGCATTTTATATGGAAAATGATAGTAAAATTGGGATTTTTGGTTTTCAAAATATTATATATATGAGAAAATAGATAGATTGAAAGCGTGTTTGCTTAAGATGTGTCGGTAGGCCCAACTAGCTTTGAAAGGTCCTAGGATTGTTCTTAATATACCTTAATAAATCATGAAATCTTGTGGGTTTTCATCTTAGGAGAAACGGTAGAACTGAAACCGCTGATAGTAATTAGAGGTACCACTGTAGGTTGAAAGCCCATATGTATTATTAATTAAATGGCACACTTGATCCTTTTTATGAGAATAAATCCGGTGAAAAGTGGCGCCCAAAAAAAAAATCCACATGTCCATCAATTGAGCTAGATCAAAAAAAAAAAAAAAAAAAAAAAACTGAAGCCTCTGATCGAAACTCCGTTGAGGTCAAGTTGAAAAAAAAAAAAAAATACCAAAGCTCATGCTGTCGCTCTTAGGGATGGTGACTCTGATTGAGACAACCTCTGGATTAGGTATGAAAAAAAAATGTGTCTAAGCTCATAAAATTCATCCATCATCCATCATAAATTTAATTTCTAATACATTAGGGAGTTTAGTTTGCAGTGGTTGGTAAATCTATATGGTTTAACCTTTGCTTCGAAAGCTTGAGGTGGGATTAGGTGAAGCTGGATATCTTGAGTGTGAGACCCATAGATTGATTGTAATAATATGAACTTAATTGCTTTACATGATTGGGGCCTGATTAGCTAGTGGTTGGGTTTAGGTGGACAACAATACCGATAGTTTGGTTGATGCGTAATTAGATCTTAATTAATTAACCTAAAAGTTTTTGAAACCAAGAATTCTAATTATGATTCCATTGCAGTCTTTTTCAGGGACGAAAAAGAGTCAAGTGTGGGGATGTTTGATGTGTCGTAAAACACATCTATTTTCCTATGTATTTTGTATATTATTTGGTCAAGTTTTTATTGTTTTGTGTCATTTTTATTAGGTATTTATTTATTTTATTATTTTATAGGTGTTCGTGGAAAATGAGCTCAAAAGGAACGAATTTTAATTGAGACACAGACACTTAAGATCATGTGTTCATGGACGTCGGAGCGTAAACGAGAAACTTTGGTCAAACCAAGTATAACCGAGCCAGGAACATGAAGTTATAATAGTATATAATAATAATAATAATAATAATAATAATAATAAGAATAATAATTAAACTAAAAAAAAAGTGACTTAGGGCCGAAGCCCAAGCCTAAATCAAAAACACAATTCAAAGGCGGTGCACATATGTGTGACATATACACATATATTTTGACGGAGATTATAAAAGTGGGGAATGATTCATGCGAATGATTTATTATTTTTAGTCATTCAAGAACATCGGCCATATTCAGTGGAACAAGAAGTGACCGGCCAGAAGCGGTGACGAGCAAAAGAGAGGAGAAGGTCCAGGGCATGTTAAAGATTAATATTCAAGTAACCCCGGGTTTGGTTTAATTTTCATTTATTTTCTTTATAGACATGATTAAAACTATTTTTATTTATTTTGTGAAGATGTTTCTAAAGATTATGAGCTAGACCTTTATTGGTAACTTGGGATGATGAACTAGATTATGGTTTTTAATCAAAGACTTATGTTTTCCGTTTTGGATGTGTTGGGTTACATGATTTAACTTTTATGTTTGATTTTGAATATTTGTGTGCTGGCGCTTTTTGATTTGATTACTTGTTTGTTGGTTTTGATGTTCTAGGTATATAGGAATATCCCCTAGATCTAGAAATCATTCTAGTTTGATTAACTTTTGTTGTCGAGCTAGTTCTTGCAGTTAGGAATAGCGCAAGTTTAACAGGTTTTTAAAATCAATTAGCTAAGGTGTGCAATCCCTTCCCGAAGGTTAGGAATATAATTCGGGATTGCTAGGTTGACTAACTAGGCATTGTTCGGTAGCTTGGTTATTGTTGGGGCGAGACCGGTTACTTCTTCGTGTTTAGAGTTTTCCTAGGATTTCATTCGTACTAGTTAAGTCTGCTTCACAGTTTGGGAGTTTTCGATCCAAGAGTGGTCGATTAAAGGATTACTGTGGGATTTGGTTTCGCTGGGGCGATCCACTTTCATTTTAGCATCTCAATACTTGTCCCGCCTTGAGTCTAGTCAGCTATCCTTGACAGGAGGTTTATTAGAAGAGAACAGGGTCTCCAACCGGATTACATAAGTCAGCTTTTATAACCAGAGTCTAGGGATTCTACCCAGGTTACCAGTTTTCTCCTCATTAGAGTTCCAACCCAGTTCGGCAGCTTTTGTTTATTTTCAGTTTCTTAGTTAATTAGTAATTTAGTTTTATTTAGTTATAATTAATAGTTAATCAATTTTTATATTTTCAATTTAAAACCCCCCAATCAATCAACCCAATCAATTAATCCAATTTAATAATATTTTATCAGGTAATTCATTAGGAGTAATTTCAAAAGTGTTAGATAAAGTCCTTAGGTTCGATACCTGGTCTTGCCTACTTGCTACTTGCGATCGGTACACTTGCCGATAGTGTGTGGTTTTAGAAAAGTCTAGGATTTTAACTTGATCAATTTATTTATATACCTATTTGCACACATCAATAACTTTGATGATCAAATGGTGGCTCACCACCGTAACCGTAGTCATGTTGACGGGGATAGTGTTGCGCATACGGGTCCTCCGATGGGGTATTCAAGTCCAGTGACACCGTATTGCCACGATAACAAATGCCAAACTAAACCTCCTCAACATCATCTGGTTTAGACTCGTCGTAAGAATCACCTAAAATGAAGTCGTAATACGACATCTTGTATCTTGTGGATAAAATTTGTATATCGTGGGTAAGGATGTAATTGTTTTAATGTAGAACGAAAACGAACGATATAATATCAAACGTATCAAATGAACTTATGGTAACAATCTGATGGGTTAAAGCGCATCGCTATGGCCAAAGCGAGTCGCTTAGGGTTCACATGTTGTCCTTTTTGCATACATTCAGATCAATCAGTCAACATCATACCTTAAAGCGCCTCGCTTTGAAGTATGAGAGTTAACTGATTGGACATAAAGTCTGAAAAAGTAATCATAAACATCTCGCTTTAGCCAAATGAGACGCTTTGAAAGGAGGTGTGAAAATAATTTTCGGGGATTTAAATATAGGGTTAGGATCAAATACACAACACACTTTTTTCTAGGAAGGGTGAGAAGGATTGTGATCCATTGATCATATATTTGAATGGTTGAGATTAGTTTGTTTGAAAAAAATAAATAATAAATTAGATGAAGGGTATAAAAGGAAAACCACATTTGTTGACTTTCTCTCTCCACATGCAATGCACATGTCAATTTCCCCCATCATTTTAAAACGTCTATAACTTTTTCATACGACATTTTTTTTTTCAAAAAAAATTTCACCATATTAACGAGCGTTTTTTTATCTTTAATATGAGTACCACATTGCTATATTAAAATTGAAAAAAAAAATCATGCTAAATGGGTTTTCTTCTCCGTTGTGTCTTCTGCTCGTTTATTGTGTTATAGTATGCATGTGTGCTTTATAAATATGTTATTTATGTTTTTTTAGTCTACACATGATTTACCTTTGTCCATTGTGTTTTTAGTATGCTTTTCATTGTGCTTTACGCAAATGAGTTTTGTGTTTAGGTGTACATTGTATTTTATTACGTTGTTTATTGTGTTTAAGTCTATTATTCATTGTGTTTTAGTCTTCTGTTCATTGTGTCTTTTATATGTCGTCCATTGTGTTTTATTAGGCTGTTCATTGTGTTTTATACCCTATTGTTCATTGCATATTTAATTGGTACTCATTGTGTTTTACGTTATCTCCATTGTGTCTTATGCAACTGGGTTTTCAACTTTTTTTTCAAAAGTATTCATTGTGTTTTAATCTTCTGTTCATTTGTCTTTATTATGTCGTCCATTGTGTTTTACACAATTAGGTTTTTAACTTTTTTTTCAAAAGTATTCATTGTGTTTTAGTCTTCTGTTCATTGTGTCTTTCGTATGTCATCCATTGTGTCTTACGCAACTAGGTTTTCAACTTTTTTTTTCAAAAGTATTCATTGTGTTTTAGTCTTCTATTCATTGTGTCTTTAGTATGTCGTCCATTGTGTTTTACTATACCCTTGATTGTGTTTTATACCCTATATTTAATTGGTGTTCATTGTGTTTTACACTCTATTATGTCTTACGCAAGTGGGTTTTGATTTTTTTTTTCAAAAGTATAACAATATGGTACTCATATTAAAGATAAAAAGACGCTCAATTTTATGGTATATTTTTGTTTAAAAATGGATGACGTATAAAAAAGTTACGGACATTTAAAAATGAAGGTGGAAATGACATGTGACTTGCATGTGCATATGTTTTTGACAAAATTACCCCTCCCACTTGTTAATCCTTTGGACACATGTCATTTTCTAGTAACTTCTCACCCTTCTCATTTTTTGTAGCCTTTGTAGAATAACTCAACCTTTTAAATATAAGCACCCTTTTAAAATGTAAAAAGATAAAGTAATATATAATATTAAATGTGTTACCTGAATGGATAAGGGTTTGTCTTGGTCAAAGCATTTAGGAAAAATCCAGGCTGACATTCGACACGTGGATAACAGTGATTAGGTGGCATGTGCAATCCTTTGACTGAGTCCACATCTACCAGCATCAATGTCTTCACATTCGAACATATTTATTTATAAATATAGTTTAATGATCTAGGTGTTACACTATGTGTTGTGGCCCACGAGCCAGCTGCTTCGAGTCACAATCTGATTCACGTGGCTAGCGATTACGATAACACCCTCACGTGAACACTGCCACGAGCAAGTGCAGGCGAGCCACCTCACGTTCGTTAGCGGGCAACCAAGAGTTTAAAATTTAAAAAAATTTAATGTTTTACCTAGTTTCATTTATTACCCAACAATATTTTTTACCTATTTAAATTAACTTATTCTTCTTCTTTGTCTTCTTCTTCTTCTTCACAAACCATCATCTTCTTCACAATTCTTCAAACCCAAAATCCTCAATCTTCAAAACCAACTTCAATCATGGTGTAATGGACCAAGAAAGAAGAACTAGCACTAATCATCGCGTATAACCAAGTGTATGGTGACGGTGCTTCAACAAGCTGGGGGTTTCGTAGCCACGGACGGTAGTGGCACAAGGTCCTAGCCGAGTTTGGTACCCTTGTCGGGGGTACCAACTATACTTGTAACTCCATCTCTCACAAATACGCGGACTTGAAGTCGAAGTCTAAACACTTCGAAATCGCTTACAGAAAGGTGAAGAGAGATCTCCCCATGAGAAAAGAAGACGTGCTTCTCGCTTTTACCCACGTAGAGTACTTCTCGGAGGTTGGGCACAATTTTCACCATGTTTGGCGTGGCAAATGTTACGCTCAACCTCTACCTTACGCTAGGTTTTTTTTTAAATGTAATGGTTTTTTTTAGTGTAATCTTTTTTTAGTGTAATGTTTTTTTTAGTAATGCAATGTATTTTTTTTATTTAATCTTAATGTTTATAAAAAAAATGTGTGGTAAATATTTAATATATTTGGTAAAAAAAACATCCGCTCACCTTAACCCACAACGGGATCAAGCGATCAACCCGCGGTCGCGAGCCAGTGCCACATCGACGCTTACATGGCATAATATTATTCGATAAACTCACAGCTCACCTTTAGTTACAACACATAGTTTTAGATGAGTAAACCAGTACATATTTATAATATTTAAATAATATGTATTATAAAAAAATCATGTTTTCAGACTATAAGGAGTGGTGGGGGGAAAGAGGGGGATGAAGCGCCATGTGGCACTTGTGGGGCCCTTGTGGCGGGGAAAATAATTGTGGGGAGTGGAAGGGGGGGAAGAGGTGGGGGGAAGTGCCATGTGGCATTTTGTTTTTCTTTTTTTTTCTTTTTTTTTATAATAATAATAATAATAATAATAATAATAATAATAATAATATAACCCGAAAAATATATTAAATTAATAAAAAAATAATTAATATTAAGTTAATAAAAAATAATTAATATTAAAGTAATAAAATTTTAATTAATATTTAATTTGAAACTTTGAATTTCAAATTTTCCCACCACTGCTCCACACAGGGAGATTGAGGAGGAGGAACTCTACTATAGCCGACCTACCCCTCCTCGTGAGTACTACTACTTCCCCTCAGATGCGAGATCTGATGGACGGGATAGCTCACGTTCCGTCTCACCCGAGTGCATCACCTTCCCCGGAGAATGGGACAACTACTCTCCATAGTGGAGAAAATTAGGATTAATAAGTAATTTAGGATTTATTTATGTTTAAATAAGTAATTTAGGAATTATTAGGATTATGTAATGGTTGTTTAAGTGTGTAATGGTTATTAAGTAATTTAATTATGTAATGTTTTTTATTTATTTTTTTTATTTAATTTCTTTTTTTTAAAAAAAAAAACCGGCCTTGAAATGTAATAATAGATTGTTGTTTTTTTTTTAATCAATTATTTTCCCCCCAATACCACGATGCCACGTGTCCCCCCACACTCCCCCCACGCCGGTGGATCCCCTCCCGCCCTCCGCCCCACGCCACCCTTCCCGCCTACCGGCGGCGGTGTTCCCCCCCCCCCCCCCCCCCTTCCCGCCCCTCTCCCGCCCCCACTCCTGATAGTCTCATAATACAGGAACAAAATCTATCGTTTTTCCGGTTAGGCTGTGAGTGGAGTGGCGCCCAAAGCTAGATCACATTTTTAGGGTGACATACATTGTCTTTGCTGTGTCAAAAGGGGCGATGTCAAGTGTTTCCCCAACTCCTTAACCGGCACGAGAAGGGAAAAATAGGGACTCACCTACAACAACAAAACAGATTTTATCTTCTTTTTTTTTTTTTTTAAAGGATGTGCTAAACCATCCCATAAGTGTTAAAAGGGAACGCCATTATTGCCCTATATCTTACGTGACGCATATTTGGTGTCCACGTAGGGGCGAAGCTTGGTTCGTCAATCGGCGGAGGCCGGACCCAATTTTTTTCGATCGGTAGTGGCAAATCGGTGGGGGCCGAACTTAACCCGGACTAAATTTACCTACGAAAATCGTAAATTTCCACTACTACGCCAAAAAACAGGGAGGGTCAGGGGCCACTCCTGACCCTCACAATGCTTTGTCCTTGTGTCCACGTGACGCTTTAAACCCCTCATGAGGCTTTATTCCACACTCTTTAGCCTTATTAAAAGTATTGTCTAGACTAGTCGGGTCCATGTTTTAGAAACCGGTAACGTTATCAATAATTTGAAATTTTTAAATATATTTGTAACTAATTTATAACCAAAAATAAAAATAATTCATAACTTAATGAGATCGAATTTGCAACGCTAACTGAAAAAGCAAATGCCGACAACCTTACAAATTTGGAAAGTAACTTTTATAATAAGTAAGCTTAGCACGCTATGAATCTAACCATTGACTTAGGGGTTGTTTGGTTAATTAAGTGTTGAATCATTAAGAGATTTGAATGGTTAAGAGACTCTGAATGATTAAGTGTTGAATGGTTCAACTATGCAACAAGTCTGAATGGTTCAACTCTTAACCATTCCATTCATAGTCTTTTTAGGTTGAAACAAACAGTCTGAATGTTGAACCATTCAGAACTAAATGGTTCAAAGCCTCATCAAGATGCTACCAAACAGGCCCTTAATCGGAAAAGAGGATACCATCAGCCTCACCACAAGAAAAAATTCTCGTTGTGTACACCATCTGCCATAAAAATAAATATACATGTTTATAAGTAGGAAAATTGGTTTGTAAATTGTAATAAAGAGTAGTGAGAGATTTTATTTACCTAATTTGTGTGAGGTTACTAGTATATATACCATGTATTTTTACGCGTCACTGTCAAATGTGATCATGCATTTCAGCTTGCCACATATGTGTAGCCCAACAATACACATGACACAGCCCGGATCCCAAGATCCATACCCATTGGGCCAAATCTGACCTAAACATATGGGTTTTGTATAACATTTCTTCATAACAAAATATAAAAGCAATTTAAATCAGATTCTAACAAGGAAATATTGATCAATTCTTTGATAATAATACATAAACATGAATAAGTAAATCAAATATGTATCTTATTAGCCAGTAACCAATGATAGGGAATACTTCATGATCTACAGGATGATCGGGTTCCCGTTTAGGGTGTACAGTTAGGATGGCTAAGGAGATCATAGATCTCAGTTTTAGAGAGGAGAGGGAGGCATTAGGGTTTGAAGTATTGGTGTTTCATTAGTCTCTTAACCTCTCCTAATAATCTCTATATATACACCCAAGGGGAAACCCTATTTAATGGTTCATTAAGGGTAATTACGTCCATCACATAAAGACCAGTTAAACCAATAGGGGTATTTAGGTCATTGATCAATTATTAGATAAATGATTATAAGGGCCACGTAATAGAATATATAAATATATTCTTACAGGAAAAAAAATACTAAAAAATTAAGAAAAATATGTATATGACTATAATGAAATTTAAATATCGCACAATGCCATTGACTTCCACCTGCTATAAAGAAAAGGTTATAGCATCCTACTTTTGACAATCGTTTAGCTAACAGCCTCTTCCGGAATATTATTCCTTGGCTTTCTCTCAAAACAATCATCGGTTACTTTGTTGATAAAACAACATTTAACTATTAGATAAAAGAGAGTGTGTGTATATATTTATATATTAAAGTATATATACTGGCGAAGCATAGTAAGGGCGGGGAGGGGCGGCCGACCCCCCCCCCCCGGATTTTTGCCCAGAAGTTCCGATTATATAGTATTCGTATAGAAAATTTTGAAAATATAGGGTTTCGACCCCCCGAAACGGGTTTTCGACCCCCCGAAACTAGTGACTTCCGACCCCCCAGTGACTCTTGACCCCCCGAACCTTCGGGTCAAGCTTCGCCACTGTATATACTACTATACTTTAAGTATATTTCTCTATTTAATCAACAACTATTACGAGCAAAGTCAATTTCAAAATTCAATAATATCATAATATATTATAGCTGTGCAAAACAAATTAGCAAAGGTCAAGGTATATTGTCAATGTAAGAGATTAAACCCTTATGTATACCACCAAAATCACGAATTCGTTCTTCTGGTGGTGATTATTATATAAAAATGTTATGGTTTAGGTGGTGTTTTCTTGCAACAATGGTGGTTCTTGTATTGTATGTATTGTGTATTGTGCATTTGGAAGAGAGAGCTACGAGGGAAGCAAAACAAATCCAAATGGTCTCATAAGACTTGGGTTAAAGCCACAAATTTATAGGCAGAATTTGCGCCACTTTTAAAATTCATGCAAATATAGTTTAGTTTTCTATCATGATTGCCTCTTCATCAAAAGGTTAGCATTCAACATCATAATTCATACCTCTAGAAAATTGAGTATACGGTAAACATTCCAACGAATCCCCAAAGATAAAATAATATAAAAGGTAAAATATATATTTTTAGACCGGCTAACATACACACTAACTTTATGCCTAAATCTACATCATTGTCTACCATGGTACTAGAAGTATTAGCCTTATGGAAAGATACACTTTTCTTTCGGTCTTGATATTGTTAGGTTACAATTCCTTTGGTAAATGGTAAAAGATCTACTTATGCATAAGTAATTCCATGATAATTAGCGAAGGATCAACGATTAAAAAAATCACTAATGGACTACCTAGGGACCACCGACACAAGTAGTTGTTGTATGTAGAAACCAATTTATAATAAATCCTCATCAGTGATCCGTTTCTGATCCTAAAAGTAAGATTTTGGATAAGACTAGTGATTTACCGAGTTGCGCAACTGTTGAACATGTTTATGAGCGAATAGAGATAACAATAAATAAGATGCCCAAAAGAAAGCAGTCATACATCAGGCTAATAATTTAAAGGTTGTCCAAAAAAGTCGTCATACACCAGACCTTTGAGTTAGATGTTTAAAACCTATCTTTAATATAGTGCGTGTGGCGTGATAGGTAGAAACATTACATAATAGTAGCTAGAGAGGTTAGGTGACAAACATGTAGTTAAAACAAAAGTTGTTAAAGTTAAGCGACTATGTATTGTTTGTAAATATTTGAATGGGGTGTTAGAATATGCATGTTGACTTACTATTATTGCAACCTACAGTATTGGCAAAGCTTAATTTCGACTTTTGATTATTACAGGCTATAACATCAGATTATGAGAAATCTTATTATAAAGATAAACGTCAAATGACCTAACTGTATTCGGCTTTAATCTGCCGATTATCAAGATAAATCAAGTAGAAGGTTGTACATAAATTGATCAAGGTATTCAAATCTTGGTTCTAAAAAGCGCGAGGTGAGCCGAAAGGCACAAAGCGCACAATATCACATACATAAGAGCATCTTTTGATTCTCGGGACTTTTCTCCCTCTAACTGATTTTGCTTCCCACAACCATTGCATGCAATCTACTCTTTCACCATTATCTATTTGTATAACATTCTCATTGATTGGTGGCTAGGTCAATGCTAATGCATAATTGAAGCAACCAAGTTCTCTTGGTCAATGCTCACGCGTGATACAAGAGAAATGCAAAATGAAATTGTTATAAACAATGGTAATAATGTTATTATTATTGTTTTTCTTCTTTTTTATGCGTATGCTTACTATGGGCTCATATGATTTGATTTTCTGGATTTTCATTCCTTTTATAGATACACGATTCCCCATAATAAATCTGCGCACACCCTAATGTCCAGTTTTACATGTGGAGGTGCATGACTTATGTGGCATGATTAGTGATAAGGATATATATATATTAGCCGATTATATAGAATAGATTTGATTGTTTATAGATAATGTGTTTATGTCATGTATATCGCTTCCTAATATATGTTTAGCGGTTAGGGTTTAGCCTATGTATAGGGCCTTGATCATTGTATTAGAAATCATCAATAATATCAATACTATAAACACTTTTATCATATCAGAGCTCGGGCTCTAACCATCCCGAAAAACCCTAACCCTTATTTTTCTCTTTTGCCGGTTTCGACCAACATCTGGTTTCGAAGCTTTTTCAGCTTCTGTCCTTTCTTCGTTCGATCAGGCAGTAGGTTTGCTTCTGTTTTTCAGTGGATTATGGCCAAAGATGACTCCCCTGAATCCTCTAACACACCCAAACCAACCCACTTGCATCCTGCCTATTCTGTGACTAATATTCAGTCCAAGATTCGCACTTTAGATGGACAGAAAGTCACATACACAGCCTGGGTCAAAACTCTTTAAACTTCATATCGTCGTTTACAAAGTTTTGGATCACATTGATAGCACCCTTGCCTCGGCGTACCCCTTATGGCTGGAACTCGATGCACTGGTTCTCTAAAGGATCTATAGCACAGTCTCAGATGATCTTCTCGGCCGTTGTTTCGACGCAGCCGATGGTATTGCCAGGGCTGCGTGGGTACAACTTGAAAAGGTTTTCTTAAGCAACAAGAATGTCCGAGCCGCTGCACTTGAAACCAAATTTGTTAACCTCACCCTTGCAACCTGCACAAATCTTGATGATTACATCCAACGTCTCAAAGAACTAGCCAACCGACCCAGTGATGTGGATCCACCAGTCTCGGAATCTAGACTGGTACTTCAACTTGTCCGTGGTTTACCTGCAGAGTACGACACTATAGCTTCCCTTATTAATCAGCAGAATGCTGATTGGGACACCGCCAGGTCCATGCTTCAAGACGATGTCATTCCCCATATTGATACACATAAACACCTTTAAGCACATATTGAAGTCGTTTTAAACATGTTTTTCAGGTAATTGAAGTAAAAGAGGTTCCAAAATGACTAGGGTGGGAAACTAAATTGGGATGTTAGTATGTTGTCGGGGGCTTTGCTAATATTTCCCATATGATTGGAATATAGTTGAAAACCCTTCCCTTGAAATTTTAGATCATTTGGGACATGTAATAAATACTATTACATTTTGGCAATTCGACATCCAATAAAATAAAATGTTCTTTTCTAACTGAGTATGTTTATGTTAATCTTGAATTCGATTCCCTTTGGAGATATTGCCACGTGTTATAGCCATTGACGTGGTGTGACACTTCGTTTTAAGGGTCTCGTGACTTTCGCCCCTCACAGAAAATGTATCCGACATTAATGCAACCCCCCCCCCCCCAAAAAAAAAAAATAAAAGAAAAAAATCATCCCATGCTTAACTGTCACCCACAAGATTTTCATCATTTCCATTTTACATACAATTATTTTTTGAAGACTTCAAGTTATTTGTTCATTCCACCAAACAAGCATGATGATGACTATCGCCAAGTCATTCAAAAACCAATTAACCTAATAGCTAGGACATGTAGGGCATCTTATCCAAGAGAAGCAATGGTTAACATGCTAAAATTTCACCTTAGAAATGCACATCAAATACCTAAAATGAAATAAGTTTGTATAGATAATGGTTCCTGTACAAAGTCCTATTTTTGTGAGAATGATAAGAAGGAATGTGAGGCTAACACGTGGCACTCATTTATTTTACTCTCATGGGCATTAAGGTAATTTTACATAACCAATTAATAATATAGCAATATCTATCATTAATAAAATAAGAGAGATTTTCGGGATTATTTCTACAACTATATTCTTGATCAACATGTTTATCTATGAATCTGATTCTTCCAATTCATGTATTTCCAGTTTGTTGCAACCATATACGCATACGAATTATGCAAAAAAAAAAATATACAAAATCGTCATTGTATTTTCAGTGTGTTTTAAACTCGTGTTAACTACTATATGAACTTACTGTGTTTTAAAAAATCGTCATTATGTGTTTTATACTCATGTTAACTACCCGTATTAACTTACTGTGTTTAATCAAAATCGATATTGTGTGTTTTAGACTCATGTAAACTACCCGGCCATTTGAACTTATTGGGTTTTATCAAAATCGTCATTGTGTATTTTAGACTCATGCTAACTACCTATCTGAACTTATTGTGTCTTTATCAAAACATTGTGTTATAACATCCATCAGAACTCAGTGTGTCTCAAACTTATGTTAAATACTCATCTGAATCCATTATGATGTTAAACACACAATACACATAAAACACAACATGATGTTAAAAACCATGCCATCCAAGCCAAACCTTGCCGGTAATGTCGGCATTCTTGCTTTCGTTTTGATGTTTTCGATGCGATATCATCCTCCGTCGGCTTCTTCATCCCCGTTCCTTAAAAAACACTCCAATAATTCTATGTTATGCGATGAAGACTAATGTTTAAACAAGTAAGACTTACGTTTGTATGTTACCCCAAATCTTTGATCCGATTCCATTAAAGGAGTTATTATAGTTGCCAGAAATAGGGATTTTTTTTGTTTTGGGAATCGCTCGAATCAACAAAAGTAGTTCATGGTAATTATTGAAGTCTCATTTAAATGTAGCGTTTGTTTTACTATTATGCCTCTAAATAGTTTAATTAAGTATTATAATTATAATACTATTTACAAAAATGCCACCAATTAGTCTACACCATAGATCTAACACATCCAATGATCATTATTCCTTCTTAGCCTTCTTACAAAACACCCCCTTTATACAGTATCCTTACCCATTGTATATATATCTATATACCTAATAAACAAAAGTCCATGAGGACACTTGGCACTCCCACATTCATCCTCAATTGTGGAGCCAATCATATTGTGCCAAGTGTCTCATTGTGGGATTTAATAAACTTTTTGATTTAAAAAAAAAAACAGAAAATATAAATATAACATAAAAAAAACGCGGACATATGTTATGTCTGTGTAATCGCCTCCTTCCCAAAACACATTCCTAACCCTAATCAGACGAATCTAGGCGATTCAACCATCCATTCATCTCCAATCTAAGGTAACCTCTCTTTCATTCTTATTTCATTCAATCCATCTTTATCCCTCAATTTCACGGTGTTTTTTTTCGTTTTTTTGTAATGTCTTTGTCGATTGAGTGTTTTTTTCCCTGTTTTGATTTGATTATTTATGTTTCCATTGTTGTGTTTATGTTACGACAAAGAAAACCTTCGTTTGCCCTTAATTAGGGTTCTTGATTGTTTGATTAGGTTTGTTGATTTTTTGATAAGGATTATTGAATGGATTTTGTTGTACTCAAACAGTGTTTTCTATTTTGATTTTACACTGATGATGTTCTGAAAAACTTTGGTTTTCAGAAGATTAGATTGTTATTTTTTTTTAATCAACTTTGTATGAACATTGTGAATATGACTAGATTATATAAAGTTTTCAATTGTTTGATTAGGTTTCTTGATTGTTTGATTAGGGTTCTTGAATGGATTTTGATGGACTAAGACAGTGTTTTATTTTTGATGTAAATAGATGATGTTAGGTCAAACTTGGGTTTTCCGAAGATTAGATTGTTGTTTTTTTTGAATCAAGTTTGTATGAACATCAAAAAATATGACTCGATTATATAAAGTTTTCAATTTGGGATTTTTCCAAAATTAATCTGTTTTCAAAATTTAATAGGTTTTAATATTTTACAGATTTGGCACTTATGTATTCATCAAATGATTCAATTTTAGTTATATGATATCATGTTTTAATATGTTTTTACTGATAATACAGTTGCTCTAAAGGTCGTCTCAGAATGGTTTATGGATTTTGGGTTAAATCCGAGGGCAGAGAACGTGTGTGTATGGTAAGCGACCTTTCTTATGCGTTAAAACTCTGTTGGTTGTTAGAATATTTTCATTGATCACTGTACAGTATTCGGATGGATAATGTTTATTAACTGAAAATCCAAGAGATTAGTTTATAATCAACTGTTTTTTGTATTGATTTGTAGGCGTTGCCCGGAGATTATAAGGAATGGATTACTAAGTATGGATTCCCTACTGGCATGACCAGAATTCATACGTTGGATCAGAGATCATTCGAAGTTAAAGTGATGAATATCGCTGGGAAGTGGTTTTTTTACAATGGGTGGAAGCACATGATTACAACGCTAAACTACCCAAGTGGTTGTCACTTTGTGTTTGAGTACGAAGAAATGCTCAACTGTTTTAATATGTATACTTTCCATCAGGATGCCATAGCTGCACCGGGCAAGTATTTCTACTGCAAACTTGATGACCCACTCAGTGATCTGAATCGCCTGGTATGTTTTTTAAATGATGTGTATAAACATGACATAACGCCTTAAATACATTAATATGTAGTAATGTTTCAACATTGTTTTTCAACTTTCCAGCATATAAGTGCCTTCGTTCATCATGGTTTGTACAATCGAAACCCTCCTATGGAACCGATTATGGTTAGCTCATTTCCAGGTAATATCATGTATATAATATATTGTTAGATAATAAGACTTTTTAAATTTTTGATGTTCATAATCATAACAGTATGCTGGAAATTCATCTTCTTTGCAGGGCATGTTTTCCAGATCCAACTTGAATACGATGGTCATGAGATTTTCATTACCCAGGGATGGCCGTACATGAAACAGAGGTTTAACATAACAGCGGATCATCTGATGGTGTTTGAAATTTACAACGAGGTTTGTTTGTCGATTTGAAATTTCAAAAAATATCATTAATTTTGTTTGAGATTTATATCATTAATTTGTACACCTTTCATGTGTTTCATTGTAAAATTAACAGAAAACATTGGAGTTGTCCATCTTTGAGAAAAACAAGCTGACCCTGCCTCCGGAGTTGTGGGAGGACGTTGAACAGCCCGAGGATGACCAAATTAATCAGGAGGAAATAGCTGTGGTTTCTGATGATGATGGAGAAGAGTATTCAGATGAAGATGATATGGAAACTGATGATGATGAATCTGGATCGGATGAAGATGTATCCGATATAGAAGATTGGGCCGTTCCAGTTGTTTTTGTTGTTGACAGGCATTTTGTAAGTATTATATGTTTAAGCAATCTGTTATAATCATTTTGATGCTAAATAAACCGTTTTATAAAAAATTTCATGTATGATTATTTGTTTTAGCGGATGAAGACACAATGGGCGAAGGCCAATGGCTTGAACAGGCCGCGCTCATTGACAATTAAGGATGCTGAGCAAAATAGCTGGGGTGTCTCTGTAGGTATTGAAGACAGGGGATCGAGTAAGCGTTTTTACATCAAAGGTATGTCTGTGTTTGTTGCTGACAATGATTTGCAGGCTGGTGATCAGGTGCATTTCCGTTGGTTTGAAAAACGAGGTCTGTTCAAGCTCTCTAAAGTAGTTAGGGTTGATGGTAATTAGGACGGGATTCAGTGGGTAGTTTTTTGGATATAAATCGCATACTTTTGGTCCTAAGTCGTGGTGGTTTTTGAAACAATACAGTGGTTGTGGGTAACTCTTAACACGATGGTTATGGTCGTTTTTTGGGATGATGATTAATGTTAGTGGTCACATACATTGATTTGTTTTTTGTGTTGATATGTGTTTTGAAAAATATATCACTCTTATGGTTTGTATTTACGACATATGATCTTCTATGTTTGAATAGTTAGCAATAATTTGGGAAATATGTTTTTTTTAGCACTAGGTAAATATGGTTAATATGATTTATTTGCCATAATGAGAATTAAAATTTGGACAACTATAGATTTTACAAATTGACTTTTTAAAAATTGTTTATTAAAACTTAAATTTGGTAAATTACATTACATTAAGTTTTGTCATTCTCATTATTAACATACTAAAATTTCGTAACTTTGACTTTTTTTTTGAAAAAGTCCCAAGTTTTAATAGTTTCCATTTTTATAGACATATACATGTTTTTTAATATTTTAAAGTCATAATTAATTAATAATTTTCAAAGTCAAACCGTTTTATGTTGACAAACAAGATTTTTGGAAAGCCAATCAATTAACGATGTGTAATTGACTACTTTTTATGGTTTCAATCAACCTATATTCGATTTGTCTTTAAACATCCTAATTTATTGCGTTGACTTTTTTCTGGTCAAATAGTGTTGCTGTGTAACTGTTAGCACTAGAGTATGGTTGTTTTTTGGGATTGTGATTAACTGTTATTGGTTACATACATTGGTTTGTTATACCTGTTGATATGTCTTTTGAGAAATAGATTTATGATATTCTTTTTTTTTTAATACATATGAATGCTTATTAACAAAGTCAAACATTTTATTTGAAAATATTAAATTTTTCGAATAACATTTTAAAAAAAAATTAAAACGTTTTTTAATATTTTAAACTCACAAGTAATTAATAATTTTCAAATTCAAACCGTTTTATGTTGAGAAACAAGATTTTTGGAAAGACAATCAATTAACAATGTATAATTTGACTACTTTTTATGCTTTCAATCAACCTATAATTTATCTATTTTTACATCCAAATTTATGCCGTTGACTTTTTCCTCTTAAAATTGTGTTGCTGTGTAACTGTTACCACCTTGGTTTGGTTGTTTTTGGTATTGTGATTAACTGTTAGTGGTTACATACATTGGTGTGTTTTTTACCTGTTGAATGCTTATTAACAAAGTCAACCGTTTTTATTTGAAAATGTTAAATTTATCCGGTACCATTTTAAAACAAAAGAAAACGTTTTCTCTTTATTTTAAAC
Organism: Ambrosia trifida; assembly: GCA_028751855.1. NCBI lineage: Eukaryota > Viridiplantae > Streptophyta > Magnoliopsida > Asterales > Asteraceae > Ambrosia > Ambrosia trifida. The sequence continues at coordinate 47,034,838 of CM054127.1, forward strand.
TCACAAGTAATTAATAATTTACAAATTAAAAAAGTTTTAATTTGACAAACAAGATTTTTTGATAGACAAAAAATTAGTCTTTTACTTTTTTACAATAAGATTTAATAAATAACTTTTATTTTCATAATTTCGGAAACTTTGACCACTTAATTTGATTGAAAATGTATTATGGAAACCTTTAAACTTAATCAATTAGATTGGCATTTCATATTTTGTTTCTATTTATATAATCAATACCAAAAATACAACATTTCTTCCTTATTTATAATTGGTATACGAAATTATATATACATGTAGAAATTTTTCGAACTTAATTCAGTTTTTTTCTTCTACATTTCGCAGGTAGTATATACTACTTTAGGTTCTTACATTTTTATTTATATATCACACGAGTACTAACATATTTTTGTTCGCAGTTATTTGTGATAACTATTACACACGTGCAGGCAGATGGATCCAAATAATGTAACATTTTTGAATGACATAACATGGCGGCTGAGTAATTACACAATCAAAGTTAAGGTACTTAGGCTTTGGAAGAGAGCAAATCGAAAGACACCAGGTGAAACTCTTGCCATTGATATGGTTGTTATGGATGAACAGGTTAGATTTTATATCATCAATTCCTTTGTCACATATATGTTACCAAAACTCGATTTAATATTTCCTGGTCAAATAATGTCTTCTAATTACATATTTTTACGCAGGGTTCTAAAATGCAAGCCATTGTGTGGAATAGATACATGAAGAAGCATGAAAAATTTCTACGTGAAAATGAATCATATTATATCTATAGACCACAACTAGCGGATAACAAATCTGTTAAACACTTTTCTAAAAATGACATATTATCTTTTACTTTTGAAACAAATCTTACAAAGTGTAACAGATTTGATGGTAGCCAATATGGTTTTAATTTCTCTTCTTTTGAGTCTATTAAGTCTGGTAACCTATCTCAAGAACAAAGGATTGGTAGTTTTCGAAGCCTTAATCTTTTATATATTTTTATACTTTTAATTTGTCTTCTTATTTATTAGTTGAGATAACATTTTAAATATTTTAGATTTCATTGGGTTTGTTGAAGAATGGAGTCCACCCGAGCCTATCGAAACAAAAGCTGGATTGAAAATGAAAATGAACCTACTCTTGATTGATCTAGAGTATGTGTTTCATTTTTCCCATTCATAATTTATTATCTCATAATCTTTCATGATATATTCATTTCTCATTTGTACGATTAATACTTAGGAAGAAATGTTTGGAATTTATGCATGCTCTAATAAAAAATGTATTGTATGTAGTGGGGTAAAAATGTCATGTTCTTTGTGGGATGAATATAGTGAGCAGATGTTTGAGTACATCAAGCAGAACGAAGCTGAAGTCCATGTAGTTCTTATTGTTCAGTTTGGTAGCTTTACCAATTATAAAGGTTTGTCATTTCTTGCAATTTGTATTACGTTTGACATTTTTTTTACTTTTTTTAAAAAAATAACGCTTGGTTTTTTATTTTTTTTTAGGTAATGTAAGTTTGCAAAATGGGTTCAATATAACTCGCCTGTTTATCAACGAAGATATTGACGATATTCGTGCTTTTAAGAAAAGGTGATATGTTTAAATTATCCTGTAATTATTTACATATATCTAAATATTTGACTTATTATATATATGTTATATTAATTTTTTTATTCTTACAGTTATATTGAAAAGTTTTTATCTACGGAATCATCGTCTGTGCAACGATCTCTTGGATCGTCTGGTAGTATGAATATTAATGATGAATTCTTGAATAAAACCCCTTTCAGCACTATTCGTGATCTTCCTTTGATAACAGAGGTAAGATTCAATTGATTTATCATATCATTATATACAAGTTTTTTTAAAAATTCATTTTTTAACCGATTCCTGTTTCTTTTGTAGGTGAACAAACAGGTCATTGTTCTTGGAACCATTAAGGGTGTCGATGATAAAGATGAGTGGTATTATTTGGGATGTGAGCACTGTAATCACAAGGTGGAGCCGACCTTAAGTTTACCTGATGATAATGAAGAAACAGATGTTACTTCGTTTAAACAGGTGTTAGTTTGCCCCAATAGAGAATGTCCAAAGCACATCGTCTCTGCTGATCCAGTGTATGCTTTATCTTAAATATGTACATCTTAAAGTAAAACAGTATTAAATTTGTTTACTAATATTTTGTAATTTGTAAATTTAGGTTCAGAGTACCTTTAAGGGTTCAGGATTTTACTGGTATTACATCCCTTACTTTATTTGATCGTGAAGCAAAGAAATTGCTGGGAATGTCAGCAATGCAACTTTTAGAAAAATCTAAGCAAGTAAGTTGTTTACACTCAGTCCAAAACAAATTAGTTATTTTGCTTTATATTATTTATGTCATTTGTTATTAAGGTTTCTGGTGAAGAAAAAACAACTCCAACTGAGTTTCATGATCTTGAAGACAAAAAGTTTGCGTTCAAAATTAAAGTGGGTCAATTCAATATTGACAAGCACCTAGACGGATATAGTATACGCAAGTTTACGAATGAGTCATCGATACTTTCTTCACTAGAACAAAAGTTCTCCGATATTCAGGTTTTTTATTCCCATCCTATATTCCTTTATAGGTTGCTTTTATAAAAATTTATTATTGTTTTACTATATAATGTGACACATACAAATCCTTTAATGTTTTTAGGTGGATCAACCTGGATTTGAAAGCTTGGATGGAGTTGAATCGTCTACACAAAATGCAGTCTCTCTTAAGGTTCTTTTCACCTATTAAATCACTCCCGCAATTTAATTTAAATTGCTACTATTATCAAACATTAAACCTTTCATTTACTTTTGTAGGATTCTGTTGGAGATAACAACACTCCAGAATCATCTTGCAGAGTTAGTCTGGTCCATGACGAGCAGGAAGTGAAGCGTAGCCTCGACAAAGTTTACGGTCTAGAAGATGATGCAAGTGAGTCTACTACCAAAATGCGTAAGGGTGATAAGAAAGTTTGCACCGACAAATCAGTTGAGATCCCCCTGTTGATCCCAAAGCTTGAAAAATAAGAACATTTATCCGTTTGTTTGCTTTTTTTTTTGGTGATTTTTTCTGAATGTTTGTTTATGGTTTGAAACAATTTGGTTTTTATTATGGTTTGTTTGATGTTTGCTACTATTTTTCATTTGAATTAGTTGTTGGTTTGAACATTTATGTTTTTTTCCTTACCTTTGGCAAATAATTGTTCGTTGTTGACTAAATTTTAATTATTTATACGTTATGTTGAATTATCTATAATAATCATAACATTATTCATAGGTCCACCTATATATAATTAACATTTTTTTATCATATTTATATTTTTTCAAACAATTTATCAAACATAAAGTTCTAATACATTCCATAAAATTATTCAACAAAATATGAGTAATACTTAATTATATTACGTTTTTAAAAACGTTTTTTTAAGTTAGTTTAATATAAAATTCTAAGTATTATAACTAAAGATTATGTTAAAATTACAAAGTTGCTATAGTACAGTTAATTTAAACAATTGTATTCTAATTACATACTTAATAAAAAAAACATAATAAATACTAAAAATAATTAAGTTGACTTTTTCGTTTTCTTTCAAATTCAAATACTATTTCTTTAATAATGGTAAGTATTTAAGCTTATTAATAAACATTTTTAATTACAAAATCTTTGTAATTACACACTTGCTAAAAATAAAAACCTATACATGTCCATAAATTAAAATTTTCGAAAAATTTGAACGTAATTACACCAAAAAATTCAAATCTTGAAATTCATTTAAATATGGTAAGTAATTAACCATATTAAAACAGTTTTGACTAGAATTTTTCTGTTTTTAAAAATCTATAAAACCCTACTACTATAAATCAAACCAACACCTTTCATATAAACGAATCCATTCAGTCTTACAGACAAATCAGAAGACTCAAATATTCAAGAGTTCATCTTTGCTTTTTTATGTTTTCTCTACTTTCTACCAAACAAGTTGAAGGTAAGTAATTCTTTTATTTCAATATTACATGTTTTCGCAGAACATGATTATCTACATGTTTTTTCTCTACTGTTCCATCAAAGAAGATGAAGGTATGTAATTCTTTAATTTCAATATTACATATTTTCGCATAACATGATGATTCGTACTTTATGTTGATTTATAATATATTGTTAGTTAAGTATTATGTATCGTTGAATGTTTATATATATATAAACCTATCATTCATAATTTTAAGTTTGTTTATATTTTGTTAAACTCTTATAATGCATTTTATGTAGAATTGCATCCTTTTAGTTGAAATGGGACGTAAAAGACTCTCTAACAGTTCGAATGGTAATTTTTTTGGCATAAATATACAATGTATTTATAATTTTATTATTTTTAATTTGTCATCTAATTTTTCGATTTTTTATAAGGTGATGACAAACGAACGCCATTATCTAATATCTCAAACGGTACACTTATTTCGTAGTTATATATGTCTTTATTTATATTATCGTTTACTTATGTAACTAATACGTAATTCTTCATAGTTATCTCCCATGAAGAAAAAGTTAGGATCGCGGCCGAGTGTCGTAGATATAGAAAATTACAACTGGATGCAAAGAGATGCAAGGTGAACAATCATAATAATGGAATTCAAAATGTGCCGCCAACTACAATATTTAATCGTTACTCCGTTGAAACTTCCAACCATTATATTCATCAAAGATCATCTTTCCAAAGTACATTGAATGTTTCTACACCCGGTAAATCAACGAATAACACTTTCTACTTTTAAGTCTTTCTATACAGTCTTAACTACCATTCCACATTTATAATTTAAGTCAATTTTATTTGTTCGTCTTTTTTTATAGTACAATTGCAACAAAATCATTTGTTTAATTTATCAAATGTTATTTTTATTTATTTATACTACATGTTTCACTGTATACGAATATCCTATTTTCTTATTGATTTCATTATAAAAACTAATACTATTTCATACGTTGTTTCTACGATTGAAGTCAATAAAAATATTGCAACGGAGTGTCCAAAATCCAGAAAACTACAAATGGATTCTAAGAGACTCAATGCTAATCAATGTCAAAATTCAAACTCATCAACATCCAGAAGTACTTTAGTTTCAATCGATATGCCATCCTTTAGATCAACCTTCAACAACCCATTTAACGCATCCTTCTCTGGTAATAAATTTGTATGCCATTTAAATATTCGATACCTTTACTTTTTAAATTGATGACAATTTTTTTACTCTAACACTTTCTCTTTGTTATTTCATTATGTATTATCAGGTTCCACACAAAGAACTTGTGACACCCGGCATGTTCGGCTTAAACATAATAGTAACATCTAAGTCTACCTTAGCGAGAAACGTTTATAAACAAACTTAACTGGGTTAGTTGAGTCGGGTCAATTAGGATTGTCCAGGGTCAATGATCTGGAGGATCATTGGGAGTCGTTTTGGGAATACATTAGTACCGGGTTCCGTCGTTGGTGACATTACATGAACTAATTAAGTATATGTGTAGATTACGGGTCGTGTGGTGGATTGCATGCTTACACTTGCTTAAATGATGTACGAATGATTATACGTGCCTAAACATGCTAAGTATAGACTATAGATGCTTGTTTATGTGTTAGGATGTGTTAGAATGCGTTAAACACGATAAACTGGAAAAGGTTAACATGTGTTAAAAGTGCTGTTAACATGTGTTAAAAAGTGCTGATGACCTGAATGTGGAAATGGGATCTGAAAAGTGGGCGAACGTAGAACAAAGTGGGCGAATGTGGAAGAGTTCCACATTCGACCACTAAAAAGTGGGCGAATGTGGAAGAGTTCCACATTCGACCACTAAAAAGGGGCGAATGTGGAAAAGTTCCACATTCGACCCCATGAAATGGGCGAACGTGCAGATGGTATAAATACCATCCTTAGCCATTTTTCACCATTTCACAAACCCTAAACGCCTCTAAACACTCTCTATCAGCTATTAACATTGGGGAAGGAGTTTTTGAGCTTGTTTTTCATAACCTAACTCTCTAAATCATTACAAGTGAAGATCTAAGGTGTGTTCTTCATTACAAATCCTTTTTAAACAATTTTGGCTTGTTTTAATCTAAACCCCAATGGGTCCAGATCTGATATCAACCTATTTTATGAATAAAAACCTTTCCTAACCAAAACCTATTCATAAACAATGAGTTTTTATGCAAATAAACATGTGTTAGTATGATATTATGCATTGTTTGATGATTTCTTGTTGTATAGATGATATGACAACAACTTAGGGCTGTTATTAATGATGGGTTATGATTGAAATATGTTACCTTTGATTGTTGATGGTGTTTTGATGATTAAAGGGGGTTTTTAGTTAGATTTAGGGTTGTTTTTGGGATGATTATGATAAGGTTATGATAGGGGTTTCTTGTTCATAATGATCCGAGTATGATAAACTGATTATTGATCGAATTCAGAAAGTTTCCTAATTGGGTAATATCTTCATGCATGGTGATGTGACATCTCCATAATTTACCATTTTAGGAAACTTGTAAAACGGATAGATTTTGGGGTAAAATTGGTAGGGTTTCGTAGGAATATACTAATGATGCTTGACTGCTGTAACTCGTGATGTTTCGTGATGTTTTCGGATGTTTTTCGACGCGTTTTTGGAAAAATCTGACATCAGGGTCGAAGGTGGATTCCAGGGGGCGAAGGTGGAAGACAAAGGGGCGAATGTGCTACAAAGGGGCGAAGGTGGAAGGAAAAGGGGCGAAGGTGGAATTTCAGGAACACCTTCGACCAAACAGAAACACCTTCGACCACTTACAAGCCACCTTCGACCACCCGGAACTACATTCGACCCTACGTTGACAAAAATGAGATTCTTGATGCAAACTAAGTGTTTTATGCTTGAACCTTGCGTGTAATCTATGTGTACTTGATTAGTTAGGGTAATGGGTCACCAACGGGATGGCGGGTCGGTCTAGTGTGTCGGTTGAACATTTAAACACGTTTTAAAACATACTTGATTATGATCTGGACAATCGGGGGCTAGATAACCTTATGGCTATTAGTCGGAACACTTATGTGAACATTTTGATAGATCTCCGGTAGAGGGATTATCAAGGGCCAAACATCTTTACTTATAATTGAAGAACGCTATCTAAGGTGAGTTCACGGCCCCACTTTTCATGCTTTAACTTTTGGGGGAGAAAACATGCGCTAAACAGTTTTGGTAACATATGTCATACTATGGTTTTAACTTTATATTGCTATACGATCTTTTGGAAAGTCCCGGGGGAAACCATGAATGTGCGGGTTTGCACAACGGGGGAAATGTGGATAGATCTATTGGGCGTGACCTGCCCCACTCGTCGGCTTGGAGGGCCGGGCGGGTGCATATTGTCTCGAACAGGAACATTATCGTGCTGAACATTACGGGCTGCTAAACATGCTAAACATTGCTAAACGTGTCCAGTAATGGTTTCCAATCGTAGTAGTAATAAAATATACGCCTAGCTAGCGTACTTGGTAGTATTGAGATAGTATGGACATGGTATCACTTGGTAACTCTTTTTGAACAAACCTGTGAACTCACCAGCATTATATGTTGACATCTTTTGGCATGTTTTTCTCAGGTCGCTAAGGTAGCAACAACTGGATCTAGGCGCACGAGTCGGCACGGGCGTCTAGGGTTTAGAGCATGGTCTTCATTAAACATTTGAACTATGTCTTTTGGGTTGTAAACATTTAAAGCTTCCGCTACAGTTTATGCTTTTATAATTATATCTTTTGGGTTTTGTGTTATGCATATAGTGTTGTTTATTGTGACCGTTGACTTGAATCCTGGTTTGTCATGCGCCTCGCGGTAAAACCCCGCAAGTGGAATTTGAGGGTGTTACAGATGGTATCAGAGCCACTCCTGTGCCGTTCGGGATGGTGGGTGCACACCTCATCAGGGACGATGAGACTCTAATAGGGGGTGAATGTGACACCCCAGGAACACACCTCATCAGGGACGATGAGACTCTAACAGGGGGTGAATGTGACACCCCAGGAAAACCCCACATCGGCCGTGGCCAGGAGAGATCCTTGGTTCATAAGTAATGTCTTGCCTCTTAAATCACCAACGCGTTTTGGGGCTTAATGTTAGTGGATGAGAGGAGAACTCCACAGTTAAGCGTGCTCAGGTGGGAGAAATTTCAGGATGGGTGACCTCCTGGGAAGTCTCCACTTGGGCAACCAAAAACAAATCCGTGAGCTCTGGATGGGCAAAGTTGACTTGAATCCTGGTTTGTCTGGTGCTCGTGGTGGTGGACGTCGTGGTGGTGGTCGTGGCGGCGGTGGTCGTGCCGGAGGCGGTGGTCGTGGGAACATCAACATGACCCAAGCTGAGCTGAACAACTTGCTCCAGCAGCAAGTGAACATGGCTATGGCTAATTTCCAGGCCGGGATTAATGCCATGGGTGGTGAGTTGATTTCTGTCGACCTTGCCTCATTTTTGAGTTTCGTGTCCTTTCGTTTGTGTTTTACTCGTGTACCGTGTTTCAGGTGTTGGTGCCAATCCACCCCCACCTCAGTGCTCTTATAAGAAGTTTAGGGACTGTCAGCCCCATAACTTCGCTGGAACTGAAGGGGCAGTGGGACTGCTCCGATGGTTGGAGAAGGTTGAATCTGTGTTTGTCATGTGTAACTGTCCTGCTGGGGACCGAGTGAAGTATGCTACTGCGACATTTGAGGGGCCTGCATTGTCGTGGTGGAATGCTACTACTCAGAATATGGGACTGGGGGAGGCTATTGCTATGCCTTGGGCAGAGTTTGTGCAGCTTTTGAGAGGTGAGTACTGTCCGAGGGAGGAGATACAGAAGTTGGAGCATGAGGTCTGGAGTTACAAGATGGTTGGGTCGGAGGTTGAGGAGTATACTGTGAGGAGGAACGAGCTGGCGGTGTTGTGTCCTGACTTACACACACCCGAGTACAGGAGGATCGAGCACTATGTGTCTGGACTAGTGCCCGAGATTGCTGGGTTGGTGGCTGCTGGGAATCTTCCCACTATTGCTGAAGTTGTCCGATCAGCTCATCGGATGACTAACCTGAAGGTGGCGGAAGGCGTTTTGCCACCCAAGGGTACTACTGTGAAGACTACTGAGGGGAACAAGAGGAAGTGGGAGAGTGTGGGGAAGAGTGTGGTGCCAGCTCAGCCGGCAAAGAAGTTTGATACGTCTGGGTCTTCTTCTGGGGCGAAGACGGGTGGGTATGTCGGAAAGCATCCCAAGTGTAACAAGTGTGGCTTTCACCATTCGGGGAATTGTGATCGAGCTCGTTGTCATCGGTGCCAAAAGTTGGGACACCATGCTAAGGATTGCAAGGTGGCGCTCACCCCAACTCAGACTCCTGCGGCTACTCCTGCTCCTGCTGCTCAGGGGACTCAGGGGAGGCAGGGGTGTTATAACTGTGGTGACACGGGGCACTTCAAGCGTGATTGTCCCAAGCTGAAGCAGGGCGATGATGGGAGGGGCGGAAACGGTAGCGGTAACGGGAATGGCGGCGGAGGCAGGACTGCGCGTGCTTTCGTCATTGGGTCTGCGGAGGCTAGGCAGGATCCAGACACAGTTACCGGTACGTTCCTTCTCAACAATCGCTATGTTTCTGTTTTATTTGATTCTGGTGCCGATAAGAGCTTCGTATCTGTGGATGTTAGTCAGTTGCTAGATATAGTACCCACACCTTTAGAGGCTAAGTACTTGATAGAATTGGCTAATGGTAAGAACATCGAGGCAACTCATATCCTTAGGGAGTGTCACTTGGAACTGTCGGGTCTGTCATTCCCCATTGACCTTATGCCTGTACCTTTGGGTAGTTTCGATGTCGTTGTGGGCATGGACTGGTTATCGTTGTATCGTGCAGAGATTGTTTGCTTTGACAAGGTTATTCGGATCCCTCTCCCCGATGGAGAAATTCTTTCGGTTCATGGCGAGAAAAGCGGTGCTCCGCTGAGTATCATTTCCAGCATGAAAGCCCGTAAGTATCTTCGGAAGGGCTGTTCGGCCATTCTGGCACTTGTTAACGTTTCTACTGACGGTGAGAAGAAGATCGAGGATATCCCGGTGGTTCGTGACTTTCCTGATGTGTTTCCTGATGAGTTGCCTGGTCTTCCTCCCCATCGTCAGGTTGAGTTTGGTATTGATCTTTCTCCGGGCGCAGCTCCTATTGCCCGAGCTCCGTATCGTCTTGCACCTCCCGAGATGCAAGAGTTATCCAGCCAGTTACAGGAACTCTTGGAAAAGGGTTTCATTCGACCGAGCTCGTCCCCGTGGGGAGCTCCTATTTTGTTTGTGAAGAAGAAGGACGGGAGCCTTCGTATGTGTATTGACTACCGTGAGCTGAACAAAGTGACCATCAAGAATCGTTATCCTCTTCCTCGCATTGATGATCTCTTTGACCAGCTTCAGGGCTCTAGCTACTACTCGAAGATTGATTTGCGGTCCGGTTATCACCAGTTGCGCGTCAGGGAAGCTGACATCCAGAAGACTGCTTTTCGCACTCGTTATGGCCATTTTGAGTTCTTGGTCATGCCTTTCGGTCTCACTAACGCACCGGCGGTGTTCATGGATTTGATGAACCGCGTTTGTAAACCGTACCTGGATAAGTTTGTCATCGTGTTCATTGATGACATTCTGATTTATTCCAAGAACAAGGCGGATCATGAGGAACATCTGCGGTTGGTCTTGGAACTTTTGAGACGGGAGCAATTGTATGCTAAGTTCTCAAAGTGTGATTTTTGGTTACGTGAAGTTCAATTCCTAGGGCATGTGGTGAATGAACTGGGAATTCATGTCGATCCGGCTAAGATCGAAGCTATTAAAGACTGGGAAGCACCAAAGACGCCATCTGAGGTGCGGCAATTCCTGGGTCTTGCAGGTTACTATCGGCGTTTTATCGAGGGATTTTCGAAGATCGCTCAACCCCTCACCGCTCTCACCCAGAAGGACCGAAAGTTCGACTGGGACGAACCACAGGAATCAGCATTTCAGATGCTGAAGCTTAAACTTTGTTCTGCACCTATCTTATCCCTTCCTGAGGGTACGGATGATTTCGTTGTGTACTGTGATGCTTCCATACGGGGTCTTGGTTGCGTGTTGATGCAGCGCGGGAAGGTTATTGCTTATGCTTCTCGTCAACTCAAAGTTCATGAGAAGAATTACACTACTCATGACTTAGAACTGGGTGCAGTGGTCTTTGCGTTGAAAATCTGGAGACATTACTTGTACGGTACCAAGTGTGAAGTTTACACCGATCACAAGAGTCTCCAGCATATTTTCGACCAGAAGGTGTTAAACATGCGGCAGCGTCGTTGGGTTGAACTCTTGAACGACTACGACTGTGCGATTAAGTACCATCCTGGCAAGGCAAACGTTGTGGCGGATGCCTTGAGCAGGAAAGAGTCGGCGAAGCCTCGGCGTGTCCGAGCCTTGCAGCTTACCATTCATTCCTCCTTACCTGACCGGATCCGTTCGGCTCAGGTGGATGCCTTGAAGGAGGAAAACCTTAAGGCCGAAACGATGCACAGTGCGGACAAACACCTTGAGCTTAGGTCTGATGGCCTACACTACTTCGCTGGGCGTGTTTGGGTTCCTTTACTCGGGGGATTACGGGAGCTTGTCTTGGACGAGGCTCACAAATCCCGGTATTCTATTCATCCAGGCTCCGATAAGATGTATCAGGATCTGAAGATACTTTATTGGTGGCCGAACATGAAGGCTGATATAGCCTCCTATGTGAGCAAATGCTTGACCTGTGCTAAGGTCAAGGTGGAGTATCAGAAGCCGTCTGGTCTCCTACAGCAACCTGAGATTCCAGAATGGAAGTGGGAGCGGATCACGATGGATTTCGTCACCAAACTACCGAGATCACCAAGTGGCTGTGACATGATTTGGGTGATCGTCGACCGGTTGACGAAATCGGCACACTTCATACCTATTAAGGAAACGGATGGACTCGAGCGGTTGGCTCGGCTCTACCTTAAGGAGGTGGTTTCTCGGCACGGGGTGCCTGTTTCTATCATTTCTGATCGTGACTCCCGCTTTGCTTCGCGTTTCTGGAAGGCTCTTCATAAAGCCTTGGGTACTCAGCTGGATATGAGTACGGCTTATCATCCGCAAACTGACGGGCAGAGTGAGCGGACGATACAAACACTGGAGGACATGCTGCGGGCATGTGTCATCGATTTTGGCAAAAGTTGGGAGATTCACCTGCCGTTGGTGGAATTCTCCTACAACAACAGCTATCACTCTAGCATCAAGGCAGCTCCGTTCGAGGCTCTTTACGGACGGAAATGCCGATCACCACTTTGTTGGGCCGAGGTAGGCGAGAGCCAGCTCACTGGTCCGGAACTGGTGTACGAAACTTCGGAGAAAATCGTACAGATCCGTAACCGTTTGGCAGCTGCGCGGGATCGTCAGAAGAGCTATGCCGATCGCCGTCGCAAACCGCTAGAGTTCCAGGTTGGGGACAAGGTACTTCTGAAAGTTTCACCATGGAAGGGCGTCATACGCTTTGGAAAGCGTGGCAAACTTAACCCTCGTTACGTCGGACCGTTCGCAATCCTGGATCGGATTGGGCCGGTGGCATATAGACTTGACTTACCGGCGGAGCTCGGTAGTGTGCACAACGTCTTCCATGTGTCTAACTTGAAGAAGTGTTTGGCTGATGAATCTCTCATTGTACCACTGGAAGAGATCAAGGTGGATGATCGTCTTCGCATTGTGGAGGAACCTGTCGAGATTCTGGATTACAAGATTCGTAGCCTTCGGCGGAGTAAAATCCGCATTGTTAAAGTTCGTTGGAACTCGGATCGTGGACCGGAGTTCACGTGGGAACGAGAGGACCAGATGAAGGCTAAGTACCCTCATCTCTTTCCGAAGCGCGCGTTCGAGTCCAGGCATGTTACTGCTGAAGCAGAGTGAATCTCGGGGCGAGATTCCCTTTCAACGTGGGGATGATGTGACAACCGGTAACCTTTCTTTTCGTTTTCTTCCTTTTCGCCTTTTTCATTTTGGGCTTCGTGCAATTTTCGGGACGAAAATTCTTTCAACGTGGGGATGATGTGACACCCGGCATGTTCGGCTTAAACATAATAGTAACATCTAAGTCTACCTTAGCGAGAAACGTTTATAAACAAACTTAACTGGGTTAGTTGAGTCGGGTCAATTAGGATTGTCCAGGGTCAATGATCTGGAGGATCATTGGGAGTCGTTTTGGGAATACATTAGTACCGGGTTCCGTCGTTGGTGACATTACATGAACTAATTAAGTATATGTGTAGATTACGGGTCGTGTGGTGGATTGCATGCTTACACTTGCTTAAATGATGTACGAATGATTATACGTGCCTAAACATGCTAAGTATAGACTATAGATGCTTGTTTATGTGTTAGGATGTGTTAGAATGCGTTAAACACGATAAACTGGAAAAGGTTAACATGTGTTAAAAGTGCTGTTAACATGTGTTAAAAAGTGCTGATGACCTGAATGTGGAAATGGGATCTGAAAAGTGGGCGAACGTAGAACAAAGTGGGCGAATGTGGAAGAGTTCCACATTCGACCACTAAAAAGTGGGCGAATGTGGAAGAGTTCCACATTCGACCACTAAAAAGGGGCGAATGTGGAAAAGTTCCACATTCGACCCCATGAAATGGGCGAACGTGCAGATGGTATAAATACCATCCTTAGCCATTTTTCACCATTTCACAAACCCTAAACGCCTCTAAACACTCTCTATCAGCTATTAACATTGGGGAAGGAGTTTTTGAGCTTGTTTTTCATAACCTAACTCTCTAAATCATTACAAGTGAAGATCTAAGGTGTGTTCTTCATTACAAATCCTTTTTAAACAATTTTGGCTTGTTTTAATCTAAACCCCAATGGGTCCAGATCTGATATCAACCTATTTTATGAATAAAAACCTTTCCTAACCAAAACCTATTCATAAACAATGAGTTTTTATGCAAATAAACATGTGTTAGTATGATATTATGCATTGTTTGATGATTTCTTGTTGTATAGATGATATGACAACAACTTAGGGCTGTTATTAATGATGGGTTATGATTGAAATATGTTACCTTTGATTGTTGATGGTGTTTTGATGATTAAAGGGGGTTTTTAGTTAGATTTAGGGTTGTTTTTGGGATGATTATGATAAGGTTATGATAGGGGTTTCTTGTTCATAATGATCCGAGTATGATAAACTGATTATTGATCGAATTCAGAAAGTTTCCTAATTGGGTAATATCTTCATGCATGGTGATGTGACATCTCCATAATTTACCATTTTAGGAAACTTGTAAAACGGATAGATTTTGGGGTAAAATTGGTAGGGTTTCGTAGGAATATACTAATGATGCTTGACTGCTGTAACTCGTGATGTTTCGTGATGTTTTCGGATGTTTTTCGACGCGTTTTTGGAAAAATCTGACATCAGGGTCGAAGGTGGATTCCAGGGGGCGAAGGTGGAAGACAAAGGGGCGAATGTGCTACAAAGGGGCGAAGGTGGAAGGAAAAGGGGCGAAGGTGGAATTTCAGGAACACCTTCGACCAAACAGAAACACCTTCGACCACTTACAAGCCACCTTCGACCACCCGGAACTACATTCGACCCTACGTTGACAAAAATGAGATTCTTGATGCAAACTAAGTGTTTTATGCTTGAACCTTGCGTGTAATCTATGTGTACTTGATTAGTTAGGGTAATGGGTCACCAACGGGATGGCGGGTCGGTCTAGTGTGTCGGTTGAACATTTAAACACGTTTTAAAACATACTTGATTATGATCTGGACAATCGGGGGCTAGATAACCTTATGGCTATTAGTCGGAACACTTATGTGAACATTTTGATAGATCTCCGGTAGAGGGATTATCAAGGGCCAAACATCTTTACTTATAATTGAAGAACGCTATCTAAGGTGAGTTCACGGCCCCACTTTTCATGCTTTAACTTTTGGGGGAGAAAACATGCGCTAAACAGTTTTGGTAACATATGTCATACTATGGTTTTAACTTTATATTGCTATACGATCTTTTGGAAAGTCCCGGGGGAAACCATGAATGTGCGGGTTTGCACAACGGGGGAAATGTGGATAGATCTATTGGGCGTGACCTGCCCCACTCGTCGGCTTGGAGGGCCGGGCGGGTGCATATTGTCTCGAACAGGAACATTATCGTGCTGAACATTACGGGCTGCTAAACATGCTAAACATTGCTAAACGTGTCCAGTAATGGTTTCCAATCGTAGTAGTAATAAAATATACGCCTAGCTAGCGTACTTGGTAGTATTGAGATAGTATGGACATGGTATCACTTGGTAACTCTTTTTGAACAAACCTGTGAACTCACCAGCATTATATGTTGACATCTTTTGGCATGTTTTTCTCAGGTCGCTAAGGTAGCAACAACTGGATCTAGGCGCACGAGTCGGCACGGGCGTCTAGGGTTTAGAGCATGGTCTTCATTAAACATTTGAACTATGTCTTTTGGGTTGTAAACATTTAAAGCTTCCGCTACAGTTTATGCTTTTATAATTATATCTTTTGGGTTTTGTGTTATGCATATAGTGTTGTTTATTGTGACCGTTGACTTGAATCCTGGTTTGTCATGCGCCTCGCGGTAAAACCCCGCAAGTGGAATTTGAGGGTGTGACAGAACTCCTTTGTCCAATATTACAAACGGTATCATAATACTATGTTATACACGTTTTATTTTTACATTAGTTCTTTATTTTAACATTAAACGTTTATTGAATATACAACCTGATATTATTTTTATCCATAGTTTCCGTGCCTGAAGTCCAAAGACAAAAATCTGCAGAGTTACGAAACGTTAGAAAAGCACAACTAGATTCAAAAAGACGTAAAGTTGGTTCTGTTGGTAGACCTCGAAAACAACCCACTGTTGCACATGAGTGTTCAAATGATGACACGCTAAGAACTCCTACTTATCCAACCCCATCTCGTACAATTTGCTTTGTGTCGATTAATGTAATGAATTTCTGAATCTTATTAATACTAACTTTTAAATGTTATTATTAATTACAGGTGGACTTACTGATGTTAATACGGTCTCACTTGCATCATCTTCTGCTCAAAGAGAACCGATTAATACATCAAGGAATAATCGACGTTGCATCTCACCTGTCCGAATGGTTACTTTGTCTGACGAAGAAAATGTGGAACCTCAAACAATTGAAGGCTTGCAATTTAAGGGTGTCTCTAAAGGTAAATATTAAATTTACAAAACATTTAAAAGCCTTTTTTTTCTTTTATAAGTTAATTTTATTTTATTTATTCTGTTTGCAAGATTATCTGGATCATGGTGATCAAACGGTTGTATGTCAAATGTGTAATGCAAAGTTGTGGAGGTCAGAAGCTATTAGAAGCGTAAATGTTTGTGGAAAAACAACCTATTTGCTATGTTGTGGTTATGGAAAGGTACAACTTCCAGATTTCAAAGAGAGCAATTCAGATTATCAGAACCTTTTCAAGAACATAGAATTAAAGAGCAAATATTTCTTAAAGCACATTCGCCGCTTCAATTCTATGTTTTGTTTTACTTCAATGGGAGGGAAGGTTGATTCAAATATCAATAGTGGAAAGGCTCCCTTCATATACAGAATAAGTGGTGAGAATTATCACACGATGGGTGGTCTTCTTCCTTATGATGGTTCGAAACCGAAGTTTTCGCAGTTATATATATATGACACTGAAAATGAAGTTTCAAACCGAAAAAACATTTATAGGTAATATTCTACAAATTTTATTCTACTTTTTTTTAGCCCTGTATATAAATTTTAATGTATTAAATTTTTTTTTTTCATTCTTTTCAGTAAGGAAAAGGAAAAGTGTAAGGATATTTCTGACCTCCTTGACATTGAAATCATTCAGTACCTGAAGTCGATGTTAGACTCAAATAATGCGCTTGTGAAAAGTTATAGGAGTGTACGGGATCGATTTCATGAAAATCCAAAAGTTACCCTTAAGTTGCGTCTTATTGGTAGGAGAACTAAAGATGGCCGAACATACAACCTACCAACTTCGTCAGAAATCGCTGCTCTTATTTTTTCAGACAATGATGAGCAGCTTGACAATAGAGATATTGTCGTCGAATCAAGATCAGAGGGACTTCAGCGTATATCTGAACTTCATCCGTCGTATCTAGCCTTGCAGTATCCATTGCTTATTCCCTTTGGAGAAGATTGTTATAGGGTTGATATACCACATAGGGAAGAGAGGAAATCTAAAAAGAAGGTGGATTCAAAGTGTTCAATGAGAGAGTATTTTGCATATCATATTCAGGACAGAGTTGGTAAGTTCTCATTGATTTTGAATGCTAGGCGGCTTCTTCAACAGTTTTTGGTTGACGTTTATACAATGATTGAGAGTGAGCGCTTATTTTATGTCCGTTTCCAGCAAAGTAAACTTAGGTGTGAAACTTATACTAATCTTCAAACGTTGAACCAAAATGGACCTACTGACTTGGCAAAAGTAGGGACACCTGTGATTTTACCCTCTTCTTTTACTGGTGGTGCACGCTACATGAGAGAAAATTATCTTGATGCAATGGCTATTTGTAAAAGGCATGGATACCCTGATTTTTTTATTACAATCACATGCAATCCAAAATGGCCTGAAATTAGACGGTTTCTTAAAGACAAGAAGACAAATCCAGAAGACAGGCCAGATATTTTAGCTAGACTATTCAAAGTTAAGCTAGACTCAATCATGAAAGATTTACGTGAAAAAGCACTATTGGGCAAAACTTCAGCAGGTAAAATTGATTACCAAAAAAGAAACCTCCAATATATATTCATATATTAGCATCTTTATTCATTTATACTAATACAATTCTTATTTGTTGTTTCTAAATAGTAACGTGTTTTATTATATTGTTTTACTTTATGTTTCAGCTGTCTATACTATAGAGTTCCAAAAACGTGGACTGCCCCATGCTCATATCTGTTTGTTTCTTAAAGAAGCCAGTAAGCTACCCACAATTGAACACGTTGATCGTTTTGTTTCGGCTGAAATCCCTGATAAGAATCTTGATCCGGAGTTGTTTAGTCTTGTGAGTGACTTTATGATGCATGGACCATGTGGGCGTGAATATCCGAACTGTCCGTGCATGCTTGACGGTAAGTGCTCCAAGAAATTTCCAAAGAAGTTTTCTCCTGCTTCAACTTTAGATTCAAATGGATATCCGGTTTATAGAAGAAGAGAGTCAGGGGTATTTGTTGAAAAAGGAACTGCTACTTTAGACAATAGACATGTGGTCCCTTATAATGCAAAACTTTTAAGGCGTTACCAAGCTCATATCAATGTTGAATGGTGTAACCAGGCCGCTTCAATTAAGTATTTATTTAAATACATTAATAAAGGACCTGATATGGCTAAAGTTGCTTTTGTAGAAGATAATGGAGAAGGTGAAGAAGTGATGCAAAGAGATGAAATCAAAAAACATTTTGATTGTAGGTTCCTTTCAGCATGTGAAGCTTCGTGGAGAATATTTAAAAATGAAGTGCATTATAGATACCCTCCAGTTATAAGGCTTCCATTTCATCTGCCCGGTGAGCAAAGTGTTGTATATGGTCCAAAAGAAAATATTCAAAATGTGCTCGACAAACCAACGGTGGCTGCCACAATGTTTCTAAAATGGATGGAACTGAACCGAAACGAAGCTGTGGCACGTGAACTAAGTTACATTGAAATCCCAAGTAAATTTGTATGGAAAGAGGAAGAAAAAAAATGGGACTTTCGAAAGATGGGTAAGGCAATTGGTCGTGTTCACATGGTTAATCCATCTATGGGCGAGGCGTATTTTTTGAGAGTGCTTCTAAATAAAGTAAAAGGCCCTAGATCATTTGAGGAGATAAGAACGGTCAATGGAGAAATCTTACCAACATTTCGTGATGCATGTTATGCTCTTGGCCTCTTAGACGATGACAAAGAATATGTAGAAGCTATTGAAGAGGCTCATTATACAGGTTCTGGATATTGTCTTCGTAATTTGTTTGCGATGATGTTGCTTTCTAATACCTTATCTAGACCTGAGCATGTTTGGGAAAAATCATGGAAGTATCTGTCAGATGGTATTATGCGTAGACACGAAGACGTATTCCAAATTGAAGGTAACAAATTTTAATTTCGAAATTTAATGAAATTATTTTTTTTAATGTCCCTTTTATTTTAAATTGAATGTTCCAAACTTTTTCGTTTTTAGGTTTGTCTCTTCCTGATGAACAAATAAAGAACCTTACGTTGCTTGAAATTGAGAAACAATTGCTTCGGAATAACTCAAGCCTGCGTAGGTTTCCTTCTATGCCTTATCCTGATAATGATTCCATATCATCTGCAAATAACCGTTTGATTCTTGATGAGCTGAATTATCAAGTAAGTACGTTGGCTGAGGAATTTCATACCTATTCACGTTCTTTAACTGATGAGCAACGTTCAATTTTTAATCAAATCATACATGCGGTTGATGGTAACAAAGGTGGGCTATTCTTTGTTTATGGTTTTGGAGGAACTGGTAAAACCTTTTTATGGAAAACGTTGTCTGCTGCCATAAGATCTAAAGGACAAATTGTTTTGAACGTTGCATCCAGTGGTATTGCTTCTCTGCTGTTATCTGGTGGAAGGACAGCGCATTCTAGGTTTCGTATACCTTTGAATGTTACTGAACAATCATTGTGCGGTATAAAGCCCAATAGTGATATTGCTGATTTATTGAAGCAAACTAAGTTAATTATTTGGGATGAAGCTCCAATGATTCACAAGCATGCTTTTGAGGCACTTGATCGTACAATGAAAGACGTCCTGCAGTCAAATTCTTCACCTAATTCTGATTTGCCTTTTGGTGGTAAGGTTATGGTTTTTGGTGGTGATTTTAGACAGATCCTTCCGGTTGTTCCAAACGGTAGTAGAAGAGATATTTTAAATGCATCAATAACTTCTTCTCCTATTTGGAATAGTTGCAAAGTCCTCACTTTAACAAAAAACATGAGGTTAACTTTAGGTAACAACACGTCTGAATCCGATGAAACAAAGGCATTTGCAAACTGGCTTCTTGAATTAGGTGAGGGTAAAGTTGGTGAGTCAATTCATGATGATGAGTTTGATGTGGAAATTCCAGATGATCTTCTTATTAAGGGTACATCAGATCCGATTTCTAGATTAATTGACTTCGTCTACCCTTCACTTATCCAACTTTACAAAGATAAGGATTACTTTGGAGAACGAGCAATACTTGCACCTACAAATGAAGTCGTACATGATATAAATGAAAGGCTTCTTGCATTGTTTCCTGGAGATGAAGTCGAGTATCTGAGCTCTGATAGTATATGTCAGATTGAGAATGGTAATAACCGTTCACAGGAAGACTTATACTCTCCTGATGTCCTTAATGGTTTAAAAATTTCTGGGTTACCTAACCATCGTTTAGCACTTAAAGTCGGTGTACCCGTCATGTTGTTGCGAAACATAGATCAACAAAATGGTTTGTGCAATGGAACGAGGTTACGAATCACCAGACTTGCAAAGCGTGTTATTGAAGCCGAGATCATATCAGGTGGAAACATTGGTACCAAAACTCTTATTCCAAGAATAAATTTGATACCATCTGATATCAAGATTCCAGTAAAGTTCCAAAGGCGTCAATTCCCAATAAGCGTATGTTTTGCAATGACCATCAATAAAAGCCAAGGACAGTCTTTATCAAAGGTTGGATTGTATTTAAGAAACCCTGTATTCTCACACGGCCAGCTTTATGTCGCATTATCAAGAGTTAAAAGCAGGGCAGGCGTGAAGTTACTTATACTGGATGCTGATGGGAAAGTGATGACTAAAACAAAAAATGTTGTTTATAAGGAAATTTTTAGCGATATTTGAATAACTGTGTATTCGTTGCTTTTAAATTTTAATAAAATGTTTCTACTTTACTTTTTCTTATACGTTATACTACTCCAAATAATCGTACGTTGGTAAACTGCGTGTAACGCGGGCAATTATCTAGTATTTAATAACCTTTTTATTTGATAAAGCTAGTTATCTCACTAAACTATTTTGTAAAAGAATAACATGTTATGAAAAGTCATATATGGTTGAATAGTTAGCTTTATGTTGTTTGCAGCTGGTTACACTTTGTGAGTTTAAATTTAAAAGTTTCATATCTAAGCTATATATATAGGGGTGCAAATGAGCCGAGCCTAGTCGTGTAGGAGCTCGATCAGGCTCGAACTCGAGCTCGATTAAGTTATAAGAGCTCGAGCTCGGCTCGTTTAGTATTTATTAGTTAATATGTTAAATAAAAATAGTATAAATAATAGTTCATTTAGGCTCATGAGCTCGATAAGTGAAGCTCGAGCTCGGGGCTCGTTTACTAAACAACTTTAAATGAGTGGTAAATATTATTAGATATAAAAAAAAAAACCTAATATTACACTAGGCTCGATAAGGCTCGACGAGCCTAATGAGCTTCACATGCCAACCTCGAGCTCGAGCTCGATAAATAAACGAGCTTTGTTTTAGGCTCAAGATCGGCTCGAGCTCGATAAAGCTCGACTCGTTTTGAGCTTTACTGAAACGATATCGAGTAGCTCGCGAGCTGCTCGGCTCTTTTGCACCCCCTATATGTATGTAACATGTTTGGAGTATAACACTAACTTACATTAGAATCTCCGTTAAATTTATATAAATAACCATTTACATTCTTAATTTGAAAAATAAAGAATTACAAGTAGTACCTAACAATCTACTGCGCCCCCACTTGGCGTCGACCTTCACTAATAGCACTAGTGCCATCCACGTCCCGAATATCACACCATATCTATCCTTTGAACCCTAGCTCGTATCACCATTAAGGGTGCTAAATGGGTAATCTACGTGGGACTCAAAATCAACATGAACCCGAAAATTTGACATGTACACAACAGACTTGAAATTGTGCCAATGACACATAAAATCGAACAAGACATGAATATTTACCGATTGAAAAAAACACGACCCGTTTACCCTTATTTTTACTATTTTTTTTACTTTTTTGCATTTAATACTCTAAAATTATAAAACTTATAACTAAAAACACAAATGTGTATAAAACTATTGAGCTAAATTATAAACGTCTATGTTAAATGTTAGTTTCCTTTCTAACTTTTTGACTTTTCAAACCACCATAATGTGCTCTTGAAATGACAAAACTAAGGGGCTGTTTGGTAATTCTCTTAATGAGGCTCTGAACCATTCAGCACTGAATGATTCAACATTTAGCTCGTTTGTTTCAGTTTCTGAATGGAATGGTTAAGGCTGAATCATTAAGATTTAAGATGTTGCTGAACCATTAAGTATTGAACCATTAAGCACTGAACTAGGCTGAACCTTAATGAGGCTCTCCTACCAATGTGGGACAAGAACACTAATCATTAAGAGGTCCAACTTAATGATTCAGCACTTAACCATTCAGACCTCATAATCATTCAGCACTTAATCAACCAAACAGCCACTAACACTAATAACCTTTTTAAAAACATTGAGATATATGAACACTAAGGGGTTGTTTGGTTGATTAAGGGGTTGTTTGGTAAGCCTCTTAACGAGGCTCTGAATCATTCAACGCTAAATGATTCAGCATTCAGCACGTTTGTTTCAGCTTCTGGATGGAATGGTTAAGGCTAAACCATTAAGATTTGGGATGTTGCTGAACCATTAAGCACTGAACTATTAGGCACTTAACTAGGCTGAACCTTAATGAGACTCTTCTACCAATGTGGGACAATAAAATTAACCATTAAGAGGTCCAATTTAATAATTCAGCACTTAACCATTCAGACCTCTTTAACCATTCAGACATCTTAATGATTCAACACTTAATCAACCAAACAGCCCCTAAGTGCCGAATCGTTAAGAGGTTTGAATGGTTAAGAGGCTTTAAATGATTAAGTGTTGAATAGTTCAGCTATCTACCAACTCTGAATGGTTCAACTCTTAACCATTCTATTCAGAGCATTTTTTAGGTTGAGACAAACAGTCTGAATGTTGAACTATTCAAAGCTGAATGGTTCAGAGCCTCATTAAGAGACTACCAAACATGCCCTAAGTATGGGAGTAATCATCTGTCACTAGAGGTGCAGCTTCTTTTGGGTTCGAGGGGGCTTTGGCCCCACCGATGTTTGACGCAGCGGTAAAATTTTGCGATTTTCGTAGGTAAGTTGAATCCGGCCCTCACCGATTTGATCTTCCGATCACTACCAATCAAAAAATTTGAGTACGACCCCAATAATTCGAGAACCAAGTTTCGCTACTCGTAGTCATCGAAGTTAATAATGCATTTGCCACCTCTTATCCAAACACTCTCTCTCTCCGATCCATCTTCTTACTGTTGTGCGTCGATCCATGGTTACTCAAGGAAAGATCATCACCTGCAAAGGTACTATTATTAAATATTAATCGGCCTCTAGAGTCATGATCAAACACTATGTCTATATATATATGTGATATGTGATGTACGTACGTATATGTAGCTGCTGTGGCGTATGAGGCTAATAAGCCGCTAGTCATTGAAGATGTGGAGGTTGCTCCGCCTCAAGCTGGTGAAGTTCGACTGCAGATTCTCTTCACTGCGATCTGTCATACCGATGCTTACACTTGGAGTGGCAAGGTATAGATATATTTTTACTTATTTAATGTAGCTATATTATATATAGGTATCTGCATTATTGCAAAAGGATTAGAACTTTATAATTTGGCCTCGAGTAAACTAACTATACAGATAGTCTTTTCGGTTTTACAAAATATTAAAAATACTCTCTAAGTATGAGAAATAATCCAAATTTTTGTAGTATGTAACACCTTTAGTCCCTATATTTGATGACATATAAGGATTAAAGGTGTTACAAATTACAAAACTTTAGACAATATGTGTAATTTCTTATATTTAGGGACTATTTTCAAAATTTTGCAAAACGACCAGGGGTTTGGGTATTTAAACTAATTAGAAAGAACATAGATTGAACATTTTTTTTGCAAAACGACGATGTGGTTTGGTATCAAGCCTTATGTCCAGGGCTTGATACCAAACCACATCGAGCCGGGGGTCTCACTGGAAGCGGCCTCTCTATTCTTATGGGTAGAGGTAAGGCTATCTACATCTTACCCTCCTCAGACTCTACCTTAGCTTTGCTATAGGTGGGATTAACTGAGTATGATGATGATGATGACGACTTTATCCCACCTATAGCTGCAGAAGCTATTGGTAGGGTATGGGGAGGGTGGGATGTAGGCACACCTTTTCTCGAGAGAGAGGTTGCTTCCTGTGAGACTCTCCGGCTCCAAAGAGCTATAAAAAAGGGCATATGTGCGAGCGCGCACACACACAAATAATAATAAATAAATAAAAACAATAATAATAAAATAACATAACATAAAAGATTTTGTGTTAAAAATATTTTGGTCAGCTATCAAACATGAAACTACTGAAAACGTACAAGGACAAAGAAACACATCATATACACACCAGGCAAATGAAAGCATGACCTCGCGTCCTCACTTACATGATGTTGGCACTCCTTGCATTGCGCATCATGCTTTGTGTTTTGGAATCAAAACGCATCAGATTGCCACGTGCTTTTAAAACCAATAATTAGGATGATATATTGATATGCTTATGCTTGAGTTTGTATTTGCTTTTGAAATGCAAGACATATAACGTTTCTTTGATCTAGATCAATGTTATCATCATGTGACTGTGTCTTTCTTTGACCTGTTGACTTGAATCTCTCCGCTGCAGGATCCCGAGGGTCTCTTTCCATGTATTCTTGGTCATGAGGCTGCTGGGTATGTATAGATCTGCTTATTTTTTGCAACTTTTACAAAGGATCAAACTCTGATTACTATGATGTAATGTTAATATTGGCAGGATTGTAGAGAGTGTTGGTGAAGGGGTGACAGAAATTCAACCTGGTGACCATGTCATACCGTGTTATCAAGCGGAATGCAGGGAATGCAAGTTTTGCAAATCAGCCAAGACCAACCTATGTGGCAAAATTAGAGGAGCCACTGGCTTTGGTGTGATGATGAGCGATCGCAAGAGCCGTTTTTCAGTCAAAGGAACTCCAATATATCATTTCATGGGTACCTCTACTTTTAGTCAATACACTGTTGTACATGATGTAAGTGTTGCAAAGATTGATCCCAAAGCGCCTTTAGAGAAAGTATGCCTTCTTGGTTGTGGCGTTCCTACTGGTAATTCCTTATTTACTTCGGCAAGTTATTGCTCTGGTAAATGTTTCTAATACGTTTCTGTCTTCAGGCCTCGGTGCAGTTTGGAACACAGCGAAAGTTGAAGCAGGTTCAACTGTTGCTATATTTGGTCTTGGAACTGTCGGTCTTGCAGTAAGTTTGTAACGTAATTCGGTTTATTAATTATTATGTGTTCCTCTTGAGACAATGATTTCGATTACCGTGTGATAGGTGGCAGAGGGTGCAAAAGCAGCTGGTGCTTCGCGAATTATTGGGATAGATATTGACAACCGAAAGCTTGAACGAGGCATGCATTAATTATGTGTATAAAATATAAATATATTATATAAATATAAATTATTTGTTTGTCGATTAAAACTTGCAGCAAAAAACTTTGGAGTGACCGAGTTTGTGAACCCTAAAGAACATCGGAAATCAATACAGCAGGTTCTTGTTGAGATGACAGATGGAGGTGTTGATTACAGTTTTGAGTGTATCGGCAATGTTTCCTTAATGAGGGTCGCTTTGGAGTGCTGTCATAAGGTAAGTTGTGCAGCAAACTCTTGTATCAGGATTTCTAACATGTGTGTGTGTGATGCATATCACATGATCCATCTGAATTGTCATGTCATGAATATAAAACTAAGTCTTGTAAAACACAGGGGTGGGGAACATCAATTATTGTGGGTGTTGCAGCATCAGGTCAGGAGATAGCCACTCGTCCGTTTCAGTTGGTTACGGGTCGTGTTTGGAAAGGCACAGCCTTCGGTGGCTTTAAGAGCCGGTCACAAGTGCCTCAACTTGTTGACAAATATTTGAAAAAGGTAAACTCGTTTTTGTTTTGAGATGGCAAAATGGGCAGGTCGGGACACATCACCTTTTTTTGTTGTTTTTTAAGAAGGGTTTTAGGAGGGGGTGGCATTTGACCCGTTTGAGATGAAACATGTCCGAATTGGCTCATTCATAAATATACGGGTCGGAATTTGTCACATTATCATTTGTTTATTTGAACAAATAACCATCGATTGAAGGGATCCGATTAGAGAGATGAAAATATTTTATATTTTAGTGTTTAGATAGTTAAAAGTTAACAAGTTGTATTTATTCATAGTTTTTTTAATTATTTTTTTAATAACGAATGACTCGCTTATGTGATGCGGGCGTTTGCGCATTGTGCATCACGCATTGTCTTTGGGATCTAAACGCATCGGATTGCCACATTTTTTTAAAACCAAGAATTAGGCTAGCTAATATAGTGATATGCCTATGCTTGAGTTTGAATTAGCATTTGAAATCATTTTCGAAATGCAACACATTATTGTTTTGTTTGGCAACTTGCAGGAAATCAAGATTGATGAGTACATAACACACAATTTGACACTTGAGGAGATCAACAAGGCTTTTCAATTGTTGCATAGAGGGGATTGTCTGCGATGTGTGCTCAAGGTTTGAAACAAACGCGATTAGATGTGGGGCAAGTATTTCTTTTATCTGGTGTTAATCTATGTAGTCGAAAGCAAGCTGGGCAAGTGCCTAGGCAGTCATGTACTGGTGAGAAGAAGTCAGTGATCTCTATGCTCTAAGAGAAACTCAGAAAAGTGTTGGGATACTCCCTGGTGATGGATTTGTTATCCATCTAAAGATCTTAATACATCGGCTGTCATATCTTAGCTTATGTGTTTATCTTTGTTAATCTCATAATACTTATGCACTTCAATAATAATCGTTATATATGGGTCAAGTTATCATACACAGTTTAAAATAAATGAGAAGGGTGAGAATGATACAAAAAATACAATAGATCGGAATATAACACAATAAGTCACAAAATATAACATAATGACAAGAAATATAACACCAAGAAAAAAAAAACACAATGTCACATAAAAAACATAATGATCTACCACAAATTCTAAATACTTCACACTAAAATTTAAAAAAGCGAAAACCCAAAAACTAAGATCGTATGGTTCGATGAGTTCAATCGAAATCCGTTTGATACCATTCTTAGACAAATTTGACTTGCACGATTACACCAATCTAGTTATTTACTTCGAACCACGTATTTTTTTATATGTATTCTAGTTCTATTTCCAAAAGATGAATGTGGTTTTATTTATAAAATTTGTCATTTTTATAAAAGTGGGTGGATGTAAGATTTTCTAAAAGAGAATTCATAACTTATAAAAATAAGATTAAAAAGAATGTCTCGTTTTAACTTGAGTGTGATGTGTGCCATAATCGTAACCTTCTTTCTTTAGTTTTCTTTTTGATCTTCGACAAAATAACACAAAGTCAAGATGGCCGAGTTGGTCTAAGGCGCCAGTTTCAGGTACTGGTCCGAAAGGGCATGGGTTCGAATCCCATTCTTGACATAATTATTTTTTCCTTTGCTAATGTTTAGTTAATGTTTGGTATTTTTTTGCTTTGTAGTCTAGAACATGTTACGACTTATGCTCACAATGAACCACCATAATGAAGAAACTGCAGCCGCCAAATATTATCAGAAACTTGAAGGTGGATGATGACGGTTATATACTGGTCCCATATTATATCGGCGTTCTCATCTATTTCTAATTAGCTTTTATTGTTCTGGCATTGTTATTCTATGGATTTGAGTTGATGAAAGATGGCAAATGATGCATCAAATTTCTTATCATGATGTTTGATAAGAAGATGGATTTCATGGATTATTGACATAAACAATTGAAGATGTGTTGATCCAGCCATGTATTGATGAAGCTTTACAAGAGAGATTAAAAAATATTGTTTTGAAGCCGACGCAAAAGAACACAAAGCATATAATTAGATTAGGACACGCTCTCAAGTTCAAATATATTGTTTGTTGAACTCATCACCGTGATTTTTCACAGGTATTCGTATAAGTGCGCTATTTATCCCAATACAGTAGTTATACGAATGCCTGTGAAAATCACGGTGATGAGTTCATATTCGCAGAAGTGCGCGCTATACTAAAAAATATGAAAACATTTCCAATTTAAACAACCAAAAACCAATACTCATCCCTCAGCTCATTACCCTCTTCAACCCACAAACTAAAACAAAGTATAATATTCTCTATTTAACATCTTTCATCTGTTTCCTTACTTCTTGGAACCAAAATATTACATTATAGGAGTCTTGAGAATCCGCAGCCGTTTCACTGTGCTAAGAAACATCCTGAAACAAAATGAAGAAAATCTAATAGATTTCACACACTCAAAAAAAAAAAAACAAAAAACAAAAAAAAAACATAATTATTTGGAGAATTTAAGGTTGAAAAATCATACTGCCAAGGAACATCTCCAACAAGCATACAATCTCCATCCTTATCTTCATAAGTAAGTACATATTCAGATGCTTCATTCAACAATCTTGAAGATTCAACTGCTTCAATGCTTGACCCTGCTCAATGGCAGAACTATAAAATCCTAATTTCAAAATAAATATTAATTTTTTTTGTCAACTAGACTTACATCTTCCATTGAACATGTTGTCCAAGGTCTGAGCTAATGTTTCATAGGAACTATGAGCATAAAGGTCAACTTTTCTTCCGATTACGCTTCCATCCATGTTCACTTTTACAGTTAGATGTTGACTGTTGGGGATGGTGTTGGTTTCGGGTTTAGAGCTGAACTGTTCATGTTCTGATTTAATGTGGTTAGTCGAGTTTGGCACCCGGTGAGCTCTTCTTATTGGGGGCCATCCAACGACACTTAAAAAATACGATTTCGAAACATAAATCAGCATAAAATGTAAGAATTTTGAATGATCACTTGGCCAGACAAACATTTGGCAAAAAATTCAAGTTTTTTGTAATATAGTTATTTTGTTTTACTTTCTTTTCTTGTTCTTTTTAAACTCAAGTTTTTTTCCAATTGTATTTTACTGGGACGACCCGAAACTCGACATAACAATATTATGTTTTGAGCTGTCATGTCTAACACGTTTAACCAGTTATGTTCAACATGTCGACCTGCAAATCCATTTAAATTAGAATAAAAAATAAAATAAAATAAAATATTGTTGTACAAGGTTAATCCGCTTACAACTAGTATAAGTGTATAACTCATTAAAATTACAACCCTGCCAACACATTTGACTAAGTTACATAAATCGGTTACACATGTATGTTTGTGTTACATGAATTTAAGTGCGTTAAATTTAGGGCTTATATATTTGACACAAATAAATATTTGAACCGTGTTTGAATTTATCAATTCAACTTATCAACCAACACTATTTCTACCCCTAAAGAAATTCTAACAACGGTCATGTAAAAGGAATTACTAACTATTTTTTTTTCTTTTCTTTGTTTGTTATAACTAAGAAATGTGTGTATTGATTGAACATGTGGGGATTAAAAGCATATTAAGTTTCCACAGCATGAGGGTATGGCTAAAAAGCAAAAGGAATTACAAAAATCATAAGTGTACGGTCAAGAACTAAAGAAAGCTTTAAACCATATGATAGTATGGCCCAATAACATAGAAAATTCAAAAATCACATATGTCTCTATTCCCTGACATTAAAAATTGCCAATTACAGAATGGTTTATGGCATCAAAACATTAAAAAAAAGTCCCTAACACGGAAAGATATGGGCTAAAGTTATTATTAGTCATAGGCACATAAACAATGAAAATATTACATGTAAAGAACGAATCGTTTAAATTTAAATAAGTCATGTTCGGCGAGTTTGAGATTTATGTGATCTGGTTTTGACAGTTTAAGGGTGCAACGGACAGTTTGAAACTTGGAATTTTCGTTAACATCATAAAAAAAACACCTTTTCATTTATATAATTTTTTACTTATAAAATAAATAGTGATGTTATGTATATTATATTTATGTTTAGACCGCTAAAACCTAACCATGAAACAGCCAAAACCAGCAGTCCGTTAAATCCACCCTACCTAGTCATTTGTCGTTTTTCAAACATTGCTAGTTGTTCAGCCTAGAATTTTTGTTAACACCATAAAAAAAACACACACACCCTAATTTTGCATATGAATGGCATATAACAATTTTAGCCGGAATTAACGCCATTTAAAATCTTGAATGTAAGCAAATTCAACACTTCATGACTTTCTCTGGGGGGAGGTTGCCAGTTGGTGTCTCGTCCGTGTCAAAATGTCATGTGCCAGCCAGGGCTTTTACCACAGTGGGGCTTCAGGCGGTGGGTTTTATCAGGCGGTGGCTTTTACCATAGGGTGGCCGGACTTTGTTAAACGTTAAAAAAAAACAAATTTAATAACTAATTACCTTTTGTATGTTTGAACTATGATTACCTGGCTGCATTAGGAGGAGAAACAGAATGAACATAAGTTCTCTCAGCATCACCAATGGAAGCATTAGGAATGTTAACAGAAGAACAAGAAGATGAAGATGAACAAGAAGACATCAAAGAAGCTTCTTTCTTTATCTTCAAACCACCACCACCAATACTCAATCCCAAACCCAACTCAAGATCATCATCATTAACAGGATATGGTGAAGAATCCTCAACCGACATATTATTATTAATATTATTATGATCGTCCACTTTATTTATCCTTTGACATGATCAAGAATGCTAGAAGAAATGTATTTGAAAACAAAGGAAGTGAAGTGCAAAGAAAGAAACATAACAGGGAGTTGGTGGGACCCATGTGTCGGCTTAATGGATGATCGGTTATCACAAAGCAGTCCCCATCCATCCCCTGCACAAACACACAGTTTCCATTTGAACCAAACACATTGCCCCCGCCATGAAAGAAGCCCTTCTTAACTCACTTTTTTATTTGCAATCTGTCTCATTGTATTTTTTTTTTTAATAAATAAGGATTATTTAAATATTTAGAAAATATAGAAAACCAAGTTGTGTAATTAGCTTTAATAAACACCACTAATACCAAGAGTTAATTACATTGTATCTTTACTACTATAGTACTATGTATTATAAGAATGCGGTTTAATTTTTATTCATTATATGTAAATAACTTTGTATATGTTTCAAGTAGGGCTGCAAACGAACCGAACGAACACGAATAAGGCCTTGTTCGTGTTCGTTTGTTAAGAAAATTATGTGTTCACGAACAGTTCATGAACACTTACCGAACAAGATTTGCTGTTCGTGTTCGTTTGTTAAGACAACACTCATGTTCGTGTTCGTTTGTGTTCGTTCATGAACGCACACGAACATAAACAGACATTAATGAACACAAACAAGTGTTCATGAACACAAAGAAGTGTTCATGAACAGAACCAAACACAAACAGACATATATTAACTTTTGAATAACATCGAATTCACATACATTAAGATAAATAAAAATAAAAGAATATAAAAAAGTATACAAATTAAAAACCTTACTAAACCATAGAACACAAACGAACATAAACAAACACGTTACCGAACGTTCACGAACATAAACGAACGAACGCGACATCTGTTCATGTTCGTTCGTTTAACTAAACGAACGGAATTTTTTTGTTCGTGTTTGTTCATTTATTAAACGAACGAACACAAACGAACTTCCTGCCGAACGGTTCATGAACTGTTCGCTGAAAGTTCAGTTCGTTTGCAGCCCTAGTTTCAAGTCTATGGGGATTACTATATGTAAATAAGCTTAGGAGCGAGTCCAAGAGCTAGCAAGAGTTAATAGATTCTTATTCTTATTATAATTGATAAATAGTATATCCCAATCTTTAAATGTGCGTAATGTGCGCTACGATCGGAGTTACAAGGCCTACCGATTGGCGACAGAGAAGTCTCGATGAACCAGATCACATGGTAAACAACCGTAGGTGATTTGACCTACCTTTCAGGCCCAATTTTTTTGATTTAAGGCATTGATTTCTTCAATCAAGATTTTCCTCCAAATATGTTGATCTTCTGTACTTTCTTTTTAGGCAATAACGCTTAAATAATTTATTAGCATAATTTAGTGTTAGTTTTAATTTATTTCAGGTGATTCGTATTTTTGAAAATTTGGCAAACGTGTCAAATTTAGAAAATCCTTGTAAAAAAAGCCCCTTATGTAATGTTTATTTCATTCAGAAGTTATTCTTGTTTTATTTGCTTCTGCTCTGCGTCACCTACATTTTCGGTACCAAGTTTTGGTGATAATTGGAGAGCAAAGCCCGCATGGCCTGCATGGTGGGGTTGGGGCTCTGCCCTTGCTCTCATGACAACCGGGTAGCCTTAAAATAAATATTGATGCATTCGCTTCTGAAAATCAATAGACTTTTGGGCCTTCCAATGACAACATTGTTGGATATATGTAGCCTCACCATTACTAGTAGTTAATCATCGACTACAGTCCACGACTGTCTTTTAAAAGCCGAGGATTCAACTGTTTTCCCTTGTTAGTTCTTTGTACTAGCAAGCTTTTAGTCGTGGCAAAGAAGATCCATCCACACTACTCCTTGTGGTACCACAATGGATGTTTGCGATGGTTGGAGATGTGGTAATTGAATTTTCGAGTGGTTTGAGATTGTTGTTAAAATAATGTAACAAGCCTTAATATATATTGCTAAAGTGGCAATAAGAAGATTCTAGTTTTGGCATTCAATCAGCAGTCTTTCATTAAGTACAGCACAAAGCATAGAAAACCTATAACATAATATAGAACCAAACTGCACAATATCATTTATAAGTTCATAACAATCCAACTCGCTATAATATATGCACAAACCTATAAACCTTTAAGACCAGTTCTCTACACTAGTCACATAAGCATGGAAGTATTATTTCGTGTGATTCGTTCGATGGTATATTCGCATATTTGAAAAGGAAGGCACGGAACACAAACCTTAACATTTTTCATCACCAAACCAGCTGATTTTCTCCTTTGGCCCAGTTGGCCCGTCCTCGCCATATAGTTCGTTTGGTAATTTACTGAATACAGTTTGTGCTGTACACCGAAGAGTTTCAGGCAAACGGTTCAATGTTCTAGTCATCTCCGCCTTTGAATCATGTACAGTTGTCGGGCCCCATTTTCTCATGTACTGTAACCAACACGGTTCGTTTATAACCCCGTCACCAAGATACTCTGCGGCTATAATTTCATAGTTTTTACTTGAATCCAACAAAAACTTACTAAAAGCAGCAGTATTTCTTATCCCTATTCGGAGATTTGCTGACCCTTGAAGTAAGTCACCAGCATGCGGGTAATTCGCGTGCCCATTTCTTGATGCGTAAACAGTCGCTTTATTACCTTCGATGAACTCCAAATCTGTAGGGTCCACCCACACACCGGCACTATGCTGTGATAAATACACACTCCACAGCTCTCCAGTAAAGTTGCTTATTCTAAGAGCAACATGTTCCCAATCGCCCACATGCTGCCCGACACTACTAAGCTGGTAATTCATGAGCCCGATCTTCAGACAGCCCGGCCCATTGAACGGGCAGAAAACCCACATTTGAATATCCGTAAAAGTTCCACCTAAAGTGGGCTTTACGTGAACGTAGACCTTCGCACTCTCTAAATTTCCTTTTTTTATTTTCTTCTTGGTAGAATCTTTAGGCAAATCTATCCAATATTCACCGTCATTTCTCCCACCTTGAGGCAAGTTTGAACCCGATGGGTCAATGCGTTGACCTTCTGACTCGCCTTTTTTGTACAGTAAAGCTCCGTTTTCAAAGAACCATGATACAGAAGACGGTAAGTAAATCTCATCAGGATGGAAATAAAATGTGGGCCCATAATGTTCAATGAGAGCATGAACCTGCTTAAGATTTGGCATTGAGTTCAAGCCCGGGTTTAAGTTTTTCAAGCATGAAATGTTCAAATCTTCTTCACCTGGACTCCAAAGACAACTACAGAAAAATGTACCAACTAAAACGCCTTTTTCATGAATTCCTCGATTACAAGGTCTTGTTTTCCAAACGCTGAATAAAGATTCTGATATTTTAGAATGTATACTCAGTATGATACCGTGTGGTTCACATACATCTGTAAGATCATCACGAACACATCTAATTTCATCCAAACTGGGCTTTGCGGGCTTATTTGTGACAATGAAGCCCAAAGCTTTGTAACCCTCGGGAGCCATAGGCAACCAGAAGTAGCCGTGCCCATTAACGCCTTCTTCGGTCCAGTCATCTGGGCACCAAACTAATGAGTAATCTATGGGCTTGAGAAGAGCAGGCGATTCGGATTGGGACACTTCTCGGGCCACAAGTACAAATCCTCGTAATGGGTTGCGATCAGACTGGCAGTAGTGACCAAGGCAGAAGTACCCATCTGGTATGCCTACTGGTTTGAAGAAGTTGACCCCTTTTCGTCTGTTCTTTATATCGCTTCCCCAAATAAACTCAAATTTGGTGATTTCGCGAACTTCTAATTCTCCTAGATTGATTGTTCCAGTAGCAAATCCATGACCTGGATATCTTACAATATAATCAGGTCAACAAAAGTCAAACCTTAGGTTTCTTCAACCAGACATTTGAATTACAACAAAGGTGTGCACATGTGTGTATGAAAAAGGCACTCAAAAATCACGAATATGATTATCTACACATCACAAGAAAAGCCAAATGCAGATGAACTAGCTAAGGAACCTAACTATCAGTGGCGTTGTGGCAGAACTAGAGGCTCTCGGTAGGAGTGTCAACATTACGACATATAACTATTTACATATGGTATACAAACTCATATTTTCATTTAAAAGATATATAACATGTTTCTCCTAGTAAGTATCAAGTATGAGAACTTGACAAGTTTAACAGACTGCAAAAATTGTTTTTGTCATCTAAAATCATGTTTTTCTGTTAAAATTCATGCCATCCTTAAAAAAAACCGCACTTTATCATCAGATGACAACAATTTAGAGGGTCCAACTCACATTTTCTTCCAAAAATACGGTTTTTACACGCCATATTCAAATGATTTTTTACGGTTAGACAAGTGGACCCTCTTGATCCTCCCTCAGTTCCTCCATCGCTAACTATAATTCATTTAAAACCTCCGATAAGCTTAATAACCGATCGATAACAAAAACTTTACCAAATTACACAAACTAATTTTTATAAATCCAGTATATAGCAATCAATATCGCCAAACCGCTCTTAAGCACACCCTGTTTATTAAAATTATTAAAAAAAATCTATGAAGGTAGGGAGATCAAAGACAACAATATGAATTCATGACTATTAACAGTATAACCATCCAAATATTACAATATTTGCAGACAAAATTATGTTCAAACACATACACAAAATGTACTCAACAAAACACACACTCAGTACATTTATTATAATATTAATCTGTTATTGCAAAAAAATAATCAACTGATCCAACTGTATGAAATGCACAAATGTGTTATGAAATGCACACACTATATATATTAACCATCTACTTCATAGACAAGTTAATAAATTATATAACAAAACCCTAAAACATAAATTAGAAGATCAAATGATTACCTGGAGGCCATTGGGGGATGGGAGAAGGGAGGGAGAACGATTCGATATCGGGTACGATGTCATGATCGGTGAGTCTGTTCCAATACAAACATCCACACATCGACATATTTCTCCCAGAAAGCAAGGAATTTAGATAGGATGGATAATAATATGATATGGGAGAGGTTTGAAACATAATATGTTTGCTGTCTTAATATTCTTTGCTTTGTTTTGTTTATGAATTATAAATATTATTATTAAATTATTATTATTATTGATTGGATTAGGTGACGTTGATCATTATGTTGATGGTGACACCGGTGATGATCCAATCAATGCCTCAATGGTAATGTTGTTGGCATTCGATATTGAGTTATTAACTGGTGAGATCCATCGGTTCTGTTCACGCCTAAAAAGCTAACCCGAACCGAATATTAGTACTCTACAAGTGTTGTTTGATAGAATCAGTTTGGTTTGTTATAGTATTAGCATGTGTATTCGGTTTTTTAAAAGAAAATTCAGTGATACCATATTAGAGAAAAATCAAATCTATACATATAATAAACCAAAGCTATTTTGATGACATGTCATAATATTATGCAATCTCTCTTTTGAGAGATGCCACATAGGATGTGATGTGGCAACTCTAGACCAATTAAAAAAAAGGAATAAATATGGTTTAAATATTATTTAACATAATCTATTAAATACCTAATATACTAAATTTAAATATTAAAACTTTATTATTTTATCTCTCATATTTCCTCACATAACTTTTAAACTTTAATATCTTTCATATACGAGATTTTTTAAAGAAAAAAATTACACCAAATTAACGAGTGTTTTATTATCTTTCCAACGAGTACCATAGTGCTATATAAAAAAACGGAGAAAAAAAACCGACTATTTTTTGTAACCCGACAGGTATTGTGTCAGGTTTGGAATTAGTTTAAAAAAATTGTGGGTTTGGGTCGGGCCTGGGATTAGGTGATACCCGACTCGATTACCTTTTTTTATATTAGAATATGATAACTTATGGCAGAGATTTGTTTAAAATAATAATAATAATAATAATAATAATAATAATAATAATAATAATAATAATATTCATTAATCATATATTAGCAAGTCATTAATTATGTTGTCATATTAGATATTTTATTATGTCATATTAGATATTTCAACCCGGAACGCTCTCCAACATGTAATTGCTATATAGAAGCCATTTTTATAGTTTAGATATTTATAATTTTATTCACTTTACTTAGATTTTTCAACCCGGGACGCTCCCGGGGTATAAGCTAGTTAAATAATAAAAGCCAGTATCAGTTCTGATAAAACTGATGTTGGTATCGTGGCACCAGCTATTTACAAAGTATGGGGGGGGGGGGTCCTTAAAGCGTAACTCCGGCCTCGGTGTAATTGGGTATGTTGGCCAAGATTCGATAAACATAAACACAATAAAACATATTTGATGCTAAAACTTGGCTTAGCATCTTTCATTATCGTAGACTCAACTCGATTATTAAAACAAAACAGATAACAAAGCCCTTTATTTATACTGGACACACATGTTCGTTTGTTAAGAAAATAATGTGTTCACAAACTGTTCATGAACCCTTACCGAACGGGATTTTCTATTCTTGATCGTTTGTTAAGGAAATGAATGTGTTCATGTTTGTTCATGTTTGTTTGTTAATTTTAGGTACCAGACAAAAGTGGGTGCAAACAATGAAACAAACACAAAAGAACGTTCGTGTACACAAAGGGACGTTCATGAATACAAATAAACACAAACATAGGTTCATGAATATAAACAAACATATATATTAAATTTCAAATTAAATAGGCATCTATCATCACACACATTATGTAGATCCCCAAAAATATATGTTGACCCGATTATCTAAACATATTTGAGTATTACCATAAAATAACGTCCCAAAAAAATACAAAATGATCATATTAAATTTGAAGTTTTTCATGTAACTAACCTGAAATAAACTCGAAGTCTTCATTTTATCCGCCAAAATAATAGTTAATCAAAATAAGTGAGGTAATACATATACGCTAATATTTATTAAATAATATATTACAATAAATTTTGAAGTACTTAAATTAAAAATAAAAGTTAAAGAACCTAATAACTATCGAACATAAGCAAACACGTTACCGAACGTTCACGAACATAGACGAACGAACGAAAACGACTTCCTATCAAACGTTTTACGAACTATTCGCTGAAGTTTTGATTCCTTTGCAGGCCTACTAACAATTGATTTATGAAATGGCTAGTTAACGTCTAAAAGACCTTTTTTTCTTTCTAAAAGGGATATTACAAATGGAGTAAGGATTTAAATAATCGCAATTGTCATCTATTGGTCAATGTCGGTCCCAACTTCGACGTATTGGTGACTAGCGGACCCAAACTAACAAAGTGCTAACTCCGTTTGTTTTTTTGATACCGTAACATACTTACGTTTCAAATACGTGGTATATGTCTTTTTGTAAAGCTAACAACCACAGTCACCACTAAACCCAACATCTAATCACCACCACAATAACCAACAAACATAGTCACCACCCTAAGCCACCTATTGACACCGACACTACCACCGTCACCACCATATAAGAAAAGTGAACAACATCAGCAAGTTAATCAGAAGATAGGGAGTCAGATGTAATTGATGTTCCAGGAAGAAAACAAAAAGGTAATTTGTTTGACAAGAGGTATGGATGTTTAAACTTCTATAGAATGCAACAAAAGTCAGGTATGCTTAAATTCGAATTTTACATACAATTCATGTAAATAAGTTAATTTTTTGCTATTTACATTAATATGTTAGTTAAGTTAATTACACTCTAAAGTTTTATACTTATTTCATTTCTTACATCATATTACAACTTTTTTTTGAAAGGTAAACAAAGTCTTCATGGTTATTCAGGTCCACAAATTCAGAAAGAACCCGATCACTTACCCGTCTAAAGACACGATAGTAAATAATCGGTACTTAATGTGTGTGAATCGCTCTATAACCATTAGGCCTTAAGTTAACTATCATTAGGCCCTCATAATAAAGTTGGTTGTTTATACGCGCGTTCAGTTGACGCGCCTTTGCTACCAACCTCTCAAGAAATTTGACGTGTCAGTTGCCAGTTATTCGTCACATTTCCCGTGCCCTCCTACGTACTTACTGTGTGTGTGAATCGCTCTATATTCATCATCATCATCATCTCTTCTTTGCAAATTATTCTTCATCGTTGATCGTAAGCTACTACATTCTCTTTATTTTCACCATCTTTCCTTTTCTTTATTCTACTTTATTACATTTCCCCTTTTTTTAACGTTTTAAATTCCGATTATTGTGTTATCATTATAACTCAACTTTTATTTTATTCTCTACTGTATTATACGGTTAGTTGAGTCGGTAGACTGTACATTGTTTACATGCAGTCGTTTGATTTTTTTGCGGTTTTTTTATAGCAAAGTTGTCGATTAATGTATTCATCTGCGTTGAGTTTACGCTTTTCTACGCTAAGTTATTTCATTTCATTTATTTATTTTTGTTAAATGAGATGCGTGGTTGGGAGTGATTTTAGGTTTAGAATTTTGGTCTAAAGTGACCTGCAAGGGGCTTTAGTTGGTAAGGTGATTATTACTAAGCTCGACAGTTTTACTAACCCAAGCTAGGGCTAGGGGCCCATATACAGGAGATAGTTTATTCTGAAAAAATAGTTTATGCATCAATTTAATCAAGAAAAATAAATTTTATCTCAACATATTTGTACACACACAGATGTAACTTTTAAATTTTTTATAACTCCATCAACTATAATATTTTTAGTTTATTATTGGCGGTCTCAAGTTTGGGAAACGTAGAGCCAGAGCTAAGTTAGTCTCGTTGTCTTGGGATGATTGGTGTAAATTTGTAATCATGTAGTTGTTTCCGTTCTTTTTGTTGTGTTTGTGCCGCCCCATTTTGTGGGTTTGGTTGGTGTTATTGAAGTATACCGTTCAAAAAAAAAAAAAAAAGTTTGGGAAACGTAGGGGGGTTTATATCATAAAGTTTTTTTCTTTCTGTAAAGGGCCCCAACATTTTTGTTCGCTTTGAGCCTCCGAAAACGTTAAGCCGACCCTGATTACCAGTTTATATTATATGTGGTGGTTATTGATTAACATGTTGGGAGTTTGGTCATCATAGGGCTAAAGTGAAATTGCACTAAGTTTAACTTTATTTTACTTATTTCGTGAAAATAACGTTAAAAGTTGTGGACGGTTAATTGTGTGTTATGTGGTGGCATTGATAGCTAAAAAGAGAAGGGGGTATATATGCACTAATTGGGCTTTGTCCTGGTTGCTGAGTGTTATGTGTCTTATGTCCGAGGCTTAGCCCCTCTATTCTTATGGGGTAGAGATAAGACTGTCTACATTTTATTCTCCTCAGGCCCTACCTTAGCTTTGCTATTGGTGGGATTTACTGAGTGTGATGATGATGAATATAGTAAACAATTGTGTTTTCATTTATGTTTGGTGATGAGAAAACATTTTTATAAGCATTATTATTTGGAACTTTATGAAGCTACAATAAGTTAGTGAAGTTACTGCGGTTACAAAGAACCGCATAGTAGTGTGATGAAGGAGATTCTGTTGGTTTGAAGTGATTTTGGTGTCCGTGTTGGGCCGAACTGTCTATAGGGCTGTAGACGCCAAAAAAGCTTGTTAAAATGGGTCTTGAAGCAGCTGCTTTGCGGACCTCACTCCAACGGTTAAGTTAGCGTATCATATACTGATATACCAAATGTTTCAAGCATAAGCGTATATCTGAAGCTTGAGTAGTGCAGGAGGTATTATAGTGAGCAAAAGAGATTTGCCCAAGGGAGGCAGAGGAGATAAGGAGAGGCCTTTTCAAGGGAAGGGTTAACTTCCCTTTAGTACCTCTATGGGTACATAATTTTTTTGTGCAAGTCCATCCAGTGTTTATAATATATTAACATGTATGTTTATCGAAAAACATAATGTTCATATGATTCTATAGTGGGCATACTTCATACTATGCTCTTAATTATCCCGTTCCCCTACAAATGTAGGCGATATGGCGATATGCAGGTGGTCTGAATTTGCCTGAATTTTTTATGTATTAGTGATGGCGCCGCCGCCCAATCCAAGGGTGTTAAAAGCCCTGCGTGCAATGAAAGACATTGGGATTCCTGAAAAGAGGTCCAAACCTGTCTTGAAACACCTTCTTAAACTTTATGAAAAGAAATGGGAGCTTATTGAAGAAGAAAATTATAGAGCCCTTGCAGATGCTATTTTTGAAAGTGACGAGTCAGAGGCACGTTATTCTGTTCCTTGATATATTTCAGTGAAGTGTTCTTCTAGTCATCTGTTATGTATCAAAATTTCTGAAAATGGTATGTTTTTGCAGGTAGTAGAACAGAAGAAAAAACTTGATGAATCTGAGGTACGTAATATATATTATTTCTGTTAAGTGTTTGCATCATGAGTATTTGATGTTTCTCTCAATTTCTTGATTGGTCATCTTTCAGGCAGCCGAAGAGAAACTGGTCGAGCAAGCTGAAGTAAGCGTTGCGTGTGTGTGTATGTGTGGATTGAGGGTTTGTAATGGGAATCAAAACTATATACAGTTTTTGGTTTTAGGGTATGGGTTATAATATTTGAAATCACGTCCTCGAGATTGGAAATTCATTCACCTATGCCTACCGGAATGGGGTGGGTATAGAAATTGATTACCATTCCCGTGCTTTTGAACCCATACATATAGTGATTTCTGACTACAAACCAAACACTATCTTAGTAATTTATGTTATTTCATTGGTAATGTCTTTGTTCTTTTATTATTTAGCTGGATTATTTCATTATCTTTTCATTTTCTTGGTGGTGCTTTTTATTACACCAGCGGATGAAAGTTATTGAAGACGAAACACAAATTCAAGAGGAGCCTGAACAACCTTTAAC
The DNA here is from genome assembly GCA_028751855.1 of Ambrosia trifida. Lineage (NCBI taxonomy): Eukaryota > Viridiplantae > Streptophyta > Magnoliopsida > Asterales > Asteraceae > Ambrosia > Ambrosia trifida. The sequence goes on from CM054127.1 coordinate 47,076,511, forward strand.
ACGACTGCGGGCAAGACACCGAGATGATCAAGCTTCACCCTCTTGTATGAACTCGAACATAAATTCAGGTGAAAGCTTACTGAAAAAACCCACGTTAGAGGTTAATGAACTTCCTGAATCTCAACCCGAGCTTCAGTCACCAGCGAAAATCACAGTAACTGGGTCCGTCTCAATAACAGACCCGCTATCAGTTTCTCCTTTGAAAGAGGGCGTGAACAATGGTAAACAAGTTGATTTACCAACGATGCTAATAAAACCAAAAGATGAACCACTTACGGGTGACTTGCCTAGGGCTGAGGTTCCTCATGCATTTGTAATCCAGGTACTTCTTCCCTTGATTGCTTGATTATGGATTCGTAGAAATATATCTTATTTAATGTCTAGTAGCAAATCTGTTGAGTATGAGTTAGGGATGCAAACGAGCCGAGCTACTTGAGCTAGGCTCGAAAAATGCTTGAAAAGAGCCGAGCCTAAATGAGCTCGAGCTCAAACCCGAGCCTAAAAACCAAGCTCGTTTGTTAAACGAGCCCGAGCTTGAGCCAGCTCGCGAGCCTCAACGAGCCCACTATTTATATAAATTTTAATTAATATATTAAATATGTATTTAAATATAATAATTATTATTTTTAAAACTATGAATAAATACCAAATTATATATAAAGTAAGTATTACAATTAATATAAATTAATTAATAACTAATAAACGAGCCGAGCCCGAGTCGAGCTTGGAAACCTACATTCGAGCCGAGCTCGAGCTTTAGGAACAATGCTCGAATCGAGCTGAGCCCGAGCTTTTATTTACGGAAAAAGGTTTCTTTCAAAATATACAGAATCATTGACCAGTCGAGACACTTCAACTTAAAACAATTTGGTCAAAGATTCTGATCCCACCAAGACCATGAATTTAAACAACAGTGTACAAGAAGCATCAAATGAAACAAATAAGTCAACTGTTAAAATAGATATTGCTTCATCATCATCTGGTGAGATCAAGATTTCTTTAACTTATAAGTCGGATAAAGGAAACCCGAAATTTTCTTTTAAAAATGAGGATTCTCTTTTGAAAACAATGGAAGATAAATGTTTGAAATCATACAAATTTCTTGACCCAAAATTTTCCTTGAAGAAGCTGATGAAAGACGTGTGAATGCTTTTTAGATCTTGGGTCTGATCACAGTGGCGAACCACCAGTAAACACTGATGCTATATCACCTACAGAAAATGGGTTTGTGGAAACCACTCATTCCATTCCTGAGGAAACCGTTGACATAGCTAAAGGGCAAGAAAGTGCGGTAAACACAGATGCTACATCACCTATTGGTTCGTCGAAAACTGGGAATAATTTTGAGAAGGCAACAGAAAATGTGGTTGAAACCATTGATATAGCTAAAGGGGAAGAAAATGTGGTAATCCCGTTGGTCAATGAAGTGAATGGTGAGTGCCCTCCATCTTTTCATTACATCCCTAGAAACGCAGTTTTCCAAAATGCCTTTGTTAACTTTTCACTCGCCAATATTACGAAAGAAAATTGCTGTTCTACCTGTTTTGGTAATTGTCTAACATCATCAACACCTTGCCCGTGTGCGCTGCAAATTGGCGGTGAATTTGCTTACACAAGTGAAGGAATTCTCAAGGAAGATGTTTTAGACAACTGTATACAAACAATCCGTGATACTGAAACATGCCACCGATCATATTGCAAAGATTGCCCACTTGAAAAACCGAAAAGTGAGGGTGTGTTAGGTACTTGCAAAGGTCACTTAGAAAGAAGCTTTATTAAGGAATGTTGGTTAAAGTGTGGCTGTAATAAAAAGTGTGGTAATCGAGTTGTGCAGTGTGGGATTAGATATAAGTTGCAAGTTTTTATGACACCTGGCGGTAAAGGGTGGGGTCTTCGCGCCCTTGAGGATTTACCAAAAGGCGCATTTGTTTGTGAGTTTGTTGGAGAAGTGCTGACCTGTAAAGAACTTTATTATCGAATTTCACAAACTCCTAAAGAAAATGAATATGCGCATCCAGTATTTCTTGATGCTGAATGGGGTGAAGAGAGTGAATCGCGTGAAGATGAAGCTCTTTGTTTGGATGCCACATCTTATGGAAATGTGGCTAGATTCATCAATCACAGGTATGGTCATACATACATATATTAAAACTCGGGATTTCTGACGATTTAGTGACCACAAGTTACTTTATTTGAATATTTTTATTTTTTTGCTAGGTGTTTTGATGCAAATTTGGTTGATATCCCAGTGGAAGTGGAGAACCCCGATCGGCACTACTATCATGTACTTAATTTATGCTCTCAGTTGTGATTTTACTTTTGAATTATATATATAAGTTGGTGTCATACTGATAGAATTGGTTCTATCACATACTTATAGAGAATCTTAATATGGTTTGATCGACAGGTTGCCTTCTTTACTACAAGAAAGGTGAAAGCGCTTGAAGAGTTAACTCGGGTGAGTTGGTTGAATTACATATTCTTAAGAAAGGTAGCAAAATGAATTATAAAACCTTTTGTCCCAGTTTTACATTTTTTTATGGTTCAAACTATTAAAAAGACCTTAACTTTAAGTATTAAAAATGTAGATATATACCCTCATAATAACTATAATAAAATGAGTTCAACACATTTGAACCATTTCCCTGTAAGCTATATTTTTGACCCGGTTGAGATGAATGTATACCAGTAATCATTCTTAAACGCACATATATTGTAGGATTATGGTATTGAATTTGATGATAACGATGAACTCGTCAAGGCATTCGAATGCCAATGTGGTAGCCGGTTCTGTAGGAACAGAAAACGCTCAAGTGGTAAGTGCTTGTTTCCTGTTTGAAACAATACTGAAGTTCTGAATATTTAAAAAAAAACATCATGGTTGGTGGCATAAGTAGCTGTTGTTGATTTGTTTATATCACATGTTTTGTTTCAGGTTCTAGGAAAAGAAAGTGTGTTCAAAATTAAGTACTACAATATTGGCTGTAACCATCATGATTTCACTCCTTTTGGGGCTGTCTAAAGTTGCAAAACCCAACCGAAAAATCTAACTACCTTTTGATTATGTTTTTGGATTCTAGTTGGGTCGTCTATATGTTGATGAACTTAGTTGTAAACTATAACCATTGCGCAATCCAGTACCCTTGCAATATATATACACACATGCTTGCATTGCATATGTAGGACTGCTCAAAAAACTCGCTTGCAAAAGCTCGTTGTAAATTAAAGCCTAAATTACAATTTATGAAAGTTGTAACAAAAAAGTTATAACATAACATCTAACTATAAATATAGTATGAGTCAAATGTCAAAATAACTCATTTTTATAAGACCACCTTAATTTATTTTCCGATGGAGAAGTATGTAGAAAAATATAAAAATGATTATGGTTCATGAACTATTTATTTCACATCATTGGTCAAGTGATTTAGCATAAGCAAATATAAAAATAAAATATCAAATTCTTATACAAATATGAAAATAAAAAAAAATTGGCTGGCTCGTGAGCCGTCTCGGCTCGACTCCCGAGTCCAACATTTAGGCTCAATAAAATAAATGAGTTCGGCTCGGTGTCGCTCGATTTATGAATGAGTTGAGCCATCCTAGTTCAGTTCATTTACAATCCTATGCACACGTGTCTTAACATTTAACACACATGTTGAAGACCTAGTAACCATTTATATATTTGGCGCTTATTACATCTAAGGTTTATATCAAATGATTTATAAAATATATAACTTTTATGAAAATCCACACTGCTTTACAAAATTTGGGGTGTATATTAAGTATTATTGTGTATTATTGCATGGGATGATGACATTTTATACTTAAAATGATTAATAGCCTTTACATGCAATAATATTTTGACCGTATCTAAGTTTACCCAAGGATATTTTAAATCTATTGACACAGTCACTATTTTTTTGTTCTCGTTTAACTTTATCAAATTTACCTAAAATTCTGATTATTTTTTCATGTAACTTGAGACCATGTCACATTGTGTCACTCTCATGTACATACATTTTATCCAGCATAAGCATTACAGAGCTTCTGGTACATTGTACGAACTTGACTCTCAGTTAACCATTGTGGCGCTTAGACCATTGGGTGTGGAGAGGGGTGGCATTTTCATGATGGGCCGCCACGTAGGAGTGGGAGGAGAGGCATCTTGATGATGGGCCTCCAAGGGGGTGGTGCGCACCATGATGACGGGCCTCCTCATTGGTCAGAATTATTAAAAATAATAAAAAAATCAATTAATAAACATTATTTGGCCCGGCATCAACGGCATTGAGATGCCTCCCATGCCCATGCCGCCCCTAGGGGGCGGTGTAGCGAGGCCCGACATACGAATGTTGCTCCTATGCCGCCCCCCACACCTAATGGTCTTAGACCACTGGGTGTGGTGCCGCTCCGGCAAAGAAGACGGGCCACCATGAGTGGATAGTCTCGATTTCCAAGAAGACGGACCGGCATCAACGGCAGGAAAATGCCGGGCATGCCGTTGCCGCGCCAGGGGGCGGTGTAGCCCGGCACGGCATGGCGATGCCGGCCCCTTGCCATGCCCCATACCTAATGGTCTTACATCTTATGAATTAAGGTATATATAGCCTAGAGGTGCACAAAAAACCGTATTCGGAACCAGGCCCCAAAAAAAACCCCCACTTTGAAACCTTTTATTGTATTTTATATATTTTAGTTTTCTTCCCATGTAGTAATAGTAACAATACAAACCGACCCTAATGGTTTACTTTTAATTTTAATATAACTGTTATTATTAACTCAAACCTGCTTGAATAAGTTTTTTTACCTTCTTCCAACTTTGCTATTTTCCACAATAATATTTTACGTTCCGATCTAATTTTTACGTGCATTTGAGTTATTACGAGTTGACTCAGACTTGAAACCGAGTCACTCAATAACCAAAACATTCCCTCATTTCCCCTGAAAAAAATAAAACAACCAAAACCAAAACCCTAGCTTCCAATTACACATCAATGGCGATGACAACAGCACTAAAACTCCTCCGATCACCGTCGTTCCTCCGCCCCTCCATCGCCGCCGTTAACCCGACTCCCTCCACCCTCAACTCTCAACTCCGATTCTTCAACGGCGTTAACATCCAAAAAATGAAGTTCCCAAAATACCGCAAAGGACGAATCGAAGGCGTCCGTGACGGCGGCAACGAGATCTGTTTCGGCAAATACGCTCTTCAAGCACTCGAACCCGCTAGAATATCATCCAAACAGCTCGAAGCTGGTCGAAGAGCCTTGCAGATGAACGTTCGTCGTGGAGGTAAAGGAGGGAAGGTGTGGGTCCGTGTGTTTCCGTACAAGTCTGTTACGGCTAAACCGGCTGAGACTCGTATGGGGAGGGGGAAAGGTGCTATTTCGTATTGGGTTGCCCCGGTTAAGGCCGGGCAGATCATTTATGAAATGGGCGGTGTCGCTGAGAGCTTGGCGAAAAGGGCGATTCAGATTGCCGGGTCGAAAATGCCGATACAGACGCGGTCGATTATTCGGGATCCGAAAACGAAGGAGATTGGGGTTAGGTGATGGTTTTGAGATGTGGTGTTGGATTGAAGGGTTCTGGTATGTTTGATTTTATTTGTGTTTATGGTTATGCCTAAATGTTATAGGAGTTTTGAGTTATTTGCTAATAATCATGATTGTTTTGATATTGATATATTCACCTTAAGTTGATGGGAAATTGGGAATGAATGTTGAAGTTTTGATTAGCATTGTTCTACTAGCACAAGCTAATCTTTTGATTATGTACATAGTTCACTAGAAGTGTTTCAATAGGCGTAAAAGGTTAAGCTTTTCGAAAGGGTCTTATCGTTTTTATAGATTGTTTACAAGGTGTAATGTGGCCTCTGTTGTCGGTCTCTCATGTTATTTGTTGGTAGTGATAAAAATTACATTACAGACAGTTATGAACTTTTGATGAATGCCGTCGGTATTCCTAATTATAAAAGATTTATGTTCTGACCCGTTAAAGGAAACAAGCTTAGGTAGTAAAATCCCACTTATAGCATAGCATATTATTGATAAGGTCTCAGATGAGGGCGCAGAGAGGCTGCTTCTGTTAAAGGTTGTATATATGTTTTTTCTTCAGAAAATAGGATGTAAATTATAAATCATATATGTCGAAGGGAACTACCAATTTTGATCAGACCTGTTACAGTATGAAGTTAGTTGTTTTTTTGATAATCGAATTTCGTACAAACCCATTAGTTAGTTTACAGATAATATCATAATATCAACCAAACTAGTATTTCCATACAACAATAGAAGCCCTGACCATAGTCACATAAATCACTGGAAAGGCAACGATCTACTATCCGGATCGTCCTTACTGACTCGTGGTACGAACGTGTTCCGGGAATGCTCCGATTCGCGACTTCGACCATGAAATTAGCGTTCCGAACATATAGATGAAATGCCCTAAGTAGTTAACTCGGCCGATATATATATCACCGATATCTCGGTTATCGGTCATCAACCGATATATTGGTACCGATATTTTGACCGATATTTTGTACCGATATTATAGGCGATATTGATCGATATTTGACCGATATTTGACTGATATTTGACCGATATTTGACCGATATATCACCGATATTCCCGATATTGGTGTTTTTCTTCTTGTTTCTTCCAATTTTCTTACTTCTTATAGTTGTTATTACTGTTTTAAATCTTAATTGTTAATAATTAGTGTTTTAAGTATTAACAAGTTCCTACTTGCTACAATTGTTATTGTTTTGCAAGTTGTAAAAGGTTAATTTGTTAATGGTAAGAGAATATATTGAATTGTTAGTGTTAAATTGCTACATGTATGGATTTTCCATGATATAAAAATTGCCGATATCCCCACGATATCTCACCCCGATAACCTATATCTCAAATATCGGTCCTTCACCGATATCCGATATTTTACCGCATTAACTGCTTAGGAAATGCCAACAATAAATAAACTAGAAATAGAGATGAAATAGATTGATGAATGCAATAGAGATGAATACGTTGAAAAGAGAAGAAGTAGAGCCAAGATGAGCGTACTGCGAACTATTTGACTATGGCCCTGACCAAATTGTCACTAGCAGCTGCTATGGCATGTGTTGTTGCTAAAAGAAACCTACAATTTTGAAAATTCTAATCCTTGAATTGGTTCAAGAAATAAAAAAGTTTATACACATCCTAACAGCTAATATAACTGGGATTACTTCAAGAAATCAAGAGTGGGTTGTCACTTGTCAGAGGTTTATAAACCCAAATCCTAGCAGAGTTTTTTCTTCATGCTGTAGATCTAGATTCTAACTTTCTTTCTGTGGCGGTATCATTATCTCAGACTAAATGTGTCTTGTTCAAAGCCCTCGGAGCCGTGTAATATTTCCTGTTATTCTCCTAGTTCCACAAAATTGTCATTTGTCGATCTTTATGCATATCCAACAAAGCTTGACAAGAAACAGTAGTTCTGAGATTGTTATACAAGCACCCTGCATAGCTGCACCACTAGTGCTAGACTGCTAGATGTCTTTTGACCACTAACCTATACGATGCAGCTGTTCCCAAAATTCATGAACCTGTGTCCCGGATTTTCAACTTAGTGAATCTTCATTGCCTAACTCATTGTGATCCATACACTTACTTCAGGTTGAATTGCATATATTTGACCAGTGTTCTTGATAACTAGGTGTAGGAGTTTGGTCTTGAAAGCTTAAAGACATTTTTAGCCAAGTTTCAAGTTGATAATAAGCTTGTGACCTTCATGTGTTTGTAAATTGAAAGTTACGATAAACAGACCAAAAATTTAACTGTTCAAAATTTGTCTGATGTTAGTTTTTGATGTAATTTGTTACCTTTAACGAAGCGAACATTTGTTTTGTCGCTTTATTTTATAAAAAACCACATTTGTCGTTCGTATCTAATATTGATCCCAAGTTGTCAAGGTGACAATCACCTATGTTCAAGAAAACTGTGGTCCTAATACTGAACAAGGAAGGTTAAAAGATAACCATTTATCTAAACATTGATCCTTACTCTGTTTTTTACAAGTTCAACATCTTTTGAAGAACAAACTCACACTACCTCTGATCCATCTCAAATGAGATGTGAACCAATAACCATTTATCTAAACCTTGGGCCTTAGGTGACTTGAAACCCTTGAAGAAAAAATAATAATACAAGTACGATAAGAAGCCGCTAAAGCAAAAGACAATGATGTGAGTAAAACCCCAAGTACTTCTTCTGGAACGGGAAATAGTTACCTTCAACAACAAGCTCGATAAAGTCAAGGCTCACGTAGGCTCTTGTTCAATGGCAAACTTTTCTCTGAAGTGCAAGGGGATGGCAAATTTGTTGGCACATAGCGTTGGGGGCATACGTGGCTCAGTTATGACAACTCTAGCATCTGTTGATACGATGAGATGCACCACACACATTTCATGAGCAAAATCTCTAGGCTAATGACATTTCCTGACATGCAGCTTGCCCTGGAAGTACTATACTGTCGAGTGTCCCATGTGCCACAAACGGTCCAAATAGGAGACAAGTATAACTACTCGTCTCTCGAAAAGATATCTAGTTACACTATACCTTGATACCTCTATCTTACTCTTGTTCTTAATCTCTTATGAAACAGTTATTCTCATGAAATTTGGTCACATGAAGAATTTTCTTCTCAATTTGATGAGACTAAAGTTTTGTTATCTATTCAAACGCAATCACGTCGTTAAGGTCTGTTACAACGTTTTTGTACTTGCGTAAAGGATTCTTTTGGCAACACTAGTTAGTTATTCAGAACTCGTCTAGCATATATATGACATTCAAAAGCTTTTATAATATCAAACAATCCAACTTTCAAGTCTAAAACCATACTCAAAGGCTATAAAACTATTTTAGTGAAACAAAATATGCCCTTTTCTTTTGTTTCCGTTCTCTAAATTTAAAACTAATTTTGCTTCAAGTTGAACCAGATTTCATATATATATAGGGAATGGTTATAGAGAAAACCCTCCTTATTTGGTAAACTCTGGAAACTCTGACTTCCCAATATTTTTTTTTTTTTGAAAAAAATAGGGCAAGTAATATACATGATTTTAAGCATTTTGGGCCAAAAAAATTAAAAAAGCGCCGAGTACTTTTTTTTAAAAAATAAAATAAAATTTTGACTAACACATGTTAAGCGCTAATAACAGGTGTTAACAATGTGTTAACTATATGTAAATAGTAGACGTTTTTTATTTTTAAAAAAAAACCGTTCGGCGCTTTTTCGATTTTTTTTGGCTCGAAATGCTTAAAAAAATGTATATTACATACCCTATTTTTTTCAAAAAAAAAAAATGTTGGGAAGTCAGAGTTTCCAGAGTTTACCAAATAAGGAGGGTTTCCTCCATATACTTTACCTATATATATATATATATATATGGGATGGTTATAATAAAAACCCACTCAAAATGAGTAAACCATGTAAACCCATTTGTAGCCATTGATTAAACTTGATGGATGGTCTAGATTTAATCTCCATATTAAAATCCAATAAAGTACATTAAAGGAGGAGAGAGGACATTAAGAAGGGTATTGTAGTAAATGACCTTCAATCCCTGTTGGTTACTGCATGCTTTGCAGAAACCGTCAAATCACTTCCTCTCTCTATCAATAAGATCTCCCTCTCTCTTATTGCATATACAAACCTCCAAAATTCAAAAATCCCCCCAACCCCTGTTCTCTCTAACAGTGCATCGAGAGTGGTTGTTCATCACCAAACAAGATTATTTGAAGAAACCAAAAAAACAATTAGTGATCAACCATCAACGAAAGGATGGCATCGTTCATGGGGAGCCTATCGTCGTTTGCTCGACGGTTAGGTTCGAAGAAAACTTCAAAAAGGTATGTGTTTAATGTTTTTGATTACCATTGCTACTCACTGTAAAAAAGTTTTGATGGTTCTCGAGTCTGGTGGAATAAATTACTGGTATCGAAGTTTTTGAATTTGGAATAGTTGATATGCCTTGAAATGGGGGTTCTCGAAATTGTTTATTAGAGTATGAATAATTATAGGGTATCTTGTGAATGTGACATACTCATGTTGAAATGGACATATGGCCTGAATACCTTTATACTTTGTTTGAAACAAGAAGAAAAGGAAAGTGATCATTTTGTCTGATGATTCAAAATAAAAAAGGCGTGGTAAACGAACTACAAAATCAACCACTGACCACGAAGAAGTAAAGCGTCAATTAGGTAGGTGTTACATATATTATGGATATTAATGATTGAGGATATTTTCATTTATATACTGCTCTGGTTCTATTTGTATTTGTATTAATCCTGTATTAATGATGATATTTTGTTTAGAATGTAATTATGTTTTCTTAACTGTTCTGTTATTAGAGTATGATTCGGACACACCGCTTGTCAATTTAAAGAGACGGTGTAAAAAAGTCGTCAAACATTGTCAGAATGATGATCCAGGGCCGTATAGGGGGAAAACTACAGATGACGAGGAGGGCGGACAAAGATCAATTGAAGCGTCTGATGATAGTGATGCGGAGTTTTCCGGGGCTGGAAAAAGTGACGATGATGAATCAAGCGTGAAGCCACATAAGGATAAGGGTCGGTATTGAAAATAAATTTTAAAGCCATGTTAAGTAGATTACTATGCCTTAATTTCCTAATTGTTGTGTTTTGTGTCAAGCAGAGAAGCCGTCCTTCTTTTGTAACCGACGTCTTCGACAGGCAGCGAAAAATAAAGGTATGTGATAAGATATGTTTTCGATTCTTTGCCAGTTACGTATGTAAATCAGTTTTATGTGATGGCATTCAGCCATATCTCCTGATTTCTTATGTTTTGTAAAAGCAGACAAGAATATAGCATCTGGAGAAGTTCAAACAAAAACAAAGAAAGGTGGATCAGTTCAGATAAATTGATATTTACACTGCTATAGTGACTAAAAAGTTAATACCTAAAATGGTTACATGTGTAACAGGTAAACAAGCCATGCCTGTCTATGATGTGTCCTCGAGCTCACCGATTAGGATGACCAGATCAAAAGCACGAGCGTTACAGATTTCATCTGAAAAACCAAGGACCAAAAATGCCAAACCAAAGAAGGCAAACAAACGTAAGAGGGCAGAGAAATCGTGGAACGATGGCATGGAGCCTCGTAAGCAGCGCAAAAGGTCGAAGTTGAACGAGTGGCTGGGAATACGTACTAGGTCATCACCAACACAGTTTACAAGGTGCATAAAAATACTAAGCGACGAACAACGGCTGGCGGTGAAGGAAATGGGGTTTGGCCGGCTGCTCAGTCTAAAAATGGATGGGATACCAGCAAAGTTAGGGCATTATGTTGTGGATAACTTCGACCCGGATAGTTTGGAGTTGACCTTGCCGTCTGCAACTCTTGGCATTGATGCTGAAGTCGTGCACAAGATACTCGGTATTCCGATTGGAGGGGTGTCTTTCAATGCGCTAGAGAGTAGGGACGAACATGATGAAGGGATAGCTAAATGGAAAAAGAGGTACCCGCCGAGCAGATTTATATCTCCAAAACAAATGGTTGATATGATTGAGAAAGAGTCCAATGGTGAGGATGACTTCAATTTCCGAATGGATTTTATAATGTGCTTCTATACTATCATGGTTGATTGCCACAAACAAGGCAGTTTGAAGGACAACATACTAGACTATCTGACGGATGACTTGGATTTTGCTGGACTTGACTGGTGTGAGTTAGTAGTGGAGGTCCTTAGGAGTTGTAAAATTGGTTGGAGACGAGACAGTTTGGATCCACCTTTTACAGGGCCACTAACCTTTTTGACAGTAAGTTAATTTTTTACGTATGTTACATAGTCACTTAGGTACTACTGACCGTATTTCTTTTCTTGATACTAATCATGTATACGACATCTATTTTGCAGCTTTTGTACGTCGATAGTTTTAAATGCAAAGGTGTTGATGTTGATTCTTCAGTGGTTCCTATGAGTTTCTGGACATTCCAAAGGTTAAGAGACAGGGAAAGGATTGAAATAAAAGAAGGGGGTTTCGGAAGGGGTACTGTGAAACCGTTAACTTCGTACGAGGGTGTGAAGCTTGGAATAGATGAGCCAAGCATCGAGGTTTGTAACATGTTATGTATTACAAACAAAACAGTTCATGTATTCCCCGTATTACATATATATGGCATGCTAACAAAAAATTATCAAACAGGAAAGGGTAGCAAGTGTGGGGGATCTCGTAGATGTTTTGATTAGAACGAGAAAGAGGGTTGAATTGGCCATCTGCAAGTTAGATGAGGACTATCCAGGTAGAAAAGAAGTTGTTTGTAACACCCCAACCGATGGCGGAAACATCGAGGTGTCACGTAGTGACGATTGTTCAAAAGCACATGGACTAAAATGTAAATATTAATAGCAATAAACTTTCATTATTAAAAAACGAAATACAACGAGTCTTAATAGAAATCTCAAACATAAATAATAAATTTATTTAAGCTCTAGGTCCATCCTAAGCGTGAAAGCAAGTAAGATCAAACGTCACCTGAAACATGTACAAAATAATTTTGTCAACACATATAATGTATTGGTGAGTACATCCGTTGGATATATATATAGTACAAAACGTTTCGCAATCCCTGTGTTGTATACCATTTGCAATTATGTAATTTAAGTAATGTCCGTTCAAAATCAACCCTATGTAGTAAGTATCAAGAATCAAGAATCAAAACATTTTTAGTAATATGAATCACAAGACAATGACCAAGGTCTCTCAACAGAGTCACAAGGGGTATATACCATAGTACTATTCATTGAAATGCCAGGCCCTCAAAGGTTAATGATTTTGACAAGTTATAGACACACAAATTAACATAACGCAAACACACATGAGAATTGCATTTAGTGAAAGGATAACATTTAATCATAGTGTACATGAATAGCCCCAAAAGAGTAAAACATGATAAAGGGGAAAGATATACTCACAGTTTGCGAAAGCGATCAAAATCCACTTAAGCGGTTGTGAGCTAAGTAGTGAGAATTCCGAGGAATTCAACCTATAACGTATATGAATACTAGTAAGGTAAAGTCTACAAAGTCTAAGGTATCTAGGGTCTAAGGCATTAGGGTTTGCTAAGTCGATTTGGGGAATTAGAGATTTTATGATTAGTCGAATTAATATAAAAAGTTGTATATTAAAAATAATATACCAAAGTTTGTAATATGATTTAGGTAATATAATTATTACCGATTAAATATTTAGATAACAATATGTTTGAATAATTAAGACAAAATAATTTAGTTAGTTACTTTAACTAAATTAAAATAATACGATAATCATAAATATATAAATAACTAATTTTTGTGTTACACAACGATTCAACAAAAAATATAATTAAGACATTAAAGCATACGAGTATTTCTATTTTATAAGAAAAACATTTATAAAATAGATGTTTAAATTGTATAAATAAATAAATGTTTTATTATGTCTAACTAAACGTAAATAAGACTAATAATACTATATGTGATCCAAAAATATTTATTTTATAGAAAATGGATGATTTCTGATGTAAACATATTAGAATAATTTTCCCATAATTTATATAAACTTATTTATATTTAAAACTGATTTAATGAGATTAAATCATGTTTAAATGATTAAAAATAAGAAAATTAATAAAAATAAGTGTTTTCTAACCCAAATATTTTTATTTTAGATTAGAATGGTTAAAAATAATTACCCAAAAAGTTTGAGGTTAAAATCATTAAAAATGAATTTTTTATCAATTAATTATGATTAAATCAATTTAATTCAATAAAAATATAAAAATAAAACATTTTTCAGAAAATAAAAATGTGGAGATATTCTTTATGATGTCAAGAAGCTACACCTAAATTTTTATAATTTTTGGGTAAAAATTGGATTTATTATGAATATTCTAAGAATAATGCATTTATATATAATTATAAATATAAATACTATATTATAAAAAGAAAAAAATCAGAAAAGCAAAAGGTTGGACCTTGTGACAGTGAGGCTCGAACCCCTGTCACTTGCAAAGAATAACACAAACCAAACCACTACACCACAATGGTGTTTTGTTGATTTTATTCAACCATTAATTCTTTTAACACATTATTATAAGTTATCTTCTTCCCCAAAATAATAACATGAACCCTAACCCTTATCTAGATTCAATAAACCTGATAACAATACAGTAAAGCTATCGATATCATAGGGGAAATGATCGGCTATAACTAAAAATCAAAACGGCATCAAAGAATTAGACTTACAATGTTGTGTAGGTGTCGAAAAGGAAGGTTTTTACTCGAACAAAAATTGGTCCGATTGGGGCTCAATGGTTGCGATTTTGAACAAGTTTTGTGTGGGTTTTGATTCGGAACACTTACGTGCAGATGTTACAGGCTTCGATTTATAGGGAGGTTCGTGGTTTATCATTGTTTGGTTAATGGCCGGAATTCACGCGACGGTTACAACAAATCAACTCAATGCTCAACTTAAACGCGTTATTATGACGGATTAATGATGGGAAACTGATACAAATAAATGGAGAAACGATTTGGAATGATAAAACGTTGAAACGGACGCACATACAAGAGTTTAAGGCCTCGCCGGAATGAATTCCGGCGGCCGGAGTTGATCCTTGGCCGGAAATAGCGAGTAGCAGCAGGGAGATGTTTTTTTTTTTTTTAAACTTTCAGCATTTGTCACTTTTGGCCCCTCATCTTTCCTTTAGTTAAATTCAAAGTTTTCTAGTTAGTTTTCCTTTAATAACAACTAACTAAGTTAACTTTTTAACTTAAAACTTATATAACTAGGAATTTTTATGATATACATATATTTTCCGAACAACGTTGCAACATACGCGTTAAACTAAATCGAGATTGAGTTCCAAAATGCATGTAAATAATATAACTTGAGTTTCGCACATTTATGACAATAATTACAAGAAATGTTTGAGGACTAAAATTGAAAATATTTGGGGGACTAATTTTGTAAACAAATTGAAAGTCGAAGGTGACGGATGTCACAGTCTCCCCTACTTTAGAAAATTTCGTCTCGAAATTTCTTTCAAGTGAAGATTTTTGGTTGTGCAACTATGGAGCATAAATTTTTATAAGAATAAGATTGTCATTAGCAACCTCCACGGTAAAAGGATGGGTAAGGTGAGGGCCACTACGAGCAAGTAAAGATTCAACTTCTAACGAGACAAAACTCCTATCCATACTGGTATCAAACAAAATCGAAGCATATAAGTTAGTAATAAGAAATGTACCATTGACAACGTCGTTCGTAGCTTGATCTTGATTAGCGTTGATGTTGAAAGCACGACCACGGGCTGGAGCTGCTTGTATTGCTGGAACTGCTGGGACTGCTGGGGTTTGCTGACGAGCCTGAATAAAAGCCGTAAGATGAGGGCATCTATTTTGCATGTGGTTAGGATCACCACAAGCGTAACAAACCCTAGGTTGACCAGCTTCCTGGTTTTGGATAGCAATCTGTGGGTTATTTATTGGTTGATTGGCAACACGACAGAAAGGAGTGGTATGACCCAGTCTTCCACAGGCATCACACTTACGACACGGTAAATTGGTGGGATGATGGTAGTGGCAGGTGGCACATTGAGGTTGTTTCCCAGTATAAGCCCTTGGGGTTGATTGAGGTGCAGTAGGTGGGTTTGCAACAGGAACCTGGTTAAGAGGTGCAACTACAGCATAGTTTTGGTTTCCACCTTTTCGTTTCTTATTGGAACTAGAGGCAGAGGCAGAGTTTTCTTGGGAAGGTTCAGTGATAGCAGGGTTTGAAGTGGTTTCAGTAGGCCTTTTAGTACCCTTACGAGTTAGAGTACCATCCTTGACATGCTTGTCAGTAAGAGATGCTGCGAGACGGATGGCATCTTCTACAGTAGCAGGTTTACTTCCCATAACCGAATCATGGATCTGAGGTGGCAGTCCCTCAATATACTTCTCAATAGCCAAGGATACCGGAGTTACCATACGAGGAATCAGTAAGCTCAACTCGTGGTAACGGTTGTTGTAGGGAACATTGTTTCCACTGTCCTGCTTAAGGTGATAAAACTCATCCTCCAGTTTCTTCATCTCACTACGAGGACAGAACTCAGTGGTCATGGCGATTTTGAAATCATCCCAAGACATAGCTAAAGCAGCTTCCGTCCCTCGAGCATGTTTTTCACCATTCCACCAAGTAAGCGCTCTCTTTTGAAGAACACCCGTGGCATGACGAACACGTAGGTTATCTGGACAGTCGCTATTAATAAACGTATTCTCCATACTTTCGAACCATTCAAGTAACCCAGTGGCTCCCTCAGTGCCATTAAACTTGTTGGGATGACATGAGTTGAAGTGCTTGAAAGTGCACTTATTCTCACTAGCCCCACCATTTCCATTTGTATTCCCGTTAGAGTTCCCATTCGAGCTACCGTTCAGGTTAAGATTTGGAATAATAGCATTAATGATGTTAGGAACAAGTGTTTCCAACTTGTCATTTAGCATAGTCGCGATACGCTGGTCAGATTTCAGTTTAGCCTGACGCTTCGAGGCTCTCTTACGAGATTCGCGATCAGACATCTACAAAAGTGAAAAAATAATTATGAGATTTGATTCCAAAAATCTTGGAAATGTCATAGTTTATATCAAGACAAGTAACACATAACATAAGATATAGTAATTATAAATTGATATAGGAAAAATTATGAACATCATAAAGAAAATCATGATAAAACTCCAAATGAGAAAACAATACCAAGTATAAAACGAGTTATAAGAGTGTTTCCAAAGAAACTGTTGACTGACTAAAGTAATTGAAATATTATTAGTGACTTGTGGGGGCGTACTTTAGCCTATAAGTGAATGCTCATCCCGAGAATTCCCAGGTAGGTAAACGGGTCCCTCGTCTGATTGGGATTTATGCTAATTACCAACCTAGACAGAAAACTCAGAATACAGGCGCTCACCCTTCCAGATTGCACGTGCCCCGTCACAAATATTTTCCAAAACTTTAGCGGATCTTGAAATGTGGAAATATATATATCCTCGAGATGTGGATTTCACTCCTAACTCAAAGATATACTTCCGAATAGTAAAAATATGATGGAGTGAAACTGGTCACTAAGATAAGGATATCACTCCTAGCTTAGTGAGTAAGTTTCTTTTGGAGGGATAGATTCCTTGAGATTTGGACGTCTCCTATCTCGAAAGGAAAATATTCCAAGATAAATAAAATAAATGAATAAAACATATAAAGAGTGAAACTATTCACCAAGGTATGGATATCACTCCTAACTTGGTGTTTTCATTCCATTTGTAGAATAAAAATCTTCTCCGAGTATAATGAAAAGTAAAAGGAGAAAATATATCTAAAGAAATATGAGAATAAAAGAAAGCATATAATGGGTAGCTTAGTTATATTCTAGGTCAAAAGCATTTACTAATAACCTAATTCCCTATAACCATGGCTCTGATACCAATCTGTAACACCCCAACCGATGGCGGAAACATCGAGGTGTCACGTAGTGACGATTGTTCAAAAGCACATGGACTAAAATGTAAATATTAATAGCAATAAACTTTCATTATTCAAAAACGAAATACAACGAGTCTTAATAGAAATCTCAAACATAAATAATAAATTTATTTAAGCTCTAGGTCCATCCTAAGCGTGAAAGCAAGTAAGATCAAACGTCACCTGAAACATGTACAAAATAATTTTGTCAACACATATAATGTATTGGTGAGTACATCCGTTGGATATATATATAGTACAAAACGTTTCGCAATCCCTGTGTTGTATACCATTTGCAATTATGTAATTTAAGTAATGTCCGTTCAAAATCAACCCTATGTAGTAAGTATCAAGAATCAAGAATCAAAACATTTTTAGTAATATGAATCACAAGACAATGACCAAGGTCTCTCAACAGAGTCACAAGGGGTATATACCATAGTACTATTCATTGAAATGCCAGGCCCTCAAAGGTTAATGATTTTGACAAGTTATAGACACACAAATTAACATAACGCAAACACACATGAGAATTGCATTTAGTGAAAGGATAACATTTAATCATAGTGTACATGAATAGCCCCAAAAGAGTAAAACATGATAAAGGGGAAAGATATACTCACAGTTTGCGAAAGCGATCAAAATCCACTTAAGCGGTTGTGAGCTAAGTAGTGAGAATTCCGAGGAATTCAACCTATAACGTATATGAATACTAGTAAGGTAAAGTCTACAAAGTCTAAGGTATCTAGGGTCTAAGGCATTAGGGTTTGCTAAGTCGATTTGGGGAATTAGAGATTTTATGATTAGTCGAATTAATATAAAAAGTTGTATATTAAAAATAATATACCAAAGTTTGTAATATGATTTAGGTAATATAATTATTACCGATTAAATATTTAGATAACAATATGTTTGAATAATTAAGACAAAATAATTTAGTTAGTTACTTTAACTAAATTAAAATAATACGATAATCATAAATATATAAATAACTAATTTTTGTGTTACACAACGATTCAACAAAAAATATAATTAAGACATTAAAGCATACGAGTATTTCTATTTTATAAGAAAAACATTTATAAAATAGATGTTTAAATTGTATAAATAAATAAATGTTTTATTATGTCTAACTAAACGTAAATAAGACTAATAATACTATATGTGATCCAAAAATATTTATTTTATAGAAAATGGATGATTTCTGATGTAAACATATTAGAATAATTTTCCCATAATTTATATAAACTTATTTATATTTAAAACTGATTTAATGAGATTAAATCATGTTTAAATGATTAAAAATAAGAAAATTAATAAAAATAAGTGTTTTCTAACCCAAATATTTTTATTTTAGATTAGAATGGTTAAAAATAATTACCCAAAAAGTTTGAGGTTAAAATCATTAAAAATGAATTTTTTATCAATTAATTATGATTAAATCAATTTAATTCAATAAAAATATAAAAATAAAACATTTTTCAGAAAATAAAAATGTGGAGATATTCTTTATGATGTCAAGAAGCTACACCTAAATTTTTATAATTTTTGGGTAAAAATTGGATTTATTATGAATATTCTAAGAATAATGCATTTATATATAATTATAAATATAAATACTATATTATAAAAAGAAAAAAATCAGAAAAGCAAAAGGTTGGACCTTGTGACAGTGAGGCTCGAACCCCTGTCACTTGCAAAGAATAACACAAACCAAACCACTACACCACAATGGTGTTTTGTTGATTTTATTCAACCATTAATTCTTTTAACACATTATTATAAGTTATCTTCTTCCCCAAAATAATAACATGAACCCTAACCCTTATCTAGATTCAATAAACCTGATAACAATACAGTAAAGCTATCGATATCATAGGGGAAATGATCGGCTATAACTAAAAATCAAAACGGCATCAAAGAATTAGACTTACAATGTTGTGTAGGTGTCGAAAAGGAAGGTTTTTACTCGAACAAAAATTGGTCCGATTGGGGCTCAATGGTTGCGATTTTGAACAAGTTTTGTGTGGGTTTTGATTCGGAACACTTACGTGCAGATGTTACAGGCTTCGATTTATAGGGAGGTTCGTGGTTTATCATTGTTTGGTTAATGGCCGGAATTCACGCGACGGTTACAACAAATCAACTCAATGCTCAACTTAAACGCGTTATTATGACGGATTAATGATGGGAAACTGATACAAATAAATGGAGAAACGATTTGGAATGATAAAACGTTGAAACGGACGCACATACAAGAGTTTAAGGCCTCGCCGGAATGAATTCCGGCGGCCGGAGTTGATCCTTGGCCGGAAATAGCGAGTAGCAGCAGGGAGATGTTTTTTTTTTTTTTTAACTTTCAGCATTTGTCACTTTTGGCCCCTCATCTTTCCTTTAGTTAAATTCAAAGTTTTCTAGTTAGTTTTCCTTTAATAACAACTAACTAAGTTAACTTTTTAACTTAAAACTTATATAACTAGGAATTTTTATGATATACATATATTTTCCGAACAACGTTGCAACATACGCGTTAAACTAAATCGAGATTGAGTTCCAAAATGCATGTAAATAATATAACTTGAGTTTCGCACATTTATGACAATAATTACAAGAAATGTTTGAGGACTAAAATTGAAAATATTTGGGGGACTAATTTTGTAAACAAATTGAAAGTCGAAGGTGACGGATGTCACAGTCTCCCCTACTTTAGAAAATTTCGTCTCGAAATTTCTTTCAAGTGAAGATTTTTGGTTGTGCAACTATGGAGCATAAATTTTTATAAGAATAAGATTGTCATTAGCAACCTCCACGGTAAAAGGATGGGTAAGGTGAGGGCCACTACGAGCAAGTAAAGATTCAACTTCTAACGAGACAAAACTCCTATCCATACTGGTATCAAACAAAATCGAAGCATATAAGTTAGTAATAAGAAATGTACCATTGACAACGTCGTTCGTAGCTTGATCTTGATTAGCGTTGATGTTGAAAGCACGACCACGGGCTGGAGCTGCTTGTATTGCTGGAACTGCTGGGACTGCTGGGGTTTGCTGACGAGCCTGAATAAAAGCCGTAAGATGAGGGCATCTATTTTGCATGTGGTTAGGATCACCACAAGCGTAACAAACCCTAGGTTGACCAGCTTCCTGGTTTTGGATAGCAATCTGTGGGTTATTTATTGGTTGATTGGCAACACGACAGAAAGGAGTGGTATGACCCAGTCTTCCACAGGCATCACACTTACGACACGGTAAATTGGTGGGATGATGGTAGTGGCAGGTGGCACATTGAGGTTGTTTCCCAGTATAAGCCCTTGGGGTTGATTGAGGTGCAGTAGGTGGGTTTGCAACAGGAACCTGGTTAAGAGGTGCAACTACAGCATAGTTTTGGTTTCCACCTTTTCGTTTCTTATTGGAACTAGAGGCAGAGGCAGAGTTTTCTTGGGAAGGTTCAGTGATAGCAGGGTTTGAAGTGGTTTCAGTAGGCCTTTTAGTACCCTTACGAGTTAGAGTACCATCCTTGACATGCTTGTCAGTAAGAGATGCTGCGAGACGGATGGCATCTTCTACAGTAGCAGGTTTACTTCCCATAACCGAATCATGGATCTGAGGTGGCAGTCCCTCAATATACTTCTCAATAGCCAAGGATACCGGAGTTACCATACGAGGAATCAGTAAGCTCAACTCGTGGTAACGGTTGTTGTAGGGAACATTGTTTCCACTGTCCTGCTTAAGGTGATAAAACTCATCCTCCAGTTTCTTCATCTCACTACGAGGACAGAACTCAGTGGTCATGGCGATTTTGAAATCATCCCAAGACATAGCTAAAGCAGCTTCCGTCCCTCGAGCATGTTTTTCACCATTCCACCAAGTAAGCGCTCTCTTTTGAAGAACACCCGTGGCATGACGAACACGTAGGTTATCTGGACAGTCGCTATTAATAAACGTATTCTCCATACTTTCGAACCATTCAAGTAACCCAGTGGCTCCCTCAGTGCCATTAAACTTGTTGGGATGACATGAGTTGAAGTGCTTGAAAGTGCACTTATTCTCACTAGCCCCACCATTTCCATTTGTATTCCCGTTAGAGTTCCCATTCGAGCTACCGTTCAGGTTAAGATTTGGAATAATAGCATTAATGATGTTAGGAACAAGTGTTTCCAACTTGTCATTTAGCATAGTCGCGATACGCTGGTCAGATTTCAGTTTAGCCTGACGCTTCGAGGCTCTCTTACGAGATTCGCGATCAGACATCTACAAAAGTGAAAAAATAATTATGAGATTTGATTCCAAAAATCTTGGAAATGTCATAGTTTATATCAAGACAAGTAACACATAACATAAGATATAGTAATTATAAATTGATATAGGAAAAATTATGAACATCATAAAGAAAATCATGATAAAACTCCAAATGAGAAAACAATACCAAGTATAAAACGAGTTATAAGAGTGTTTCCAAAGAAACTGTTGACTGACTAAAGTAATTGAAATATTATTAGTGACTTGTGGGGGCGTACTTTAGCCTATAAGTGAATGCTCATCCCGAGAATTCCCAGGTAGGTAAACGGGTCCCTCGTCTGATTGGGATTTATGCTAATTACCAACCTAGACAGAAAACTCAGAATACAGGCGCTCACCCTTCCAGATTGCACGTGCCCCGTCACAAATATTTTCCAAAACTTTAGCGGATCTTGAAATGTGGAAATATATATATCCTCGAGATGTGGATTTCACTCCTAACTCAAAGATATACTTCCGAATAGTAAAAATATGATGGAGTGAAACTGGTCACTAAGATAAGGATATCACTCCTAGCTTAGTGAGTAAGTTTCTTTTGGAGGGATAGATTCCTTGAGATTTGGACGTCTCCTATCTCGAAAGGAAAATATTCCAAGATAAATAAAATAAATGAATAAAACATATAAAGAGTGAAACTATTCACCAAGGTATGGATATCACTCCTAACTTGGTGTTTTCATTCCATTTGTAGAATAAAAATCTTCTCCGAGTATAATGAAAAGTAAAAGGAGAAAATATATCTAAAGAAATATGAGAATAAAAGAAAGCATATAATGGGTAGCTTAGTTATATTCTAGGTCAAAAGCATTTACTAATAACCTAATTCCCTATAACCATGGCTCTGATACCAATCTGTAACACCCCAACCGATGGCGGAAACATCGAGGTGTCACGTAGTGACGATTGTTCAAAAGCACATGGACTAAAATGTAAATATTAATAGCAATAAACTTTCATTATTCAAAAACGAAATACAACGAGTCTTAATAGAAATCTCAAACATAAATAATAAATTTATTTAAGCTCTAGGTCCATCCTAAGCGTGAAAGCAAGTAAGATCAAACGTCACCTGAAACATGTACAAAATAATTTTGTCAACACATATAATGTATTGGTGAGTACATCCGTTGGATATATATATAGTACAAAACGTTTCGCAATCCCTGTGTTGTATACCATTTGCAATTATGTAATTTAAGTAATGTCCGTTCAAAATCAACCCTATGTAGTAAGTATCAAGAATCAAGAATCAAAACATTTTTAGTAATATGAATCACAAGACAATGACCAAGGTCTCTCAACAGAGTCACAAGGGGTATATACCATAGTACTATTCATTGAAATGCCAGGCCCTCAAAGGTTAATGATTTTGACAAGTTATAGACACACAAATTAACATAACGCAAACACACATGAGAATTGCATTTAGTGAAAGGATAACATTTAATCATAGTGTACATGAATAGCCCCAAAAGAGTAAAACATGATAAAGGGGAAAGATATACTCACAGTTTGCGAAAGCGATCAAAATCCACTTAAGCGGTTGTGAGCTAAGTAGTGAGAATTCCGAGGAATTCAACCTATAACGTATATGAATACTAGTAAGGTAAAGTCTACAAAGTCTAAGGTATCTAGGGTCTAAGGCATTAGGGTTTGCTAAGTCGATTTGGGGAATTAGAGATTTTATGATTAGTCGAATTAATATAAAAAGTTGTATATTAAAAATAATATACCAAAGTTTGTAATATGATTTAGGTAATATAATTATTACCGATTAAATATTTAGATAACAATATGTTTGAATAATTAAGACAAAATAATTTAGTTAGTTACTTTAACTAAATTAAAATAATACGATAATCATAAATATATAAATAACTAATTTTTGTGTTACACAACGATTCAACAAAAAATATAATTAAGACATTAAAGCATACGAGTATTTCTATTTTATAAGAAAAACATTTATAAAATAGATGTTTAAATTGTATAAATAAATAAATGTTTTATTATGTCTAACTAAACGTAAATAAGACTAATAATACTATATGTGATCCAAAAATATTTATTTTATAGAAAATGGATGATTTCTGATGTAAACATATTAGAATAATTTTCCCATAATTTATATAAACTTATTTATATTTAAAACTGATTTAATGAGATTAAATCATGTTTAAATGATTAAAAATAAGAAAATTAATAAAAATAAGTGTTTTCTAACCCAAATATTTTTATTTTAGATTAGAATGGTTAAAAATAATTACCCAAAAAGTTTGAGGTTAAAATCATTAAAAATGAATTTTTTATCAATTAATTATGATTAAATCAATTTAATTCAATAAAAATATAAAAATAAAACATTTTTCAGAAAATAAAAATGTGGAGATATTCTTTATGATGTCAAGAAGCTACACCTAAATTTTTATAATTTTTGGGTAAAAATTGGATTTATTATGAATATTCTAAGAATAATGCATTTATATATAATTATAAATATAAATACTATATTATAAAAAGAAAAAAATCAGAAAAGCAAAAGGTTGGACCTTGTGACAGTGAGGCTCGAACCCCTGTCACTTGCAAAGAATAACACAAACCAAACCACTACACCACAATGGTGTTTTGTTGATTTTATTCAACCATTAATTCTTTTAACACATTATTATAAGTTATCTTCTTCCCCAAAATAATAACATGAACCCTAACCCTTATCTAGATTCAATAAACCTGATAACAATACAGTAAAGCTATCGATATCATAGGGGAAATGATCGGCTATAACTAAAAATCAAAACGGCATCAAAGAATTAGACTTACAATGTTGTGTAGGTGTCGAAAAGGAAGGTTTTTACTCGAACAAAAATTGGTCCGATTGGGGCTCAATGGTTGCGATTTTGAACAAGTTTTGTGTGGGTTTTGATTCGGAACACTTACGTGCAGATGTTACAGGCTTCGATTTATAGGGAGGTTCGTGGTTTATCATTGTTTGGTTAATGGCCGGAATTCACGCGACGGTTACAACAAATCAACTCAATGCTCAACTTAAACGCGTTATTATGACGGATTAATGATGGGAAACTGATACAAATAAATGGAGAAACGATTTGGAATGATAAAACGTTGAAACGGACGCACATACAAGAGTTTAAGGCCTCGCCGGAATGAATTCCGGCGGCCGGAGTTGATCCTTGGCCGGAAATAGCGAGTAGCAGCAGGGAGATGTTTTTTTTTTTTTTTAAACTTTCAGCATTTGTCACTTTTGGCCCCTCATCTTTCCTTTAGTTAAATTCAAAGTTTTCTAGTTAGTTTTCCTTTAATAACAACTAACTAAGTTAACTTTTTAACTTAAAACTTATATAACTAGGAATTTTTATGATATACATATATTTTCCGAACAACGTTGCAACATACGCGTTAAACTAAATCGAGATTGAGTTCCAAAATGCATGTAAATAATATAACTTGAGTTTCGCACATTTATGACAATAATTACAAGAAATGTTTGAGGACTAAAATTGAAAATATTTGGGGGACTAATTTTGTAAACAAATTGAAAGTCGAAGGTGACGGATGTCACATTGTTGCTGTCAAGTCTAGGTATGATGAGTTCATTAAAGACATGGGGAAGGCGAGTGAGGTCGAAGCTGTTGCGCGTGTAAATGCTGATGGAGAAATCTCATCTGTTATAGCTGCCATAAGTAAATGTACCACCATTGGTAAGTGCAAGTTTGATGTTTAAGCCCAATACCCAATTTTGTTAACTATAAATCCATTGAACTTCTATATCGAAAAATTAGCAGATAAGGCTGAACAAAGCAACAAAGAAAAAGCAGTCAAGGATGATGTTTTGAGTTTGGGTGATTCGCCGCTAAACAAGTCCCCAATCACACGATCAAAAAAGAAAAGCGTGGGTGGCACGTTGGATGAGGCGGGGGCATTGGAAAGTCCAATTCTAAGCCAATACAGGAAGAATCTGCATGACAGTGCAAAGCAGAAAAATGATGGTTCAAAAACAGGTGCTACATGTGTTACACACATTAGGAACATTATGTTTAACTGTTTATGTATTTAACACTATGCACATTCCATTCATTAGGAAGCATTGTGTGTGACTGTTTATATATTTAACATACGTAACAGGAGATGAAGATCTGGCCAGTAATTTAACCAGCAAATTTTCTGAGGTTAGTGAAGACGGGCAAAATAAACAGGATGTAGCAGGACAATCAGGGGAACTACAAAAAGAAGGTAAGTAAAATATAGCTAGGGTAGGTTTGGTTACATACGTATAGGTCAGCGGGTGGGGAGTATTTGTTAAGATTGTAATGTTATGATTTGTTACAGATGTCGATGCCAGCAGACAAATTGCTGAAAATGTGTTAGGTGATGTGGTTCCCACTTGCAATGAAGAGGAATTGGTGAGCACACAACCCTTGGGTGCAACACAAGAGGCCGAATTAGGTAAGTAATGAATTTTTTTTTATACACATGTAAAATCGTAAAAATCCACAAACTGAAAATTGACTAGGTGTGAAATGTTAATTAACTTTAAGGACGGGATAATATTGTTGTTTCAGAACTGGATGCACCAAACAATGAGATTGAACAGGAGGTTGTGAGCACACAAACATGGGCAACAACACAAAGTGAACCAATAGGTATGCCGGTTGACTATTATAAAATTGCTAATGTATACAACTGTCTTATGATTGTTATCTGGTGACGTATGTTACACAGTCTCCTCAGGCGGCACTCCATCACATGAAGCTACTGGTGAAGACAACAAAGATGACTCAAGTGTGAAGGTGGGAGACACAAAAACAGATGAACAACTGCAAGAGGAGAAAACAGGTATTATTATAAAACCATATATATCCACAAGTAAAGGCTGGTATAACGCATCGCCAAACATATTAAGCATGTGTTTTAAACGTTGTATTTAAGGCGATGAGAAAATTTCCACCAGCGAAGCAGATGTGCCCACAACCAGCAACAAAGAGTCAGGTATGATATTGTAATATGTATAAGTACATGCATAGCTGATTTGGATGTGTGATAAGTGGGCTCGTGCGAAAATGTCCTACAGAAGTACAGCCGGACAGGGCAGAAACTAGTGATAGGGGCAAGCAGATTGCTGAGGCGGGGGAAGATACACAAGCAGGTACGCAAATAAAACCAAATTGAAATACGTTTATAATCCACAAAAAGGTCCACATATTATTTGGGGTAACACATTTGCAGGAATCTCCTGGATATTTCCATGTATGTCGACACCGGATAGCAACGATGCGCCAACTTTTAGCTTTGGCTTAACACAGGCAGAACCAGCAAATCAGGGGGAGTATGGTGTGAATTCACTTCTTAAAAATAAAAAAAATACAGAAATGTTATATAAATGCTCTGTGTTTTTAACAATTTTTAATGCTTATCTTACAGGATCTGTCACAATGTCTCAGAAAATGGAATCTGGTTTGAAGGACCAACCAGGTGAATCAGGTATCAACTCTATATCTTAACAATGTTGAACTGCTGGATCAGATCAGTCAGCTAATGAAAGTTGTGACGTACGTTACAGATGGTGGCGGTGTGGCTCCAAATGAAAAGACAGTTTGCCAGGACGTTGTCGCATCAATGGTGTATCCGTTGGTGCAACCCGTGAGTTCATATGACGCACAGAATCAGGTTTACAATGAGTATGCCCCTGGTGGAAATCTGCAAGTAGATGACGACAACATGACCTTGGCGATGCGTCAAGAAATCATCGCCAAGATGGATGCAACCAAGAGAAACCCCCTACGTGAAAGGAATGTGACATACGTTCATAAGTCACCTTTTCACATAAGGGGGGTAAATTTGGGAGAGGGGGTCACGAAGGATGATGATGCTGCGTGGAACTTTGTTTACAGGGACGAGGATCCGTTGAATATGTTGTGTGGTTCTGAGGAAAGAAGGAGGGTAGCCATAAGTAATCGGTAAGTAACATGAACAATGTATGTGGTAATAAGTTCTTGAACTGCTGTAACATGTGTAACTGGTGGCATTTTGGTTTCTGTTTTTTTCAGCATAGAGCATGGAGAACAGGTGGAAAATGTAGACATACCAGATGATGAAATAGATAATGCACTTGCCAAGTAAGACCATGACTTTTTTTAAACTTATAAGACTGCTTCAAAAAATTTATCTTGGTTAACATGTGTACAGTGAGGTGTCGTTCAAAAGTTTATGTGACGTGGAAGCCACACGTAGCATGATCAAAACTTTGAAGCCGGGGAAGCAGGTGATGGATGTGATCATTGACTGTTGGGTGGATGTCTTAAACTACGAGGAGAGGTTGAAATCGGACGGGGCCCCTCTTCGTTTGTTTGTAAGCACAACCGCAGTGGTAAGTTATTTAAAAAGACAACATCGGTTTACGTATGTTATGAAACTGGTATTGATTTTTTTTTTTTGCTAACAAAAAAAAATAGGTTCCATGGATGCTTAATGATACCAAGTGTGATCCGATCCGACGAGCTTCGCGGTTTTCAAACGCGATGTCTGCTGCAGTGCCGGCCTATGAGACCAACCGTGACTTCAAACGATATGATATCGTCTTTTTCCTGATCCTTGAAAGGGCCCACTACTACTTATTGGTCTTTGAGCTAAAGAATATCGCCATAATGCTGATTGATAATGACAAAAAACGAGGGAGGCGAACATGCAAGGATCATGCTGACTTTCACAAAAAGGATAATGTGCACAAATATGTAAGTTGTTTTAATCACTTTTGAAAAGCGTAAACATTGGTCATTTAAAACAAATGTTTTTTTCGCTGATGTATTATTTTTGGGTTTCATGATCCATGATTATTGCAGAAGCACATGTTTGTGGAGTTCCTTAAAAGCATCAACCATCCGAAGGCGGGAAAGATCGGAGGGGCAGAGATACATAGGTTGGATGTAGAGTGGGGAACGGCTGGTAATGCCACGGATTGTGGGGTCTTCCTAATGAGACACATGGAGAGATTCATGGGGCTTCATGTACCGTTTGAATGCAATTTCAGTAAGCATTGGCGCACTAAAGAAGGCGAGATCAACAAGCTACGGTCGAAGTACACAGCGCATATTTTGCGTTCACCGGTTAACACAAAGAAGGGTGAGGTGGAAGCTAGGGCACATTTGAAGTAAGGAGGAACGTTCGTGAAGGGGGGGTTGTTTAACTGTGTATGACAATTATGTAGTGTTTTAAACTGTTTTTTGGGTGATAATACACCTAACATACTGCTGGGTTCTGTAACATAACTTAACTAGTATGGTCACTTGTTGAACACCTAACTGTGTTGCTTATAATATTATTCTGTTACGTATGTAAAAGTGTTTTTAGCATATGTTATGTAAAGAGTGTTACATATGTTAATATAGTTTAAAATGGAAAGGTGGTAAGGTATTCTGAGTGTTGTGGATATTGAGTTATAGGTTAAATGATTAAGAGAGGGTTAATATGTTATTTGACTACTTAACAAATCTGTTACATACATAACAGATACCTACATGGTTAGGGTGTGACGGGACATACCATACTAGTCTTAGAAAGGTAAGATGATTTTTTATGCTAGAAATGGTAAGACATATGGAATGCAACAAGTATTAAAAGTACATAATTATAACGGCTCTGTAATCCAAAGTGATGCACATACTGTACACTGACAAAACTATATTGGCACATTTAACTTCTTACACATGTAGCAATATTTCTAGCAGTCATAAGAAACTTCAGGGAATTTTGAGAGAGAAAAACTAAATAACCAGAGGTACAAAACAATCAAATGCCAAGTTGATGGCAATTAACTTGTTACACATGTAACATGACGGTTTATTATGTCTGGGATTAATATTCACCCCCAATCACATTGGCAACACAACAAGGGCTGTTCAATACCCCTGATTGGTGTGGCACAGCTAACTTGTTACACATGTAGTAGAATGTTTTTAACAGAAACCCCTAAAAGACAAAAAGGTTTAAAAATGGGTACATGACAAGTGTTAAAGCATAGGGGTTAATATGTTATTTTATTACTTAACAAATCTGTTACATACATAACAGATAGCTACATGGTCAGACTGTGACATACCATACTAGTCTTAAGCAAACACATGATAATAAAAAACTACATAGACAGTCCTTAATGAGGTTAAGACTTAGACAAGAACACATAACAAAAGTACGACTACCCGGCAAAACAGGTTAATCAACAAAAGGATAACCATCGTAAGTTGCAGCCATTATGGCGAGAATGATCCATACTGCGCTTCCAAGCTCAGCTCCGACATTTCACTGTCCTCGTCTTCCCAAGGGTTATAACTTGCCCACCTGGCGAGGGTATTTGGTGAATTTGGACACAATGGACAACCGCAATACTCGTGATCATACTCAACACCTGGACATGTAACAGCCGATATTGGTACAGGCTCTTTGGTTACCGAGTACGTAGTGCCAACTGACACCCCTCCATCAACTTCCATCTGTGCATCGCCCGACGTCGCCGGTGTACTATTACCATCTTCCATCATTAGAGTTTCGATACCTTTTTTCGGTAGTTTGCTCTCGTTGGGATCATTAACATTCTTCCAACCATGAATGGCTTGGTGTTCAGTACGCTCTAGTAACGCCCAAAAATCAGTTACTTTTGAAGTGACCTCCTCTTCGCTTTTTGTCTTCTGGCGCTTGGATGCATGAGGTTTTGAAGGGCTTTCCATTTGCAGAAAGTGTTTCTTTTGGTAAGTTAGGAACACTATTATTATGGGATGGAACAATGAATTCTATTTAACCAAAATGAGGTATAAAAACTAAGTTCAAGGATGGGTGGTTGGTGATAATTTAATTTGTGTTTAATGCTATAGTGGTAGATTTTGCTTTATGTCAAATCAACATGTCATAAATATTTTTGGGTGCTAGGGAGTGCATCATGATTTTATATTTTATTCTCTTCATTTGTTACTTTGTCAAGTACATATTTTATTAGATTTTGGTAGTTTCCTAGGTCTTCCGTACCAAATCTACAACACATACCCATGTGTCCTGTCCATGGGCCCACAGAAATAATGATATGTAATATAGAGGATCTAATATAATAATCAGATTGCCCCAGCTACCTTTTTGTTGCGTATGTTACCAATGCGGCCCCTGTTACCAACTACTTATAAGACAGAACATAGATCTTAAAACACACCACATTATATATTACAAACCACAAAAAAGCATGTCTAGTGGTTGAAGATTATACATAAAAGTAGTTCTACCAAATAAAAATAGAAGTAGCTAGGGAACAACAAACACACCAAAATGTGGCAACCATGTTACACACGTAACAACAAAAAGGGACTGCATGTGCTTCTAACTGTTACCAGTGTCCAACATGGTTCAAAAAGCAGGGATTAGTAATGCTGCCCCATTAATTGCCATAAACCTAACTAGGCTTTCCGGGCTTGTGCCGCCTCCTCCTTGGCCCTTTTGTAACATCGCGTGTTTTTACTTTTCTTGTATTTTAAATTCTATATTTAACAAATTCCAAGTTCGCCTTTATTCGCTTCTTTTATGTTACTCCTACCAAGTCATGACGGGTCGTCATTATAATTTATCCTAATCAATTTAGAAACTAATTTAGTTAACATCTTAATATATATATTTATTTTAAAATAAGACATATATATATATAGATATTTTCTTTCTTAATACTAAAAAAAAAGAGAATGAAAAATGAAAAAAAAAATAAACGTATAACATGATTAAAGTCATTTGACTTTTTTTTAATCCAAAACAAACATAGTTTATGAAATACAAATGCCATTCATTTTATTATTTGTTTATTTTTTAATTTTTTTTTTGAGAAATACCTCCCATTTAATTAACTTCTAACCACCCTAATTAATTCATTAAATACCCAACCCCTTCACCCCAACTATAAATACACCACTTCTACCCATTCTAACACTTGCTCATTTCTAAATCCTCTCTAAACCTCCCAATTCTCCAAAGAAATCCCAAGAGTGGAAGTCCACTTCTAAGTGAGTTCTCTCATAAACTCCAACTTTATTCTTCTTTCTTCACTTCTTTTCTTCTTCTAACCCCTTGGAGAAACCTCTAGGATCTTCCCCATATTTATCCACAAAAGTGTGATAAGGGTAGAGCACCTAAAAGAGGTTCCAAATGTGGTTGTTTTCTGAATAATACTATATAATAATATACTTTCAAGTTTCTATCTTACTAGTTTATTATTAATCTTTGGAAGGTTTGTGGTTACACCCTACCTTACCAACTCTCTTGACCCTTCTTGTGCTACGGATTTATCCACACTAGAAAGGGGAAATCCCGTGTCTAAAACCCACGTTTATTTCATAAGCGAAGTGGTTATGACATGAACCTATCAAATGGATTCACATCTCTAACTTTATACCATCCGAATCATCTATGATGGTTTTGTGCTTGGTCTAACTTAATCTCATGACCATCCGGATTGCCCAAAAGGCAATTTGTGCTTGGTTTGCCTAAAAGGCTTGCATGACTCTCGTGAATCTATAATCTAAACTCGAACCTAAGACCCTTATTTCTCTAATTCTAGTTAACCAAGGCTAAGGAACTAATCTCCCAAGACTCGTCTTTGGAACCTTACTAAACGCACCCAAAGGTGAGTTCATACTTGTCCCCCTTTTATCCTTTATTCTTTGGGGCTCAACATGTATCACTATCAAAACTCAAACGATTTTAAACTCTACAATCTATTATGCTTAGTCTAAAGTCTATCATATTTTAAATTCTATCATGCGCAATCTAAAGTCTATTATATGCTTGTACGCTATGCTATGTAGAATTATTTACTCTAACATACAAATGTTCATATAGTTGACAACCCACCTTGCATGTATAGCGCTATAGGATTGGCTATCCGCCCCCTACATGGGTCATGTTAAGCAAAATTCTTCGTGGCTAGTCGCCATTTGTATGGTTCTCTTGCATATGCCTATAAGCACAATTTTATTATACTTTGTATGTATGTCAAAACTAGTATGCTCACCAATGCTTTATGTGTTGACGGATATTTTATACATGTTGCAGGAAATATTTATTGCAGGACATTCAAGAAAACTACTTAGGATTGGACATAGAAACTCACTCTAGTTCAAGTTATCATATTCTTGTTGTTGTATTTTTCGTTATATGAACTACTTGTATTTCTATTTTTAGACAATAAATGAAATTCTATCTTTAAACTATATTGTCACAAAATCTAGTGTCATGAAGTCTTTGAACAATCTACCACTAAGTCTCACCTCGATGATTCCGCCATCGGTTGGGGTGTGACACCTTTTCATCGCAGCAACCTTCTCACAATTCCTTGCATCGTGATCCGTGACATATTGGTGGCAGTTGTTGCATAAGCGTGGGGCCTTAGGCATTTTCGGACGCTTTGGGTTGCCCTTCTCACCAGCTCCAGATATTCTTCGAGTTTTCCCACAACCCTTGTTGCGTGCCACATCAGGATTGGCAACCACAGTTTCAGTATCAGCCGATTGGCCAATAATTTCATCCACGTCGGTTGGAGACGGTTGATCCGGAATAACAGAAATTGGTTCCCTGGATAACAAGTGCAGTTTGATAGATTTGAGCTGTTCAACCAAGTCCGCCAGTGCAGTTTCATCAGTTCTGGCAACATCTACACATTCAGTTACAAGTTCAAGTACCTCATTTCTCAACAGAGAACCTGGATGAGTGTCAACACCGTAACGTCCATAAATGGAGAACACTCTCTTGGGTAAAATATCACGTAACCACCTTTCGACCACATATTGCTGCGGGATGCGGTCAACTTTCTTAATCATGTAAACTGCAAAGACATGGCGGCAAAGGTAGCCGAGACGCGTAAAACATCGGCATGAGCATTCAGCCGTTGAATCAATGCTATCAAACCGCACCTGCATAATTGATGCTAGAAATGGTAAGACCTAGGGAATGCAACAAGTATTAAAAGTACATAATTATAACAGCTGTGTAATCCAAAGTCATGCACATACTGTACTCTGACAAAAGTATATTGGCACAACTAACTTGTTACACATGTAGCAAACTTTCTAACAGTTCTAAGAAACTTCAGGGAATTTTGACAGAGAAAAACTAAATAACCAGAAGTACAAAACAATCAAATTCCATATATGGTGTTTGGTGCAATTAAATTGTTACATATGTAACAAGAGGGTTTATTATGTCTAGGATTAATATTCAGCCTAAATCACATTGGCTACACTGCAAGGGCTGTTCAATAACCCTGACTGCTGTGGTACAAGTAACTTGTTACACATGTAGCAATTAGTTTTTTAACAGAAACCCCTAAAAGACAAAAAGGTTGAAAATTTCAACATATTAAAAGTCCAATAGCCTGAACTGGTGTGGTACAACTAACTTGTTACACAGGTAACATAAATTTTTAAAACATTTATAACAATAACATCAGTAGTTTCTAACAATAACATAAATGGGTACCTGGTAAACATTGGTAACATCACGACGCTTGTCAAGTTGGGTGACTGAAAAGACGGTAGGCATGTTGTCCTTTTCATCAACATTCGAGATGTAGCATGAAAACTTCCCCTTCAGAATCTCCTTCTTAACTTCCTGGAACACAGTATTGGTGTACAAGCTAAACGCATGCTGCTCAATGGGTAAGTCCGTAGACCCATAAAAAACCGTCGATGATGTTTTGTACTCGGCAACACGCTGACGGTAACGTTGGCTATCGAGACGGGATTCAAAACATAACATGAACTGAACAAGTGTGTGGGCACTAGTGGAATTGACCTTGAATGCACTGTTTGAACTCTCACTTCTGGATGTTGTTTTCATCAAGCATGACATTGGAATCTCCCTAAAGTACGCCGGCACCCACAGTTCCTTGATTGCAAACATATCGCTCAACCACTGGTTTTCCTCAATCCCAAATGTCTCTAGCAGCGCATTCCATCGAGTTTCAAATGTTGAAGGTTTTATGAAAATGTTCCACACCAATTTGTGAATGCAGGACCGGAATTCAGTGTTGGATAAAATATCAGCAGCAACCTAGGTGCAGAAGCATAAATAAATGTAAGACATCTTTAACATAAAACACTTAAGTACGTGCCTACTTAACATTACCTTGTTGGGTAGTTTTTTCATTATATGCCACATACATAGCCTGTGGCGAGCCTCACTGAACACTTGTGGTACAGCCTGCATCATCGACGGGTCTTGGTCGGTCAACACTAGCCTGGGCTGTGAACCATGAGCTTTTAAAAAACATTCAGGCAACCAAACGTAGGAATCTATGGTCTCATTAATTATCAATCCTGCACCAAAAGTCACACACTGCTTGTGGTGGTCCACACCAGTGAAAGGGACAAATATCATGTTGTACCTACACATTAAATGAACAGCCACATGTTATTTACGTATGTTATAGAAAATGGATGATTTCTGATGTAAACATATTAGAATAATTTTCCCATAATTTATATAAACTTATTTATATTTAAAACTGATTTAATGAGATTAAATCATGTTTAAATGATTAAAAATAAGAAAATTAATAAAAATAAGTGTTTTCTAACCCAAATATTTTTATTTTAGATTAGAATGGTTAAAAATAATTACCCAAAAAGTTTGAGGTTAAAATCATTAAAAATGAATTTTTTATCAATTAATTATGATTAAATCAATTTAATTCAATAAAAATATAAAAATAAAACATTTTTCAGAAAATAAAAATGTGGAGATATTCTTTATGATGTCAAGAAGCTACACCTAAATTTTTATAATTTTTGGGTAAAAATTGGATTTATTATGAATATTCTAAGAATAATGCATTTATATATAATTATAAATATAAATACTATATTATAAAAAGAAAAAAATCAGAAAAGCAAAAGGTTGGACCTTGTGACAGTGAGGCTCGAACCCCTGTCACTTGCAAAGAATAACACAAACCAAACCACTACACCACAATGGTGTTTTGTTGATTTTATTCAACCATTAATTCTTTTAACACATTATTATAAGTTATCTTCTTCCCCAAAATAATAACATGAACCCTAACCCTTATCTAGATTCAATAAACCTGATAACAATACAGTAAAGCTATCGATATCATAGGGGAAATGATCGGCTATAACTAAAAATCAAAACGGCATCAAAGAATTAGACTTACAATGTTGTGTAGGTGTCGAAAAGGAAGGTTTTTACTCGAACAAAAATTGGTCCGATTGGGGCTCAATGGTTGCGATTTTGAACAAGTTTTGTGTGGGTTTTGATTCGGAACACTTACGTGCAGATGTTACAGGCTTCGATTTATAGGGAGGTTCGTGGTTTATCATTGTTTGGTTAATGGCCGGAATTCACGCGACGGTTACAACAAATCAACTCAATGCTCAACTTAAACGCGTTATTATGACGGATTAATGATGGGAAACTGATACAAATAAATGGAGAAACGATTTGGAATGATAAAACGTTGAAACGGACGCACATACAAGAGTTTAAGGCCTCGCCGGAATGAATTCCGGCGGCCGGAGTTGATCCTTGGCCGGAAATAGCGAGTAGCAGCAGGGAGATGTTTTTTTTTTTTTTTAAACTTTCAGCATTTGTCACTTTTGGCCCCTCATCTTTCCTTTAGTTAAATTCAAAGTTTTCTAGTTAGTTTTCCTTTAATAACAACTAACTAAGTTAACTTTTTAACTTAAAACTTATATAACTAGGAATTTTTATGATATACATATATTTTCCGAACAACGTTGCAACATACGCGTTAAACTAAATCGAGATTGAGTTCCAAAATGCATGTAAATAATATAACTTGAGTTTCGCACATTTATGACAATAATTACAAGAAATGTTTGAGGACTAAAATTGAAAATATTTGGGGGACTAATTTTGTAAACAAATTGAAAGTCGAAGGTGACGGATGTCACATTGTTGCTGTCAAGTCTAGGTATGATGAGTTCATTAAAGACATGGGGAAGGCGAGTGAGGTCGAAGCTGTTGCGCGTGTAAATGCTGATGGAGAAATCTCATCTGTTATAGCTGCCATAAGTAAATGTACCACCATTGGTAAGTGCAAGTTTGATGTTTAAGCCCAATACCCAATTTTGTTAACTATAAATCCATTGAACTTCTATATCGAAAAATTAGCAGATAAGGCTGAACAAAGCAACAAAGAAAAAGCAGTCAAGGATGATGTTTTGAGTTTGGGTGATTCGCCGCTAAACAAGTCCCCAATCACACGATCAAAAAAGAAAAGCGTGGGTGGCACGTTGGATGAGGCGGGGGCATTGGAAAGTCCAATTCTAAGCCAATACAGGAAGAATCTGCATGACAGTGCAAAGCAGAAAAATGATGGTTCAAAAACAGGTGCTACATGTGTTACACACATTAGGAACATTATGTTTAACTGTTTATGTATTTAACACTATGCACATTCCATTCATTAGGAAGCATTGTGTGTGACTGTTTATATATTTAACATACGTAACAGGAGATGAAGATCTGGCCAGTAATTTAACCAGCAAATTTTCTGAGGTTAGTGAAGACGGGCAAAATAAACAGGATGTAGCAGGACAATCAGGGGAACTACAAAAAGAAGGTAAGTAAAATATAGCTAGGGTAGGTTTGGTTACATACGTATAGGTCAGCGGGTGGGGAGTATTTGTTAAGATTGTAATGTTATGATTTGTTACAGATGTCGATGCCAGCAGACAAATTGCTGAAAATGTGTTAGGTGATGTGGTTCCCACTTGCAATGAAGAGGAATTGGTGAGCACACAACCCTTGGGTGCAACACAAGAGGCCGAATTAGGTAAGTAATGAATTTTTTTTTATACACATGTAAAATCGTAAAAATCCACAAACTGAAAATTGACTAGGTGTGAAATGTTAATTAACTTTAAGGACGGGATAATATTGTTGTTTCAGAACTGGATGCACCAAACAATGAGATTGAACAGGAGGTTGTGAGCACACAAACATGGGCAACAACACAAAGTGAACCAATAGGTATGCCGGTTGACTATTATAAAATTGCTAATGTATACAACTGTCTTATGATTGTTATCTGGTGACGTATGTTACACAGTCTCCTCAGGCGGCACTCCATCACATGAAGCTACTGGTGAAGACAACAAAGATGACTCAAGTGTGAAGGTGGGAGACACAAAAACAGATGAACAACTGCAAGAGGAGAAAACAGGTATTATTATAAAACCATATATATCCACAAGTAAAGGCTGGTATAACGCATCGCCAAACATATTAAGCATGTGTTTTAAACGTTGTATTTAAGGCGATGAGAAAATTTCCACCAGCGAAGCAGATGTGCCCACAACCAGCAACAAAGAGTCAGGTATGATATTGTAATATGTATAAGTACATGCATAGCTGATTTGGATGTGTGATAAGTGGGCTCGTGCGAAAATGTCCTACAGAAGTACAGCCGGACAGGGCAGAAACTAGTGATAGGGGCAAGCAGATTGCTGAGGCGGGGGAAGATACACAAGCAGGTACGCAAATAAAACCAAATTGAAATACGTTTATAATCCACAAAAAGGTCCACATATTATTTGGGGTAACACATTTGCAGGAATCTCCTGGATATTTCCATGTATGTCGACACCGGATAGCAACGATGCGCCAACTTTTAGCTTTGGCTTAACACAGGCAGAACCAGCAAATCAGGGGGAGTATGGTGTGAATTCACTTCTTAAAAATAAAAAAAATACAGAAATGTTATATAAATGCTCTGTGTTTTTAACAATTTTTAATGCTTATCTTACAGGATCTGTCACAATGTCTCAGAAAATGGAATCTGGTTTGAAGGACCAACCAGGTGAATCAGGTATCAACTCTATATCTTAACAATGTTGAACTGCTGGATCAGATCAGTCAGCTAATGAAAGTTGTGACGTACGTTACAGATGGTGGCGGTGTGGCTCCAAATGAAAAGACAGTTTGCCAGGACGTTGTCGCATCAATGGTGTATCCGTTGGTGCAACCCGTGAGTTCAT
Source organism: Ambrosia trifida (assembly GCA_028751855.1). Lineage (NCBI taxonomy): Eukaryota > Viridiplantae > Streptophyta > Magnoliopsida > Asterales > Asteraceae > Ambrosia > Ambrosia trifida. The sequence goes on from CM054127.1 coordinate 47,115,416, forward strand.
ATGACGCACAGAATCAGGTTTACAATGAGTATGCCCCTGGTGGAAATCTGCAAGTAGATGACGACAACATGACCTTGGCGATGCGTCAAGAAATCATCGCCAAGATGGATGCAACCAAGAGAAACCCCCTACGTGAAAGGAATGTGACATACGTTCATAAGTCACCTTTTCACATAAGGGGGGTAAATTTGGGAGAGGGGGTCACGAAGGATGATGATGCTGCGTGGAACTTTGTTTACAGGGACGAGGATCCGTTGAATATGTTGTGTGGTTCTGAGGAAAGAAGGAGGGTAGCCATAAGTAATCGGTAAGTAACATGAACAATGTATGTGGTAATAAGTTCTTGAACTGCTGTAACATGTGTAACTGGTGGCATTTTGGTTTCTGTTTTTTTCAGCATAGAGCATGGAGAACAGGTGGAAAATGTAGACATACCAGATGATGAAATAGATAATGCACTTGCCAAGTAAGACCATGACTTTTTTTAAACTTATAAGACTGCTTCAAAAAATTTATCTTGGTTAACATGTGTACAGTGAGGTGTTGTTTAAAAGTTTATGTGACGTGGAAGCCACACGTAGCATGATCAAAACTTTGAAGCCGGGGAAGCAGGTGATGGATGTGATCATTGACTGTTGGGTGGATGTCTTAAACTACGAGGAGAGGTTGAAATCGGACGGGGCCCCTCTTCGTTTGTTTGTAAGCACAACCGCAGTGGTAAGTTATTTAAAAAGACAACATCGGTTTACGTATGTTATGAAACTGGTATTGATTTTTTTTTTTTTGCTAACAAAAAAAAATAGGTTCCATGGATGCTTAATGATACCAAGTGTGATCCGATCCGACGAGCTTCGCGGTTTTCAAACGCGATGTCTGCTGCAGTGCCGGCCTATGAGACCAACCGTGACTTCAAACGATATGATATCGTCTTTTTCCTGATCCTTGAAAGGGCCCACTACTACTTATTGGTCTTTGAGCTAAAGAATATCGCCATAATGCTGATTGATAATGACAAAAAACGAGGGAGGCGAACATGCAAGGATCATGCTGACTTTCACAAAAAGGATAATGTGCACAAATATGTAAGTTGTTTTAATCACTTTTGAAAAGCGTAAACATTGGTCATTTAAAACAAATGTTTTTTTCGCTGATGTATTATTTTTGGGTTTCATGATCCATGATTATTGCAGAAGCACATGTTTGTGGAGTTCCTTAAAAGCATCAACCATCCGAAGGCGGGAAAGATCGGAGGGGCAGAGATACATAGGTTGGATGTAGAGTGGGGAACGGCTGGTAATGCCACGGATTGTGGGGTCTTCCTAATGAGACACATGGAGAGATTCATGGGGCTTCATGTACCGTTTGAATGCAATTTCAGTAAGCATTGGCGCACTAAAGAAGGCGAGATCAACAAGCTACGGTCGAAGTACACAGCGCATATTTTGCGTTCACCGGTTAACACAAAGAAGGGTGAGGTGGAAGCTAGGGCACATTTGAAGTAAGGAGGAACGTTCGTGAAGGGGGGGTTGTTTAACTGTGTATGACAATTATGTAGTGTTTTAAACTGTTTTTTGGGTGATAATACACCTAACATACTGCTGGGTTCTGTAACATAACTTAACTAGTATGGTCACTTGTTGAACACCTAACTGTGTTGCTTATAATATTATTCTGTTACGTATGTAAAAGTGTTTTTAGCATATGTTATGTAAAGAGTGTTACATATGTTAATATAGTTTAAAATGGAAAGGTGGTAAGGTATTCTGAGTGTTGTGGATATTGAGTTATAGGTTAAATGATTAAGAGAGGGTTAATATGTTATTTGACTACTTAACAAATCTGTTACATACATAACAGATACCTACATGGTTAGGGTGTGACGGGACATACCATACTAGTCTTAGAAAGGTAAGATGATTTTTTATGCTAGAAATGGTAAGACATATGGAATGCAACAAGTATTAAAAGTACATAATTATAACGGCTCTGTAATCCAAAGTGATGCACATACTGTACACTGACAAAACTATATTGGCACATTTAACTTCTTACACATGTAGCAATATTTCTAGCAGTCATAAGAAACTTCAGGGAATTTTGAGAGAGAAAAACTAAATAACCAGAGGTACAAAACAATCAAATGCCAAGTTGATGGCAATTAACTTGTTACACATGTAACATGACGGTTTATTATGTCTGGGATTAATATTCACCCCCAATCACATTGGCAACACAACAAGGGCTGTTCAATACCCCTGATTGGTGTGGCACAACTAACTTGTTACACATGTAGTAGAATGTTTTTAACAGAAACCCCTAAAAGACAAAAAGGTTTAAAAATGGGTACATGACAAGTGTTAAAGCATAGGGGTTAATATGTTATTTTATTACTTAACAAATCTGTTACATACATAACAGATAGCTACATGGTCAGACTGTGACATACCATACTAGTCTTAAGCAAACACATGATAATAAAAAACTACATAGACAGTCCTTAATGAGGTTAAGACTTAGACAAGAACACATAACAAAAGTACGACTACCCGGCAAAACAGGTTAATCAACAAAAGGATAACCATCGTAAGTTGCAGCCATTATGGCGAGAATGATCCATACTGCGCTTCCAAGCTCAGCTCCGACATTTCACTGTCCTCGTCTTCCCAAGGGTTATAACTTGCCCACCTGGCGAGGGTATTTGGTGAATTTGGACACAATGGACAACCGCAATACTCGTGATCATACTCAACACCTGGACATGTAACAGCCGATATTGGTACAGGCTCTTTGGTTACCGAGTACGTAGTGCCAACTGACACCCCTCCATCAACTTCCATCTGTGCATCGCCCGACGTCGCCGGTGTACTATTACCATCTTCCATCATTAGAGTTTCGATACCTTTTTTCGGTAGTTTGCTCTCGTTGGGATCATTAACATTCTTCCAACCATGAATGGCTTGGTGTTCAGTACGCTCTAGTAACGCCCAAAAATCAGTTACTTTTGAAGTGACCTCCTCTTCGCTTTTTGTCTTCTGGCGCTTGGATGCATGAGGTTTTGAAGGGCTTTCCATTTGCAGAAAGTGTTTCTTTTGGTAAGTTAGGAACACTATTATTATGGGATGGAACAATGAATTCTATTTAACCAAAATGAGGTATAAAAACTAAGTTCAAGGATGGGTGGTTGGTGATAATTTAATTTGTGTTTAATGCTATAGTGGTAGATTTTGCTTTATGTCAAATCAACATGTCATAAATATTTTTGGGTGCTAGGGAGTGCATCATGATTTTATATTTTATTCTCTTCATTTGTTACTTTGTCAAGTACATATTTTATTAGATTTTGGTAGTTTCCTAGGTCTTCCGTACCAAATCTACAACACATACCCATGTGTCCTGTCCATGGGCCCACAGAAATAATGATATGTAATATAGAGGATCTAATATAATAATCAGATTGCCCCAGCTACCTTTTTGTTGCGTATGTTACCAATGCGGCCCCTGTTACCAACTACTTATAAGACAGAACATAGATCTTAAAACACACCACATTATATATTACAAACCACAAAAAAGCATGTCTAGTGGTTGAAGATTATACATAAAAGTAGTTCTACCAAATAAAAATAGAAGTAGCTAGGGAACAACAAACACACCAAAATGTGGCAACCATGTTACACACGTAACAACAAAAAGGGACTGCATGTGCTTCTAACTGTTACCAGTGTCCAACATGGTTCAAAAAGCAGGGATTAGTAATGCTGCCCCATTAATTGCCATAAACCTAACTAGGCTTTCCGGGCTTGTGCCGCCTCCTCCTTGGCCCTTTTGTAACATCGCGTGTTTTTACTTTTCTTGTATTTTAAATTCTATATTTAACAAATTCCAAGTTCGCCTTTATTCGCTTCTTTTATGTTACTCCTACCAAGTCATGACGGGTCGTCATTATAATTTATCCTAATCAATTTAGAAACTAATTTAGTTAACATCTTAATATATATATTTATTTTAAAATAAGACATATATATATATAGATATTTTCTTTCTTAATACTAAAAAAAGAGAATGAAAAATGAAAAAAAAAAATAAACGTATAACATGATTAAAGTCATTTGACTTTTTTTTAATCCAAAACAAACATAGTTTATGAAATACAAATGCCATTCATTTTATTATTTGTTTATTTTTTAATTTTTTTTTTGAGAAATACCTCCCATTTAATTAACTTCTAACCACCCTAATTAATTCATTAAATACCCAACCCCTTCACCCCAACTATAAATACACCACTTCTACCCATTCTAACACTTGCTCATTTCTAAATCCTCTCTAAACCTCCCAATTCTCCAAAGAAATCCCAAGAGTGGAAGTCCACTTCTAAGTGAGTTCTCTCATAAACTCCAACTTTATTCTTCTTTCTTCACTTCTTTTCTTCTTCTAACCCCTTGGAGAAACCTCTAGGATCTTCCCCATATTTATCCACAAAAGTGTGATAAGGGTAGAGCACCTAAAAGAGGTTCCAAATGTGGTTGTTTTCTGAATAATACTATATAATAATATACTTTCAAGTTTCTATCTTACTAGTTTATTATTAATCTTTGGAAGGTTTGTGGTTACACCCTACCTTACCAACTCTCTTGACCCTTCTTGTGCTACGGATTTATCCACACTAGAAAGGGGAAATCCCGTGTCTAAAACCCACGTTTATTTCATAAGCGAAGTGGTTATGACATGAACCTATCAAATGGATTCACATCTCTAACTTTATACCATCCGAATCATCTATGATGGTTTTGTGCTTGGTCTAACTTAATCTCATGACCATCCGGATTGCCCAAAAGGCAATTTGTGCTTGGTTTGCCTAAAAGGCTTGCATGACTCTCGTGAATCTATAATCTAAACTCGAACCTAAGACCCTTATTTCTCTAATTCTAGTTAACCAAGGCTAAGGAACTAATCTCCCAAGACTCGTCTTTGGAACCTTACTAAACGCACCCAAAGGTGAGTTCATACTTGTCCCCCTTTTATCCTTTATTCTTTGGGGCTCAACATGTATCACTATCAAAACTCAAACGATTTTAAACTCTACAATCTATTATGCTTAGTCTAAAGTCTATCATATTTTAAATTCTATCATGCGCAATCTAAAGTCTATTATATGCTTGTACGCTATGCTATGTAGAATTATTTACTCTAACATACAAATGTTCATATAGTTGACAACCCACCTTGCATGTATAGCGCTATAGGATTGGCTATCCGCCCCCTACATGGGTCATGTTAAGCAAAATTCTTCGTGGCTAGTCGCCATTTGTATGGTTCTCTTGCATATGCCTATAAGCACAATTTTATTATACTTTGTATGTATGTCAAAACTAGTATGCTCACCAATGCTTTATGTGTTGACGGATATTTTATACATGTTGCAGGAAATATTTATTGCAGGACATTCAAGAAAACTACTTAGGATTGGACATAGAAACTCACTCTAGTTCAAGTTATCATATTCTTGTTGTTGTATTTTTCGTTATATGAACTACTTGTATTTCTATTTTTAGACAATAAATGAAATTCTATCTTTAAACTATATTGTCACAAAATCTAGTGTCATGAAGTCTTTGAACAATCTACCACTAAGTCTCACCTCGATGATTCCGCCATCGGTTGGGGTGTGACACCTTTTCATCGCAGCAACCTTCTCACAATTCCTTGCATCGTGATCCGTGACATATTGGTGGCAGTTGTTGCATAAGCGTGGGGCCTTAGGCATTTTCGGACGCTTTGGGTTGCCCTTCTCACCAGCTCCAGATATTCTTCGAGTTTTCCCACAACCCTTGTTGCGTGCCACATCAGGATTGGCAACCACAGTTTCAGTATCAGCCGATTGGCCAATAATTTCATCCACGTCGGTTGGAGACGGTTGATCCGGAATAACAGAAATTGGTTCCCTGGATAACAAGTGCAGTTTGATAGATTTGAGCTGTTCAACCAAGTCCGCCAGTGCAGTTTCATCAGTTCTGGCAACATCTACACATTCAGTTACAAGTTCAAGTACCTCATTTCTCAACAGAGAACCTGGATGAGTGTCAACACCGTAACGTCCATAAATGGAGAACACTCTCTTGGGTAAAATATCACGTAACCACCTTTCGACCACATATTGCTGCGGGATGCGGTCAACTTTCTTAATCATGTAAACTGCAAAGACATGGCGGCAAAGGTAGCCGAGACGCGTAAAACATCGGCATGAGCATTCAGCCGTTGAATCAATGCTATCAAACCGCACCTGCATAATTGATGCTAGAAATGGTAAGACCTAGGGAATGCAACAAGTATTAAAAGTACATAATTATAACAGCTGTGTAATCCAAAGTCATGCACATACTGTACTCTGACAAAAGTATATTGGCACAACTAACTTGTTACACATGTAGCAAACTTTCTAACAGTTCTAAGAAACTTCAGGGAATTTTGACAGAGAAAAACTAAATAACCAGAAGTACAAAACAATCAAATTCCATATATGGTGTTTGGTGCAATTAAATTGTTACATATGTAACAAGAGGGTTTATTATGTCTAGGATTAATATTCAGCCTAAATCACATTGGCTACACTGCAAGGGCTGTTCAATAACCCTGACTGCTGTGGTACAAGTAACTTGTTACACATGTAGCAATTAGTTTTTTAACAGAAACCCCTAAAAGACAAAAAGGTTGAAAATTTCAACATATTAAAAGTCCAATAGCCTGAACTGGTGTGGTACAACTAACTTGTTACACAGGTAACATAAATTTTTAAAACATTTATAACAATAACATCAGTAGTTTCTAACAATAACATAAATGGGTACCTGGTAAACATTGGTAACATCACGACGCTTGTCAAGTTGGGTGACTGAAAAGACGGTAGGCATGTTGTCCTTTTCATCAACATTCGAGATGTAGCATGAAAACTTCCCCTTCAGAATCTCCTTCTTAACTTCCTGGAACACAGTATTGGTGTACAAGCTAAACGCATGCTGCTCAATGGGTAAGTCCGTAGACCCATAAAAAACCGTCGATGATGTTTTGTACTCGGCAACACGCTGACGGTAACGTTGGCTATCGAGACGGGATTCAAAACATAACATGAACTGAACAAGTGTGTGGGCACTAGTGGAATTGACCTTGAATGCACTGTTTGAACTCTCACTTCTGGATGTTGTTTTCATCAAGCATGACATTGGAATCTCCCTAAAGTACGCTGGCACCCACAGTTCCTTGATTGCAAACATATCGCTCAACCACTGGTTTTCCTCAATCCCAAATGTCTCTAGCAGCGCATTCCATCGAGTTTCAAATGTTGAAGGTTTTATGAAAATGTTCCACACCAATTTGTGAATGCAGGACCGGAATTCAGTGTTGGATAAAATATCAGCAGCAACCTAGGTGCAGAAGCATAAATAAATGTAAGACATCTTTAACATAAAACACTTAAGTACGTGCCTACTTAACATTACCTTGTTGGGTAGTTTTTTCATTATATGCCACATACATAGCCTGTGGCGAGCCTCACTGAACACTTGTGGTACAGCCTGCATCATCGACGGGTCTTGGTCGGTCAACACTAGCCTGGGCTGTGAACCATGAGCTTTTAAAAAACATTCAGGCAACCAAACGTAGGAATCTATGGTCTCATTAATTATCAATCCTGCACCAAAAGTCACACACTGCTTGTGGTGGTCCACACCAGTGAAAGGGACAAATATCATGTTGTACCTACACATTAAATGAACAGCCACATGTTATTTACGTATGTTAAGCAGTAAAAAATGCAAACACATAAAACCTGTAACGCACGTTAAAGTAACTTACTTGTTTGTGTTGTATGTTGCATCGAACGCCACAACATCACCGAAGGCCTTATAGTTCAATTTTGAAATTTCATCCGCCCAAAAAACAGAATGCAGTTTACCATCGCGCACAACAAAGTCATAAAAAAAGTCTGGCAAGTTTTCAAACCGATCACGCAGACGGTCAAGGAATAAAGACGAGTCCCTCTCGCCGATAAAAATTCGAAGCTCCTTACTAAATTTCTTGAAATCAGAAGCAGTTCCATGCACATTGTGGTGACCACCTTTAAGAGACACTAAGTAACGATGAGCTTTCACAGGTCCAACTCGGTTAAGAGACATGTTATGAATGAATTGTTTAGTTGAGAAAGAAAGTTTACGAGAAATCTTACTAAGGTCAATGTTATCTTTATCGCACAGCTGATGGTTGTGAACATCGTTAAAACGAATGACTTTAAACAACGAACCTCCACAAGTGATTGACACTAACACATGGGCTTGGCAATTGGAAAGGCTGAACGAAGTTTTACGGGGTTTAACAGAAGATTCAACTAAGGTGTCAAAGGTTTTGTTAAACTGAGGTTTACCATATTTGCAACAACGCATGTACTTGTGTGTCGGTTCCCCCATCCAAACCTTGGTTTGTCCATTCTTAACTGAAAAACCGGCCTGCCTGGCATATTCTTTGTACATGGACATTGCAGCCTCAAACGTCGGGAAAACCTGACCAATAGCAGGCAAATACCGGGGGCTAACATTGGGGATCCAGAATTGGGTGCCGTTCGGGGTTGCAATAACATAGTACGGCTCAATGTCTTGGTTTTCACCTGTTAAATAAAAATCATGTTAGATTTCTATATTTATAATCCCCTTATGTGTTACATACGTTATAAGTCTATTCTTTAACACAAAGCATGTTGTACCTAAAATATATAAGACACAAAAAAAGCTATAAAAAATATATATTCAGATAAAAAAGTTGGTACACCAAAACAGTTTCTATGTAACACATGTAACATATATAATGTAGATTCTCTCCATGATTTAAAAAATTTCTGCTTTGGCCAAAAATAGCTTTCACCACACACTACTATGACCACCACAAAGAGCATGATAGTAAAGTCAATGTTTGGCAAAAGTTTCTTACCAGACTCAACACCTACATATATCTCTTCATTCCCTCCTATTTCATTTCCATCAACAGGCTCCCCTCCATCAACATTCCTCAACAAAGATGAAGACCCAGATGAGAAACCAAAATTAAGGCCTGAAAACAACAAAAAAATATAAAACATTACAAACCAACCTAAAACAAAATAACTAAAAACCTTAGATAATAGTAAAACCATTAAAAAACATCCTAACACTATATAACCCTGTTAACAAAAAATATTGGAAACTTTAAAAAAACTATAACTAAATCACTATAACTATGAAAAACACTATAAACATGAACAAACAAAAAAATGCTACTTTCTAAAATATATAAAAACCTGCTACAAACCCTATGATCATGAGCAGTACTATAACAAACTAGGAAATATTATATGATCGGCGTTAAAAAAATCATGTAGAAACCTTGAGATCCAGTATCACCACTATCATCCTCTGTTTCTGATACAAAATCAGACGGTGCATGGTTGTTCACAGAATCCAAGATCATTGAATGTGGCTTGATTTGAGGATTCGATTCCATCGCATGAAAGAGTTAATGAGGCAGGAAGAACTTTAAGTGAACTTATTGAGGTTTCAGTGAAGTTAATGAGAGGAAGAAGACGGCCCAGAAGAAGACATTGGTGTTGGTGTGGGTTATTGAGAGTGGAAAGGGTGGGAAGGTGTATGAGGAAAGTAAATAATAATGATCTACACCTTTAGTACAAATCAGGTGTCATAGCATTGATAAAGCAACCAAAGCCAAAAGTCTAATATACCCTTTCCCTCCAAAATAAAGCATAGTGAGGTGGATTAATTAGAACCACTAGTTAGGTTTCCATTGGTTTTCTCATTTTAGGGGGTTTCTCTTTTCCCTTTCCCCTATATATATATATATATATATACATACGGTGGATTTCAACATTTAGTAAAAGGCAATATATGGTAAATAGTAAATTCAAATGTAAAAAGTAAATTCAAATGAATGCTTCGTGAAATTCATAACAAAAGTGGTGGTGTCATGATTGTACCTGTCTTTTTGGCTTTGAAGGGATATAAGACTATCCGTTGTGGAAGCGCGAGCGGCATTACGCGAACGGAGTTTTTGCACCGGTGTTCACCTCTACCCACAACAGCCCAACGCGAACCCCGGTGTTAGCGAGCACAAGCGACGGTGCTCGCGTGGGCTAACGGGAGAAACTGACCTTTGGTCGCGCCGATGCCAGTGGCGAAGCTTGGATTTCCAAACGGTGGGGGCCGAACTCAATTTTTTTCGAACGGTAGTGGCAAGTCGGTGGGGGTCGGATTCAACCCGAACTCAATTTACCTACGAAAATCGCAAAATTCTACCACTCCGCCAAAAAGGTTGCAAAATGGGTACAGGACAAAAAGGTTGCAAAATGGGTACAGGACAAGTGTTAAAGCATAGGGGTTAATATGTTATTTTACTACTTAACAAATCTGTTACGTACATAACAGATAGCTACATGGTCAGAGTGTGACATACCATGCTAGTCTTAAAAAGGTAAGATGATTTTTGATGATAGAAATGGTAATACATATGGAATGCAACAAGTATTAAAAGTACATAATTATAACGGCTCTGTAATCCAAAGTGATGCACATACTGTACACTGACAAAACTATATTGGCACATTTAACTTCTTACACATGTAGCAATATTTCTAGCAGTCATAAGAAACTTCAGGGAATTTTGAGAGAGAAAAACTAAATAACCAGAGGTACAAAACAATCAAATGCCAAGTTGATGGCAATTAACTTGTTACACATGTAACATTAGGGTTTATTATGTCTGGGATTAATATTCACCCCCAATCACATTGGCAACACAACAAGGGCTGTTCAATACCCCTGATTGGTGTGGCACAACTAACTTGTTACACATGTAGCAGAATGTTTTTAACAGAAACCCCTAAAAGACAAAAAGGTTTAAAAATGGGTACATGACAAGTGTTAAAGCATAGGGGTTAATATGTTATTTTACTACTTAACAAATCTGTTACATACATAACAGATAGCTACATGGTCAGACTGTGACATACCATACTAGTCTTAAGCAAACACATGATAATAAAAAACTACATAGACAGTCCTTAATGAGGTTAAGACTTAGACAAGAACACATAACAAAAGTACGACTACCCGGCAAAACAGGTTAATCAACAAAAGGATAACCATCGTAAGTTGCAGCCATTATGGCGAGAATGATCCATACTGCGCTTCCAAGCTCAGCTCCGACATTTCACTGTCCTCGTCTTCCCAAGGGTTATAACTTGCCCACCTGGCGAGGGTATTTGGTGAATTTGGACACAATGGACAACCGCAATACTCGTGATCATACTCAACACCTGGACATGCAACAGCCGATATTGGTACAGGCTCTTTGGTTACCAAGTACGTAGTGCCAACTGACACCCCTCCATCAACTTCCATCTGTGCATCGCCCGACGTCGCCGGTGTACTATTACCATCTTCCATCATTAGAGTTTCGACACCTTTTTTCGGTAGTTTGCTCTCGTTGGGATCATTAACATTCTTCCAACCATGAATGGCTTGGTGTTCAGTACGCTCTAGTAACGCCCAAAAATCAGTTACTTTTGAAGTGACCTCCTCTTCGCTTTTTGTCTTCTGGCGCTTGGCTGCATGAGGTTTTGAAGGGCTTTCCATTTGCAGAAAGTGTTTCTTTTGGTAAGTTAGGAACACTATTATTATGGGATGGAACAATGAATTCTATTTAACCAAAATGAGGTATAAAAACTAAGTTCAAGGATGGGTGGTTGGTGATAATTTAATTTGTGTTTAATGCTATAGTGGTAGATTTTGCTTTATGTCAAATCAACATGTCATAAATATTTTTGGGTGCTAGGGAGTGTATCATGATTTTATATTTTATTCTCTTCATTTGTTACTTTGTTAAGTACATATTTTATTAGATTTTGGTAGTTCCCTAGGTCTTCCGTACCAAATCTACAACACATACCCATATGTCCTGTCCATGGGCCCACTGAAATAATGATATGTAATATAGGGGATCTAATATAATAATCAGATTGCCCCAGCTACCTTTTTGTTGCGTATGTTACCAATGCGGCCCCTGTTACCAACTACTTATAAGACAGAACATAGATCCTAAAACACACCACATTATATATTACAAACCACAAAAAAGCATGTCTAGTGGTTGAAGATTATACATAAAAGTAGTTCTACCAAATAAAAATAGAAGTAGCTGGGGAACAACAAACACACCAAAATGTGGCAACCATGTTACACACGTAACAACAAAAAGGGACTGCATGTGCTTCTAACTGTTACCAGTGTCCAACATGGTTCAAAAAGCAGGGATTAGTAATGCTGCCCCATTAATTGCCATAAACCTAACTAGGCTTTCCGGGCTTGTGCCGCCTCCTCCTTGGCCCTTTTCATCGCAGCAACCTTCTCACAATTCCTTGCATCGTGATCCGTGACATATTGGTGGCAGTTGTTGCATAAGCGTGAGGCCTTAGGCATTTTCGGACGCTTTGGGTTGCCCTTCTCACCAGCTCCAGATATTCTTCGAGTTTTCCCACAACCCTTGTTGCGTGCCACATCAGGATTGACAACCACAGTTTCAGTATCAGCCGATTGGCCAATAATTTCTTCCACGTCGGTTGGAGACGGTTGATCCGGAATAACAGAAATTGGTTCCCTGGATAACAAGTGCAGTTTGATAGATTTGAGCTGTTCAACCAAGTCCGCCAGTGCAGTTTCATCAGTTCTGGCAACATCTACACATTCAGTTACAAGTTCAAGTACCTCATTTCTCAACAGAGAACCTGGATGAGTGTCAACACCGTAACGTCCAGAAATGGAGAACACTCTCTTGGGTAAAATATATATATATAAATTTATACAATACCTATTTTTTGTTTAAATTTGAGGTTAAAGTGCACTCACATTTGATTTCCATATATACGTAAATGAAATCTCCATATTTTGATAAGTGGTAGTGATTGATTGTAAGGAGATACGAAATAAAACATTACTTTTCATCTTTATATTTGATAAGAAATTATTCATGCTCTAAAATTTTTTAATACTTTTTTATTTTTAAAGTGTTTGCGAGTAGACTAGGGATGAGCTCGGGACGGTATCGGTACCAACCGATACTAATCTCGAAAACTCCCAAAACCCAATACCGATATAAAAAAAAACCTCTAAGTGTGAGTACCGATACCGATACCGATACCGAACACCCTTGATTCGGTACGGGATCAGTTCGAGATTGATATCAGATCGGGATTGATATCGGTTTGGTATTCGATGCAATATGCTCGTCCCTAAAGTGGATTGGAGAAAAAAAAAATAATGATAAAATTATAAAAAAAAAAAAATATTATTTAAGCAAAAAGAATTTAGAAAAAATAGCTATTTTATTATCTTATCATCGTTGAACCCTTCTCTTCTGTATCCATAAACCCTCCCAATCCCACTCCCTTCATTTCAGTCATGACGGCGACAACAACCGTCCGATCACTCCTAACCGTCCGATCATCCTCATCACACCTTCTAACCACCATGCGTCTCTTCTCCTCCTCATCATCACCTTCCATAACCAGACCACCACCATTACCCTTCTTTCCCCGACCCTCATCTCTCTCACACTCTCTCCGACCGGTCACACTCTCCGCGGTCCGCCTAAACCTCATCCGATGCCGCGTGAACCGGTCCGGAAGCGCGTACTCGCCCCTTAACTCCGGTTCGAACTTCAGCGACCGGCCACCGACGGAGATGGCGCCGTTGTTCCCTGGATGCGATTATGAGCATTGGTTGATTGTTATGGATAAGCCTGGTGGTGAAGGTGCTACTAAACAGGAGATGATTGATTGTTATGTTCAAACCCTAGCTAAAGTTTTAGGAAGGTATGCTGTTTGTAAACCCTAACTTTTTAGACTCTTAGTTTAAGATTAATTATGTGTTGTTCAGTTTTTAGAGCCCTGACTAGTGGAATTACCCGAAATTATGTTGGTATCGGTTCAGTTCGTTATGGTATTTTTACGGTACCTTCATTAGGTTAACAAGCTGAAAAATAAGGTCACTGTATACTCAAAAGGATAGGATATTGGCACGTGTTTTACATCGATAAAAGCGACACCAATACTGGTTCTGATAATATCGCTACTGATACCGATGTTGTTCGCTTGGTTTTAAAAAGCGCGCAGGTGCAAGGCACAACCCCCATCGCCTCGGCCTACATGAAGCGTAGTTGTGTGGCTCGATTTTTAGCAAAAAAATGACCTTGAGCCTCACCTGATGTATTTTTCATAGTTTTGTTACTTTGTATACAACAAGTTGTACAACCAGTGGGGAAGCTTGACCCGAAACTTCGGGGGGTCGAAACTTATATACCAAAAAATTTCTATACGAATACTATATAATCGGAACTTCTGAGCGAAAATTCGGGGGGGTCGGCCGCCCCTTAAGAGCTGCGCCCCTGTGTACAACATGCTTTTCAGGTTGTAAGTGTGTAATTTCAATACTCAAAAATATATAAAGCTTATTTGTGTCTAAATGTTGGGTAAATGAAGCTGGAAACCTATAGGAAATCTATGACTATTTGCACATCAGGTACGGAAACTGGTGCGTTTTTGCATTTGGCGCTTCGCGCCTCGGTTTTGATCTTATCACTAATGTGCGATTGTGCGCCTCTCATTTTCTAAACCCAAGGTTGTTCGGTCAGAATCAGTTAGGTGCACCGGTATGGCACCGGCACTCACTATAACTTACAACACCACAAAAACACTCTTAGAAATTGAAGTGGGTCAAAGACACAAAATGCTTTTAAGTAGAATTTAACATACACATGATAATGGATGTTGGGTTTTAGGTGGAATGTATAATAATTTCTTATCTTAATTTGATGAATTGTGGTAGTGAGGAAGAAGCAAAGAAGAAGATTTATAATGTTTCCTGTGAGAGGTACTTCGGATTTGGATGTGAAATTGATGAAGAGACTTCAAATAAGCTAGAAGGTGTGTGATTATATATGTTTTCATAAGTTTGTTTATTTCTTTTTATCAAGTTAGTAGCACAAGCCCATTACTTGTATCCATTTTACAGGGCTGCCTGGTGTGCTCTTTGTGCTCCCAGATTCATATGTTGATGCTGAAAACAAAGATTATGGAGGTATGCTTACATTTTAGTTGGAGAGATGGAGCCTCTTGAACACGTTTTACGTTTATTATGTATATATATTTTGTTTGGGAAAACTTCACACACGTGTAACCAAGTTCAAAGTGTTTCTATAAAGTTACCCGAAGTTTGTTTGTTCTTTAAACGTCGCTCAACCTTTGTTAGGTGTTCTAGTCGTATGTAATTTGATTGTAAATGTTTAAATGTTTAAAAATTAAGCGAGACAAATGGAAAGTATTTGAATCTTGGCTACTAGTAAGTGATGCTATTTTCTCAATTAGCTTGAAGGAGGTAACAATGAAGATTTTTTTTACTAAACAATGCTAAGTTTCATAAATGTTCTGTCACTAAATAGTAACCAAGATTCATATTTGTTTTCTTTGCCTCGCTTAACTTTAAAGCTTTTCTTTTACGTCTTTGAAAAAATTACATAGGATGAAAACCGAGTGACTTTGGTGAAACAATTGGAAAACATTATTACTATTATATAAAGTTACTCTCTTTTCTTTCCTTTCCATTGTCAATTGTTATATTCTTTCTTTGATATTTCAGCTGAGCTGTATGTGAATGGAGAGATAGTTCAGAGGTCACCCGAAAGGCAAAGGAGGGTGGAACCAGTTCCACAAAGAGCGCAAGACAGACCCAGATACAATGACAGGATTCGATATGTCAGGCGTCGTGAAAATAGCCGGTAATCTGCATACTCTAAATATGTTATAGTTAGTTTGTTTGTTGACATTTGTAATATCATTCGTAGATTGGACCGATTTGTTATCTTTGATGTAACGATGGTGTCTTGGGTCTCTTTACGTAAGTTGCGAGTCTGCTTGGGTCAGTTTGGACTTCTAATACAAGTTGAACCATCTCAACAATATAACTAAACTATGACCTGGAGATTTGTATGGTCAATTGGAGACTTATTAATCATTTTTGTACAACATCGGCCTGTTTAGGTAAAAACGTGAGACCATGGCTAAGACCCAACTCCGTTTAGTACAATTTGGTACAACATCATGGGACTTTGGAACCCATCTTTCCGAAATGTGGTCTTCAAGCTCGCAGAATTCATTAGCACTCCATCATTTTAGTGATTTGTGATTGAAAGGGTAATCCTCTGCATCACTCATTGAGATCGTTATAACAACTCAATAATTAGGTCGCTTAAAGTCTGGATCACCTAATGTCCGGTGCAGCCAATGTTGGCGCGCTCAATGTCTACATGGTCTTAACATACAGAGGTACAAACATCTCTAAGAGCTTAGAGAAAAGGGGTGAATACTGTTTTTTCTATATAACTTTTGACTACATTTTATTTTGTTTGTTTGTTGAGAAAATATTACTTGATAAAACCTTGTTGATTGAAAGAAGTAACATGAAGAACTATTAACCCTCGGAACATAGATTGATTAATAATGGTTTAGGCGGTTGATAAGTTTAACTAATACGGAGTATGACTTAATCTCCATTACTTGGTCTTTACCAAGAACTCTCTAAGGACACATTGATTTATACATCCCTTTGAAAACAACAAAGCTGGGAAGTTATTTAGAAATTATTCATATTGAATGCCTTTAGAGTTAATATCGTGTTGGTCCCTATTGTTCGTAGATATTGCACATTTGATCATTATGATTTCAAAATTACACCGGATCAATTGTCTAATTTTGAAACCACTAGGACTAGGATCTACTGTGCAATATCTATAAACCATAGGGATCAACCTTGTAGTTTACAACACCAATCTATACCTGATTGTTATAACTAAAAACGATATGCTTGAATAGAAATTTAAATTATACTAACGTTAACATTCTCAGTTAGTAAATCAGTTGCATTTGAGGTATTACAGAAGGATAACGATTAAAAGTTATATCAAGAGAATAATAATAAATTGCTGAACCTAGTTCCATTGGTTGATTTCGCATCAAAAGAGCTAGATTCACAGCCTCGATCTACTTGACGACTACGTTATTTGCTTCCTCTTGGCGCTTCCTCTTGGCTTTAGCCAACGACAACCAAAGGGTTGCCTTTGTTAGTTGGGTGCCCATCTAAGGCCATGCGTTGTATTCACTGGAGGGGTGCATGTGATTATGTGGCCACACGAGCACCGCACGTCTCCTTTGATTATGCACGTTTGTGGTGTGGAGAGGGGGCTGCCATCCATCCATCACTCAACACATTCAATAGATGCCATATGACACCTTGCCATTTCGGTTGGTAGCCTAGTTGTAATACCCCAAATAGTTGTTTATGTTCAATTTTAGAAAGGGTGAAAGGTGAGTGATAGGCATAAGATATGTTGAGTGATGGAGGTGAATGATGAAGATGGTGATATGACACTAAAGTGGTAGCTAGAGTAGGGGTGCAAATGGGCCGAGACATGCGTTTTGTGCAGTGAATGTGGAACATATATGTAATATTAGTATATGTATGTATGTATGTATGTCATATTATGTATGAATGTATGTATGTGGGGATGTTGGTGATTGGAGGACAGGTCTCTAGAAGAGACAGGCGTTTCGTGTAGTGAATGTGGAAGATGTGTGAAGTGTAGGCGCAGTGTATATATTGTGTATATATTATGTGTATTATTACTTTAACTTCCATAGGAAGTTAGTTAAATAATAATATTTAATGTAAAGCATTGATTTGTGATTTGGAACCGCTTTGTTTGAGTCACGATCATGGGCAGACCTAGGTATAGTTCAAGGGGGGCGCCCCCTTGAAAAAAAATTAGTGTAATTTGTAGGCAAAAATCCTGGCCGCGCCCCTTAAAAGTTTGGTTAAACCCTCTGATCGTACCCTTGAAAATAATTCTTAGGTTCGCCTCTGGTCACGACGAGCAGAAAAGGATAGAGGAAAGAGAAGTGGTGGTCCATAAATTTAGCTTTGGTCTTTTTTGATAAAGAAGAAGAGATACAGAAGGTATGATTGGTAGCATATTAGGCAGTTAGGGGATACGGTAATAGTCGAAATGGTTTATATTTATTTGTTCTGATTGTAGATAATTGATGTTATAGTTGTGATGACAGTTCATGATTTGAGTTTTGTTTTAGATTTAAGTTTATGTCCTTAGTTTAGTTTATGTAGTGGTATTTTGTTTTAATTTATTAGTGGCTAATATAAGAATCAAATCCATAGGGGACCAAGATAATTGAGATACTGGCGTATTAGGCTTAGGAGATATGGTAACAATCGAAATGGTTTATATTTCTTTGTTCTAATTGTAGATAATTGATGTTATAGTTGTGATGACGATTTGTGATTTGAGTTTTGACCTTAGAATTGCAACATATTCGTTAAAATTTTAACTTTGAATTAACATTAGTGAATAAGTTATCTTGTGGAAAACATAAGAAATGAATATTTACTATCTAATGTTTTATGTGAGCCCATTTATAACTAATGCAAAAATGCAAATCAATGCCAAGTGTAAACATTGTTGTAGGGAAAACATAGTTTCACTTGCCATAATTAAGCATAGTAGCCTATATTATCAGTTGACATACTTTCTCTGTATCTTCTTCTTAAGAGCACGTAACAAAACTCATTTTGGCAGGTTATGTACCTTCTAAAACATGCTTATTTTCTTAAGGGGCGATATAAGTTAGAACCTTATAAAAGATTAATTGTAGTATACATGAAAATGTAGCGCCTATAATATTTTGTGTTGTCTCTTTTAAGCAGAATATTCTGCTGGAAGCAGCTTATCACTATGTAAAACACCATTTTTAGCGTATTAGGCGGTTAGATGATACAGTAACAGTCGAAATAGTAGTTTTTCTTTGCCCCCCGTATTTGGTTGAGTTTTTCTTGTGCAAATCATATTTTATTAACTCATGTTATATTTTCAACCTTGAAACTCTTCGGAGATATAAACTAGTAGATATATTATATCCGGGGAAAAAACATACGTGAAAACTAACCATCAATCAAATTACGGAAGGAAATTTCTAAGCCCATCACTATCTTAACTAACTATAAACCAGCCTTCCAATGATCTAGTCTTGGTTTATCGTGCTGCCTTTTGACTAATCAACATGTTGTCCCATTTAAGCTATGATGACCATGACTCCATAGAGGAACGACTTTTTGTTGTTGTGGGTGTGTGGTTTTTTTTTTTTTTTTTTTTTTTTTTTTGTGCGTGCGTGCGTGCGCGTGTTGGTCCTTTAATTGCAGACATAAAAACCAACACCTATCCTAAGGAGACGACTTCAAGAGACTAGAAGGATTGATGTAGCAAATGGCATTTTACGTTGTAGATAATTAATTTAAATACAATATGACATGCCTAATTTTTCAGCAGAAAACATTATATCACATTGAAATAAAATGTCACCTAAGACACTGTTAAGCTTCTAGACTACGACTTTTAAACACTTGATTGTGGCATACAAATATAACTCATATAATTCACTTTGCAAAACAATTCAAACAATGTTGTTTAAGTATATGTAAAATTATACATAAGAGGCTTGACCAACGTTTAGATTTTGAATAGGCCAAATTAGATGTAAACTGTTAAAATCGTCCCTGAGGTTTGGACACTTCTGTCAGATCCATCCAAAAAGTTTTTTTTTCCCTCAACTGGACCACACAGATTTCACAAAAGTCGCAAGATCCATCAATTTCTTTAGCACTGTTAAAAAGCAACTTTAAATGAGGGGTATTGTGGATGGCTTTGGCGAAAGTGCCCAAACCTCAAGGACACTTTTGACAATTTACTCTTTTTAATGTTTTCCTAAGTTTTATTAACATTTTTTATAATCTTTTCTTAAATTTTATGCTCTCTAAACAATATTTTGGAATTCCTTTTAGCCGGCAACCAAAGGGTTGCCTTTGTTAGTTGTACGTCTAAGGCTATGCGTTATACTCAGTACTCACGAGAGGGATGATGATGTGGCCAAGCGTGATCACGGGGTTCACCGCCGGACCTCAATGCTTTTAAAAAATGAGTAGAATCGGTATACTAAACTTTTTTAGGACCCCATAAAAATAATTAGTTAGAACCCATAAAATTAAAAGAAAAGCTGGTGTATTGGTAAACCTCTTTGTTTTCAACAAAAGAGGTCCAAGTTCAAATCTTGTAGCTTTTTTTTTTTTTTTACTTAAATCTAAGTTAAAACTAGGGGTTTTAAACAAAATCAAATTAAACTAATGTTCAAGTTATTCTACACAGTGTAACAAAAATGAGAAGGGTGATAAGGATACAAAAACACAATAGATCATGAAATATGACACAATGAGCCACAAAATATAACACAATTGAAGAAACAAATGTTCACCTTAGGGTTGATACGAACAATCTGCTCCTACAAGGAAGATCCTTCGCAAGGATGGATGACTTCTTTACGGTAGAAACCTGCAAAAGACAATATTCCGGTGTGGGGCGACCGCCTCGAATCCAGAGGATTCTACTTAGCAGACACAAAAACGTGGTCGGTCGTGGTGTGTTTTCCAGGGGTTTTCTGAATGGCCTATTCAAGGAGATGAAGTCCTCCTTAAATAGGTTCCACACGGACCTTGACATTCACCCTTAACTTACCCAGTGGGCCGAAGCCCAGTTAAGGGTTTGCCTCCACACCGGCCCATAGTTAGGCCCAACAGGAAACGTTATGTGGCCGATAGGAAATCACAGAGGATGGTCGTACCTGTCTTGGTGACGTGTCGTCATATGGTTAGTTGCAGGACTGGGTCAATATGATTGGTCCTCATATGTACTGATGTCCCCTCTGCAGGCTTTCGTTAGTGGAGATCTTCACTGAGGTGGTCCCGTGTATTCTGATTGGCTAATCAGTGCATGAGGTGTGCTGCTTGTCTCCCGCGGGTTTGATATTGGACACGTGTGTGGCCCCTGTTGGTCGATCGTGCAACATGCTCCTTGTCTCACGTCGCTGGGCCTTCATTGGATCGTGCTTTATTGTACGATCAAGTGTGCGGCTGCCACGTGTCCGCTCAGGGTATTAACCCGCGGGGCTTAACGAGTTATCCCCGCTGATTAGCCGTTTAGTCCGCGTACGCGTCCCGCGAGTTCACCTGCCCCTAGTTGGGCTTACTTGGGCTTGGAGCCCTTGTTCTTATGTCCTGGCCTTTTTAGTTTTGGGTAGGGGCCCGAGTGAATTTGGGTCCCTACCCCTTCAACAATGCTGAAGAAAAAAGACACAATGAATTGAAAAAATGACACAATGATGAAAATAATAAAAAGACATAATGGTACATAAAAGACACAATGGTACATAAAAGACAAAATGATATAATGCATATTCTAAAAACTACAAGCTAAAACCCAAAAAACGAAGACCTAAAAACTAACATCGTAGGGTTTGATAAGACGGTTCCAATGCCGCTTGAATGAGTTCAATCGGAGTTCGTTTGATACCCTTCCTAAGACTTCCTATTTTTCTTTCAGTGTGTATTTGATCCTAACCTTGTTTTTATTATGTATTTTCTAATGAGTAATGTCATATGTTGTTATTATTAGGGGAGACGGGGCGCTACCAGAATTGGTCACGGGTACCCTACTACCAGCACGGTAACACCGCCGCCACCCATGCTGGTAGTGGTCCCGTGAACCAAATTCTGGTTCTAGTTACCGTGCTGGTTCACGGATGTGGCACAAACTTTCACAAAATTTTATTCTTTTTTATAGTTTAATCTATTCTTTCTCTCTCAATTCTTTAGTTGCAGGTTCTTTTTTTTTTTTTTTTTTATCTATGTTGAATGGTAGGTGAGGTGATGAAGATGGTGATAGATATAAAAGTAATGTATGTATAGACATGTGTAGTGTGTGTGAAGTATACAAAGAGAGAGAAAAAAAGATTAAAATATTCTTTTTTTTCTTTGTTTGTTTACAAGTGCACGAGAATGTGCCATGTACTCATTTCTTCATTTCTTATTATTATTATTATTATTATTATTATTATTATTATTATTATTATTATTATTATTATTATTATGTGTGAAAATAATTAATATTAATAGTTGGGTAAAGAATGAGTAGAGTGCTGCCTACAAAAAAGTGTTTTAGTAAAGGAAATCAGTGAAATGATGTGGCAGTGCAGGATTGGTAGAAATCAGTGAAGTGAAAACAGTTTCAGTGGAGCACCCCTTATGCCCTTATGATATTGTATTTTATTGTGTTATTCACTTCAACCCGACCCGGACGACGATCGACCCGAAAATTCAATTATTTGATTTTGAAAAATCTTAACACCGAAAAAAGGGACCTGGTGAAAAAAAATTCTGGGTCTGCCATTGCATTTCACTGTCTTCATTATGCAAGTTTCCAGTGTGGAGATGGCGGCTATCCAACTCATCACTCAATAGATGTGATATGGCACCTTTCCATTTCTGTTGGTAGCCTAGTGGCATCCTCGAAGACTATACATGTTCAAACCTGGTTAGGAGTTGTTTAGAGGACCCCAAAATGGAGCATTGTTGACTTCTTGTTAAAAAAAACAATTGTTTACTTGTAATAAAAGAGAGGGTGAATGGTGGGTGTTGGGTATAATATATGTTGAGTGATGGATGTAATGACGAAGATGGTGATACGACGCCAATCTAACATCGAGATTTATATATCTAACCAAAATCTAGGGGTGTGCATGGGTCGGTTTGGGTCGGTTTTTACCATTAACCATAACCATAACCATAACCGCTATTTCGGTTATGGGATTTTCGTAACCATAACCAAACTTCGGTTATGGTTAATCGGTTATGAATTCGGTTATGGTTATTTCGGTTATTAACCAAAAAAATCAACCAAAGCTAACTTTTGGCTAAATTATAAAATTAAAAGCCCATGGGTTTTAAAAACTTAGAACCTACAATGATAGACTTAGAGCATTCACATCCCCTCCACCATTTTATACTCTATTATATAACAAAAAATCATACTTTTCAAAATTTATCTCTCATTTTAAAAACCTTTCACATCCCCTCCACCATATTTACCTTTATCTTACTCATAAACACTTATTTTATAATATTCCTCGTTAAAATACACTCACAATAATTTGATGGGAGTGAATAGTAGCTTTTTATATAAAAAAAGCTAGAAGATGGTTTTTTCATAATATAAAGATAGGGTATAAAATGGTGGAGGGGATGTAGGATGTTTTTAGTAAGTTTTTTTAAATTTAAGATATATGGGAAGGTTTGATGGAAGGGATGTGAATGCTCTTAGAGGCTGTTTGGTAGCCTCTTAACCATTCAGGTCTGAATCATTTAGCATTCAGACTGTTTGTTTCAGCATCTGAATGGAATGATTAAGTGCTGAACCATTAAGCTAATAAGGGATGCTGAATGATTCAGCTTTTAACCATTCAGAGCTTTTAACCATTCATACCATATTAATGATTCAACACTTAATCAACCAAACAGCCCCTTAGCTTGGGTTAGTATTTATAAGTTAATCAAGACTATACTTTCTAGTTAAAGTACCAATGTGGGATCCCTTTTAATAAGATATTAACAAAAAAACATATTTAACCCCTTGGTTACAACTTACAAGTTTAATTCATCATAAAAAAAAAAAAGAATAGTACATCAATATCATGTTGTTAATAACATACTTTTATTATAGTAAAAAAAACCTCTATATAGTTAATATAGAACATAAATCTATTACATAAATTTAACAATAAAAGTTCGGTTCGGTTCGGTTATAGCGGTTAACCAAAGCTTCATAACCATAACCATAACCGCTCGGTCGGTCGGTTATAGAAATTTCATAACCATAACCATTGGTTATGTTGGTTATCGGTTAAAATCGGTTCGGTTATGTCGGTTATGGTTCGGTTATGTCGGTTATGGTTAATTTTGCTCACCCTTACCAAAATCTATCGTTACTACAATTTGGTTTAGGTATGCCATCACGATTTAGACTTATTGGGCCATTAAACATGTAATTTTTGGTACGTACATTAACCCGATACATCTAAGTATTATTGTAACATGTTAATTGACATGGTCATCACTATTGAGCCGATGGCCTCTTGGCCTAATGACACCAGATGTTTATTACGAAAAAAGTGATGTAGGTTTGAGTCTTAAAAAGTAGACAATAGGTAAATTTTCAAAGTACATTTTGAGCGCTTGTGTGCGTTTAGCCTAAACAAAATAATACTATCTAGAACCCACACTTGCAATTCAAATCTTGGTCATTACCGAACCTCTCATGTCCCATCTCTGCCATGATTGACCATGACCCCAAAAAAAGAACGACTTTTATGTTGACCTCTTCTTTTTAATGCCTTTTATTGGGTCTCTAAACATAGGCAGGTTGTTAAAGGAAGACCCATTATTTGAGTGGCAACAACCCTAAAGACCCAATTCGATTTGGTACATTTTCTCGGTTCAACATCATTTCATTAGCAATTTTGGTTTCTGAATTGTTGTCACCCATCACTCAGTGGCGAAGCTTGACCCGAAGGTTCGGGGGGTCGGAAGTCACTGGTTTCGGGGGGTCGAAAACCAGTTTCGGGGGGTCGAAACCCTATATTTTCAAAATTTTCTATACGGATACTATATAATCGGCACTTATGCGCGAAAATCCGGGGGGGTCGGCCGCCCCTCCCCGCCCCTACAAACCTGCGCTACTGCCATCACTCATTGATCGTTCAAAGTCGCTTAATACCCGTCTAGATAACCTAATGTCAAGCACTCGATGACCGAATCCCCTAAACAAACATTCATAAGGCTATGGGGTGTGCACACATGAGAATGTTCATGTCTCAATGCCACCTAGGATGCCACCTAGGATGGCTCTCATGTTCTCTTGGTTGAGACATGGTAAGGGTGTGGAGACACCACAAGGTCATGTCTCAAATTTATAAACCATCCAATAAAAACAAAAATACCTAGTGGTTTAAAAAAAATAACCAAGAAATTACCTCATTGAAGCGTCCCTAGTGTTATGTGAGAGACGGGAGGGACGGGAGGCCATGAGACGGGGGGAGGACATGGGAGGGGGGCGGTGTGAAGCAAGGGGACGGGACAAAATGAAGTGGGACGGGGGGCTTGTGCGTCTGTGCATCCTCCAGCCTAAAGGAGCAAACATTTGTAAGAACGTAGAACGAAAGGGTGAATAACGTTGTTTAGAAACTTTTGACCACTTTTAATAATTTGTATTTGTTTCTTTGGTTATCAAGAAAAAAATTTGCTTGTTAAAATCTTCTTTGATTGCTAAACAATGATGAATACATTTAAAAATTGAAGACATATAAGACCATGTAACGTAAAATATTATTATTTTGTTATATTAGGTTATGTACCCGTATGATACACGGGTTAAACAATTTAAATTGTATATATTATATATAAAATTAGATTACATGTTATATTTAAAATAAATAAAATTGCCTTTACAACCGAAAAATATTAAATATTCATTAGCCCCTAAATAATTTCTTGTAAAGACATTCATATTCACATTAAACTGTTTCCAAACTTTTCAGCATATATCTTCCATACCGTGGCTATTACCTTGTAGACTGCAGGTACAAAAAAAAATCAAAAGTAATCAGATAAATTTGTTTAGCCTAAGATGTAAAAAATGAAATTAATTTAAAAATATCTCCTCATCTGTTAAACCATCCCAATTGAGTATCATTAATTTGGATTTGACATCAAGTTTCTTGCAAAGCCAAAATAATTCTAACCTTGAGTGTATAATCAGTTTTTTCTAACATCAAGGTCCTTAAACATAATGCCATTTATTGGTTCAATATGACTGTAATTATAAAAAAAAAAAAAAAGATTTCGTGATTTAATAGCGTGAAAATGAAGCTAAAACGAATTAGTAATGAAAAGATTGTTGCCACTTAGATATTGTATTTCTCTGTTGATGTAACTTGAAACAACACAGTCAATGAAAATTTCAAACAATGATTTTTTATATATAAAATGTATTTTATATATCAAGCTATTATAATACGAAAATAGCTAAGCATATTTAGTTTTAATTAATCAAATATTTAATTAATGTGGATTTATTTGTTTTATTTTGTTTGTTCAGAACACTATAAGAAATATAGTTTTAAACTTCGAGTGAAATACCACATATTAAAAAATAGGTTAATTAACGTTCACGATTTAAATTAAAATTTAATAGCATATAAATACGCTATCTTAAAAAAAATGAATATTTTTTTTAATAATATTTACTTCTATTAGCCAAACATTTTCAAATCATGTCTATAATTTATTTCTAATTTCGTATTAAAATATAATCATATTGATTAATTTACAAAGACATAGTATATATATATATATATTGAATTAAATTTTGATAATTAAATTAGTAGTTATAGTTGTAACTAATAAAAATTAAAAAATAATTTTTTTAAATAAAGAAACAAATTAAAATAAATGTATTATTTTAAATAAGAAAATGAGAGGCTTTATGAGGGAGTTCTTAGTATTCCATGTGTTGTCTTTTATTAGTATAGATAGCAATAGATTAATGTTGATTGGTTTAATTTATTTATTTGTTTAGAACAATATGAAAGTCTAACAAAAAAGCTTAACCAATTACATTGTGTATTAATTTGCTTATTTGACTTTTGAACTCTTTTAAACATCTAGAATTAGTATGTACTTACTGAGCATATTTAACATATAAAACAATGACAAAAATAATAAAAAAAATTAATAATCATTTGTCAAACATCATAACAAACATAGTTTTAAACGTAGAATAAAAGATCAAAATTTTATAAATGGATTTATTTAAGGTACATGATTTAAATTTAAAGTTAATAACATATAAATATGTTATATAAAAAAGAATCACTAATGTTTAAATAATTTTTAATTTGGTTAGTTAATAGATCTTTTTAAAGTATGTCTACTAATTTATTTCAAATTTTGTATTAAAACATAATTATATTAAATGCTATTTAACATAATATAAATATGTTAAATAGAATTTTAGTATTTACATTAATAACAGAAATCATTAAATCCGTTTTTAATGATTTCTGTTACAACTATAATTATTAATGTATTTATATTATGATTTTGCAAATAAATTAATATATAATTATATTTGAATTTTCTATATTAAATAGTAAAATTAGAGAACTTATGAGGGAGTGCCATGTGTCCCTCATGTGTTTTCTTTTATTAGTATAGAAAGAAAAGATTACTAGGATCAAGTGGTTGACACTAGACGACTTCCAAGTCAACCTATGGACCAAACCATTTAGCTTTTTGTTTGAGGAAAGAAACCACCTATTTGTTAAAGAAGTTAAGGGTCTGTTTGGTATGGGGTAATGGAATGGATGGGGGAATGGAATGGACGAGGTAATGGAATGGTCAAGGTAATGGAATGGATCATTACCATTCCATGTCTTGTTTGGTTGCCATGTAGGAATGAAACAAAACATTACTTTGTGTTGGATAGACAAGAAAAGAAGAATGAATAAAATCGGTGGTTAGTAGCGGTGGTGGGTGGTGGTCAGTGGCGCTGATGGTGGGTGGTGGTCAGTGGCGGTGATGGTGGGTGGTGATATGTGGCGGTAGCGGCGGTGGTGGGTGGTGGTGGCGGTGGTCGCGGCGGTGGCGGCGATGGAAGGTGGAGGTGGATGGTCGTAATGGTGGGTGGGTGACGATGGTGAGTAGTGGCGGTGGTGGATGGCGGTGGTGGTTGGTGGTGATGATGATGGTAGGTGGCGGTGTGTGGCGGTAGCGTGGTGATGGATGGCGACGACGGTGATAGGTGGTGGCGACGACGGTGGTGGGTGGCGGCAACGGTGGCAATGGGTGGAGGTGGATGGCGGTGATGGTGTGTGGGTGACAATGGTGAGTAGTGGCGGTGGTGGGTGGAGGAGACGGCGGTGATGGGTGGTGGTGGGTGGGGGCGGTAGTGGTGGGTAAAGGAAATTGTGGTGAGTGACAGTGGTAGGTGGTGGAAGCGTCAGTGGGTGGATGATGGTGGTGGGCGGCGGTGGTAGGTGGATAATGGTGGTGGGTGGTGGCGGTGATGGGTGGGTGGGTGTGGTGGCGGCGGTGGTGGGTGGTGACGGTGTTGGTGGGTGGTGGCGATAGCGGTGGTGGGTGGTGACGATGGTGGTGGGTTATGCTTTTTTTAGTAAAGGGTGAATGGCGGGTGGAATGAAAAAAAACAAGGGGGATGGGTGGAATGGTTTTGAGGGAATGGAATGCCTTGTGGAATGGGTGATTCCATTCCTTTAACCAACCAAACACACTATTTTTCATTACCTTGTAATGGTCCATTCCATTCCCTCTTTCATTCCATCATACCAAACGCTACCTAAGTAAAAAGACACTATTGGGAAACCGATAGTTTTTATTGTTTGAATTGGACCATGAACGCCTTTAAACAACACCCATTTTATAAGATCCATCAATCAAAAATGATAGATTTATTATTATATTGAAAAAAAGAACATACGTGAAAACTTACAATCAATCTTATTTATAACGAAATGTCAAGGCCATCACTATCTTTAAATTCTTGGCAAGATTATACAATAAACCACATTACAAGTCCTGGTCTACGTACAGCCTTTTGACTAATCAAGATGTTGTCTGTCCCATTTAAGTATACGATAAACCGTGACTTCATATAAGACTATGGGAAGTGGAGCGTGGGTTTGAGCGTGAGTTGCTCACCCATGTCTCCAACACCACCCCCATGGTGGCGTGAGTCAAGCGTTGCCCAAGGGGCTTGGGTTTTCTCCTGAGCGTGAGGCTTGGGTGGCACATTGTGATTGATCCAAAAAAAAAAAAAAAAAAAACTAGCCGTTACCTAACGGGTCAATTTAAAAAAAAAAGTTAATAATAATATAATTACATTTTATAAATGACGTTAAAAATGAAACGCAAGATCATGGAAAAATATAACACGTAGTGTAATTTTTTATGTCTATTTTTAGTGTTCGTTGTTTTATATTTTTTAGTGTATTTTTTTATTATTTATGTGTATGCTTATTTTTTTTTAAATTTAATGTGCTTTTACTTAATTTGACTTTTTAATTAGTTTATTAAAAAAAAACAAAGAAATGCCACATTGTAACTCAAGCCTCAAACCTAAGCCCCATACTTTCCACATTTTTTTGGGCTTGAGTTGTGGACCCCATTATTGTCAGATGGCAACTCTTGCCTCCAACCTAAGCCCCCACTCTTCTTACTATAAGAGTGCGTGGAAACCATGCGTGGCCCCTTGGGCGGGGTATTCTTCATCGGCGTGGGGTAAGTGGGTGAGGTAGCACGATTTGATTGGTTCTCTTTTTAAATAAATAAATTTAATATTTAAAACCCAAGGCTCCTTTCCAAGTCCTCCACTCCCTACCATTTTGAGGGCTTGAAAAGTGGAACACGCCCCACTTACGGTGTGCGCATATAATGTATATATGTATGGCCATTGGGGGGCAAAAGTAAAGTTGCATTAGTTTTAACGTTATTTTACTAATTTCGTGAAAATAACGTTAAAAACGATGGATGGTTAATCATGCATCATGTGGTGGCGTGGATAGCCAAAAGACAAAGAGATACATGCACCGATCAGGTTTGTCCCGATTGCTAAGTGTGTTGTGCCTTATGTCCAAGGCTTGATACCAAACCACATCGAGCCAGGGGTCTCACTGGAAGCAGCCACTCTATTATTAGGGGTAGAAGTAAGGTTGTCTACATCTTACACTCCTCAGACCCTACCTTAGCTTTGCTATAAGTGGGATTAACTGAGTATGATGATGATGATTACTTATGAAAATATTAACGCACCTAAAAATTATATCCGTTTAAAATCATGGGGTTGTTTTTTATAACGGGGTTAAAGTATAACTAGTAACTAATTATCTAGAATTTGGTTAATTGGTTAAAGATGAGAAAATTAAATTGTAATTAGATGATGGGTTTAAAGTGTAACTAGTGTTATTACCCTCATTTTAAAGTTATACCTTATACATTAAAGTTAAAAAGTTCTTAACTTTTGAGTATTTTAAAATGTTATTTCTAAAATGCATTATATATAGTATAGATACAGGACAAACAAACTTAGTTCTTGCTTTCTGTACAATTTAACAAACTAATCAATTTCAGACATAACTAAGATGTTGTTTGTTTTTTCTGCAGGAAAAGGTCTGCAGTCTGCGGACCACATCTGCAGACAACTGCAGGAGAAGAGGTGGACCAAAGGTCTGCAGTGTGCAAGAAGACGACTGTTTGGTTGTTAACGTTTGCAAGCTGCTGAAATAAACTGAAATTTAAATAAACTGATTTTTACAGTAGTCTGGTTGTGGACCGTGGTGGTGGTGGTGACCATGGTGGTGGATGGTGGTGGTGACCATGGTGGTTGATGGTGGTTGAAGTGGTGGATGGTGGTGGTGGACGATGGTGGTGGACCGTGGTGGTGGTGGACCGTGGTGGTGGTGGACAGTGGTGGTGGTGGACCGTGGTGGTGGTGGATGGTGGTAGACGGTGGTGGTGGTGGTGGGTGATGGTGGTGGTGGATGGTGGTGGTAGACGGTGGTGGTGGACAGTGGTGGGTGATGGTGGTGGTGGGTTAAGCCGTATTTGAACAAATTAGACCCTCGATTGCAAACGGGTCTTATTTTTTCAAATATGATGATGATGAGAATATCATATATTTTAGTGTTTTAAGAGTGAACAAGTTAAAACATTATCACGCCTTGCATACATGATGTGCGCGCATCAACTTTTGCAATCAAAACACATCAAAACCAAGATTACAACATGGAATCTGAATCAACAACAATCCACTCCACAAATATTTAAAAAACGCACCATCTTGGATGATCTATGACCGCCATCCCTCCTAGCCGAGTTTGAATTCTTTCTGTTCTGGTTATCCGCCGTCAATTCTTTGCCCCCACCATCACCCTTTGAAGCACCAGCATCATCCTCAACAATTTCCCCTTCTTCAATCTTTTCAATCCATAAACATAAAAAATCACAAATCAATAACCCTTAAACACCAAAACAAGCACTCAAACATATTAACAACATCATTTATAACTCCTAACCTTCACAACAGTCGACGAAAGCTGGCATTTGGGCATAGGCTGCTCCTCTTCATTCCTAACCGCCTATACAAAAAACCCAATTGCCCCATTAACAACATGGAATCTGAATCAACAACAATCCACTCCACAAATATTTAAAAAACGCACCGTCTTGGATGATCTATGACCGCCATCCCTCCTAGCCTGGTTTGAATTCTTTCTGTTCTCGTTATCCGCCGTCAATTCTTTGGCCCCGCCATTACTCTTTGAAGCACCAGCATTATCCTCAACAATTTCCCCTTCTTCAATCTTTTCAATCCACAAACATCAAAAACCACAAATCAATAACCCTTAAACACCAAAACAAGCACTCAAACATATTACCCACATCATTTATAACTCCCAACCTTCACAACAGTCGACGAAAGCCGACGTTTGGGCGCAGGATGGTCCTCTTTATTCCTATCCGCCTATACAAAAAACCCAATTTCCCCATTAACAAACAAATAGTCACTCCAAGATTAATAACCAATGCATATAAAGAACTTAAAAGGTACAGTCTTTACAGGTCTAATAAAACCACCCTGACGTGGACCGCAACCAGAACCACCTCCTCTGCGAATCCCTCAAGGATCTCGAAGTCTTTCAGTAATCTGTGAAAGAAACATTTTATCAAACACTTGGTGTGCATAAATGTACTAATTGAAGTAAAATCCATATATAGGACGTTTATGTATACCTCCCATTGTTGATGGTGGAGCTTTTAGATCTCCTTTCGAAGCTCTTGTTCCGTCTTCTCGACCTGGGTCGTTCCCATCTGTGTGTCTGATGATGAGCTTCTTGTTCTGTGAAACCCTTGTGTTTGTGAGTTGCAAAACCCTGTTTTTGTAAGTTATAGCTTTGAGTTATATTCTAAAGATAAAAATGCACGAGTCACGACGCTTCAACTTTTGCATTCAATCAGGATTTAAAAGCTTGAATTGATGAGGGCAGAGTGGGGGCAAGGATGGGAAATGAAGGGTAGGGTTGTAAATTTGTTTTGATATTGTAAAGAAGGAGATGATGAAATGTCTAGATTACCCTTCAAAGTGTCTTAGGGGCTGTTTGGTTCGCCTCTTAATGGTTCATTAAGAGGTGAACCTCTTATTTAGACAGAGGTTGGAGTTGTTTGGTTGCAAAAATCCCACCATCTTAATGGTTTAGTTAAGTCTGCCCACTACAGCATCAAGACACTGCTGAATAAAAAAAAAGACCTCCTCACCCTTTCAAATACAGCTTCCCCTTTCCCTTCCAAAACCCTAGTTCAGCACTTCACCTCTCATCTTCCTCTCTCCACCCACCACCTCCCGCCGCCCCTCCACCTCCGGCCACCCCTCCTCCTCCCTCTCTCCCACCCCACGCCATGCTCCTCCTTCTCCCCTCTTCCCTCTCTTTCACCCCCACGCCCTATAGTACTGTAGTGTATGTGTGTTTTGTGAAGAGAAAAGAAAAAAGAAGAGAGATGAAAGAGTGTGTTGTGAGAAGAAAAAAAAAGAAAAGAATGGAGTTATGATGATGTGAAAGTTGAACTTTGAGGGAAAAGAGGTAGAGAACATAGGGTGGGTGGGTGGGTGGGGTTGGGAAAAGAGTTCAGTAAAAAGAAGAACAAAAGTAGGTGGGTGGGGTGGGGGTAAAATAGTCAATTTACATATCTATTCAAATGTTTAACCAAATATCAGTTAACTGGTTCAGAGCCTCTCATCCATTCAGACCTCTTACTGGTTCAGCACTTACCGTCAGCACTTGCCAAACGGCCCCTTAATTGTCATCAACATCCCTATAATACCCTTACCAAATAAGGTTTAATCTCTTATACTTGTTGCTTCAAAAATTGTACCCATGTCAAAATTCCAATATGATACATCACTCTTCCTTAATGATATAATATACATACTACAATATAAAGGAGGAATGATGGCTACAAAAGTCATTTTATATGAATTTTAAGATGATATGGGAAAAGTCTCATGCTTAAAACTCAAATGTCAAGTAATTTTGTCCTTTCTACCCTTCATGCAAAATCTTCTTGTACACATTCTTTTATCATAACCTCCAATTACCATTAATCTATATCTATAATCTATATTATATTATAAAACATTTGAGATGCGTATCAAACAAAATTAAGTAATTACCATATTTTATTAAAAAAATGCTATTTTATATAACAAAATTATAAAAAAAAAAAGTTTCTACACATACAAATATATACCTATACACCTTAAAAAGATTGTAAGAATCAATAAAAGTCGAACTTTACATAAAAAATAATAATTTTGTGATGCTTTTTCTTAAAAAAAAAAGTGTGCACATGAATTGGTTCACGAACCCGAACTGAAATCAGTCTCTGAAACCGGGTTTTCAAATCAGCGAAACCGGTTCCAAACCAAACCAAAACCGTTTTAGACACGAACCAGCACCAAACACGAACCGGTTTGGAACACGTTTGGTTCCTAGAAAAAAATCAATTTGTGCACGTCTATAAAGTTCTCATATTTGGATGTCTTATGTGGAATATTTTCAACTAACCTAACTTTTAATTCCACTTTCTGATGTCACTGATACAAATTTATGGTGCACTTGATTAACAGTTGTATTGCATTGCTTTTATCATGTGAAAAAAGTTATGGGTATGCTTCTTTGCAGGTTGATTACATATGAGCCGTCCAACTTGCTCTTAATGTGGATCTTATAAAGGTCTATATGTTTTTTTCTCCTCGGCAATCTCTCCAGATTTTGCACTTTCAACATAAATTCAATAGCCGCTAGTTGAGCGTCTAGTGTCTGGACACCCAGCCCAATCGGCGTCTGTGTAGGCAATCAAAGAGGGCGTCGACTTGGAACCCAAAAGTAAGCCAAAAGATGACGTGCCTTGTATGTAGCGAATAATTCTTTTACAGCATTCCAATGGTTGGTACAAGGTGCGTGCATATGCATACAAACCTACTGAACTGTATTAGTGATGTCAGGTCGTGTAAAGGTGAGGTATTTTAAAGCTCCTGCCAAACTTCGGTATAAAGTTGGATCATGAAACAGCTCGCCAGAGGAGGAACCGAGTTTGGCGTTAGTGTCTACTAGGGTGGCAATGGGGTTACAAGATTGCAAACCGGCCCGGGCAATAATATCTGTCGCATAGGACTGTTGAGAGAGAAACATTGTGTTGTTTTGTCTTGAAACCGAGATGCTCAGAAAATAACTCAAAGGACCCAGATCTTTCATGGCGAATTCACTTGCAAGATTCGCTAGTAGACGGTGATGAAGACTGTCAGAGGATGTAATTAGGATAATGTCATCCACATAGAGAAGCAAATATGTCGTGTCCCCGGCCTGATGAAGAATGAATAGTGAGGCATCACACCGACTGTTAAAGAACCCCAACTGAAGAACATAATCCGTGAACCGTTGGTACCATGCCCCGGGAGCCTGCTTGAGTCCATATAGTGACTTGCGAAGTAGACAAACATGATCAGGGAAGTTTCTATCCCTAAACCCCATTGGTTGATGCATGTAAACTGTTTCATTTAAATTACCATGCAAAAAGGCGTTTGTTACGTCCAATTGATGTGCAGCCCAATCCTTAGATAATGCAAGTGAAAGAATTGTGCGTATGGTGGCCGGTTTAACAACCGGGCTAAAAGTCTCACCACAATCGATGCCAACCTGTTGTGAATGACCATCACACATGAGTCTAGCTTTGTACCTCTCCAGTTTCCCGTCTGACATGTATTTATGTTTAAACAACCACATGGAACAAATAATATTCATAGATGGGTCACGAGGAACTAACTCTCATGTACTATTTTCTAATAAGTGCATTGTACTCGGTAGTCATGGCCGGGTACCACTCCGGAGTGGCCAAGGCATCTGTGGGATTTTTGGGTATGAGGAGGACAGTGGTTATGGTTGAGGTGGCAAGGTTAAAGGATTGTTTGGGCTTGAAGATACCACTCATAAAACGAGTGTGGATGGTTCGGGTGGGTGGTCGGTTGTGGCCGGTGGGTTTTGTGTGGCAGTAGGTGAGGTGTGGGGATGGGGCGTGGAATAGGTGGGCTGGTGTAACACCCCAACCGATGGCGGAATCATCGAGGTGCCACGTAGTGACGATTGTTCAAAAGCACATGGTACTAAAATGTAAATATTATTGAATAATCTAAAATTGTCTTACATGAAAATGGAAAATACATTGTCTAAATGAAATGTAAATATTGAAATAACTGAAATAAAATAAAGCACTAAATGTTCCTTGCTAAAGCACTAGATCAAACTGCACCTGAAACATGTACAAAATAGATTTGGTCAACATATGAAATGTTGGTGAGCATTCCTAGTTTTGATATATATATATATACATATATAGTAGGTTAAAAGTTATACAATTCAAGTGCATGCTACAGTGCAAATATGTAAACTATGTATCATACAAATGAGCGAAATCAACCCTGTGACTGTATAATGTACTGTATGAACGGTGGTGTACTCATTCAATAAATGGGTGATAACTTAACAATGGCCACAGATTCTCCGATGAAAAAGGGGGAGAATCAATCTAGGCGGGTTGTCAATCCAAATAGCGCTATCCAATGTTAAGGTCGGCTTGTACCATGTTAATGATTTCACTAAGTACAAATGTATTCCACATGTATTGTCTAAGCATAAAGCACGTTGTAAGCAATGCACATAGTACTAGAATTGTATTTGTGAAAAATGTAAAATTGTATTTGAAATTTGTAATAGTGTACATGTAACACCTCAAAAATGTATAAAAGCAAAAAGGGGATAGAAAGTACTCACAGTTGACGTAGTAGTTTGAGATTTAACTGGACAACGAGATATGAATTGAGATTACTCCCAAATGATCAACCTAAAGTATTCGATAATGTGTAAGGGAAATAACTCTAGGATACATGTATTTCTAGGGCTTCGAATTGGGGATAAACGTTTATTTGATTAATAACAATTTGTTTATTAAATGTAAGAAATTTAATGAATAAATAAATAAAAGTCTCTTGGCAAAATTTTAAGTTGAATATGGTCACAACATAAGGTTTTAAGTATGAAAATAATTTTTATAAAATTATTTTCTTGAAAAAAAAGGATATTTAATCTAATTATTTCAAATTGTCAAAATACGACTTTAATATCTAAAAATATTAAAATCAAAGAATTTCTGAATTAAAAATTGTATTTCAGTTCTAGATAGTTAGAAATAATTTATGTAAAATTTTGGTGCAAAAATATTGTAAAATAAATTTATTATGAATTATTTATGATTAAAACTAACAAAAATTTATTAAAAATATAAAATGAACGGTTTTTCAGAATTAAAAATAATTTCTGAAATGTTTAAGGATGTACAAGTTTAGAATAATTTTTGTGGAATTTTATAAAATCGTTTAGATATTTTTATTGAATTTTATAATTTTAAATGAATAAACTTGCAATATTTATAATATATATTAAATAAATTATTTTTGAAAAACTAAAAATTGGGTAATGAACTTTATCATATGAAGATCATATGATAATTTTTGTAGAATTTATAAACCACGTTTAGTATTTAAAAACTATTTTTAAAAAAAATAATATGTTAAATATATATATATATATAAGAAGGGTAAAAAAATATGTTGTTGGTTGTGGGGCTCGAACCTGGGTCAGACCCGGTTCGTGTGTTTTAAATACACACTCTTAACCAACTGATCTGTGAGCTATTATGTGATAGATTTCCAAAACAGTTTACATTTAACTCATATCTGATATTCATGTTCTTCCCCAAATCATACATATGAGCCCTAGATTATCTAATTAGACGAATCGACGATCAATAACCCCTGTAAAGTTGGGGTTATTGCTCGTCTATGGCTGATTATCAAAACCCACAAAGAAAAACAAACTTACAACGCGTTCTTGATTACAAACGATCGGTCAACGCGAAAAGTCAACGCGAATAAAAAAATGCTTTGAAAGATGATAATAACAGAATTTGAGGTTGGGGTTCTCTTAATCGCATGTAGTTGTGTGTGTGCCAGTTTGATTGAATTATAATCACGTATTTATACGAATTCGATCCGGGTTATTTTGGAATGCATTTAATCGATTTATTTGGTCAAGTCAAACGCGTTTAATCACGCGGTTTGTTAGTTTAGAAAGAGATGATGATGAGGTGCATAATAATCGGGATTGATTAGTCTATGAACGTGTGTATTGAATTAGCAATTGAATTTTTCTTGTGTTTGTTCTTGTGTCGCATGCGTGACAGCAGCAGAATACAAAGGGAAGAAGGAAACAACGATATAGAAAGGTTAAATACAAATAGGTTTGGGTTTAAATCAACAAAGGCTTCATAGCTCAGTGGTTCAGCGCGTGGTGTTGTGTTGTGGCTGAGCCGGCGTCTGCCCGGGTTCGAATCCCGGCAGAGCCATATGTTTTATTTTTTTGAAACAGGTACAAGGAAGGGAAGGACTTGGGCCTGGGCCGGTGTTCAGGGCCGGATGTTCTGGGCCGGACCAGAAAAAGAAGAGATAGGTTGGGTTTGGTTGGGTGGACTTAGTTAAGATAGATGGTTTAGGATGAATGGTTTGATAATGGGTTAAAATGTAAGGTTTAGAGATTTAGTGTTTATTATTATTATCATTATTATTATTATAATTATTATTTTTATTATTATAAAAATATATATATATAATGAAAAAGTGACGGATGTCACAGCTGGGTAGGGTTAATGGGCTGTGGGGTAGGTCCGGGTGTAGAGGTAGCATGTTGAGAGGTGCGAATGGGTTGTGGGTTAAGACCGACGGGGGTAGACGAGGGTATTGGACCAGGCGAATGGTCTGGGCCAGGCGAAGTATGTGGGCTGGTCGTCAGGGGGGGTTGGGTTATGGGCCGGAAATGGGGCAGGTCGGGAGGTAGTGAGATGTGGGCATAAGTGGTGGGGAAACGAGTCAGTTAAGAACTCGTATGAAGGTGAGGGTCCGATTGTTTGAGCGAATGGGAAGGTCGTCTCGTCAAAGGCGATGTGACGGGATATAAAAATATGTTTAGACGAAAGGTCTTGACACCGATACCCTCTATGTGTAGGGGTAGCCGAGAAAGACGCATGGGTGTGAGCGGTTTTCAAGTTTGTAGATGTTTGTGGATGGGGTAAGTGGGTAACAAAGGCATCCGAAGACGCGGAGGTGATCATATGTGGGTGTGGACATGTATAAAAGTTCGGTTGGGGTTTTGTTGTGGGTGGTTTTGGATGGTAGGATGTTAAGTAAATAGGTGGCGGTTTCAAGGGCGAAGCGCCAAAGTGGGTTGGTAGGGAGGCATGGGCCATTAATGTGCGTAGCATATTATTTATTGTTCTAATTTTTCGCTCGGCCTTGCCATTTTATGAGGAGGTGTAGGGGCATAAAAGACGGTATAAAATACCGTTGGTGGTGAAAAAGTTTTGGATAGAGGTGTTAACGTACTCGCGTCCGTTATAGCATTGAAAGGTTTTAATTGTTTTGTTAAATTGAGTTTTTATGGTGGTCGCAAATTGGATGAAGGATGGAAAGACTTGTGATTTTTGTGTAAGTGGGTAGGTCCATAAAAAAATAGAATAGTCATCGAGAAACAAGACATAATATTTATGGCCAGAGGAACTAATTATGGTCGATGTCCACACGTCACTATGTATGATATCAAAAGGGTGCAAAGTCACATTATTTGAATCAAAGAAAGATAAACAAATACTTTTTTCCAAAAATACAAGACTAGCATATATTATTGGAATTAAAATCAAAGTCTAAAACATTCGAACGTTTTAATCTATTCAAAGATGCACGTCCTGGATGGCCAAGACGGTGGTACCAGTCTTGAGAAGAAATAGCAGCAAAGGCGGATGGTTGTGTGGTGGATGACCCGAGTACCAAAGGATGGAGATCACCGCTGTTGTTGCATCGCAGGAGTGATGTCTTGGTCTTGTAATCCTTCACAAGGAGGAAGGCAGGAAAGAAGATGACAGCAGTAAGCAATTAGGGTAGGAACCTCCTGGTCAATGATACCATGAAGGAATTTAAGCCTTGCCCTTTCTCATTCATTGACATGGTATAAAGATTACATCATTATCTCCTATCTTTTGGTAAGTGATAAATACAAATAATTACGAATAAATCATACCAAATATACATTATCTATTAGTTTTAAGGTTTGAATTATGTTTCCGCCCTGTATTGCTGACTCTACCGCAACGCGCGAGTTCCCTGCTAGTATATATAGAATATAGATTATACGTTACAATATTGACCTACGTGCTTAAGTTGGGCTGATTTAGATTTTAAATATTTAAAGTTATGGGTTGTTTTGGGTTAACTAGTATTCTTAAGGGTCAGATTTAGAAGCAGGAAAAGTGGAAAACAAACAAAGTGGTTGACTATTGTGCACTTGCATTTGAGTACGTATGTATCCATTTAATGGCTAGTTATAACTTTAGTTGATTAATGCAATTTTCTATTTTATTAGTCACAAATTGTGTTTCTAAATTAAAATGATTGCTTTTAATGTATAAAGTTGAAGTCATCCTACCAATATTAATATGGCCAAATTGATAGATATTTTTTTTAAAACGTTCTATCATGACCCATTACAAAGCTAGTATTCTTTTGTCAATTAAGAAAACAACAATTCCTTCATATATACTGCATGATCTAAGGTGGGAAAGCGTTGGGGGTATCCGACAATCATAACTTGTCAATTTCTGTGACCGGGCAATAAAACTTTATCGTCAATTTTGAGTGTATTCAATTTGATTTTTTTTTTTATTTGACATAAAGATGTGGACGAATTGTTCTACTATTATGTTGCAAGTAAAACACTCAATATAAAAGCAAATACAAAAACGTTATTTTTAGATGTGGACGAATTGTTTTAGCTGATGACGTTGTCAACCACGTTTTTTACAACTTTTTAGTAGACGTTGATTTATTTCATGGCTCAACTTTATTTATTTAAAGTTCCAAAAATGTTAAGTCTAGCGGTTTAACACGGCGCACATATTTTCTTAACAAAAAACCAGGGACACATCACGCGGGCAAAATATACATACACAATTATTTCTTATGTTCCATATCTCATCAAGAAGAAGAAGGTGGCATTGTACCTTACATAAATCATTTATTTCATCTTGAAAATACATCAATAAATAACCAAGACCCAAACTTAACATTTCTTAACATAGTACAAACTTGGAGTTGGTGTAAATGAATAATATCTTTTGTCCCTAAATAAAATGTGTTAACCATTAATCTTTGTTATTTTGTATTTTCACTTGCAAGCCGTTGGCCTAGTATTGTAACTCCCATGTACCTGCATCAATTCAAAACCAAATTATTATCATATACAAGCTGTCTAATAATCTTTAAAACTCATAAAACGAATGCTACTTACCTTCCAAGCATCAAAACACTAGCTTGAGGATTAGTTCCTGGAGTGTTAAGTATGGTTGATCCATCGATTACTCGTAGCGCGCCCACACCAACAACCTTGTACTCGGTATCAACTACCTGTCCAATATGGCAACCACCATGATAATGCCACATTGTCCTTACTGTGTCCTTGCAATATTGTTCCAATGATGAAGTTGTATTACCATGTACACGTAGGTTCATTGGTAATTTCAAGTTTAGATCAAGAATGTCTTTGCTGGTCATATTGGCATACTTGTAGTTTGAGAATGCCTTTGATTCAACTGCCTTTAGAACGGTTCGGACCCCCTTAACACATTTCTGCAAATCTGCAGGCTCCTTGAAGTAGTTGAAGGTTACTGATGGGTTGTCAGCTGGATTAAGGTTTTTAATCCTTAGTTCACCCTTTGATAGAGGACCGGTAACTTTCTCAATTATAAACCCGCCCATCTGCAAACAATAAAGAGCGATCGTCAAATTTACTGCTTCGTTTTGTGACTATTGTTAGAAGCCAGGGTCTTGGAGTTGACAAAATATCAGACCAGGATGGACATTTTGTCTTGTAGCAGGTAAAGCGCTATCCTAGCTATCTAGGATAGCGACTTCAACTAAGATAAAGCCCAGAACACTGGTCTGATATATTGACAACTCTAAGACACATAACTGGTTTATTATTATTATTATTGTTATTATTATTATTATTATTAATTTTTCGGATTCTAGCTACCTGATAAGAAAATCCTTGATAAGATGAGGGGTCCGCGAAGATAAAATTAGCGCCACCAGCATCTTCGATATAGCTACCAAACCGAGTAATACCAACAAGTTGGACTATGGTTGGCTCGACCGCAACAGGTGAAGGAATAAAGATTGTGTTCATTGGGTTATCCGCCATGCCTTTACCGACGAAAGGTTGCTCAAGCACGACTTTAATCTTATGTGCATCAAGTTGTTCTTTCGGACCTACGCCACTCAACATCAAAAGTTGTGGGCTTCCTAGAGCCCCAGCAGATAATATAATTTCATTCTTTTCTCCACCTTTTAGATATGCCTTATGCTTATTCCCTAACGAATCTTCAAACGCGACGCCATAAGCCAATGGCCTCGATTGCCCTGCAAAAGGATCACTATTAAAAATTTGAACAAACATATATACCCAATGTTGGACTGGAAACAGCCTCTCTATTCTTAGGGGTAGAGGTAAGGTTGTCTACATCTTACCCTCCTCAGACCCTACCTTAGCTTTGCTATAGGTGGGATTAACTGAGTATGATGATGATGATATATACACAATGTTGGCATAACAACAAACATGGTACCTTTGGTCTTAAACAAGATTTTCTCAACAGTTGCATGTAGAAGAACAGACAACCGTTTGCGATTTGCATACTGTAACAAATCGGCAGCAGTATGTCGCGTCCCACGTTCATCAAAAATAGAACCACCAACTTTAGTCCCAATGATATGATCAAAACTAAACCCATTGTCGGGTTTGACTCCAGCTTCCACTAATGCAGCTCGAAGCGCAGACTGCCACTTCTTCAATTTGGGCTTAGAAACCATTACCTTTTCTGCCCATTCGTAAGACTCGCGAATCAGTCTTTCGTCCATTAATCTAGCTTCCTTATTAAACTTAGGTTCGCCGCGAGAATAAAAGCCAGCATTAATACTAGTACCACCACCCAAGACTCGCGCGCGATAGTTTATAACACCTTCTGAAATAAACTCCTGAGCAGGAGAACTTGGAGATGTGTCCAAAAAATAATTACCAAAATTTGTTACACTGGTGATGTTGGGATTCACATAAGGTGAGCCACCGCGTTCGAGAAGTAAAACCGAGTAGTTTGCTGATAGCGTAGTGGCTAACGGGATGCCAGCCGTGCCTCCCCCGATGATAATGTAGTCGTAGAATGAAACTTTAGGAGCTTTTGTTGCTTCATTCATAAAAGCATAGTTTGTAGCTGTAATTTGACAACATTAGTTTAGTTGATATATACTCAAAATAAAAATATAACACGTAAAAATAGTTGTTGGACTAGAAAGTGTACGTACGTATTTTAGCGACGCATAAGCCACGAACGAAAAGAATGGTTACGAGAACACGTATTAGCGGTCTCGGAAACAAGTAAGCCATCTTAAGAGTATTTGAGTTTATGTGTATCTATTATATATCTTTGTATCTATTAAGATGTGTGTAGATTTTAGTTGTTAAATGTGAGGTTAAATACTAAGGAAGAATTATGAAGGAATGAAAAGTCTTTGCTATATTGGGTCATAAATGGCAGGCTCAGTAACATGTGTTTCATAGTACATATCCAACTGAAATAATTTTGGTTCATTCGATTCCACGAAATTTAGGATTGGAAGATTCAAACATTGACCCGTTGACCATGTAATACAACAATACTTAGGCAGCAATTATGATTAGGTAAGGTGAAACATTATGCGCTTTGAACGGGTTAAACATTAGCTTAGTTTTAGGCTATGGGGTGCGGAGACAAGAAAAAGTTCATGTCTCTATGTCACCTAGGATGCCACCTCACCATTTTGGTGTCTCAAGCATTTAAAAAAAAAAGAAAAAATCTCATTGGAGACACAAACATTCATTTCAAAAAAAAAAAAAAAAAAAAGAAAGAAAAAATCTCATTGGAGCATCCATTTTATCCCGGTGAAGATGAGAGGGACGGGGGGGTGGGGGGGGGGGGGGGGCGTTGAGACGGGGGAGGGGGCGGTGTACGCGAGGGGGACAGGGCAAAAATGGGTGGTACGGGGGTTGAGGGCGTCTGTGTACCGTATAGTCTTAAGATAATGAGTCTTGTATTTGTATATTTAAAAGCTAGAAAAAAAGGGAAATTACCTATTCTTTTGGCCATTTGAGTAAGTCAAAGTAGTAAATTAGCCCTTGACTATTGATATTTTCAAAACCAGACTTTGCTAAGATTATACACATCTAGGTATTGTAAGACTATTAGGCATGCCTTTGTTTCTTCACAAATGGAGAACTACATGACAACTAAGTGTCACGTTAGTTCCACAACTCCATCACATGGTAGTGGAAATGCCACATGAATTAGGAGTGTTGACGGTTCGGTTTCAAACCGTGTAACCGGACATAGGTTTGATTTCATGGTCAGTTTTTTTCTTTAATTTTTGGTCGGTTGAGTTAAGCAGTTTCAAACCGTAGCAAACGGTTTGGTTTACAATTTTTACATAGGTATGCCTAAAAGCTTATTAGGTTTTGTTCTGAAATAATATTATTGTTTATAAATTAATTAGTTCAAATTCTATTTATATTTTAGACGATTTTTTTAAAAGAGCCCCGTAAGCCTAAACTGGGAAACCAAACGAAATCAAATCTTTAGTAATGGTTCAATTTGGTTTGCAATTTCAAGGGTTTAAACACACATCACTTTTATAAAATAAAATACCATAACACTAGACCACTAGGTGGTCCGATTACATGTTTGCAATAGTTCAATAAATTTTAAAGTTTGAATGTACATTTTTTTAAAGAAATGACTCGTATGATTCACTATTAGCTAAGTTACAATCAATTATTAAAGGTTTGACTAACATCTCCAACAATGCATCCAAACAATCATGAAATGATATAACAATTTGTGTGGTAGTTTCCTTGGCAAAATAAAAACAAAAAACATTTATTGTGTGAACGTGAATGATAATACAATTCATTGTATCTTAGACAGTAACACTTCAACAAGATGAATTTCACAAAACATCATAAAAATTATATAAAAACAAAAAAATAAACCATCGCTGTAATGGTCCATTCCGTGCTGATTTTAGCCCTCTCTATCTATATGTATATGTATATGTATTAATCTTACCATTTAATTAACGTACATTGCCAATACCATTTAAAAATATTCATATGAAAGTTTAATAAAGAGAAAAATAAATCAAAATGAAATGGTGAAGTGTGATTGGTTAAAACGTCCCCACCCCTCTCACTACTAGAAAAGTGACATTTTGCTACAAAATTTTCTTACTGAAAAAAATGCGTCACAAATTTTAACAAAGTTACTACTCATTTGTGACGAAAAAAAATTATAATTTTTTTAGCAAATTTGTGACACATTATATCTACAAATTCTTAGGAAATTGTTGGATATTTTAGTGTAATTGGATTGACTGTTTTGACCAATATGTTCATAATAATACATCATATAGGTATGGTGGTGCGAAGTGCACGCCTATTTGAATTTATTATGAACTTAGGGGCTTCGCCCCTAAGGA
This sequence comes from Ambrosia trifida, assembly GCA_028751855.1. Taxonomy (NCBI): domain Eukaryota; kingdom Viridiplantae; phylum Streptophyta; class Magnoliopsida; order Asterales; family Asteraceae; genus Ambrosia; species Ambrosia trifida. Next base: position 47,160,302 of record CM054127.1, read on the forward strand.
ACGGGGGTCCGGGGGCAGCGCCCCCGGGAGCAGGGTCCAAGGGGCAGAGCCCCTGGCTGGGGTCGAGCTGACCTAAAAGGCAGTTTCTGGCCCCAAAATTTCATTACGAATTCTTCTCCTTCTTGGTCAATCTCTCTGGTTCTCATAATCTCAAACACAACATACAGAAAATTCTCAATCTCTGATTGTATCCGGTTGAATATTCGATAGAACTGTCGAATTGATTCAATCTGAAAGCGATCACGTGCCTTCAGAGATTTCTGTTATCCGGTTTTGTTCGTTTGTTACGGTTAATCCCCAACAGAAATTGCGTAGGAAATGCGTCACAAATTTCCTACACCATGTTTTTGTCACAAATGCGTTGAAAATTGTGTTACAAATGTGTAGTAATTGGTTTGCGACGAGGGTTTTTCTAACATCAAGGTTTTGTTGAAAATGTGTCACAAATCAAGAAAATGCAAGATGTGTCATGCCCGAAAATGTGCCACATCACCAGGGTGTGAATTCATTACACATAGTCTTATCTAAACGGTTCGATAGGTTCTGTTTCCTGTAGTACACCTGCAGCCTCAAAACAATCAGCAGCTTCTCTTAGAGCCATTGGGCCCTCATCTCTAAAAAGCAGGCCTAGATTATACCAAGCCAAAGAGTGCATCCTATCGACCCGTAACGCCTCGTTCAAGAAGCTTCGGGCCACGGCCCCAGACTGCCCACCAAGCTTCCTAAACACACCAGCTATGGAAACAAGACTCTGCACATGAGCAGGATCCACATCTAACGCGTGTTTATAAGCTTTTAACGCTTCTTTGTAAAGACCTTTTGCTTCATAGAGCAAACCTGCAACGATATTGATAAACCAAAATGCACCTATAAATAATTCATAGAACAAACACGATTAGGAAGAACGTACCAACAGTGTGTCGTGTAGAAGCCGAGTAGTTACTAATAGCCTTGGAGTTCACTAGGCATGCCTCAGCATCAGCCCATTGCGATGCGCTTATATAGACTTTAGCAAGATCATTCCATATTTCTAACTCCAATCGTCTATCGCCATCCTACCAATAAGTAAAGACAACTCATTAAAAGATATGTAAAATACAAAATGTTAAAATTTTCACTCAAAAAATATAATCATTTACCTCAAAATGAGTTTTTGGTAATCCAAAACTTTTACGCTTAACTTGAAGAATTGCAAGAATGCGCGTGTATGTCTGAATCGCGCGTTTTACTTCGCCTTGTGCAACTTGGAGCTTAGCCTTAGTTCTTAACAGTTGACCCTGATCCCAATTTTCAGTCTGGTCTAATGCAGCATTGATAATACTTTCACCATCTCCGAACCGCTTTTGTGCAGACAATATTCTAGCCAATAGCAGCCACCCTTTAAGGTTAGATCCACCTTCCAAACCAAGCAAACGCTTTGCATAACCGAAAGCAGCATCCAGCTTCCTTTGCTCAGCATTTTCTAAACTAAGATCATAAAGAACTCTCGTGTCAACCATCCGAGTCAACCTGCCTGCTGTTTCTAAACACTCTAGTGCTTCATGTTGTCTGTCAACTCTTTTACAGTCAGTTGTTTCCAGTCTCGAATATGCTGAAAGCGACACACCCAAATAATAATATCCAACACTAACCATTTCATCATTTTTATCTTTCAACACTCGAGTAGCTCTCTTTGCCGTCATTACTCCTTCTGTAGAGTTGGAGTTTTCGCTATGAATTTTTGAAGCTATTAATAAAGCCAACCCACAGTTTGGATTCTCGTTGTTTTCGTATATAATTTTCAGCAAATTTAACGCGGCCGAATTATCACCTTGCGCATAGTAACATAGAGCTAAAAGTAGGTACTTTTCATTATCATCAATAACAATCCCTGGAAGCAATTCTTCCAGTTTTTTACCCAAAAACCGGAGCCCGCCAGCAATGGATAACGCGTAAGATAGATGATCTAAAATAGACGGATCGTGCTCAATTTTCTTTAAAGACACTTTCCTTAGCAGAATGATTAAAAGTAGAATAGCCTCTTCTATGTTATTTTTGGGGACGAATGCAGCATCGGTTTTAAACACTAAGTTAGATGGATAAGCGCCTTCTCCTCCACAATATAGAAGAAAAATGGCGAACTCCTTTTGAATTTTCGACATTGTTTGATTGTTGAGGTACTTGGAGTAATGAAGTAAGGCTCGCCGGTATGACAAGATTGCTTCGTGGTGCGAGTTAGCAAGTTGATATAAATATGGAAGTAATTCGAGCGCGTTAGTTAGAGTGTCTTGCAGCTTATGGTCAGTATCAAGGTCCTCTGGCAAGCCATTTGGTAAAGATGTGTCAATAATGTCCAGAATAACTTTGCATGATTCAGCAGCTTCTGCAATTAAAAAAAAACTCAGATTTTATATATAAAAATGTAATAAATTCTAGCGACTGCAGTCAGCGGACCCTGTTACCCCCCCCCCCCCCCCGCCGGGGGGGGGGGGGGGGGGGGGGCTGCTCCTGAATACAGTCGTAATTGCTAGACTAAAGACGAATGATGAAGAATTACCATATAAAGGGAATACCTTTATACCTTCCAAGATTCTGCAATGATTTTGACTTCAAATAAGCTGCTTCAAGGAGCAAAGCGACGGTATTTATATTGAACGGTGGAGCGCCATAGTTGTTTGAGGGTGTATGGTTAGGTTTTGCTAAATCACTAAGACTAATTTTAATCTTTGGAATAACTGCAGCTATGTCTATCCCATCAAATACATGCAGAGCCGCTTCTATGTTACCTGTTTGATACTCATATTTTCCTAACACTGCTCTTGCCTCCTGTATAATCATAATATTAGTTATGGCACATGTTTCCATCAGTTCAAATTGATGCAAAAAATGTTAAAGGATTCACCTCACAGTTCAAAGAAACACTCCCTTGAAGTGATGATTCTGCTTCTTCAATGGTACAATGATCTGGCTTTATGTTATTATTCTCACTTAAGGCTTGTGAATGATTAGTTGCTGAAAAATATACTGAGACTTGAGAATGTGTGTTCGTCGAATTCGTATTTTCTTCATCTGAGTGTAGAGGCTGCATCACTTTTCATACAAATATGAATATATGAGCAAGTTAAACTCACAGTATGATGATAAATTCAAGGTAACACAAATGTTTAAGGGAGTAAAGCTCAAATTCCGTGTTTACAGTGAAATTCTTCTGAAATATTGTGTTACATAAAAACATAGATTAACACACAATTCATTTGAGTTTATAATTTCAACTCGACATTAATAGAATATGACTTAGGAAACTATTTATTGTATTCATTGTAATTATCAATTTCCTATTATAGGCCTTGTAATCTACTATATATATAAATAAAACCATTTCCTACTAAACCTTTTTATCTCTTCATTATTCCGGAGATCTTCCATTTGACTCGCTTGCTATTTCTCTTTGCCATTCAAATGCTAGCAACCCTAACTCTATGGTCTTTATCACCGTTCTAATTCCAAGATACCCATCACTACTAATCATTTTTTCCCTTTTCAAATCTGATATGAAATCATATATCTCTAAGAATACGTAATTTCAATCATTACATTTGTCACTCTTTTGTTAATTTTATGGTTTTTGTTATTCAACCCGTGTAATACACGGGATTCTAGCCTAGTTACTCTATATATTGTAAAGTCTAATGATATCATAATGAAGGGATTAATCACAATTGTCTATCATGGTATCAGCCATATAGATCCTCCCTACCGCCGCCCACCCCTTCCGCCACCTCTGCCACTTCCGGCAACTTTCTGCACCTCTTTCCTCACATTCCTCGCAACCGTTCTTTTCCCTTCTGCCATGGATGGTAAGCTACATCCCGCGGTTACGGTTACCAACATAAAATCCTATATCCCTATACTCCTAGAATCTGATTCCTCCCACTATAACACATTTTGGAAGAGTTCATAGATGTGTTTCAACGTAATTATACAAAACCATGTATATGTTCAACACATTTGATCAGTGTAATAACAGAAATCAGATCTAACAACGATATAAACTTACCTTTCCTCGTTACAGTAATTAACACGTCTGAATCAAAATGCAACTTTGTGTATCGATCAAAAACTGCACTCAAATGCCTTTTTTAACGCCTAAAGAATGCATCTTCATGTTTTAATATTTATGAATTATTGGAGTTACAAGAATTGGATGCTAAAATTATGTGGTCGTTATAGCTAAAAACATGCATGGGAGCTCGGTAAATATTGAACTAGTTTTTCTAACCAAAAAAAATTGTCTTGACATAGACATGGTTGATGTTTTAAAATAATTATAAAAGATATTATCAAATAATATCTTGGATCGATCGGCTTGAATGTAATTGTGGGTTTTGAAATAATTGGGCTCAATATAACAACTTAAAAACTTATTTATAATAATAATAATAATAATCAATTGTTAGTTTGTGATGTTTGGTGTATTAATGATATTCAATAAGTTGGACAAATTGTTACAATCGTATATATGCTTGAAACACCGTTATTTGTGCCTGCAGAAACCAATTACAACACTAAAGTAACCTTGCAATCTTTGACACATTGTTCTAAATATTTAGACGCATTGCATGCGTACATGTAATGTTTTTACCGCACCCTTAACCCCCCCCCCCCCCCCTTTTTATATAAGTAAACCAATCGACCATTATATGAAAATAAATATAAAACAAACCAAATCATGTAACCATTTTTAATTTAGAATAATACAGTATTGCAGTTTTTCGTGATCTCTTAGCCATGATGATTAGTTTCAGTTGTGTGTTTATTACCAAAAGTGCAAATAAATTACTTTTATTTGTAAATGAATAATTTGGTTTATGGACATTGCTTGATTGAGTTTCTACCAACTAATGCATGCTCCCTATATCATAAGACTTTATACTTTTATGTGATATATGACTTTATTTTTCAGCCTATGTTATACTTGAACTTTCATTGCTCTCTTACCATAGCATGTCCCTACCTATCGTATGAATCTCGCGAATGTCATTGTAGCGTCAAAGACGTGATACCACCAGTGATAATGATTTGATATCATGATGTCTCCATTTGGTATTCGATGGGTACGTTGATTAGTGATTTGCAATTAGATTGTGTTTTTACTAATACTGACCTTCCAGTACTATGCTTTGATTTTCTAACATTATATACTTTTCAACATTTCCTGTTAATCAAGTTTCATTAAACTTAAACCAAATTCTTAATGAAAAAATGTTTTAAAATTTTTAGAACTCGATATTTTGATTTCGTTCTACAATTAAAGATGTAGTTTAGAATTGTGAGCAAATTTTATTTTAATCTAAGTCCTTTTCAAATTTTCACTAAATGAAAGTTATTAATTCTAAAAAATTTTGTTTTCTTAACTTAATACTTTAGTGATACCATAGAACATTGAATCAAACTAGACACTATGTAATCAAAACTTTCACTAAATGAAAGTTATTCTATTTACTTTTGAATGAACAATGTTAAAACAGTGTTGCATTTTGTTATGGCATGTTGGCACTAAACATATACAACCATAGCCTGACAATAGTAAAACAAATCCTATGATTTTCTTAATAAGATATATAATCAAGAGAAAATATGGACCTTGATCTGCATACATAATGTATAAGAAATTGGTTTAGGCTTTGTAATTATGCACCTGATCCCACCCAAAAGCCCATCTCACCTTTCAGAACCCTCAAAGAATGAGCTACAGCAATCAAGAGTGCGTTGTTGTTGTCCCGGTGATGACAACTCACCTTAATTATGCAGATTCAACCAATGCAACAACAGCCTTGACTCGTCAAGAACCGGGTTTGATGTCCTGACTACAGCACTTGTTACTTGATAATTGACCAAAAACAGACGGGAATAGATAGACACATGGAAATTGTTATAAGTTGTAAAATTGTGTTATTCTGCCCTTTTTAGTGGGATAAAGCACTTCAAGTTGTAACAAGAACAATGGAGGTCCAGCGGATATTAGTATGCTAGAAGGAGGGAGCAGAGAGATCTTTCTCTAATTCATTATCTTTGCATCGCTTGAGAATGTACAGCTGACTACGCAAGTGCATAACCTGCGATTAATAAGGATTACAACATTAACAAATAGTCAAATAGACATCGGGTGACTTTCAACCGGTTTGACCCATTCCCACTTTCAAGCCAAATCTTCAAAACTGACCATTTTCACCTGCTTGCCCAAATTAAAAAAATGGCACAAGAAATAAAAGTTTTAGTGTCATTTGTACCTCTTCTTGAAGCAAAGTAGGAAGGTTATCCAAAGAAACGAGGGTATCAATTTCCTGCAACAGAGTATCGTCTTTGATACCAGACCAGGTTTGTGGTGGTAAAGCCAGTAAAAGTGCTATGAGAACATCATGGCTAGATGGGTGCAACCCAATGCGATTATTTAATGAAGGGGCCAACATATCCACATGTTGTTCACCGATGCCATTGGTCACGGTCCCAGAGACCACTGTAACAGGTGGCATGGCTCCATTGTTTTTTATGCAATGTACATGTGTTTCCCTGCAGCAAGAACCATTAGAGGATTCATTGTTTCCATTTAAAAATCCTGCTCCCTGACAACACACGCTTGCTGCAACGTCAGTCAAACTGACTTCTTGACCCGAACATGGCGGGTCAAGAAAATCTGCAACATACTTGTATAGGTCAGTGCCCTGAACCTGTTTCAGTATCTCCCCCTGCATGAAACATCAAAAAGTTGCAACATGAATCTATTACAGGAGAGTAGAGGTGGCACCGTGGCAATATGGGGTGGGGCTAGCAGGCTAGTTAACAGGTCAAAACAAGTATTTTGGTACGCATTGAAATGGCTCAGCCAGGTCCGTGTTATTGAGTTGAACAAACAACTTCATGTCCATTTTTTTTTTATTAATCAGTATGTAATCTTCTAAACTATTTGCAACATTTACACTTATTTAAGGGGTAATGCATGTGAAGGCCACCAAAGTACTTTAAATATTTTCATTAGGGTCTCCCATTATTGAAGAAACTACTTTATAAGTCGGAGAAATCACATAAGTGCGAATTTCTTAGCCTTTGGAGACGCCACTTTCGTCACTGCAAGCTTCAGACTCTTCACCTCTCAAACCTTGTTTTCATGGTGACCCACACTGAGGGCTTTTAATCTGGGAATATGTAAAAATGTGCCATGTGTTTGGGCAACAAAGCTAAGAAATCATTGCTGTCTCTTGTTAAAGGCCTATTCATCAGCTTGATGTCAAAAATGTTTTCCTCAAGGGTGATCTCACTGAGCTTGTGTCATCCTTCCTATCCAACCCATGCACATTGGCTTTAGATAGCTCTTTATGGCCTCAAACAAGCTTTGTGTGCATGGTACCATATATTTGTTGTGTACATCACCTCTTGTGGGTTTGTTAGCATCAAATCAAATATTTATTTCTTCGCTGAAGTATTGCAATGGTGTGGATGTTTAAACAAAATTGCATACTTGGGTGGCCTACAAAGTAACTTCATTATGGATGGCCTTAATGGGAAAAAAACGGTTAAATACACGGGGGCACCACATACATTATACCTTTTTCAATGGTAATAGAACTTTTTGAATAAAATGATTTGAGGTTTTGAGCATTAGAAACGCTATGTGCAGCCTTGGACACTTTTGACTTGTTTCAATTGCCTATTTTTTATTTTTTTTTTCACCAGTGCTAGAGAAAAAAACATTACCTGGGTCGACCCATCATAAGTAAACCAATCGAAATTGCCCCACTATGTGAAAGTGACCGACTGACCATTCTACATAAGTGTTTATGGTTTAGGATTTAGGAATTACGGGTTAGGGTTTAAGAGTTCAGAATATATGGTTCATATCAATTAGATACCTTGATGGAAAGCCTTTCTTGCTCTTCTGGACTTAACTTTTGATCACCCTGCTCTGTTCTCCTAACTTCTGGAATCCACTTGATAAATTCAAGAAACTTGGATGGCAGAGAACTAAAAACAACAGAGAGAACATCTTTCACATCTTTTACAATCTTAGAACTCAATAATTCTGGAACATCTTCCATCAAATACTTTGCAATATTAACCCAGCTCTCATGCTTACAACTCTGCAACAATTTGGCACCATACAAAATCAAAATGTATTCAAGGTTGTAATAACTTATTCCAGTTTTATGCATAGTGAATGTGCATGCCAGCATTGATGCTGAAATTAAAAAAAGTACTAAGTAGGCCATATTAAACACATACAAGTAATGCTTGACATGAACATACCAGGGTATAAAGTAATGCCGGTGGTCGTTGAAGCTTGGATACCAGCATGAAACTGAAAGAAAAAAAAAATAAGTCATTACTGGGATTGGATTCAAGTGATTTACATAAATAAATCCACTAACCACCCATCTCTATGAGGGAGCACACAATTTGTGTGTGTGTGTGTGTGTGGATGACGGATGTGTAAGTATGTGAGTGTGTGTGTGTGTGTGTGTGTGTGTGGGAGAGAGAGAGAGAGAGAGAGACTGCAAAAAATTTACCCTCTGTGATATCCACTAGCTTCATCCACAGTATCCATGGCTTCCCAAAGTAATGTAATTGGCACCCAATGAGGAGGATATTTAAAACGAGCAACATCTAAAATTAACACCATATCCCTTCCAGCATGATAACCACCAATAGGCGAAAAGTGACCAGCACCTGTCTGCAATATAAATAAAAATAATAAAGCACTCCATCAGCTCCTTCAGTCACAAACAACTTTACTCATGTCAAATGTAGTTCGATATATTTGTATTCCAAAAATATCAAATAATCACAACTAGTTTCTTGGACAGATATGAAAATTTAGAGGGAAAAATCAAAAACTGGTCAAGGTTAAAACATGCCTGTTTAAAAGTGGCTCTGTTATACGATGCAATCACATGACAATCATCAGAAGTAGAGCATGCTATAACATGCTTGCGAAATTCATCGATACTAGTTTGATTTGTGCGAAAAGCTTCGACTTTTGCTCCAGCACAATGAGCCAAACACACAACTTTCCCAAAAGAAATGCCTTTGGCTTTAACTATTTCCAAAGGCTCACAGCAATCCAGCATAGATTCATCAAACCACCTCCATGGACCTACAAACAGTTAATAGCGACTATTATAGCGTATGTCATCATAGCAGACAGTCATAAACAATTAAGTATAGCATTGTTGGCAAAACTTGTAGAGTGTCAAAACACACATCGTAATGGATCAGAGCAAGCACCTAATAGGCTAATAGTAAATTTCAATAAGACAATCAAACTTACCTTTCCATTTTCTACCCGGATCAATAGAAAGAGCATTCAAGACCATCGCAAGGGTAGCTAATCCACAATAAGCAGGCTCTGACTGTGTCTGAAAGTAAGAGATCAACTTAAAGAAGCCTTCCATTGTTCCACCTTGAGTGGCTTCCATGAACAATTGCTGCAAATTCAGAACAAGTTGCAAGCAAGTGAAAACATATTCTTCATCAAACAACCCATAACCTCTATATTTTAGTTAACGATTTTTAAATTACTCATCAAAATATCAACCTTGATACCAAACTTAGTACTTCCCCTATACAAAATTGATATGGATGCTAACATGACATCACTAATAATTTAACGGGAAATTGGATTTTACTAATCTTAACTTTGACCTATTGGCCAGAATTAACCATAACTCAATAAATGTTTACCAACAATTCCAACATTGAATATATTTTCCTTCAACGATCTCATACTAACCAAAAGTTAACCTAATTACTTTTTGCTAAGTGGATTGCCACATAAGCAGTCCACGTCATTCAAACTTTGCCACATAAATAGTCCACATCATCAAAACTTTGACTTATTTGCCACGTAAGCAGCCAACATCAGCAAAAACTAATTGAATTAACTTTCGGTTAGTATGAGATCGCTGAATAAAAATAAATCAAAGTTGGGACTGTTGGCAAACATATACAGAGTTGGATTAATCCTGGTCAATAGGTCAAAGTTAAGATTACTAAAAGTCAAATTCCCTAATCTAATATCCCGATTAGATCATAACACAAAGTACAAATCATACTAATCAACCAACATTGGGGCAAAACACAGATATCTAAACCTAATTAAGATATAAAGTATAAACACAAGGCAAAGGACTAACCTTTCCTTGGGAAGAAACGAAATCAATAGCAGGAGGAGAAGGAAGAACTCTTCTGTATATGCTCATGGCCATAGCCATTACTTAACTGATGTATGATAATAGTGTGAATGTTTCTAGGGTTCGTTGGATTAATAAAAGAACCCGCGGAAGCAAACGGTTTCAAAAGCAAATAGTTTGTTATTGGTGGGGGCGAAGAATATATATATTTCACACCATTGGGACCAATAGGGGATAAATGCAAACGAATATAATATTCTATATTACTTTACTTTCTAAAATTATTTTTTTTTTAACGGTGACTATCTTAATTGGTGTGGCAGAGATCATCACACCCGCCTAATCGGCAGACCCTGACCACCCACGCGTCCAGACTATGTTGTCTGAACCGGGTCCACGCTGGTACGATGGGGGTTGCGGTGTTCGCCCGGAAACCGTACTGCCTCCACACGAGTTAACCTCGCTGGAGTAACAGCCGCATGAAAACCGGGTCACCTCAGATTCAAACCTACGCATCCACTGGCTTACAGGCTCTCCTCTTCATTGGCATGCTTGTGTCAGGAGTCGAACTTGAGACCTAAACCGTTCCAAGCTCTATCCATCATCCACATGACCACTCCACCATAGGTGGAAGGTCACTTTCTAAAATTAATTCAAAGTCATTTATATTTTCTTTTTCTTTATGTCTAGTATTTTATTTCCAAAATTGAGAATGATGTTTTGGTATATTGGCATGATCTTTCAATATTGAAGTTACGGGTTAGAGTTTCATTCAGAGTAAAATTAATCTGGGTTGAGTCAGTGATTTTATCACAGTAGGTCTTTTGGCGGTGGGTTTTCTCTGGAATGGTGACGGATTGGGTCACCAATGTCGTCTATGTTCGCGGACGTGGATGGCCTTATTAGATTTACCCGGATGATCGGGCTTTTGTTTGTGGTTCAAAAAAAATATTTTGAAGTTGTTGTCGTTAGTAATAGATATATCATAAATGAGTTTGTAGATTTTATTTTAATCAAGAGTTTGTACTTTGTAGTTTGTCTCTTTTGTTGGCCGGTTTTAAACACTGGACCGATGAATTGTATAACTAAACTATTGAAGCTATTTACTTAACTGTTCAAGTCGGTTTTTAAAACATTATATATTTAAATTAGCTCATCTTGCATATCTCATTATAGTAAAGGTACTATGATTGGTGGATATTATGATTTCTAGCAAATCCTTACTCTCCCCAAATCAACACTAATCATTCCATAGTAATAAGCTTCTCCATAAATCTAGAGAATCGAAAACAAGAAAGCCTGAACAAGTTCGAGCATTGAAGGATACCAAGTTTTACCGATTATTTACTTACTGTCGTGTCTTCGGATAGGTGGGTGGTCGGGTTTTCCCTGGATTGGTGGACCTGGAGGACCGGGTGCCCCGTGGGTATCCTGAATTCACCATAAAGAGATTCTCACGGAAGCCCGTGACGATTTTGTTGGCCTTTAAAAAAAAATAAGAATTCAAAAAAGTAAAAAATACACAAGAAGATAATTTTATTAAAACCGAATAAACCGTCATATTATTCAAAGATTCATCTTACAATAATAAAATTCGAAGTGCATACTTAGATAGGAAAAGGGAGGGATTGGGAATGGTACATATATATCCAAAACTAACCAAACATGTTTGTTGATCATGTTTCATAAACCGGTGAAGATCCACACTTCAAAGTGTACGTACTTGCTTCCTCCCTATTTGCAAACTAAGTTGTCGGGTTTTGTCGTAGGATGATCCTAGTCGCGGTTTCTAGTCCCAAACAGGGTTCATGTGCTCGAAGATCTACTACCTTTACCCATCATCATCCTTTGGTTTCTTTCGTCTCGACTTCTTGGGGATGTCTGGCACGTCCCCTTTCTCATTAGACCGTCTAATGATCCTGCGGTGTCTCCTTTGCTTCGGCTTGGTTGATAATTTTGAATCAGGATCCATGGAATTATCCATTGAGCGATGATGACGATGTCTAGACGTTGTGTGCACATCTGAAAAGTCTCTTGTTAATTCTTCACTTCGAGTACTCCTATGGTTTTTGTTACCTACACACGTTTAATGTTAGTCCATCACATGATACATATCAAAATAACTTTTTTATATGGTTAATTAGTAAAAGTTTAAACATAACTAGATTGACTTATTTATAAATAAACGAGTCAAAATTATTATAAAGTTTAATACGGAAGAACAAAACATTGAGAACCTCTTCTGAAATCAAGGCTCTCCGTTGATCCTGACTGAGTGTGTCCGCCATCAAATCCCTTCATCTACATTCCATGTAAAAAAAACATTAGAAACAAAAATATAGTGACACGTCCATTTCAGAACCAATAATATGTTCAGCATTGCAATAATCGCATAATCCACTTGTTAGAGAGACAAGAAAGTATGTACCCAGCTTGGAGATTCAGCGGCAGGCCCATCAGCGCCAATATGAGAAACATGCTTCACGTCCGTGGGCATACCGATCTGTATTTCTGGTTCATCGTCATCACCATCTTCAATTTACCATAAAATTCACAATTATGTTAGCATACGCGGTATATGTAATATGTTCTTGTTGGAAAGTAAGTCTATATTATGCATATATGAATAGAATGGAGAGAGGGTAAGAAATGAATTACCGAAAATGTTTGAGATGTTTTTAAAGCCTTTTAAAAAGTCTTTGACCTTAGTACCCATATATATATGTTCGGTATGCGCACTACGGATATGAAAGGGGTCAGGAGACCCCGTAATATGTAAGAACAATTATGGAGAGAATCAACAACTGAAGCAGAAGAAGAAGACATGGGGTGGAACAAGGGGTAGAAATAAATATAGATATATAAAACATTAATGTAGAAAATAGTGAGAGATCATAATGTGTGAGAAAGAGAGATAATAGGAGTCAAATAATGTACCACCTTTGATTCGGTTTTACCAATTCAATTCAGATTTCAGACTAGTTACTTTCTAAATAAAACTTTGTGGTGCAAAATCCTTCCTTTGAGGGTATATGGTAGTTATAGTCTGTTAGAAGTATGAGGACTATTGTTGTAAAGTTTCATGGTACAAGGTTCTAACTATAAATAACAACCATCATAACGAATTGTCCGTATTGTCAATTGGTCCCTAAGACCATATGTAGTGGTTATGGAATTGAAAAGAAATTGTGTGTGTTGAATGGATCACAGAGGGTAGGATTCCACTACAAACCATTTGAGCTAAAATTGATTATTGTTCCTATATAGTTCGAACAATCTATGGGGTATTGGGCTAACTACCGAGACTTTGGATTATCCGGACACATACTTCATGAAAAGCCCCTTCACTCCACATGTGGTGATTTAATTGGCTGCACAAAAGTAGAGGATTCACTGCGTGAAAAAAAAAAACGCCCATTTGGTTTTTAAGAGCATTCACGCCCCTAGGGCTGGTATTTTGGTCCCTAACATGTAAATAACTTGATCCCTAATTTTTTAATAACATTTAATCCTTCTATGATATATATGTTTAAACTACTAATCTATATAGGGTTTGCACTGATTGTCTGATTTGTTTGGGTAAATGTAAGAATCCTAAATATTTAGAGAATTAGAGTGTCATTTGCTGCCAGGCGTTTAGAAATTGGTTAATAGGTAAAGTGGTAAAGATACGTGCACTCGATGCCCCGGCCAACAGAGAGACCCAAGACAAAAATTCAGTAACACCAACCGCTTTACCTTCTAATAATCGATACATTATTAATGGGTGAACAATGAAACCTGGTTTTTCAAACCGTAAATCGTATCACTTGTGTAACCCAGTCGAACCAGCTGATTTAGCAAAGCTTGAACAATCTGGTCGGTTTAGCAGTTTTTATGGATCCCTCACATGTAATAGCCACAACGGGGGATGGCGGCAGGTCAACAAAAACTAAAAACCATTTTCATAACAAATGTAACCAAAACATAAGTTTAGAACTTGTCATTAGGTTTACATTCAGAGAGAACAAAAACAGGTAAAACACAAAGAAGGGCTTCCTCAACAGTTGACAAAAATCTTTAATAACAAAAACAAATTGCCATTATTAGGCTGTGGTTTCCTTCTTAAGCTTTGCAAGCTCTTGCCTTACAACTCCAGCCTTCTGCAAGATCACAAATTGCAACACATAAAATTAGTATAAAGTTGTTCAAACTACCGATGTGAGCTAAAGATAATATAAACACACGCTAAATAGCAGTGGCTGTAAATTTGGTGGGTCAAAACAGATGGGATTGAGATGAAAGCAAGAAACGACATTTCAGTAGACACAAACTTTTGCAAGTAAAAAGTCAAGGATTGGCTCGGTTACCTTGATCTTAGCCAACATGATTTTGAACCTGTCAAAATCATTAAGTGATGCTCTCTTCTTCTGCACGATTAACTTTCTTCCCCAAGAACTGTTCTCCCACTTGTTCTTCACCTCTGCGAAAAATCAAAGTTTTCAGTTAATCTAACGAGATACAAGATTGCAGCATGTATAACAAACAAATTAACACCTACCAGCAGCCTCCATTGCAGCGATCAACGTTTTCTTATTTGGGACTCTTTTTATGTCAATCTTGATATCAGTGAGCGTTAGCCTTTTGAAATTCATTTGGCCCCTCACCATGTCTGGTGCATCAACAAGAGCCTGCCAACAAACAAGGGTTTAGAGTTTAGCAAAAAAAACACCAACTCTATAAAATTACGACAAGCATATAAAAACATGACTTTCACTACTGTAAAGAAAGAACAAGCCGCCAACATTAGAACAGGTGTAGCAACAAAATCAATCTTTTTTCTGTGATATTAAAATGCAATTCATCTTACATTATTACATATTCGTCATTAAGAATTTGAAATCGTGCATTAATTACAGCTCAATTAACACCTAATCGTATATTCATATCTTATTTCCAATGTTTTCAGAACCCAACGTTTGAAAAAACGGAAACGAGCCTCGAGGCGTTTTCCCTTGGCCTCATGAGGCGTAAGCCTCGAGGTGAACAAAGGCGTAAGCTCGAGGCACAGTCAAAAAATAAATATAAAAATTATGTGTCTATAAAAAATAAAATATTTGACCTAGAAAAGTCTAAAACAGCAAAAAACACACATCAAAAATAAAATAATTGACCCAAAAAGTCTAAAACACAAAAAAAAAACACATAAAAAATACCCTAAACCATCCAAGGCGCACCGCCTCAGCCCTTAGAGGCGTATGTACAATCTGAACCCCATGAGGCGCGCCTCAGACTCGTTTTCATAGAGTTTCGCCTCGAGGTGCCTCACCCGTTTTTTAAACCATGTCAGAACAGGACCGGACATCAAACCGGAGCCCTCGCCAATTCACCAGTCCAACCGGTCCAGCTGGCTCAATGAACCGGCCCAAAAAACTCGTCAAACCCCAATAAAAATAAAAAAACAAAAATAATATAAAATAACAGTTCAACCGTCAAAATTCTCAGTCCGACCACCGGGTCACCAGGTCAATGCATAGCTAGTCCAACCTATCAACCTGGACCGGTCGGGGGTCCATTTCCCGGTGGTCCGGGTTTAAAAACATTGCTTATTTCAACTAAAATGGCCCAAAATCTACTTTAAAACTAGTGCCGGCAAACCCTAACATGTTTAAGACATGATTAAACTTGTTTAATAAAAAGTAAACTACGTAATTTTACATTAAAAAAAATAATTAAAATTAGAAGGCGGCTACATCCTTTCCCCTTCATGGCACATAAAAGATAAAACATACAACTGCGTTATAAACACGAGCTATAAACGAGCTATAAAGTAGTTAAACAAGCCACAATTACAGCTGTACACACAGAGTATCATGAATGAGCAATCAGATAAACCCTAGAGCAAGCAGGCATATAAACATAACATAATATAATATCAAATCCAGCTAAATAAACACAATTCATTGTACACAAAACAAAATAAATAAACAAAAATTGCAGGTACCCTATTTTGATCAATGACGTCAACGATGACAACCAGCTTTCCATAATCCTTGCCGTAATTGACAAGAGCGATTCTCCCGATCTCGACGTACCTCTTGAACGGCTACAAAAACATAACAGTATATACACAATTGATGAGATATATGTTATAATAATAATAGTATATACATTGAAATGGTGAATATTAGGCATTAGGGGTTTGATTATACCATTGTTGGAGTGTTGGATGTGCAGCGCCGAGAACAAAGGTTGGGGCTGTAGTGATGAAGAAGATAGTGAAATTAGGGTTTGGAATTTTGTAGTAGGCTTTGTTGGTTAGTGATGGGCTTTTCCTTTGGACTTCAATATGGGCATTAATGTTTTGCAGTCAAGATTTCAGCCCAAGAAAAAAAAATTAACCGAAACTGAACAAGAAACAGACGGACCGAACCGAATACAATCGAAAACTGAAGACTGAAGACTGAAGACAAAATTAGACTTTGTGTTATCTATGTATGACCAAAATTATGGAAATACCCTTTAGTAAAAAATATTCATTCTATGTTTAAATTCTTTGTTTTTCTAACATATTGTGCCTTTAATACAAACTTAGTTGGTAAATTTAGTTATCTTCACTGTATGCAAGGGAAAAATTGTCCATTCACATTCCTTAATCCAAACATTTGCATTCTTTGTATCTTACATGAAAACAAATTACATTAGAAAAAAAGAGTGGTTTATTCTTTTTAATTTGAGTATAATGTTGTTATTTTTAAAATATTTAAAAATTGATGTATTACGTGATTAACGATATCTAATGGTGAGCAATAACTGAATCGTTAACCGAAACTGAACCAATAAACGGATGAAACGGAATCGAAATCAATCAAAAACTAAAGACAAAATCACACTTTTTGTCCTTTATGCTAAAAAGGAAGAAGAAAGAGGTGTTTCAGCTCGTGTTAGTGACTTAACTCTACCGTCGGCGGTGGTTCTAGCACACTCGACCCTTCGTCACTCACCATCGATCCACCACTCCCCATCTTATAACATCAGTAAACCCATCACAAATCCTCATCGAACTTGCTTACATATATGATTACAAACCTAATTAACTGATTAATGAGTAACAAATCTTGAATTGTTGAACAAAGTGGGGCTGAAAGAAAATGTCCATGGGGTGATTTTATGGGATTTAGGTACTTAATTTTGTTGCAACGAAATGGATGTTGTGGGATTAGGGTGTTACGCGATTAGGGTTATAATGGTTAGGATTTTGTGAGAGAGCAAAGAGAAAGATGGTGTTCCCGCGATGGTAGTTTTGAATATGGTAGTGGTTTCTGGTGGTGGTGGTTGCACAGATGGTGATGGTTTCAGGCGTTAAGGCTGGTATAACATGTTACACGAATCTGTTAAGACACGAACACGAAACCTGTAAACACGAACCTGTGTATAACGGGTTAACACGATAAACAACATCTAGTAAAATAAGTTAACATGACAAGACACGACAAGGCATGATAAGAAACACGATAAGACCTCTTAAGACACGTACACGATAAGACACGAACACGAAACATGTAAACACGAACACGACACGGAAATAAACGGGTCTTAACGTGTTGACCTGTTATAAACACAATACCTGTTAAAATCGTGTAGGTTCGTGTCAGATTATCGTGTTTGTGTCTGAATTGCTAGCCCTATCAGGCGTGGTGGTTGCAAACTGAAAACCCATATTTCATATATTTCCAAACAAAAATTTCAGTCAAAGTTTGGTTTTGATTATTAACCAAAATTAACTGATCCTAACTGAAATCCAATAATCTAACAAAATAAACCAAACAATTTAGCATATTGTTTTATAAGATAGATTAACCGATGACTTTGGTTTCAATTATGTGGGGGCGTGGAAGATGACATGGAGCCCCTTCACGCCACTAACACCACCCCGTATGTGGCGTGGGACAGGTTGAGTGGAGATCTCCACAGGCGTGTGGCAAAAGACAATGACGACGTGGATGGTTGTGGTTGGTTCATGGGTTATGAGTGATTTTTGATTGGTTTATTGATTAAAAAATATAAAAAAAAAACTTTCGCGCCACTACCACTCCGTAATTTTTGGTTGAAGAGGAATTAACGTGACTGTCACATAATGTCTCGTAATCACACCGTGTAGTCTATCCGAAGTTAGAAAACCATACACAACTAACTACACATCCTTTTTACACCCCCAAAACAAAGTATGGGCGTCAACGGCTTCCACCTGTGATTATCAAGCAAAATCATATGATTTTCCAGTGACTTTCCCTAAACCAAAACCTTATCAAACAACAAACTCAACCATTTCTTCTTATTCTGTTCAATTCATCGACCCACTAATAATATTATTATTATTTCTACCCAATCATATCATCAAGATCTTCTCATATAGCTTTGCAATCATCACAATCCGATCACTGATCAATCAATCAATCATGAACCTCTTCAAGAAAAAACCCACCCCCAAAGGTCCAATCATCTGTGCCCTATTTCCTTCATTTATGAATAAAATTAATTGTTTTTACATTATTTTTAGTTTAATTAC
This sequence comes from Ambrosia trifida, assembly GCA_028751855.1. Classification (NCBI taxonomy): domain Eukaryota; kingdom Viridiplantae; phylum Streptophyta; class Magnoliopsida; order Asterales; family Asteraceae; genus Ambrosia; species Ambrosia trifida. The sequence continues at coordinate 47,179,013 of CM054127.1, forward strand.
TTCACCCCTTCATCTTTATTTGCTAAAATTCTGTTTATTTAATTTGTTTATTGATTATGCTAATTATTATGTTTGATTTACTTGTTAATATGTTTTTGTTTGTTATGGATTGCAGAAGCACTTAGAGAGAGTAAAAGAGAAATGTCCAATGCTACTAGAGGTAATAATAATATTATTATTATTATTATTATTATTATTATTATTATTATTATTATTATTATTATTATTATTAATTTTTTTAATTTTATAAATTTGATATGTAATATGAACATTCTGTGTATTGTATTGTTTCATGGGATATGCGGCATATGCCGTAATTTGATTATATTATTAGCCGATAATTTTCCTTCATTGATTTGTCTTTAGGCTATAGTTAAAGTTAATATTTTTATCTTGAGTGCCAAAAGTTGTATGCTTTAGTAGTTTAGTATATCATCTAGTTTGATGAACATGTTGAGTATATTATGTATGCAAAGGCTTTATAGATCACCGAGCTTAAAGAATTATACAATCGAAATAAGATCACTAGCATGTAACCGTGACAGATAAACGAATGCTAAAATTTTAACCAATTGCCAAAAGGTTATATTGTAGCTCAAGTTGTTTAATGGTTAAGGACTTTTAAGTAGTGTTACGTTTTTGTATTATTGTATCATCTTAGGAGCTTAGAGTTTGTTCGTTTACTGAGTATATTTTTACTACAATATGTTTCTCTGCTATCTTTTATCTAGCTGTGTGCATATGTATTATATATGAAACGTCTTTGGAGCCGAGGGTCATACTGGGTATGATTGATTGATTGATTGAAGTTTAAAGAATCATGTCGTGTTTGTTTTGTTTCGTGTTTGTTTTGTTTCACGTTTGTTGTTCCCATGTCTCATTTTCAAACCAACCATTGTTACTAATATGAACTACAAGTCTCTTGCTTGATGAGTTGACGGTGTGTTGATTCTTCTGTTTTTCACTTGAAAGGGTAGATCTTTTCGCTTATGTATAGTTTTTAAAAGATGGATATCCTGGTTTTGAACTATATGTATGTTATTGTTGTGTAGGTATAGAGAGGGAAATCACATCATTGCAGTTAGAGGTATGTTTTGAGCTTAATGGCATTGGAGCAAATAAAATGGCAAAAATAACTAGCACATTGGGTTTGATGTATAATCACATACGTTTGTCATAAAGAATACTGGTGTCTTTTACTTATCAGGAAAAGAAGCTTGTTGCGGAGATAAAGAGAACTGCTAAAACAGGAAATGAGGTAAGTTGTTTACTTTAAATTCATGTGTCGTATATTTAGGAAAAGAAAAACTTTTTTTTAATCGTGTATTCATCTGAAGTTGGATATATCGAGCATTAATGTTATTTTTGGCTTGTATAGGCAGCTACGAAGATTTTAGCACGGCAACTGGTCAGGCTTAGACAACAAATAGCCAACCTACAAAGTAGTCGAGCTCAAATGAGAGGCATTGCAACCCATACACAGGTGCGTGTGTGTATATAGATATATTCATAATTTATGTCATATGATGGTTTTTGATGCGTTTAACTTCTCTCAGGCGTTAGCTGCACACTCTTCTGTGGCTGTGGGGATGAAAGGTGCTACTAAAGCAATGTCAGCAATGAATAAGGTAACAAGTACCCGATTACTCATACGGTAAAGTTTTGTTTTAATGATCGTCCTTATGATACTTGAGACATAAAATAAAGCTGAAAACCTTAGACTAAAGATGGCGTTTTTAGTTATCCTTCTGTGCATAATGAATGATGGTCACAGATGGGAAGATAAAGAAATTCAATTCAATTGAATTCATTGTCGTTTATTGTCAGAGTAGAGTATTTCATCCGGTCTATGATCCGGGGTTTAGTTTATTGATAACATGTCAACAGTAGAATTATAAAAAAAAATAGTTGAAATATACTTATAGTGCTTACTTATTGGTATATTGTCTTTTAAAAAGCTTCACTAATTTATGAAGTAAAACAAAGGAAAAAAAAAAAAAAAACGTGTTGGCTGGTCAACCCAATTCTTTATATTTCATTTTAGAAATCCACAGTTTTGATCCATTATATTATTATGTAACATGCCTGACCCACCTATTATTCCACTTATCATGTCTTGTGTTATTTTAGTTGACTTTGTTAGTTGTAATCTAATTTCGTTATTTCACTAACTAAGAATAAACACGCGTATGTGTTGGCAACCAACTGTCTTGTCCATAGTTATCAAAGGCGTGAGGCGCACTCAAGGCACTTAGGCTCCGCCTGTGGCCTAGGCGAGAAGCGCAAAAAAAGCGTGGGCCTGAGAAAAAAAAACGCAAATAAAAAAAAATCACCAAATCATTACAAATAACAATCATCTTATAAAATAATATAAATATAAACTGACTGATTTAGCCATACCTGCTAAAAGGTTTAACACGCCTTTGATAACTACGTAGTAGAGAAAATCAGTTGATGGTAAATCAATGAGTTGAGGTGTTTATATATTGAAGAATAATTCAATATCTATAAGTGTTTTAAAAATCAAATATATTTAAAAAAAAAAGATTTTATTGACATTTATATATATCTCTATAAATTGGTAAGTATTGGTCGATTATATTAGTCAGGGAATTAGGTTTTAAAAAATAGACCGTGGCTTTTTTTTATCTAGGAGGGAAAAGCGGGATCTGGTGGCTTCTAGGAAATTGGTTGCCTGGGCGGTCAAGGCGATGGCTTTTGATAACTATGGTCTTGTCATATTAATCATGTAAATGTGTTTGTCTGCAGGAAATGGCTCCTGCAAAGCAAATGAAAGTGATGCAAGAATTTCAGAAGCAATCTGCACAAATGGATATGACTGTAAGACACCACACTCACTTCCAATATAAATCACAAAAGTTCTTTCTTTTTTGTATGCATAGTTTGCCACGAAGCACTGGTTCCCCATTTGGAGGCTTTTTATGGTTCATTGTTTAATCCTCGTCATTTTCTTTCTCATTTCCGTGATGAAAAATGGTGCTGAGGAATAGTCTAAATAAATCAATTTGAAATTAACTTCCTCCTCCTCTTTCTGCAGACTGAGATGATGTCAGAGGCCATAGATGACGTTCTTGATGATGATGAAGCTGAAGATGAAACCGATGAGCTAACAAACCAGGTAATCTTCATAAAGCTGTTCTTTTTAGCCTGAATGATTATGAGTGTTTTTGTATATTCATTTTGAAAGTGATCAAGTGATATTGAATAATCAAAATCAGATAATTAGCTGCGATAAAGTGTGTATTTACTATGTTTTACGTTGCAGGTGCTAGATGAGATTGGTGTTGATGTGGCTTCGCAGGTTTGTAGCTCTGACAACTTCCTCTCTAATTTTAACCATCATCTTGTTATGTTAGTTGGCTGATTTGATTTGTTCCAACGCTTTTTACAGTTATCATCAGCCCCCAAAGGAAAAATTGCCGGGAAAAATACCGAGGACGCTGGCAGGTGAACTTTTTTTTATTTTTTATTTTTTATTTTTATATATCATCTCTATTACTAACATTTGTTCTTGAACTTCTTGCTAAAAAGCGCAAGAGCTTTTTGACATTTTCACACGAATGACTGTCGATTTGAAACAAAAAAGACACCGTTGTCAAAAAATTCCGTCATTATATGTCAAATCTTTATATATCCCTTAAAAACATGTTGGTGTTTATGATGTATGCAGTTCTGGAATAGACGAGCTAGAAAAGAGATTGGCAGCCCTAAGAGGTTAGAATCCGATGTGGTCAACTAGTCATGACTCTATCCACAAAGTTATCTGCACTTTTGTACATGTTTCCATCATTTGATGTTATTCACAAATCCATTATCGGTTCACTCTCAGATATGTTTTTTAAATGGTACCCAAATTGGTAGGTTGTGTCGCGTGTATTTGTTGCGAGTTATATTGTGACCTGGTTTGAGACATCATGCATTGGTTGTAACTTGTAAACCATTGGGTGGTTCATGTGGGGTTTAACCATGTTTGATGACACTCCACCAATGTAACACCCTATTTTTTGTGTACCTAATAAACTCATTTTTAACTAAAGTGCGAAAAATAGGTCCCAAAATATTCAGTTCTGTATTTGCATAAAACAAAGTATAAGATATAACCCAAATTTTGTTTTGTTGGGTACTTAACAGAACATATACCAAATCAGTATTAAAAAGACTTCATCTCTTCAACCTGAAAGTATATGGGAACAACATTAGGATAAGGAATCATTTACATAATTGGAGGGTTTATTATTTTACAAATTACATTTGGGGGGTAGTGGGGGAAAAAATTAAAATTGGTGATGCCTTACTTTGAAATGACGGTATCAAACAAATGTTTTGCAGTGAATAGTGATGCCTTACTTTGAAATGGCGGTATCAAACAAGTGAATAGTGATGCCTTACTTTGAAATGGCGGTATCAAACAAGTGTATAGTGATGCCGCCAATCCATATAGTGTAATTTATTTGGGTCTCGTCATCGTAGATAATTGAATGTTGATTTACAAACTTGGAACGAATTTAACTGTTAGATTGATAATTGGAAAACTCCATGACATGAAGAAACATAACAAAAAAAAATTGCAACTAAAAGTATAGTTGTTTTTTAGAGGCGACAATTCATTAAACAGTATGAAAACGACGTAGCAAAGGAGGTAGACCAACTAACAAACATAGGGCTGTTCAAAATCGGATAATCCAAAATTCGAATCCGAAAAATCCGAAAATCCGAATCTGAATTATCCGAAATTTTGGATAATCCGATTTTCGGATATCCGAAAATCGGATTATCCGAAATTTCGGATTCGGATTCGGATCCTGATTTTGAAAATTTTCGGATAATCGGATTATTCGAATCCGAATATTAAAAAAATATATATAATATATAATATTATATACACTACATAACACAATACACAATCCTAAATCCTTAATCCTTCTAACTCTAAGTCCATACTCCTCTAATCCATAGCTGTTGCTCCCTCTTCTCTCCTCTATAACAGCCCCCGTCCACCTCGTATCCGACCTCCACAGCCCCTTTCCATCAAAATAATAAGTTTTTTTTATATATTTGTTGTTCAAATTTCGTTTATCTAACTTCGATTTTTGTTTTTTTAATAGGTTCACGTTTTAGGCATAAAGGAGAACGTTTTTTTTATAGTTTTTTTTATTATTTTTTATTATTTTTTTAATTTTTTTTAAGTTTCGGATTATCCGTTGGATGATCCGAATCCGAATCCGAAATTTTGGATATCCGAATTTTGGATATCCGAAATTTCGGATTCGGATTCGGATCTCAATATTGACTATCCGAAATTTCGGATTATCCGAAATTCGGATTATCCGATTTTGAACACCCCTAAACAAACATACAATAACAAAACGAAGGATAAAGAAAACAGTCCAACACCACTAAACCAAACTCAATTTTGTCCCAACAATCCTTATTGAGGGAGACAAGCATAGCCCGGTTTTTAATCCAAATTCCAAAAGAAACACATGGTGATTACCGTCTTTTTGTGGTTAAAAATAAAATTGTTTAATGATTTCCAGATAGCTCAACAAACCGCCAGTAACACTAGTTGCACCACCCTCCTAGTAGTCTTCGACACTTTCATGAATTTGTTTAAGGTCACGATATCCTTCAAAAGAACGCCCCTTGTTGCTTTAAATACGTGCATGTAAATCAAGCGTTTGGTGAGCCGTTCGTTTTTATTTATTTATTTATTTTTTATTTTTGCAAAAAGTTTGTTTATCTTTATTCATTTAATAAATGAACCCTAGTGAAAAAAATTTGCTCATTTAATCACATGAACAAACAGATACTGTCGTTTTTTCATTTGTATTTTTTAAACTTCATGTCGTTAGTTTATGTATTCATTCAAATTAATTATATCAAGATATGTTCATTACACACAAATGTGTACACTTAACAAAAAATTTTAATATAACAAGATTATATTATATACCGGTCACCGTTTCCTCTCTCTTACTCTCCCGGCTTGGTGATGGATGATGACGGTGTGTAACGGGGTGATGGTGACTATGGAGGTGGTAACCATTGACGGTGATGATGGTGTGGTGTGATAATGAGGAACTATATCATGGAACATGAAAATAACAAGTTCTCCAATTTCAATTTTATTACTTGTGATAATATACGGTGTATTTTATCATGTTGCATAAGTATATGTGCAGGATCACGACTATTGATGTGTTAACATGACAATGAGTATGCGGTTTGAATCTGGACTGAAAGATGGACTAGAAGCTGGGCTGGACTGGACTAGAAGCTGCTAGATAAAAGAATTCAAGAGGCCCATGTTGACTTCGGCCCATGGTCATAAGTCAGGTTGACTTGACCTATCTTTATAAGAAAACGATTTCATTTGGTTATCAAGAAGAGCCTTCTCTCACAAAATATTATCTCACCTATAAAAGTTGTTAGGGTTGGACACCAGGGAATAATATACGAGCACAAATAAAGATCTCAATAACCAACCAACCATCCTCAACATCTTTGTAACCCTCAACATCTTCGTAGTGAGTCCTAAGTCAATATTCTGTAAACAAATTTTTTTTACTAATACAAAAACCTTATTCTCTACTTGTAAATAGTTTTCAAAGGTGACTACACTATATGGATTGACGGCATCCCTATACACTTGTTTGATACCGCCATTTCAAACTAAGGCATCACTATTCACTGCAAAACATTTGTTTGATACCGCCATTTCAAAGTAAGGCATCACTATTCACTTGTTTGATACCGGCATTTCAAAGTAAGGCATCACTATTCACTGCAAAACATTTGTTTGATACCGCCATTTCAAAGTAAGGCATCACCAATTTTATTTTTTTCCCCCACTACCCCCAAATGTAATTTGTAAAATAATAAACCCTCCAATTATGTAAATGATTCTAAATATGATGGAATCAAAATATAAGAATCATTTACATAATTGGAAGGTTTATTATTTTACAAATTACATTTAGGGGGTAGTGGGGGAAAAAATTAAAATTGGTGATGCCTTACTTTGAAATGGCGGTATCAAACAAATATTTTGCAGTGAATAGTGATGCCTTACTTTGAAATGGCGGTATCAAACAAGTGAATAGTGATGCCTTACTTTGAAATGGCGGTATCAAACAAATGTTTTGCAGTGAATAGTGATGCCTTACTTTGAAATGGCGGTATCAAACAAGTGTATAGTGATGCCGCCAATCCATATAGTGTAGTCACCTTTGAAAACTATTTACAAGTAGAGAATAAGGTTTTTGTATTAGTAAAAAAAATTTGTTTACAGAATATTGACATAGGACTCACTACGAAGATGTTGAGGGTTACAAAGATGTTGAGGGTGGTTGACTGGTTATTGAGATCTTTATTTGTGCTCGTATATTATTCCCTGGTGTCCAACCCTAACAACTTTTATAGGTGAGATAATATTTTGTGAGAGAAGGCTCTTCTTGATAACCAAATGAAATCGTTTTCTTATAAAGATAGGTCAAGTCAACCTGACTTATGACCATGGGCCGAAGTCAACATGGGCCTCTTGAATTCTTTTATCTAGCAGCTTCTAGTCCAGTCCAGCCCAGCTTCTAGTCCATCTTTCAGTCCAGATTCAAACCGCATACTCATTGTCATGTTAACACATCAATAGTCGCGATCCTGCACATATACTTATGCAACATGATAAAATACACCGTATATTATCACAAGTAATAAAATTGAAATTGGAGAACTTGTTATTTTCATGTTCCATGATATAGTTCCTCATTATCACACCACACCATCATCACCGTCAATGGTTACCACCTCCATAGTCACCATCACCCCGTTACACACCGTCATCATCCATCACCAAGCCGGGAGAGTAAGAGATAGGAAACGGTGACCGGTATATAATATAATCTTATTATATTAAATTTTTTTGTTAAGTGTACACTATATGGATTGGAGGCATCACTATACACTTGTTTGATACCGCCATTTCAAAGTAAGGCATCACTATTCACTGCAAAACATTTGTTTGATACCGCCATTTCAAAGTAAGGCATCACTATTCACTTGTTTGATACCGCCATTTCAAAGTAAGGCATCACTATTCACTGCAAAACATTTGTTTGATACCGCCATTTCAAAGTAAGGCATCACCAATTTTAATTTTTTCCCCCACTACCCCCCAAATGTAATTTGTAAAATAATAAACTCTCCAATTATGTAAATGATTCTAGGATAAGACCAATGCAACAAGCTTATGTTAGGTTCCTTAACTAATTGGATGTCCTCTTTGATTCCTTCAAATCATTATACGTCTCAAATTCGATCAATGGTGTCCCTTCACAGCTTCACTTCATTCGCATAATCACAATCTGCGGACTTTGGTGCCCTGGTCTTTTGCTTGTTCGAATTGTGCCGAGCTTAAATAACTAGCCTTATTGCTAGTACTTTTTATTTCATAAGCCCAATGAGGTCCATTTTTAAGGTGGTGTTTGTTTTTGTTGAGGTGGACCAAAAGTCTGCAGTCTGCAAGAAGAAGACTGTTTGTTTGTTAATGTTTGCAGCGTAACCTAAAACCATAACCCACCGTAACCATAACCATAATCATAACCACAACCCACTATAACTATAACCAACCACAACCCACCATAACAACCGTAAACCAACACAATCCACCATAACCATAACCATAACCCATCACAACCCACCATAAGCCACCATAAACACCGTTAACCAACACAACCCACCATAACCAACCATAACCCACCATAACCATAACCCACCACCATCCACTTTAACTGTAGAGAGAAACATAATAGATAGCGAGAGAGAGAGAGAGAGAGAGAGAGAGAGAGAGAGAGATAGGAGGGGACGATGGGGAGGGGGTTCGACGACGGGGAGGAGGGTGGCGGTCGACGATGGGGTGGAGGAGGGCGGAGGCGGCAGTGGTAGAGGGGAAGGAGGAGGAGGGTGGTGGTGGCGGAGGGAGGAGGAGAAGAAGAAGAAAAGAAGAAGAAGAAGAAGAAGAAGAAAGGAAAAAAGAAGAGAGAGTAGAAAAGAAGAAAAAAATGAGAAAAAGTGGGAAGACATAGACGTATGTCTGCACCAAGAAGAGGCCATGAAGACATTTTTTAGTGAAAGGTCTTTCAAAAAAACAAACAATTTGCAGACCCAAACGTCTGCACGACGCAGACAAAAGTGGTCAGAAACAATCCTAAGAAAAAAAACACCAACACCGAATAAAATCAATAGGTTTAAATGAAAAAACTACATTCGGGTCTTTCAAAATTTTTGTTTTATACGATTTGTATACATAGACCCGTGTTGGATGATTCGGACTGAACATATGTACTCCCGCCGCTGAAGATAAACAAAGTTAATATTTTTTACTTGCTAACTCACACCTAATTTTACTTCTAAATACACACATTTGTTCACTATGAAACTTTAATCCAAACCCTATTTTAAAAGTATTAACTTTTTTTAAACTATTAACTTTTCTTAAATTCCTTTTACTTGCATTTAATGGTAGGTGGGATAAAGGTCAATAAAAATAAGCTTTGATAGCCGCGTGCTGCGCGGGTTGTAACGACCGTTTTTTAAAGTTTTGTAATGTATAAAAAAACAGCCACATGTATGTATTACATTATATAATCTCATGAGGCGAACTGCATGCATGCATTACATTATATAATCTATCATATAAGAACAGAAACGTAAATAACTAAAGCTGACTTTTATAACACATAGGGGGCGGTTTTACATCCATAAAAGGCAGTTCTACATCCAAAACGGGCGGGTGGACGCCAGGTGTTCCGTCGACGTGGATCGTGAATATAAATGCACGCGTCGGACGGTAGAAGCATCGCTGACGTAGAACGGGTTTGTGGACGCCAGACGTTCCGCTGACGTAAAACGGGCGGATGGGCGCGAAACGATCCGCTGACGTAGAACGGGCGGGTAAGCGTCTGGCGAAGCCTGTTCTAAGTGGGCGATGGTATGATATTTGTAATGTTTTAATACCATATCCCTTCACACTTTAACAAAATAAATCTAGTAATTCTATACATTGGGTACCAAAAAGAAAACGTTATTCAAAAGTTTTTCTGCATATTTTCTTGGCTTCCTTGTACTTCGTATGTTAACACATGTTAACCAGTAGGAGGTCTTCGTTATCAACTGCAAAACAATAGATGAGATGTTAACCGGTGTGACCAACTCATCATCTAACATACTAACAGAAGTAACACATGTTAGTCGGGGCCCAAATGCGAACATGTGTTACCATTAACCAAAAAACGTGCCCTTATGCAGAAACATGTTAACATAGGTTACTCTTTACCCCAGTTGTATCATGTGCTAGCTGCAATAACGAAAACACACCCCAAACTCTTTAATGAATGAAATATTTAGTTACAAAAAAACACAGGGAGACTTTCCAAGATCCAGTAACAGATATGTCTTCAAATTTCATATATATAATCCGGTACTTAGTGTAACACCCCAAAATCAACCGTTTCGCATAATTACTCCATTAGTTGTGATTAGCAAAATAATAAAACGAGACTCGAACAATAAGAACTTGGGTTATGTTCTAATATGGAACTAACCTATTTAATGTTATCAATCTTATAAATGAGCAAATAATATAAGAAAAAAAAAACTAGCTTGATTAGCTAAGTTTCACTAGAAAATGACATTCAGGGATTTTGGACGGACCATAGTTGCCAAAATGGCAAACTTGTGTGTTAATAGTAATAATAAAAAGGGGAAGAACACATACACTTGTGTGTGTGTGTGTGTGTGTCGTATATCATCAGGATAAACACTCTCCTTCACCTCCAAACCCTAAACAACAAATCCTTGCTCAAATCCAAGTCAAATCAAGTGTGTTTAGGGTGCATGTGGTTCTTCTTGATCATTTAAGGCCTCCTCTACAATATGTAAGTGTCAATTTTCAGTTTCAAAGCCTATAGGTGAAGTTATGAAATATGCAAGAATTGAGCTAGGTTGTTGAATGTTGAAATTATTGGCATCTAGATGTTATGTGATTTCATAGTAACCTTCCTTGAGAGGGTTTTAACATAATTCATGCTAAACACATAAATAATTGTGAAATTAGTTCCTTGGAGAAGTGGGTTTTGCCCTTGAAGGAACCCCACTTGTCTAAATGAGTTCTAGGATGCTATGAGACAAGGTTTTGTTAACTTGAATATGTGTTTGGCCAAATTGTGGCATGAGATGATAAATTAGTTGAATGGTAATTTTTTAGACATGAATTAACCTTGGAAATCATACACGAAAAAGGATGCACACCAAGTGTTCGATGAAATGTCTAAGTGACCAAATTGTGGCTAGACATTATCATTGGATACGCTTGGGTGCAAGCTTTAATACGAGGGGTCATTGAACCTCAAGAATATGAACTTAGGATTGATTTAACCCACTCCTAATGATATAATGGAAATTGTCCAAATAGATGTTTCGAGTGGATCTGCGAGAGGTCAAGATGCCAGGGTAATTGAACAAAAAGGGACGGGACACTTTTTAAGGTAAGTCATCTTATGACTTAAAATAGATGAATTGTAATTATGCATATGAGCATGTCCATAGTGAGTCATTGAATCACTTGTGTTTATATTAAGTTGTGTTGAATTGCAACCATCCTAGTTGAGAGTGGATGCAAAGTTGATTAAGCAATGAAAGTCAAACGGGTCATATGCGTAAGTCATTTTATGACTTAAGCTTGGCAAGTTGTATAATATTAAGGTAGGCTTGGCAGTTTCTTAGAAGACTATACAATTGTGTCTACACTAGGTTGTAAATGGACTTGCACTCACCTCAATTGAAGGTGGATGCATGATAACAATTAAAAAAGGGCTCATTAGTAGAGTATTGGTGAGGCTTGACCTTAGTTGGAGGTTATGGTGCACCAAGAAATCCAAATGGGTCATTTGACATGATCGTGGAGTCTTGGTATATAAGACATCCTATGACTAAGATAGCTATATTGTATGTTAGATAGGAAATCGTCCATATTAATTGTTAACTAGTTGTATTAGTGTTTTGTTATTGTAAAACAAACAAATGAATGGCCTTGATGAGTATTGGCAACCCCATCCTTAGTTGGAGTATTGAGGTTGACCAAGAATAGTCAAATGGGTCATTTGTTGTAATTAGGCGATTTGATGAGTATTGACAACCCCATCCTTAATTGGAGGATTGAGGTTGACCAAGAATAGTCAAATGGGTTATTTATTGTAATTAGGCGATTTGATGAGTATTGGCAACCCCATCCTTAGTTGGAGGATTGAGGTTGACCAAGAATACTCAAATGGGTCATTTGTTGTAATTAGGAAATTTGATGAGCATTGGCAACCCCATCCTTAGTTGGAGGATTGAGGTTGACCAAGAATAGTCAAACGGGTCATTTGTTGGGCATATGTGCTAGGGCTGGCAAATCGTGTCCCTAACAGGTTAACAGATCTCTGACGCGCGCGAACAAATCAAGTTCTAAACATGAACACGACTCGTTTAACTCATTTATATCTCATGTTTATAACACAGTTTTATGTTTTATGTACCAAAAAAAGGAAATGAAAGATTTTTGCCTCTTAATTCTAAGTATTAAAAAAAGTCAAAAAATCAAATAGTGTACTTTTCAGTCAAACAGGTCTTATCGTGTCTTAACAGGTTACCCATTGCCAGCCCTAATATGTGCTATTAGCTAGAATTGGTGTTCATTAAAGGATCATAGAACCCCCATTTAGTTAGTAGGACTAGATGGTGTTCCTTGAAAACCATGAAATGAACACGATGATAGCAATGCTTGAAATTGACCTGCAAATGGTCAACTGGACCGTTGGCGGGTGGAACGTGAATCCGTTACGCTAACAACCTTATTTGAAGGTGTGCAAGCTACATATATAGTTATTCAGACCATATGTATGGCATGTCGAGGAACAAACCTTAGTTGGAGGTGTCACTTGATTATGCAAGCAAACGGGTCGCTTATGCGATACTTGTTATGTGTGACTGATAAGTAGTAAACCGAATTGATTATAAGGTGGGAAGGTCTTGGTTATTGGTTGTATGTATGCCAATCTTCGTATATGCAAATCTGTGGTGTGAAATGAAATCTTTGGTATATCAGATAAAGGATCATCTGGTCACCGGATGAGGGATCCTCTGGTCACCGGATGAGGGATCCTCTGGTCACCGAAGGATCCTCTGGTCATCGGATGAAAGATCCTCTGGTCATCGAATGAAAGATCCTCTGGTCATATCCTCTGGATTTGTAATAAAAGGGGGGGGGGGGAAGATCCTTGGGATATAGTAAATCATTGGTATATGCGAATTTGTCGGTACATGTAGATTCGTTGTGCTGTAAGCCAATCTTAAACCATTTAACCAACTCGTCAGTTCAATTGCTAATCGACTAACCATGTTTAATGTGGTTAATGCTAGGTTCGGACATAGTTGGGGTGGAGCAAGGATCATGGCCGCGCGAAGAACCGAACGCAATGCAAATTTAAACTTTTAACGCTTCCGCTAGACTTTTAAGAACTTTAATAGTTTTGATGGGTTTCTAAACATGTATCGAATATTTTTCACTTAGAATTTATGAAACGTAAACAGTTCATGGACTTGACACACTAATGGTCAAGCATATGTTTGTGAAAGTTTAAGTTCTTTCGTAAATTTAATCTGACTATTTATCATTAACTTTGAGTTAAGATCTGTCTAGTTGGGACGGGTCTTACACTTAGTCGGGAATACCGATAATGAACCTGTACCGATACCGGTTAGTACTGGACATCGAGAGCCGCTAAAATGGATATCGATATACTTCGGTCGGTAACGATATTGTACCCTATTACGTTTTTATTAGCACAAAATTCATAGTTATTATTGTAACTTGAAGAGTATGATTAGACCATAAATTTGAATTCATACGAATCAGTTTTAAATTTTTGCATAGACATGTAAGTTATTTGGGATTTTAACTTATTAAGTATATATGATAAATAATACACATTTGAACAGTTAGGTATGTAATAGCAGTAAGAAATTTGACTTTTAAAATAACACTAAATTTTGTTTTTTGTTTTTAAATTTTAGTAATTGACTATCACCTTGTGGAAGAATGCTCTGTAAATTAGAGGTCATGGTTAATATATTGGAGCTGGGATTTGATTTGAGCTAGAAAATTAGTGTTTTGTACTAGTCGGTTCAAGCACAAACATATTATTGTTATGTACATTATGCCATTTGGGGTTACTATTGTTTCACATGTTTGTTTATAGTGCTACTTGCATCACTTTTATTTTGATTTAAATGAGGACATAAAAAAATAACACCTTGGGACCCTAGTTGTCTATGGCGTAAAGCGCACACAAGGCGCTTTGGTACCGCCTGTGGCTTGGGCGAGAAGCGCAAAAAAAGCGTAGGCCTGAGAAAAAAGAGCCCCCCATAAGCCTAAGTAATGTTATTTCAAGCATATAAAAAAAATCATGTTTTCACTTTTCGTCAAGCTTATTATTTGTATTTGATTTGATGTTTACCCGGGTAAAATAAGCCATTACAATATATATATATATATATATATATATATATATATATATATATATATTTAGTTTACTGAAACAATAACCATAACCGTAAAATCAGAATAATAATCCGCTTCTCCCGCCCAATTCAATCTTGTATGCAAAGCTCGCACATGGCCATTGAAACCAGGTTTGAGCGACTTGAACTGCTTGGAGAAGGTGAATACGGTATAGTACACAAAGCCATAGACAAAGTAACTAAACAAATCATTGTCATAAAGGAAATAAAAATTGAAGATGCCAAAGCCGCTGACGGCTCTTCATGAGGTGGGCTTGCTAAAGTTGCTATCCTCTTCAAGTAACATCGTCAAGCTCCTCGATGCTTACTACCACAAAGTCGACACAGGCAAAACCACCGTATCCCTTGTTATAGAGTATTTTCCCACAGATTTGAGGGACTTCATGGCTTCTGCTCTATCTCCCCTTTCTACTCATCTGATCCAGAAATTTATGTATCAACTCTGTAAAGGGCTTGCTTATTGCCATGGCATGGCTGTTCTCCACCGGGACCTAAAACCTGAAAATTTGCTGGTTGATACTGATAAGATGGATTTGAAGATATCAGACTTTGGGCTTAGAAGGTCATTTGCTCTTCCTGCCAAATCCTTTACTCCTGAGGCTTTCTATTTTTCCTATAAATAACCAGCCAGCTTATTTATTTATTTATTTATTTATTATTATTATTATTATTATTATTATTATTATTATTATTATTTTAACCTTGTATGTTAATCATTGGGCAGGTTGTTACACCTGCATACAAATGTCCAGAGCTTTTCTTGGGATCTGATGAGTACTTCACTGGAGTTGACCTCTGGTCTGTTGGGTGTATCTTCGGTAATCTATGTCTCTCTGCTATTGCATGTTTATGTATATAACATTTCCCATTATACTCAAAACTGATAGTCATAAAAGTTGTAGGATACGGTTTGTCCAAAATCTGTTGCGTGATGCTAAATTACTGCATCTAACTTATGTAGTAGTGCGTCAGATTGTTCTTACTACATCCAGGCGCGATCTTAATCGTTTGTGCCTAGTACCCTCCTATTTTAGAGAGAGAGAATAAATTGCTTTAACCAATTTTCCTCCCATAGTGTCTGAATCAGGTTTGATATTTCATGGATCACATCTAATAATCCAATGTTTTTGCACAGCTGAAATGTCAAGAGGGCAACTGTTGTTTGATGGTGATTCTGATGTACATTTTTTGGAACATATATTCAGGTTTTTCTATGACTTAACTTGGTGAAATGATATGTTTTTTTTTTCCTTTTAAAATTTCAACTGTTTGGCCCTGGTATTGAAAAGAGCGTCTCGACTACATAGGTAACTAGATGACTGATTGCAGCTTTTCGTTGTGCATAAAAGATCAGCTCTTTGTTTTCTAGACCTAAACACCTTGGAGCGCAACAACACGCATTTGAAAACCTATCTTTGGGGAAGGGTCAACCAATGTCCAAAACTAACTAGAACAGTTGATAATTAGAATCTCTACAAAACCAGTTGATCCTTCAAGTATTTTTAAGGGTTCACCGTCTGCATTATTTGTGGTTTTATATTAAATTTCAGGTTACCTGGAACCCCAACGGAAGAGGAGTTGCTAGGGTGTCCTCTTTGGGCATGTAGTATGAGCGTCAGAATTTGGCAGTTGCTGTTTCATCATTTGGACGGATGGCGTTGACCTTCTATCGGTAGTCTTCATAGACATAATGTTTTTAGTTGAGTTGAAAGTAAATTGCCAAAAAAAAAAAAAATTAATTAATTAAAATCTAAATCTGCTTCCTCATAGTTGTTAATAGCGGTGATAGCGGCCGTGATCAGCTATTGTGGTTAGCGGGCTAATAGCGTGAAGATAGCGACTATTCCGGTGAGTTCCACTGACGACTCCCGGCAAGTTCCACCCATAAACAAGGAGAAAGATGAAGAGGGGGAGGAGAAAGATGAAGAGGCGGCTAGTGTTATTGTTTTACACTTTTTAGGGTTAAATAAGTATAACTATTTACATATTTAACCCCCTATCTTTTATGTCTTTACATATAGTGCCTAAATAACTATAACTATTTACATATTTAACCCCTCCATCTTTCTTGTCTTTACATATAGTGTCTAAAACTTTTAAAATTTACATATAAAGTATAAAATTAGTTTGTATATATAAACATTTGGTCCTTATACTTCTAAATTTGTACATAAAAATATTTTTAAATATTTTAATACCTTACCGCTATTTACGAAATAGCGGCCGTTATTTACCGCTATGCCGCTACATAGCATATCAGTAGCCTGCCGCTATTTACCGCTATTCGCTATCGATAACTATGTACTTCCTGTCAAAACATGAAACGCCTTTAATACAAAGTCTGGGTGCTGATCCTGTTCCCTGCTATGCTATATATTATGGTAATAAAAAAAAGTCCAGTAGAAATTGGATTTTGTTATATGCTGGCTGATTAGTTAATTCCATGATATGTGGTTTCAGAAAATGTTGGTGTATAAACCTAATGAAAGGATTTCTGCCAAAGCCAGTATCAACCCATTCATAGGTAAATGAGTTAAAATTGCTATCTCTATTTAGAACATGTACACATCAGCAAACACAATTGAACAAGAGGGGCATGTTACGCGTTGTATCGAAATTTATCGATGATAGCCTGCAACAAACGAGTCTTAATTCCACAAAATATAATATGATTCTTGACTACACAATCTCCGCATTATCTTTTAAATTCATTTTTACAATTAACAAATCAAAAGTCATCATTAAAAACCTTTAATAATGTTAACCTCAAAGTTTCTTGTACCCCATTTTTCTAAAAACACCAGAATTGGGTATGCACCATTAGTGTGCAAATGAGCCGAGCAGCTCGCGAGCTATTCGAGACCGGCTCGATAAAAAGCTCGAAACGAGCCGAGCCTTATCGAGCCCGAGCCGAGCTTGAGCATAAAACAATGCTCGTTTCCTTATCGAGCTCGAGCCTGACATATGAAGCTTGTCAGGCTTGTCGAACCTTATCGAGCCGTAGTATAATATTACTTTTATTAATATTTTATACTATTTACCCCACGTTTAAAGTTGTTTAGTGTTAGGATCGTAGAACACACACGTACACGAACACAAGTATTTACGTGGTTCGGTCTAAACTGACCTACGTCCACGGGGGCAACTGGGGTATTGTTTTATTGAGTGATACAAAAAGCTACAAGTACAAGAGATTATTTATAGGCCTAAATTAGGGTTACACCCTTTGCTAATCTTGCTCAACAAGTTAAACAAACTGGGCCGGGCCTATACGTGGGCTGAAGGCAACATCTCCAACAATCTCCCACTTGGTGTCTTCGGACCACGAACTGCACCATCTCTTCTGTACTTCTGTAGATAAGATCTCCCCTTGATCTTCAATGCACCTCCAGTTACCCCAATCTCCTCAACATTATTCTTGGAGACCAGCTGAAGCTCCACACAGCTTCAACTTATCCAACGTTACACATTTAGTGAACATGTCTGCTGGATTCTTAGCACCTGAGATATTCTTCAAGTTGATTGTGCCATCAGCAACCAATCCTCTCACGAAGTGATACCTTATCCCGATGTGCTTCGTCTTCTTGTGATACACAGGATTCTTAGCAAGTTTCACTGCACTTTCATTATCACAGTGCAACAAGTGCTCAGTCTGCTTCTTCCCTAACTCTTTTAGAAAAGCTTTCAACCATACTAGCTCCTTACTGGCTTCAGCTATAGCCATGTATTCTGCCTTTGTTGTGGACAAAGCCACGCTTTTCTGAAGTCTGGACATCCAACTGATTGCAGTTCCTCCCACTGTGAAAACGAAACCTGTGGTGCTTTTAAATGTATCTTTGTAGCCACCCAGGTCAGCATCTGTATAACCTCTGAGAACTGAATCCTTCCCTTTGAAACATAACCCCATCTTTGACGTTCCCTTCAAATAACGAAGCACCCATTTAACTGCTTCCCAATGTTCTCTTCCCGGATTTGACATAAACCGACTGACAACTCCGACTGCGTGTGCTATGTCAGGTCTTGTACACACCATAGCGTACATTAGGCTACCTACTGCAGATGCATACGGAACTCTAGCCATATCAACTTTTTCTTCTTCAGTTCTGGGACACTGATCTTTGGTAAGCTTGAGGTGACTCCCCAAGGGCGTGTTTCTAGGCTTGGTCTTCTCACTGTTAATATTGAATTTTTCTAACACTTTCCCGATGTACTTTTCCTGGGACAGTGTCAAAGATCCATCTTTCTTGCTCCTGGTGATACTCATCCCGAGTATCTGTTTAGCTGCACCCAAATCCTTCATCTCGAATTCTTTGGACATTTGCTTCTTTAACTTGCTGATCTCATTCATATCTGATCCTGCAATCAACATATTATCTACATACAGAAGTAGAATGATATACGAATTCTTGAACTTCTTTAGATAACAACAGTGATCGGCTTCACATCTCTTGTAACCTGTCTTCACCATGAAATTATCAAACTTCAAGTACCACTGCCTTGGCGCTTGTTTCAGACCATACAAACTCTTCTTCAACTTGCACACCCAATTTTCCTTTCCAATAACCTGGAATCCCTCAGGTTGTGCCATATAAATATCTTCATCAAGGTCACCATGTAGAAATGCTGTTTTCACATCTAGCTGCTCTAGATGCAAATTCTCTGCTGCTACAATACTCAGAACTAACCTGATGGTGGTCATCTTCACCACTGGAGAGAAGATCTCATCATAATCAACTCCCTTCTTCTGCTGAAATCCCTTGACCACTAAATGAGCTTTATACCGTTTAGAACCATCATGTTCATCTTTGACCCTGAAGACCCATTTATTCTGAAGAGCTTTCTTGTCTCACGGAAGCTTTACAAGAAACCAAGTCTTGTTCTTGTCTAGTGAACTCATTTCTTCTTTCATTGCTCGCTCCCACTGGAACGAGTCCTTCATCTTTACTGCTTCAGAGTAGCTCTCTGGTTCACCATTTTCTGTCAAGAGAATATAATTAACTGAGGGGCCGGTACGACTGGGACTGTACCTGTCCGGCGCTTTAGAAACTCTGGTGGATCTCCTGACCGAAGTATCAGTTTGGTCAGGCTGCTGTGGAGACTGTTCGTCTTCAGACTCTGAACTCCCACTGTCAGAAATTCCCACTGACTCTTCATTCTCACCATCTTCAGTCTCAGGTTCTGTGTCATCTTCAGATTCTGTTACAGGCCCTGTGACAGATTCTTTCTTCTGATTCTCAACACTAAACTCAACTGTTTCTTTCTAAACCTTTGACTTATCCAAGTTTCTGTCTTTGTACAACTCTTCTTCATTGAATTCAGCATGCTTGCTTCTGACTACCTTTCTGCTTTCAGAATCCCAAAGCCTGTAGCCTATTTGTTCACCCCCATATCCAATGAAGACATACTTCTTTGCTTTAGCATCCAACTTGTCACATTCAGGGTTAATATCATAAGCACTGCACCCGAAGATTCTCAGGTGATCATACTCAACTGCTTTGCCCTTCCATTCTTCTTGAGGAAGCTTGAATCCTAACGGTACTGAGGGTCCACGGTTGATAAGATGCGCTGCTGTGTTAACTGCATCGGCCCAGAACATCTTTGGGAGCCCTGCATTCAATCTCATACTTCTGGCTCTTTCACACAATGTTCTGTTCATCCTCTCTGCAACTCCATTCTGTTGCGGAGTTCCTGGAACTGTATTTATCATCTTGATCCCTCTATCAGCACAATAATCTGTAAACTCCTTGCTGATATATTCACCACCGTTATCCGACTTCAAGCATTTCACCTTCAAATCAGTTTCAAGTTCAACAGCAGATTTCCATTTCTTAAAAGTATCGAAAACTTCAGATTTATGTTTAAGAAAGTAAACCCATACCTTGCGTGTTGAATCATCTATGAAGGTCACAAAGTAGCGAGAACCTCCAAGTGAAGCTACTGATGTCGGTCCGTATACATCTGAGTGAATAAGCTCTAATTTTTGAGCTTTCGGTGCTCTCCCAGTCTTCACAAAAGTCACCTTCTTTTTCTTGCCTAGGATGCACGGTTCACAAAATCCTGACTCGACCTTCTTCAACTCTGGAAGTTTTCCCTTGGCAACAAGCATCTTCATCCCTTTTTCACTCATGTGCCCGAGTCTTTGATGCCATAACTTTGTCTGACTCTGGTCACTCGATACTACGTTCACTGCATTAGCGGATGCTTCAACCATGTACAAACTACCTCTCTTCTTGCCTCTAGCAACTACCATACTGCCCTTAACAACTCTCCATTGTCCACTACCAAAGTGAACATCATATCCCTGATCATCAAGCTGACCGATGGATATAAGCATCCTCTTCAAACCAGGAATGACCCGAACATTCTTCAAGGTCCAAATGGTTCCCAATGGAGTTTTAAGGTCTATGTCTCCAATTCCTGTAATGTCAAGACTCTGATTATTAGCCAAACGAACTTTACCAAAGTTACCTGTTCGCAGATTCTTCATCTTCTTCGTGCTAAAAGTAGCATGGAAAGACGCTCCTGAATCCATAATCCAGTCTTCAACGAAACTCTCAATACAGCAAATAAGAGCATCCTCTGAATCTGAGGATGTAGTAGCATTCACCTCCCTTTTCTCTCTCGCAGGTTCAGAACACTGACTTCTGAAATGCCCAAACTCCTTACAGTTCCAACACTGTACATCTTTCCTTGGCTTTCCAAGTCTTGACTTGCTCCTGCGTTTTGACTTCGACCTACCCTTATTTCCTCCTCTGTTATTACTTCTCCCTCTTCCTTCAGTACTGAGCAACGAGCTTGATTCTCCATTGTTCCTTCTTCTGGAGTCCTCATTCAGTAACAAATCACGAACTCTTCCAAAACTCAAAGTCTCAACTGACCTTGTGACTGCTGTGATTGTGCCTGACCAACTGTCAGGTAATGAGGATAACAATAGACAAGCCTGCAATTCATCATCTATCTTAAAATTCACAGAAGACAAACGTGTCAAATGTGATTTAAATAAATTAATATGCTCAGTAACAGAACTTCCCTCTTTCATACGAATATTGACTAACTCCCGAATCAGAAACACTTTGTTAGCAGGAGACGGCTTCTCGTACATGTCTGACAAAGCTTCCATAATCCCACGCGCTGTGGTTTGTTCCAGAATGTTGTAAGCTACATTCATGGAGAGAGTAAGCCGAATCGTTGACTGTGCTTTCTTGTCAAGATTCGTCCATTCTTTCGTTATGGTCTCAGGGGGAGGGTCTAGTGCAGCATCTAACTCCTTCTGTATAAGCAAATCCTTGATTTGCATCTTCCACCAACCAAAATTCTTCCCATCAAATTTCTCTGCCTTGACTTTTCCTTCTTCAGACATTGTCTCTTGTCTAAATATCTAGGAAACTAGCCAAAAAAAAAATAATACCACTCTTTTCTTGTAAGCGTTGGCCAAAAAGAAACTCCACAAAAGAATATTATACTATAATTCTTTTATGCTTCAAGAAATGTTACTGTTTTCTCTTCTTTGTATTCCACGCAAGAAAAAAAAAACCACAAATCACAAGAGACAAAACAAACTAATTCTTTTGTCCTCCTTTTCTTTTATGGCACAAGAACAATAAAGATGGTAGACGAACAAGGATAGCAGACGGGTAACGACAGAGGTTGGTTTGCGGGTTGAGGATTTGAGGCGGTGCCGAAACCCTAGATCCGGGTTGGCGGCCGACGACAGCAGGGGAGGAAGAGTGGCGGCGTAGGGAGGAGGGTGGCGGCGGATGGCTGAGGTGGGTGGTGGGTGACGGATCTGGTATGTTCTTCGATCTAGATCTAGAGCCTGAGCTCTGATACCAGTTGTTAGGATCGTAGAACACACACGCACACGAACACAAGTATTTACGTGGTTCGGTCTAAACTGACCTACGTCCACGGGGGCAACTGGGGTATTGTTTTATTGAGTGATACAAAAAGCTACAAGTACAAGAGATTATTTATAGGCCTAAATTAGGGTTACACCCTTTGCTAATCTTGCTCAACAAGTTAAACAAACTGGGTCGGGCCTATACGTGGGCTGAAGGCAACATCTCCAACAGTGTAGTAACCGAGCCGAACTTTTGACTTATCAAGCCTAAACGAGCCTATTTATTTACATTATTTTTATTTAATATAACTAATTAGCACAAACGAACCGAACCCGAGCCGACTACAAACGAACCGAGCTTGAGCTCAAGCCCTTATAAGTTAATCGAGCTCGAGCTCAAGCCTGATCAAGCTTGGGCTCGGCTAATTTGTACCCCTATGCACCATATTAAATGTGAATAAACAGCAGAGCTTTTATGGGTAAGAATACACTTCAATAAGACGATAAATACAGGTTATTTGTGACCATAACATCAGTTATTGACATGAGATCATACCTAATCAACACCAAAGACATGTGGCCAGGAAAATAGATGTCATCTATGCTATATAAACAAGTACGGATAAAAATAGGTCCAAATATTAAAATACTAGGTTACCTTATAACAAACTAGTATTTTACACCTACCGCACGTTGCGGCGACACTATATGCAAAATAATAATGTATAGACTACAATCGATTCAACTCATTTCCGAATTGAATTTACGTAGAAACGTATGATAACTCAAATGTATACGTTTGAATCAAAAGCACGGTCAAACTAAAAACGTACATAAAAAGAACACTTTTTATTATTGACCAAACTTATTTTCAAACAAAAACTACGTTAAATCGTAAAAGAACTTGAACTAAAAACGACACGTCAATAAACATAAAAACGCAACAAATGAGTATTAGGGACCTCGAATCTTTAGAAATCTGAGGAGGTGAAAGTGACTTTTACAAAGTTAGAGGGTTGCCTTTGACATGAAGTAGAACGTGTTAAAAGTTACGTTAAAGCGTAGACGAACACGTATTTATGCCGACACATTCATAAAAATAAAAACATAAGAAATCATTTTTATGATAAGCTCGTAACTTAGAAACCTAAGGGGGTATGAGTGATATTTACAAAGTTAGAGGGTTAATTTGACATAATACCAAAGTTTTGGGGGGTAGAATAGGTTTTATGCCAAAAGTTTGAGTGCTAAATAGAAGTTAGAAAGTATGATGGCCTTTTTGTGAAGTTAGAATGTAGGGTTTGTCATTTTTGTAAACCTAAAAGTTGGTTTAATGACATATAATTGCTAATTAAGGACGTAATGTGCATGGCTATTGGATTGTTTAATGCTAATTAAGGGCTAATGTGCATGGCTATTGAATTGTTTAATGTTTAAAAAAAAGAAGCTTTGAAAACATGTAAATATTGATATACATTCAAGTTTCATCAGCAACATGTAGAGGTGTACAAAAAAAACCGGTTTTTATACCCGATTCGGAAAAATAACCGGAAAACCGGTTTGACAAAAACCCGTTTTTGGTCAAACCGGTCCGAACCCGACCCTATACATCGATTCTGGAGCGGTTTGTCAATTCGAGGAGCGGTTCGGTTTGAAAACCGGTTTGAAAGAAGAACCAGTTTAGGGTAAAAACCGATTTTTCAAATGGGAATTAATGATCCGTATGACTGAGTTTACGATTGGTATGTCTTCTACTTTTATCATTTTTATTAAGTCACATTAGATTTTTTCAACCCCGGGACACTCCCGGGGTAATCAGCTAGTAAATTAAACAAGCAAGAGAAGGAGCGGCCCATCCCAAACGTTCTCACGAGGACAATCAGGACGAAGACGGCCCAAAGGGGGCGGTGTTGGGGTTCCGAACGGTCCTAGACGGTCATGGGGACGAACCCCATACCGATCATCTTAATCTAGTACCTAATCATAAAAAGTAAAGTAACAATCAAAGGTTCAGAGTAAAGGTGGAAAAATTGGTAGGTTGGGTTGGGTTGGTTGATGGGTTAGGATTGATTTGGGTTAGGATGGGTTTGGTCAAGATGGGTAAATTAAAAAAATAGGTTAGGATGGGTTAGGTCATGATGGGTTTGGGTCTGGATGGTTTGGATTTGGATAGGTTCACATCAAAATAGATTAAAATTAAAAAAAAAATTAAAATAACAATAGAAAGTTAAAAATTTAAAAAGTAAAAAAAATAAATAAAGGAAAAAAATAAAAAAAAGGAAAAAAAAAACAAGTTTAAAATTAAATTTGTTTCGACTCGATCGGGCACGGTAACGACCCAGACCGTTTCAACCTGACCCGTCCCGTAGCGACCCAGACTGTTTCGACCCGGTCGGGCCCCGTAGTGACCCAAACCGTTCCGACCCGATCGGGCCCGGTAACGACCCAGACCGTTTCAACCTGACCCGTCCCGTAGTGATCCAGACTGTTTCAACCCGGCCGGGCCCGCTAGCGACCCGGACCGTTTTGACCCGACCGGGCCCGGTAACGACCCAGACCGTTTCAACTTGACCCAGACCGTTTCGACCCGACCGGGATCGGTAACGACCGAGACCGTTTCAACCTGACCCGTCCCGTAGCGACTCGGACTGTTTCGACCCGGCCGGGCCCACTAGCGACCCGGACCGTTTCGACCCCACCGGGCCCGGTAACGACCCAGACCGTTTCAACCTGACCCGTCCTGTAGCGACCCGGACCGTTTCGACCCGACCGGATCCGGTAACGACCCAGACCGTTTCAACCTGACCCGTCCCGTAGCGACCCGGACTGTTTCGAGCCGGCCGGGTAACGACCCAAACCGTTTCAACCTGACCCGCCCCGTAGCGACCCGGACTGTTTCGACCCGGCCCGGCTTGCTAACGACCCGGACCGTTTTGGCCCAACCAGGCCCGGTAACGACCTACACCGTTTCAACCTGACCCGTCCCATAGCGACCCGGACCGTTTCGATCCGGCCGAGCCTGGTAGCGACCAGGACCGTTTCAACCTGACTCGTCCCGTAGCGACCCGGACTGTTTCGACTCAACCGGGCCCGATAACGACCCAGACCGTTTCAACCTGACCCAGACCGTTTCGACCTGTCCGGGCCCGATAGCGACCCGGATCGTTTCGACCCGACCGGGCCCGGTAACGACCGAGACCGTTTCAACCTGACCCGTCCCGTAGCGAACCGTACTGTTTTGACCCGGCTGGGCCTCTTAGCGACTCGGACCGTTTCGGACTGACTGATCCCGTTAGTAACACGGACCGTTTCGACCCGTCCGGGCCCGTCAACGACCAGACCATTTCGATCCGAACGGGCCGGTCAACAACCCGGACCGTTTGCACTCGATCAAACCCGCTAACGACTCGAACCGTTTCGATAAGATCGGTCTCGTTAACGACCCGTGTTGTTTCGACATTGTCTTCCGTTAACGACCCGAACGGTTTCGAACCGACTGGGGTGATCAACAAATGTAAAAGATATAATTTTTTGTTTTTAATGACATTATACATATATACAAAAGAGTTAATAGCCATGTGTGTATATCAATGATGCAAGGGTAATCTTTCAAATCAAGCAGAAAGATGATTTAAGCCTCAAAAGCTTCATCGAGCGTTACAAAAAAGAAGGCCTCACTTATGTAGGAGCGGATGAAAAGATGAAAGTGGCAGGATTCATGAATGTCATCAACTCCAAGTATCTTACCCGAGACTTCAACAAAAGTCTACCAAAAACCCTTGAAGAAGCCCTAGAAAGGGCTGAAGCTTATATCCGAGAGGAGGAGGCCGTTGACATCAAGGAGCAAAGAAAGAGATCTGCTAACTGGAGGAGTGCCAGCCCTAGTCGAAAAAGGGGTGGTTATGGAAACTATGATAGAAGGTCCCGAGGATCTGACTCCCGAAGGTCCGAAGGCCGAAACCCTCCAAACAGGGACCGAACCATCAACTTCACAACTCTAACCAAGATTCCTCAAGAAATTTTGGCAACGGAAGAAGTTAAACACACCTTTCGCCCCCCTCGTCCCCTTCCGAAAAGCAAAAGAAATGAGAATTCCTCTCAATATTGTGAATTCCATGAAGAAAAGGGACATCACACCAAGGACTGTTTTCAGCTAAAAAAGAGAATTGAGGAAGCTGTAAAATCTAGAGAGTTGGCCCATCTGGTCAAAGGAGTAAAGGACAACATTGCCGAAGGTAAAAAGAAAAAAGTCAATATGGTCCTAGTTGAACAAGAAATCCCAGCAAGCGTCAAAGGTCGGAGGCTTGGGAGCATCAAGGAGTCTGCTTCCCTCACATTAAAGAAGAAAAATGTTGTGATCCCCTTATCCTTGAAGCCTTCGTTGGTTCGATCAAAACACAGCAGGCGAGCCACCGAAATTATGTTTGCAAAATGCTTCAACCGTCTAAGTCTAGAGGAACGTTCCAAGCTCCAACCAGCTGAAGCTTCCATTAAAGGCATCACAGACATACCCATCAGATCATTAGGGGAGATAACGCTTGACGTCAGTTTTTCTGATGGGAAGATGTTAAGAACCGAATCATTAACCTTTGTTGTCTTGGATTTGCCGTCCAGCTACGATGTTATCATCGGCAGGCCTGGGGTGGTGACCTTCGACATGACCATCTTTATCAGCCGGAAAAGTGCCAAGTTCCATACAAAAGATGGAATTGCAACCCTCCAACCCTCAACCACAATACTGGTGGTAAACGAGAATGAAAGTGAAAAAGGCAAGCTCGGCCTCAGCATCAACCCAAAATACCCTGAACAAAGAATTCGGGTTAACACTGACCTTCAAGCAGAAACACTTTCAAAGCTTGAAGGGTTGCTACGAGAAAATGCTGATGTTTTTGCCTGGTGTCCTAGTGACATGACATGCATTCCTCGAGATGTCGCCGAACATGAGCTCAGAATTCCTCCAAATGTCAAACCAATTGTTCAGAAAAAACGAAGTCTTGCTCCTGAACGAAGCAAGGCTGCTTGCCAAGAGGTCGACAAACTTGTTGAAGCAGGAATCCTTCGTGAGGTTAAGTATCAATCATGGGTTGCAAACCCGGTGATGGTTCGAAAACCTGATGATTCATGGAGGATGTGCATAGACTTCAAAGACCTCAACAAAGCTTGCCCCAAGGATTGCTATCCATTGCCTGAGGTTGATTTAAAATTTGACTCGCTGACAGGCTTCTCCTTCAAGTGTTTCCTCGATGCCTACAAGGGCTATCACCAGTTACAAATGAAGGAGGAAGACGAAGAGAAAACTGCCTTTCATACTGATAAAGGTATCTTTTGTTATCGAAAGATGCCTTTTGGTTTAAAAAATGCAGGTGCCACTTATCAAAGACTGGTTGACAAGGCATTCGCTCAGCAAATTGGCAAGAACATGGAAGCTTATGTCGATGACCTGGTCATCAAGAGCAAGACGGAGGAACAAATGCTCGAAGACATACAAGAAACTTTCAACAACCTCAGGGAAATCAACATGAAGCTCAACCCTGTAAAATGTTCATTTAGCTTTGAAGAAGGAAAGTTCTTGGGACACATCGTTGGGAAACAAAGTATAAAAGCCAACCCCAACAAGGTTCGAGCCGTCCTAAACAGAAGTCACCTCAAACCAAGATGGAAGTAGAAAGTCTGAACGGCAAGCTTGCTGCCTTGAAACGCTTCATGTCCAAGCTAGCAGAAAAGTCCCTGCCCTTCTTCAAGACCCTTAAAGGCTGCACCGACAAAAAGGATTTCAGGTGGTCTGAGGAAGCTGAGGAAGCCTTCAACCAAATGAAACAGCACCTTGCTTCCCTTCCCACCATTGCAGCTCCTGAAGCAGTGGAAACGATCTCTGTTTATCATTCTGTTACTAATGAAGCCCTCAGTGCTGTTCTCACCATTGAAAGAGAAAAAGCCCAGGTACCCGTTTACTTCTTCAGTAAAACTCTAAAGTTGGCAGAGGTCAAATACCCTCCTTTGGAAAAACTAGCCTTGGCTTTAGTACAAACAGCCAGAAGGCTTTGAAGGTACTTCCAATGTAACACCCCAACCGATGGCGGAAACATCGAGGTGTCACGTAGTGACGATTGTTCAATAGCTCATGGACTAAAAGTGTAAATATTGATACATTGATTAAATAGTTTATTACATTGAAATGAAATACAATAATTCTAAATGCCAACTAATCTGAAATACAATGAATCAAATTTTAAATATAAATCCGAAAGCTTAAAGAATGCATCTCAAAACAACCTGAAACATGTACAAAATGATTTGGTCAATACACAAAGTATTGGTGAGCATACCCTGTTTGAATAAATATAGTAGAAAAGTGTTTAGCAATTCATGTGCGGTACCATTTGCAATTATGTAATAAGTAATATCCGTTCAAAACCAAACCTGAGAATAATGACTAACACATGACTAACCAACTGAATAATGAATTAACAAGACAATGACCAAGATTCTCTCAACAGAGTCTCAAGGGGGTATACCATAGTACTATTCATTGAAAAGCTAGGCCGCCCAGCGGTTAATGATTTTGACAAGTCATAGACACACCAATTAACATAAAGCAAACACACATGGGAATTGCATTAAGTATAAGAAATTGAAACTTGATTAATATATATAGGTACATGAGTCACCCCAAAGTAGTAAAACAGTAAAAAGGGGAAAGATATACTCACAGTTTGCGAAAGCGATCAAAATCCACTTAAGCGGTTGTGAGCTAAGTAGTGAGAATTCCGAGGAATTCAACCTATAACGTATATAAATACTAGTAAGGTAAAGTCTACAAAGTCTTAAGGTATCTAGGGTCTAAGGCATTAGGGTTTGCTAAGTCGATTTGGGGAATCAGAGATTTTATGATTAGTCGAATAAATGTAAAAGTTGCATATTAAAAATAATATACCAAAGTTTGTAATATGATATAGGTAATATGATTATTACCGATTAAATATTTAGATAACGATATGTTTGAATAATCAAGACAAAATAATTTAGTTAATTACTTTAACTAAATTAAAATAATACGATAACCATAAATATATAAATAAATAATTTTTGTATTACACAACGATTCAACAAAGAATAATTAAGACATTAAATCATACGAGTATTTCTATTTTATAAGAAAAACATTTATAAAATAGATGTTAAAATTTGTATAAATAAATAAATGTTTTATTATGTCTAACTAAACATAAATAAGACTAATAATACCATACGTGATCCAAAAATATTTATTTTATAGAAAATGGATGATTTCTGATGTAAACATATTAAAATAATTTTCCCATAATTTATATGAACTTATTTATATTTAAAACTGATTTAATGAGATTAAATCATGTTTAAATGATTAAAAAATAGGAAAATTAATAAAAATAAATGTTTTCTTGACCAATAATTTTTATTTCAGTTGAGAATGGTTAGAAATAATTACTCAAAAAGTTTGAGATTAAAATCATTAAAAATGAATTTTTTATCAATTATTTATGATTAAAACAATTTAATTCAATAAAAATATAAAAATAAAACATTTTTCAGAAAATAAAAATGTGGAATGTTCTTTATGATGTCAAGAAGCTATACCTAAATTTTCATAATTTTTGGAACAAAAATGAATTTATTATGAATATTCTAAGATATTTATGTATTATATATAAATAATCAAATAAATGGAAATAAAGGGGAAATGCTGAAAAAAAAATAAAAGGAAGGAAACTGGAGGTGCAAGGATTCGAACTCGGGTCATCTGAACATCAAGCCTCACAACCAACCACTACACCACATACTAAGATTGTTAATTTGTATGAAGTGTATAACTATTTATATAATATAATAAACTAGTCTTCTTCCCCAAATACTAGCTCAAGAACCCTAACCCTAACCTTAGATTCAATAACCCGATTTCAACCAAGTGAGACCAAGAAATCATAGGGCTTTCGTAAAGTGATATCTAAATAACAAAACGGCAATGAAAAGTGAGACTCACAATGCGTTTAAAAGCCGAACACGATGGACGCAGGTCCGCACAAGAGGAGGCCGATTACCTGCTTTCTGAATGTGTTTTGATCGTTTAAAGGTGGGTTTAGGAAGTATAAACGTGCAGAAACAAGGTTGTAAGGTTCGATTTATAGTGTAATAAAAAAAAACGATTGCTTGAACACCATGGTTATGGTGCGACGGTTTCAAAAAAAAAAATTGTGATTAAAGCATCATTAAACCAGTTAAACGCATGATTAATAATTGAAACAAACGTATTATGATGGAGACACGCTTGGGAAACGCGAACGGAACAAAAGAAACGCTTCAATCATTAATTATAGGTTGGCCGGAATTGATTCCGGTCGCCGGAATCTCTATGCCGGAAAAACGAGTTAGCAGGGGAGAGGGAAAGTCTTGTTTTAAAACTTTCACGTGTTGGCACAAATGGTCCCTCATGTTTAACAAAGTTAATTTGGTTATGGTCTTGGTTATCTTTTCCTATATAAAACTTAACTTGGTTAGCTTATTTAACTTAAAAGTTTTTAAAACTTAAATTCTTTACAAAATCCATTGCGTAGACGATTCAAGATACGCGTTTAAATAAAACTTATACTCAATTCAAGACGAATATAAATGATAAAATTTTAGTTTACTCTAAAATAAATCTTGAAAGCGACGAAATTTATAGGGGTTATAATAGAAATATGTGAAGGGCTAATGTTGTAGATTTGACGAAAAACGAGGGTGACGGTTGTCACAGTCTCCCCTACTTTTGAAAATTTCGTCTCGAAATTTCTTTCAAGTGGAGGTTTCTATGAACAAAAGGCGTAGTAAAAGTTTAGCTTGATTTTTCTTTAAGAAAAATTTCATTATTTATGATTCGACAAAACTTAAAATAGTTGTCTAATATCTAAAGTAAAAGTTTCAAAAAAAAAAAAAAAAAAAAAAAATTTTGACGTTTGACCCGAGGTTAGGAAGTTGAGAGTTTAAATAAGAAAAGTTTTGAGAATGTGTAACTGGTGAGGGCACGGTAACAAATGAAGCAATCTCCCCTACTTTAAAAAAAAAAATCTAACTGAACTTTTTTAAGGATAGGTAACAGGATTTTGACAGACAGAGAGTGTAAGCATATGCAAGGTTTAAGGTTTCCTATAGAGATGGTCAACAAGGAACGCTCCAACAAAACTAATTGAAGCTTATGTAAAATGTCCTTAATGAAATGCTAGCCATTAGTCAATGATCCAATGAATAGGTAACTATAAAGTAATGGGTAGGTTCTTGGTCAAACTCCTAGTCCGTTCCCGCAGTATCGTTTATGCTTATATATAGGGTGTACCGCAGCTAACCCACCACACTCCCGATACTTTAGACCCGTACTGGTTGTCTACCAATAGCCTAAATAGAATTACACACCACCCTCATGTACCTGTAAACCCATGATTGCGTTTCGAACCGTAATCATCGATTTACCTTACACTGGGGTGTTATGCTTTTCCATAACCCTATCCTAAGTAATACTAGAAACAATTGCGTGCAACTCATATGTAATAGCCACTGTAATGAAGTAATGTTCAATCATGACATGGTTAGAGGTCCTTCCCTTCCGGGTTTTCCCTGTAACCGTAATGTGAATAACATGTAAGTATAAGACATGGTGAGAGGTTCTTCCCTTTCGGGTTCACCCTTAACCGGTAGCTTCTGTTCACATCATTGGCTCTAAACACCCATATTGATAAACTCCGAGATTTCCACCGTTCCCCTCAGATTAAAGGAATACTCTAATCCGAGTCGTACGTGGGCACTGGCTTAGATTTCATACGAGTTATCAACTAGTATATTCGTTGGCCATGACGATGAACAAAATAATGTAAAGTATAACAGGGTTTTGCTCAAAACGGGGAAGAAAATATGCATACTAAATATGTGTTCATGTAAGTATATAAGTATAGCATAAAATTTCGACTGAAAGAATGGTATAACATAAATCGAGTAAATCGCACAATTCGCACAAAATGAAAGTAAACGAGTTAAATTAATGCAAATAGGCAATGTGAAAATAATCACAAATAACGTGTTAGAAATATCTATGAATAAAAATGGTGCAAGATTGAAATAATGAAATTTACGGCAAATGAATGTGCACGAAACGGGTGTATAGCCTACTGGCGTGTGAGTTAAAATCTAGTAATTTTACATATATGCCTTATATTACAAAAGGCATTTAACAACATTCTGATAAAAAGATATGTCCATTGTTTTGTTAAAACAAAGGTTTTGCAACTGAAAGAGTATAAGTGTAAAAGGTAAATTTTCGCAGTTTACTCGACTTTGTGATATTGTTGAAAGAATAGTAGTGATGCATGAGAATAAATTTTTAGAAATCAAAGTGTGTTTTAAATTCGAAACAGGTTTATTTGCAAAATCTTCGTAAATACACATTTTCATGTGTTTACGAGAAGTCGAGTTTGAAAAATGTTATAAGGCTTATTATTAGTTGCAAATTTCTCTCGAAAATATATATTTTGGATATGTCATGTGAGAACAAAAGATTTTCATTTGGTCCTTAAAATATGCAATACAAGTTTGTGAAATGCAAAATGAAACCATTTTATGAAGTATGTGTAAATCTAATGTGTTTTTAGAAGACCAAGATTTAAAATGACGTAAATGATAAAATTAATGTATGTAATAGATTACCAATATTTAAGAAAATTCATAATCAACGAGATGTAGAAATAGATCCTTGAGATGTGGATTTCACTCCTAACTCAAAGATGTATTTCAAAATTTAAAACGATTACGGAATGAAACCAGTCACTAAGTTAAGGATATCACTCCCAGCTTAGTGGTTAAGTTCCTTTTTGAAGGACATACTCTTTGAGGTGTGGATGTCACTCCTATCTCAAAGATATATTCCTAAGATAAATAACATATAGAGGAGTGAAACTAATCACCAAGGTATGGATGTCACTCCTAACTTGGTGATATCATTTCGTTTGTGAAATACGAGTGTCTTTCCTCTCTAAGCAAAATACCGAAAGAATATCGAGAAAGAATCATAGCGAAAATATCTTGAAAGAAAATGTAAGGATAAAGAGAAATATGTACGAGAGGACTCGTGAAAGTAAGCTTAGTTATAGACTAGGCTAAAAGGCATTCTAATAACCTAATTCCCTATAACCATGGCTCTGATACCAATCTGTAACACCCCAACCGATGGCGGAAACATCGAGGTGTCACGTAGTGACGATTGTTCAATAGCTCATGGACTAAAAGTGTAAATATTGATACATTGATTAAATAGTTTATTACATTGAAATGAAATACAATAATTCTAAATGCCAACTAATCTGAAATACAATGAATCAAATTTTAAATATAAATCCGAAAGCTTAAAGAATGCATCTCAAAACAACCTGAAACATGTACAAAATGATTTGGTCAATACACAAAGTATTGGTGAGCATACCCTGTTTGAATAAATATAGTAGAAAAGTGTTTAGCAATTCATGTGCGGTACCATTTGCAATTATGTAATAAGTAATATCCGTTCAAAACCAAACCTGAGAATAATGACTAACACATGACTAACCAACTGAATAATGAATTAACAAGACAATGACCAAGATTCTCTCAACAGAGTCTCAAGGGGGTATACCATAGTACTATTCATTGAAAAGCTAGGCCGCCCAGCGGTTAATGATTTTGACAAGTCATAGACACACCAATTAACATA
This sequence comes from Ambrosia trifida, assembly GCA_028751855.1. NCBI lineage: Eukaryota > Viridiplantae > Streptophyta > Magnoliopsida > Asterales > Asteraceae > Ambrosia > Ambrosia trifida. The sequence continues at coordinate 47,213,239 of CM054127.1, forward strand.
AAGCAAACACACATGGGAATTGCATTAAGTATAAGAAATTGAAACTTGATTAATATATATAGGTACATGAGTCACCCCAAAGTAGTAAAACAGTAAAAAGGGGAAAGATATACTCACAGTTTGCGAAAGCGATCAAAATCCACTTAAGCGGTTGTGAGCTAAGTAGTGAGAATTCCGAGGAATTCAACCTATAACGTATATAAATACTAGTAAGGTAAAGTCTACAAAGTCTTAAGGTATCTAGGGTCTAAGGCATTAGGGTTTGCTAAGTCGATTTGGGGAATCAGAGATTTTATGATTAGTCGAATAAATGTAAAAGTTGCATATTAAAAATAATATACCAAAGTTTGTAATATGATATAGGTAATATGATTATTACCGATTAAATATTTAGATAACGATATGTTTGAATAATCAAGACAAAATAATTTAGTTAATTACTTTAACTAAATTAAAATAATACGATAACCATAAATATATAAATAAATAATTTTTGTATTACACAACGATTCAACAAAGAATAATTAAGACATTAAATCATACGAGTATTTCTATTTTATAAGAAAAACATTTATAAAATAGATGTTAAAATTTGTATAAATAAATAAATGTTTTATTATGTCTAACTAAACATAAATAAGACTAATAATACCATACGTGATCCAAAAATATTTATTTTATAGAAAATGGATGATTTCTGATGTAAACATATTAAAATAATTTTCCCATAATTTATATGAACTTATTTATATTTAAAACTGATTTAATGAGATTAAATCATGTTTAAATGATTAAAAAATAGGAAAATTAATAAAAATAAATGTTTTCTTGACCAATAATTTTTATTTCAGTTGAGAATGGTTAGAAATAATTACTCAAAAAGTTTGAGATTAAAATCATTAAAAATGAATTTTTTATCAATTATTTATGATTAAAACAATTTAATTCAATAAAAATATAAAAATAAAACATTTTTCAGAAAATAAAAATGTGGAATGTTCTTTATGATGTCAAGAAGCTATACCTAAATTTTCATAATTTTTGGAACAAAAATGAATTTATTATGAATATTCTAAGATATTTATGTATTATATATAAATAATCAAATAAATGGAAATAAAGGGGAAATGCTGAAAAAAAAATAAAAGGAAGGAAACTGGAGGTGCAAGGATTCGAACTCGGGTCATCTGAACATCAAGCCTCACAACCAACCACTACACCACATACTAAGATTGTTAATTTGTATGAAGTGTATAACTATTTATATAATATAATAAACTAGTCTTCTTCCCCAAATACTAGCTCAAGAACCCTAACCCTAACCTTAGATTCAATAACCCGATTTCAACCAAGTGAGACCAAGAAATCATAGGGCTTTCGTAAAGTGATATCTAAATAACAAAACGGCAATGAAAAGTGAGACTCACAATGCGTTTAAAAGCCGAACACGATGGACGCAGGTCCGCACAAGAGGAGGCCGATTACCGGCTTTCTGAATGTGTTTTGATCGTTTAAAGGTGGGTTTAGGAAGTATAAACGTGCAGAAACAAGGTTGTAAGGTTCGATTTATAGTGTAATAAAAAAAAACGATTGCTTGAACACCATGGTTATGGTGCGACGGTTTCAAAAAAAAAATTGTGATTAAAGCATCATTAAACCAGTTAAACGCATGATTAATAATTGAAACAAACGTATTATGATGGAGACACGCTTGGGAAACGCGAACGGAACAAAAGAAACGCTTCAATCATTAATTATAGGTTGGCCGGAATTGATTCCGGTCGCCGGAATCTCTATGCCGGAAAAACGAGTTAGCAGGGGAGAGGGAAAGTCTTGTTTTAAAACTTTCACGTGTTGGCACAAATGGTCCCTCATGTTTAACAAAGTTAATTTGGTTATGGTCTTGGTTATCTTTTCCTATATAAAACTTAACTTGGTTAGCTTATTTAACTTAAAAGTTTTTAAAACTTAAATTCTTTACAAAATCCATTGCGTAGACGATTCAAGATACGCGTTTAAATAAAACTTATACTCAATTCAAGACGAATATAAATGATAAAATTTTAGTTTACTCTAAAATAAATCTTGAAAGCGACGAAATTTATAGGGGTTATAATAGAAATATGTAAAGGGCTAATGTTGTAGATTTGACGAAAAACGAGGGTGACGGTTGTCACATCCAAGCACACCCCATACAGGTGGTCACCGACCAACCCATCAAGAGTGTGCTTGAAAGGCCTGAAACCTCGGGACGATTGGCTAAATTGGCTGTCGAATTAGGTGAACACAAAATCACCTGCGTTCCGAGAAAAGCAGTAAAGGCACAAATCCTTGCAGATTTCATTGCAGAAATTCCAAAGGTTGAAATGACTGAAGTTAACATTGCAATCGACGAACCCCTTGATCCAGAAGCCTGGAAGCTTTACAGTGATGGAGCTTCCAGCATTGAAGGATCAGGAGCCGGTCTTGTTCTAATCAACCCCGAAGGGTTAGAATTCACTTATGCCCTTCGTCTGGAATTTCAGACAACCAACAACGAAGCAGAATATGAAGCCCTGATCGCAGGATTAAAGCTTGCAAGAAAGATGACTGTCCAAAAGCTTCAAGTGTTCATCGATTCACTCCTGGTCTCCAACCAATTGAATGATAGCTACATAGCCAAGGAACCCAACATGAAGAAATATAGAGAAAAAAACAAAGGAAATCATGAACACCTTCCAGCTTTGCAACATCAAATAGGTTCCACGATCACAGAACAAGAAAGTTGATGCTCTTAGCAAGCTTGTTTCGTTGAATTTTGCTCATCTCACTAAGAAAGTGCTGGTTGAAGTGATCAAACACCCTTCCATATCTGAAATTGAAGTGCAAGATGTAATCACTGAAAATGGATCAAATTGGATGACTCCATTCATAACATTCCTGAAAAATGGTGAACTACCTCAAGACCATACTGAAGCCGAAAGAGTCCGAATCAAATCAAAGCAATATGTCATCCGAGAAGATATACTCCACAAAAAAAGGTATTTGACACCATTGCTTCGATGAGTTGGACCCGAACAAAGCAAGTATCTAATCAAAGAGGTGCATGAAGGCATATGTGAAGCTCATTGTGGTCCGAGATCGGTGCTAGCAAAGCTTATGAATCTGGGCTACTTTTGGCCAACAATGCACCGAGATGCCACCGAACAACTAAAGAAGTGTGAAGCTTGTCAAATCCACGCCCCCCGTGCCTAAAAGCCCGAAGCATGATTTGGTTCCCATCAGTTCAGCATGGCCATTCTACAAATGGGGAATGGATATTGTTGGCCCTTTCCCACCTGCCAAATGAGGGGTCAAATTCCTGTTTGTAGCCGTAGATTACTTCACAAAATGGCCAGAAGTAAAGCCTTTGGGAAAAATATCCGGGAAACAAATCATTGAGTTCATATGGGAGAATATCATATGTCGATATGGCCTTCCCGGGGTATTGGTTACGGATAATGGAAAGCAATTTGCAGAGAAATCCTTCAGCTCATGGTGCAAGGAATATAGGATAACACAAGTCTTTAGCTCGGTGGCATACCCCAATCGAACGGCCAAGTTGAAAGGATGAATCGAAGTGTGGTTGAAGGGATCAAGACAAGGTTGGGCAGACAAGGTGGAAAATGGCTTGACAAGCTCCCAAGCGTCTTATGGGCCTTCCGAACAACTGAAAAAACAAGTAACAAGAAAACACCTTACAGCCTCACCTTTGGTTCAGAAGTAGTGATCCCTACCGAAATTGGAGTTACCACACCTCGAACACTCCATATAGATGTCAAGGCCAACGAAAAAGAAGCATTGCTCAACATAGAACTCCTTGAAGAAGCAAGAGACATAGCAGCTATCAAAGAAGCTCGGTACAAGCAAAAAATGGAATCCTACTATAACGCCCGAGTGAAACATGAACGCTTCAAACCCGGAGATCTAGTGGTGAGAAACAATGAAGCAAGTAAGAAGGAGAACCAAGGAAAGTTGGGACCAAAATGGGAAGGTCCCTACATAATCCTCGAAGCCCACAAGGGAGGATCATACAAACATGCCAGCATGGAAGGCAAGAAGCTCCCAAGGCACTGGAATGGTAAGAACCTTAAAAGGTTCTTTGTTTAAGCTTTCAAAGAAATGTTGTTTTCTCCCTACTACATGATGTAATGATGACATGATACATCAATGAATGGATCAGTAGATCCTCTTTTGAAAATTTGTCTTCCTATCCTATTTTCAGGTTGAGAACCTTGCAAAAAAACTCCATGGCATGGGCCATGTAAGGGGATGAGCTCCCAAGCCATTTCGCTCAATAGGTTCAAGGGTTGAAAGAACCTATATAAGGGATGAGTTCCTAAATCAATCCAACTCCATGAGATACACAAAGTACTTCTTTATATATCTCATAGACAGGCTTGAACAGCCTACACCAACTGTTCCTTAAGTTTAAAACAAACTTACGAAAATCCATAAAACACTAAGTAGTGTATATAGGATAGATGGTGACTTGTTTGCCTAGACTACCTTAAGGATGAATAACTGCAACATTCAACCTTTTAAGGTGCTACCGCTAAAACTTTTTCCAAACATTAACAAAGACAAACAAATTAAAACCATCATAACAAAAAATGAAACAACGAAAGCTGAACAAACAAGAAAACCTAAACAACCATAAGGGCTTGGCATTAAACATAAAGGCTTTAGCAAGCCAAACTACCACACATATTGTTCATAAGGATTTACAAAGCCCACAACCATACAGGAACCTACAAAGTTCCATCAAAAGAAACACTGTTCGAAACCACGACATAAGTTAATTGTTTACAACCATTTTGCTAAGATAGCTACGAATAAAGGAGCAGAAAGAAGTCTAAGCAATACCACCTGACCCAGAAGGCTTCGAGACTTCATCCTCTTCAGTTTCCTTCACCAACTTTGCCTTCTTAGACTTTTTCCCTTCTTCGGTAACTTCTCAGCATGTCCACCAACCTCTGAGGCTTCAACGCTTGCATCCTTCAACACACCTTCATCCACATCCAAAGTCTCCTCACTATCTCCAAAATGAGCCCTCTTCTTGGAGAAAGCTTCAAACACCGTAGCACAAACAGCCTCATTCAATCCTTCAGGCTTTAGTTGCTTCAACTCCTGTAAAGGTTTCCCATATAAAGAAGAAACTTGGGAAACGTAGGGGTAAGTTGAATGCTCCATCTTTAAGATTGTTTCCTTGAAAACTTCCATAGAGTTAGGCTGAAACAAAGGAGACTCTTCTATAACTTGACCTGATTCATGGGCCTTGAAACCAGCAACGAAGCCTGCATGTTTACCATGAATAAGCAGCTTGGTGTATACTTCCCCAAGAGCAGAATTAAACTCGGCTGAGTGAAGCAAATAAGTGACAACTTGCTGAAAACCCTCTTCGATCAGCCACTTGTTATCATCTAAAGCACTAGCAAGAGAAGCCTCCAACCTCTTTTTATCAGCTTCAAAAACCTTTTTCTCTACGTTAAGTGCCACACGATCAGCCTCAACCTGTAGCCTAGCAGCTTCATGCTTGGCAGTTTCTGCTTCATGCCCCTTCTTCAACTCATCAATCAGACCAATAAACGTCTTTTCCTTCTCGGCATACTCAGCAGCGTCCTTCTTCAGAGAAGCAAGGGATTGCTTCATTTCCCTCTTCTTCCTAGCAAAATCACCATACTCAACCATCATTTTCCTAAACCTGCTAACACCTTCAGGAAGCATAGCAGCCAAGTTGCAAGTCCCCACCATCATTTTTGTCAGCAAAGCATCATCGTACAAACTTTCTAAACAAGCTTTAGCACCCAGAGTGGCAAGATGTGCCAACACATCCTCACAGATAGAAGAAGACTTGAAGGTGTCACTAGGCTTCACATTCCAACTTGGGATGTACATCCCTTCACCTTCCAAGCTTGTTGAACCTTCAACGGTTTTCAACACAGCAACCTTGGTAGCCACCTTCTTACCCTTACTTTTCTTCCCAACCACATCAGCAACAACAATCTCAAGATCTTGATCCTTCTCCTCCCCCGAATCTTCTATCTCATCACTAATAGCTACCGCCTCCGACACATCAGCAGGCTTTGCAGCCTTCAACAAACGTTGGCTAGACCTCCTGGTTGAAGCCTTCGAAGATGTAGCCTTAGAAAAACTCTTAACGTTTGGAACAACAACATAGTTGGTTCCATCATACCTCCCCTTCTCATATTTTGTCAATGCATCCTCACCCTCAACAGCTTCAGCATCCTTAAAAACTACCTCGGAAGCATCATCTCCCTTGATAAAATCCAGTGCCAACATGACTAAAAAGCAAATAGCAAGGAAAACAAACAACATAAGCAACATACAAGGATAAACTAATACAAAACAAAAGCAAAAACATGAGAATACCTTGATCACCCTTCATCAACACAGGGTCTCTACCCTGTTTATCCCATCGGGTACTAAGCCCAGATAAAACCAAAAAAGGCTCGCCAAAAGGACGAAGCCTTGAAGGACATGCTCGAATAGCTTTAAGGAAGTTCTCATCTAAGTCAGACTCTGCTGGTTCCATTTCATTCAGAATAGCCTCGGGATGTCTCCACACAGGCTTGAAAGGAAGAATGGATTCAGAAACCCAGAAAAATCTTGCTTTCCATGCACCAACAGTAGTCACATGCGAAGAAATTAAATTGGTTTCAACAGAAGACCCTTCAAAAGTGTACCAATCGCCATTTTTGGCTAAACGGAAAAAACGCCTAAACATGAGAAGGGTCGGATCATAACCAAGATCTCTACATAAGATTTCAAAGTGTAATACACGACTAACACCATGAGGATGAATCTGACCCGGTGAAACCCTATAACACTCAAGCACATTTAGTAAGAAGATAGAAAACGGATGGCGAAGATTAGAAAATTCGAAGTGGCGACAGTACAGAGCAACTGAACCACTAGGACATCGAAAAATTGGGTCTGTAAGACCAGGAGCAACAGGATTGAAGGACAGATCAATGTCCCATTCCAAGCAAAACGCTTCAACTTCCTCTTGTGTAAGGGAAGAAAAAGTTACAGACATGTCCTTCTTTGCACCCATGATGCTTCGACGGATGATCAGAGCAAGAAAATTAAAGAAGAAACTAACCTGATTGTTGCAAAGTGGAAACCCTAGAAAATTTGGGAGAAATCGTCGAAGAAGAAAGAGTAAAGTGTGATAAAATCTATCGTTGAAAAGAGTTAAAACCACTCTTTTAAACCGTCATAAATAAAAAATTAATACAAAATAATCATGCTTTGCATTAAAACATAGCCTGAACGCCTGACACTTGTCACATCAGCTGTCAAATCGAAATTCAAATCCAGAGAAAAGTAACCGCCCAAGCAAACTATAAACCCTCGAACCTTTCAAGCAACCATAATGACTAGCAAACAGTCAGAAGCCTTCTAGCTACGCCACAAAGACTCTTGACTTGGGGGCTGATGACGTGGGTAGCCTAAAGAAAAACAGAATAACAAATATCACAAAACTATGCTTAAAGGGTTGAAAGCTACAAAGGTTCAAGGGACGGAGGAGCACAGATCCAAAGATGACCTGTCTTGTCATCCTTTTCCTCGGTCAACACAAACAGCTGTCGTGTATAGACATTGCATCGCTCGGACCGCAGGTCCAAAGCCACCCTTGGCTTAAAGTGGCATGTCCTCTAATTGCAACACATTTCAAGATAATATCCCTTCTAAAAGAAGAAGATCCTTCCTCTATAAATCAGAGGTCCATTCCACAGATCTGGACACCTGATTATTCTTTCTTACACTTCATCGTCTATTCTTTTTTTTTCTTCACACGTGAGGAAAATCTCTCCATCACACTAACACACCATTCGAATTTAGAACAACTGTGACACCCGTCATATTTGACTTAACATATTTAAACTTATAAGTCTACCTTAGCGGGAAACGTTTTACTTACGTACTTAACTGGGTTAGGTGAGTCGGGATTTTCTTACGTATTGTCCAGGGTTCAATGATCTGGAGGATCATTGGTGTCTTTTACATACACACGAGTCTTGAGTTTCGTTGTTGGTGAATTACATAAACTAGATTAAGTGTTATGCGTAGATTGATTCTTATGTGGTGGATTATATGCAAATACGTGTTTAAATGATGTTTAGATGATTGTTCATGCTTATATATGTTAAACATATATTAGGATTACATGTTCATGTGTTAAGATGCGTTAAATGTGTTAAACACGACAAACTGGAAAATCTGGAAAAAGGCATTTCCTGGTTCGACCGTTCGAAGGGTCGAACCTGGCCCTCATCCTGTTGAAGATTTCCCTTCGACCAAATACCAGCTACATTCGACCCATGAAAAGGGTCGAACCTGGCCATCTGTTTTAAAGAAACTACATTCGACCACTTAACTCCACGTTCGCCCTCAGGTAGGGGTCGAACCTGGACATACTATAAATACCATCCTTAGACATTTTTCACCATTTCACAAACCCTAAACGCCTCTAAACACTCTCTTTCGACTTTTATCATTGGGGAAGGAGTTTTTGCGCTTGTTTTTCATAATCCAAATCTCTAAATCATTACAAGTGAAGATCTAAGGTGTGTTCGTCATTCTAAATCATTTTTGAGCAATTTTAATTCATTTTTATAAAACCCCAAAGTTCCAGATCTGATCTAAGATGACTTTTATGAATAATAACCTATCTAAAGCCTTTCTAAACAAAACCTTATCATAAAACATGAGTTTTCTTATGTATTAACATATGTTAATGATTCTTCATAGTTATGGTATGTGATTAATTGATGTCGTATGATATATGGATGATGTAGAGATGTTCTAGGATGGTTATAACTGATGAAGTTTTGATTATCTAGGTCACAAAGTATGGTATGTTGATGTTAAGGCTAATTTGGGGATTTTGATGGATTTGGGGATTGATGCATGATGTTGTTAGGGATAATATGATTAGGGGTTTTGATCTAATTGATAATCTGAGTATGATGATGTGTTTATTAGGCGATTTGACAAAAGTTTCCTAATTGGGTAAAGTTTCCATGCATGATGTGACATCTTCATAATATTGCCATTTTAGGTAAACTTTAAAACGGGCTGAGTAGGGAGTAAAATTAGTAGGGTTTTGTGGGGATATGTTATTCATACTTGACTGCTGTGTTTCATGATGTTTCGTGATGTTTTCGGACTTTTTTGAAGCGTTTTTGGGAAAACTCATCTACCAAGGTCGAACCTGGGCACCTTCGACCAGTCGTGGGGTCGAAGGTGGACCTCCAGGGTCGAACCTGGCAGTCTGGTGGTCGAATCTGTGTTAATTGGTCGAACGTGGCTCAGAATAGGTCGAACATGGCTCAAAAAGGGTCGAACGTGGAAAAGGGGCGAATGTGGAACTTGAAAAACCCTGGTTCGACCCTATGTAATCCAAAATGAGATTTTTGATGCAAACTAAGTATGTTATGCTTGAACCTTACTTGTAATCTATGTGTACTTGATTTGTTTGTGTAATGGGTCACCAACGGGATGCCGAGTCGGTCTAGTGTGTCGGTTAAACTGTCAAACACGTTTTCAAACTTACTTAGTCATGATCTGGACAATCGGGGACTAGTTAACCTTAGGGTTATTAGTCAAAACTCTTATACAAACTTTATTGATAGATCGCCGGTATTTGGGATTATCGATACTTGTCTTTATTCTTGTTTTGGGAACGCAAACTAAGGTGAGTGTCACAACCCCATTCTTTACTGTTTTCGGAACATTCTGGGGGGGGGGGGGGGAACATGCGGTAAAATTTTCTAACTTTTAGACCAACATATTACATTATATCACATGGATACTTAGTGACCTTTACTTCATCATTAAAGTCCTCTCATGTCTTAGTGAACCATCAATATGTGGGTACATAGCGGGGAAAGTGTGAATAGATCTATTGGGCGTGGCAACCCCCACTCGGGCCGACTGGAGGTCAGTGGCGGGTGCATATTTGTCATATATCTTACGGCACCGGATGATGAACCGGTGACGGGTTGAGGCATTCTTATTTTGTCAGCAGTGGTTCACGACACTATAGTATCATGTAACGATGTCTAGCTAGCATCAGGTATAGATGTAAGGATTGTTGGGTCTGGTTTACTTGTGACAAACTTTTGCAAACTTTATCTCTGTGACTCACCGGCACTTTATGTGTTGTCTAACTTCGCATGTTTTTTCAGATCGCTAAGGTAGCAAGGAGTCTTAGGCGCACTGGAGTCGCACTACGTCTGGTCTTGCATACATAAGCAAACCGGGTTGTGTTTGCATTCATACTTTAACATTGGTTTTGTAAACATTTATTTTTCTTCCGCTGTCGTTGTCTACTTTACTTTTAAACTTATAAACTGCGTGGTTGGTATTTCTACGTAAACTTTAATGCATATAGATGTCGTTTATTGTGACCGTTGACTTGGATCCTGGTATGTCACGCGTCTCGCGGTAAAACCTCGCAAGCGGAATTTGAGGGTGTGACAACAACATTTCTGGTCTTGAGTCATACTCAAACCAGAATTCTAATATTCAAGACAATATTATCTTGAACCTCCTTCTACGTTTTTGCAACGTAGGAGGATACCACGACCTGCGTTAGGCAGATCGAAACCCTTCCTTAGACCCGGAACTAGTGTTAGGCCCTTATTTGTTGTAGCAACACATATTTAAAAAATAATTTTATTTCTTAATTTCATATAAATTTCTTCCCGGTTTAGTGTCACACACGGATTCATAACACATCTTTTTTACTTCATGTTTGCTTTGGCATATTACGTATATCACATATAATCAATGATATTATGAGTATCTTTTTTACTTGACATTTTATCTTTCTTTTTTTTTTTTTTTAAACTCGTGTAGTACAAGAATAAGGATAGATTGAAGATATTAGTATTACTTATATCACATTTAATAAGGACGGATTAAAGATCTTAAGTATTGTTTACAAGGAAATTTTTGGAGGTTTATGAACAATTTATGTAACTTTTAATTTATATTTTTTATTTACATAATATAGAATGTATTAATTTAGACATTTTACGGTTCTAATATTTTGTTAGATACACACAATAGTATTATGGTAATGGGTTTTAGTTGAAAAAAGTTTCAATCATTCAATATCTTTCATTTCTTTAATCGTATTATATTGTTTTGTTATACAATGAGAACATTCAGCCACAACGCTTGCTACATGGTAAATTCATCAGTTATTTATTTATTTAATTTAATTTTTCATTTATACTCAACTTTATTATTTTATTACCGTGATGCATTCTTTAGCATTAGTAATTGTTTCGTTTTAAACACTTTGTTTTTAACTTGCTTGTGAATAATGCCACGTGATGATCAATAACGAGTTTTGGTTTGATATGATCAATTTAATTGTTTACGACAAACAGTTATATTGGTTAAGACTTTTAGCCCATTTTGCTTCCCACAATTGAATTCTTTGTTAAAACTATAAACTTCAATATATAGGGTTTTTTTAACGTATAATACGATCTTTATAGATTTTTTTTTTCATTTGACTTAGGCGTTTACCGTGTGTACACACAGGACTCTAACCTAGTATATATATATAGATATAGATTAATTATTATATTAAGTTGTTGATATTTAAAAACTCTACATGTTCCAATTCTTTGTAACTTATGTTTGATGAATTTAGAGATTGTATCAAAACCACCAAATCTACCTGTGTTGTTGCTTAGCATTCGGCTAATTGAATCAATCGATGGTTGCGTGTTAGGGAGATAACAGCCAGTGGCTTATTTTCTGCTGGTAGCTACATGAGTTTAAAAAAGTAGAGTCTGCAATCAAGTGTGTTTCAACATCATTTGAGTGATTATGAGTTGTTTGTAAGCTTTAAGCCATTCATCAAAGCTGCAGTAGTTTCGGGTTGGGCATCAAAGCCATACCCAAAAAAGTGTCAGAGAGCTTATAACTCATGGTCCCCTTGAGGCAGAGACTCATTAGCTTATGTGTATCCAGTATGATGCAACTTTAGAACTATTCCAGAACGTGATCTGTGAATGTAATGTTATGCCACTAGAAACTTAAGTTAGAAAATTTAAGCAATTTGAAATGTGCTTAAACCAAAGACCAAGGACACTCAAATTTGGTTCCGAACATAGCAAAATAAACGTAATTTGGTTTTAAACATGACAAGATAAACTTAATTTGGGTCCAAACATTATAAGGTACTTAACTTGTTTCTAAACATAACAAGATAAACTTTATTTGGTTCCAAGCATAAATATTAAATAAATAAATAAATAAACAGAAGCTAGTGAACAGGTGAAATTAATATGACCATTGCATTGCACCAGATGGATCAAAAAAATAGATAAGATTATGGCACCAACCAACCGCTGATTCTAGTGATCACTTACTTGCATGTATATGGGGAATCAATAACCTACAGTTTGCTTGCTAACAAGAGTCTGGATCAGCAGCTACATCACAACATTCCTCTCGCAGCACCTGTAATTATGTCATAAGGTTGGGTTTATCATTTATGCTCCCTCCTCATAGCAATGCATTAGTTATGCTGAATTGATGATCATATATAATATACAATAAACTTTGTAGATACCTCGGTCATGGTGGCTTTTGGAGAACCACTTAGCAAATAGTTTTTCACTTGAGTACACATCATAACTCTCTCGTGTTTGTGCCACAAGAAACAATACATTTTTGGAAGAATCTTCAAAGTCTCTAAGTTAGCAAGAGGAGAAGGTTGGTGTGAAATTAGTTCCACGGATGAATTCAGAAGCTGTAGAAAATTCTATTAGAGAAAACAAACTATATACATACATACAAATAATTCATGTGTAAGAGGTCAACTGTTGCATAGCATAGCATAGCATAGCATAGCAAGAAAGAAATATTTAAGTACGTTTATATGTTTTGCAGAGATCAAAAATGATGTTCACTGTTTATGTACCTGAATGGTTTCCATGCTTAGTGAAAGATGTTTAACATTGTGGAACTTCTGGAGCAGACTAATGATAGTAGAATCATCTGACGTGTTTAGAGCCATTAGATCGTAAAAAGAGAGTTGTGCTTTTTCCAAAGAATGGAGACCATCTGTTGAGAATATGGAAGGACAAAGACCTCTAAAAAGCAAGGAAGCAAGCTCAGGGGCATGAATCCGATACCCTCCAAAATATTTTAATATAGTTAGATTTTTCAGTTGAGGTGTAACAACATTGACAGTAAGTGCTCCTAAATTTCCGTTTTGAAGCGTGAGGTTAGAAAGTCGGGGATGAAAAATGGTTAAAACCTCTGATCCGGTCATGTTGCAGCAATTTAAGGTTAGGTTCTCCAAGTTGGGGCACATGGAGAGAAAAGCATCATCAAATGTGACATGTTGAAGATGCATCGTTGTTAAAGATGAAAACTCCCGTGTTGATGTGAGTTTGACCAGAGCATCACAACTCAAAGCGAGATGTTTGAGAATCTGAGAACCTGAAAGAGAAAGAGGGAATCCAGTAATCTTCTCAAAGACGCATGTAAAGGAGGACTTAACCACACATTTGATGTTCAGTTGTTGGACATCGAGGGTGAATGCCTGGTTGATAATCCTTTTGGCAACATCCTCGCCATCCTTTGCACTCAGATAAAGCTTGAAGGAAGACAACGGGAGTTGATTATTGCGACGAGACAGGACATGGGTAACAAAGTCGGACAGCTTGTCCAGGGTGGAGAAATCCTTGTTTGAGAAACCGAGATGGGGAATTGAAGTCCAGAGATACCTCCATCTGGGAGACAAAACACTAGTTCCAACAGCATCTTTTAAACCAACAAAACACAGGATTTTAAGGATAACATCATCTGGCAACATACTTAGCCTGTCCATATAGTCACCTGAAATTTTGTATATCACAACATATACTACTTCATAATAAACATTCAAAATTTTAATTTAATTATGTATGCGCACTAATAAAACCCTGCCTGAATCTCCAAATTCTTTCGAACAAACCCTAAAAACAACTCCATCAATTACAAATAACGCAAACGGGAATTGTGATATCTCTAAGGCTTTCCTACAAAAAAAAAATACCTTTTTTTTTTCAGCAAATGACGGAACAGATCGTTCATCCGCGCAGCGAATGCTGAGACTTTAGCCCGCCGGTTTGCAATGAATCCTAGAAAGAAAGGATGGACGGTTTTGTTTTTTTTTTTTGGGTGGAGGGGTGGATGGGATGGGATTTTGGCATTTACGAAATATTAAACTTTTAAATGTCTTAGGCTGGATGGATGGGGCAATCCGTGATGACGGTGACCATCATGAACACCATCTCGAATGACTCATGATAGCTGAAAAGGATCACACCTCGCGATGTACATTGCCAGCGTGATTTAGTCAAAAGTAGCCGTCGAGTGGCTGGCAATAGACGTCATATGACCGTTATTTAAAAAAAAGAATCAATTTTTACCATATTATATATACTAGGTGAGATCCCGTGTGGAAACACACGGGAGGATCAAAACCTGCTTTAAGCCCAACCAATAGACTGCCTGCACGTTAACCAACCCTTATCCGTCCTACGCTAACCATTGACACGTCGGCAGACCAAACCCTGCAAAACACTAACGTCTGTTCATTTCACAACATCAGTTAATAATACACTAACGCAATAGATCGTTTGTTACTAAACGGTTTGTAAGTCAACGTCTGTTTGTTTCGCAACTCTGTTCGTTACATCAATTCAACGGTTTCTTTCGAACAGTTGTTGCATTAACCACAGACTGACCGACACGTCAACAGTGCAAACTTCTACTGAAAGAACCGTTGTTTCGCAACGACTGTTTATATCTTTTAACACTGATCAGATGTTTAGTAACTGAAAGGTAACAACAAGGAAACAAAAACTCTACAGACGGATTAAAAACCTGTAGTCAATATGTAGCGATATATAAAAAACCATATCTAATCAACGTTAAACAAAACAAATATAATCAACTTTAAACATCAATATACATTATGAATTCCACCTTCATAACATCTGTTTATACGTATGAATATACATTAGGAATTAATAAACTTAATCTTCAATTCCTTTGAAGGTACAATTCCTTTTGTTCTTGAACTTTAAGCACTTTAGGCATATGAAACTCAATATGCGTATTAACTCATTGATATGCGATGGATGGTATCCACGCCTAGTTAAATGAATTGATAAACTTAAGCTTCAATTCCATTGAAGCTTCAAGCTGTGCGTGTAGATCTTTGAATCTTGACAAAAGTTCTACATCCTTAATACCGGACTCTGAATTGCACAACAACAACAAATCACGAACAACGGTTGAAGGCATTGACTTCAAAATCCACTGAACAACGTCTAGCTCAAGCGTGCCCGAGTGCAAACGGTCAAAACAAATCTTCAACTCCCTTGTAGTCTTCAAATCTTGATAGTATTGTTGTGTAATTTGATTAAGAACAAACTCCTTCATTTCATCTTCACGGTTAACACTTGGGGCTGCCATTAATACAATTGGTGAACACTGAAAATGTAAATGTTAATATATTACTAATTAAAATCGTTTATGATAAACTTTCGAATGTCTTTACTATTTTATAGACTGACAACGCGTGAAGATGAAAGGTCATACGGTAGAATATTTATTATACTTGGGTTAACGTGTGAAACATAAATGCACGAAGACTTTGGAAAACGAATAGACGAAAAAATTTATCTATAAATTCCACACAGTACATATTCTAAAATTCATCTACAAAAATGGCAAATAGATCATACTACCATTTTGCTGATACATTAGATGTTAAGTCTTTATCCAGCGCTTGGTCATTAACAGAAAAGAGAAAAGATGAAAATATTTGCAATGAAGTAGAGAGGATTGAGGAAAAAATTAAGGAACAATGCTGGGAAAACATTGCCCTGCTAGATATGGCCTTGCATGAACCAGCAAGTGCTTTAAGAGACAAGATAGAAGACTATTTGAAGCAACAACTACAAATCGAAAACAACATCAAAGAATCCTTGACGGAATTAAAAGAGGATCTTATAAGGGAGATACTGAAAAAGAAACAAAGGATTTTTGAAAATTTAATTAAGTAGTTTTACATAGTAGATATGATTATTATTATTATTATGTACGTTTTAAATTTAAATGTTAACCTCTGTTTATTAAAGACAGCATTATTTATCCCATCATCTGTTGTTTTGAGAACATCTGCTTATTACCATCTGTGTATATGTTGGAAACAATTACTTTAAGGTCTGTTTACTAAAAACCAAAAAAGGAAACAAAGCAACTGTTATACTCTGTTTGGTAAAAATCAAATTAAATAGTCAATCTAGTGTTTAAAATAAAAATTGTATGTTGTAAGGTCTGTTCCATTCAAAATGCCAGTTAAATGTACACACAAATTAAAGGTCTGTTGAGATAAAACATATCAAAACAAAAAAGAGGATGATCAAATTAAGAGGTAAATATATATATATATATATATATATAAAGTTGAAAGAAAAACCGTATTTAATAACGTCGTTCAAAAGACGCCGTTAAAATAGCAGAATTTTGAAACACTGTTTAAAAAACTGTTAATAACAGATGTAAATTCAAGTGTTTGGTTGAAACAGTTGTTGACTTAGACAGTTGCTACTAAAAACTATAACACCTTTACATTTTAAATGTTTGATTACTAAAGATCAATAATTTGTTGATTTTAACAGTAGACTATTTGATCAGTTTTATTATACTCAAATTTGTATTTAGAACAATAATTCTCTTTAATAAAGTCTCTGTCAAACACCTGTTATACGATTCAATGATTTGAGTGAAATATTTACTTTAAGAAAACAAATACAATATGGAAGAGTTATAAAAAAAAAAAGAAATACAAATATATTTAAAAAAAAATACTTCAATGACAATAGAATTACAATATGTGACTTTACAAAGTACATAAAAATACAACTTAAATAAAAATATATTTATAACAACCTAACAATAGAGAATGATATTTCTTGCCAGCATCATCGGAATATATTTAAATGTCATCCGGTTCTAAAAGCCCTAACGAATAAAATGATCATCCAGGTGTTAGTTGTAAGTGCATTATTCATGTATGTCCCTAGCTAGTGATCCAGTACTGAATGTTGGAGGTTCAGATAATCAGAAATCGACCAAGACTTTAACTGGAAGATACATTCGACCAGACGAAAGGTCGAATGTAGGTTGTCTTGGGTCGAATGTGGTTTAGTTGATAGGAGAAGGCTTCATTCGTCCATTTTAAAGGGGCGAATGTGGAAAACATCCACATTCGATCTCACGTTTAGGGCGAATGTGGAAAGCCTATATATAGGGAAAGTTAGTTATTTTGAAAAGTGAGTTATCATTTGAGCATTTTTCCCTAGAGTGTGTATGTGTGTTTTTCTCTGTATTAGGTCTAAGATTTCATTTGTAAACATCTTGATTTGATCTAATACAAAGATTAAAGTTATGAAAATTGCTCGGTGATTCGTTATCTGTTTTCATCACGATCTTTATCGTTTATTTCTGAATCATTTTGCACGATCGTTGGGGATTTCGCACCCTACGGTTGATATTCGTGAGATCACGGTTCGTGATTACGATCCTAAAACGAATTCTTAAGTGGTATCAGAGCTTAGGCTCGATTTCACGATTGCAAATTGATCTGAATTGATGAAAACAGATTAGAATTCTGATTTAAAGATCAAAACCCAAGAAATTTTGAAGCTTTTCATAAAAACATGGTTTTTGATTGAATTGGAGTTGAATTTGATGTTATTTTCCCAAATTCTTTCACAAATGTTTGTCTAAATTCAAATCCGCATAAAACCTATCAAATTTCATTACATTTGGTGAAAATTTTGTCAAAAACAGATCAGATTCGTGTTCTTGAGGTTGAAGATGATGAACAGACCTGGAACGGTCGAATGTGAGATTTGAGGGTCGAACGTAGCCTTATTTGGTCGAACGTGGAGTGTTAGTTGGTCGAACCTAGAAAGTATTAGTGTGATTTTGTTCATTCGACCTTATTGGGTACATTCGACCAATCGAGTGGTCGAACGTGGGTTTAAACGGTCGAAAGTGAACTGAGTTTGTTATTTTCTACATTCGAACTTTATCAAACGGTCGAACGTGGACTAATTTTCACATTCGACCACACGACATTTGAAAAGGCTTCAATCCGGGCACAACGCCGCCAGCTCGTTGTGTCTAGCTGTATAAGCTTCAATCTCAGACCCCACCATCTTGTGATTCCAAACCTCATGCTCGAGCTTCTGGATCTCATCCCTCGGGCAGTACTCGCTTTTCAAAAGCTGCACGAATTCTGGCCAGGGCATAGCATGGGCTTCCCCGATACCCATGGTCTGGGTGGTGGAGTTCCACCAAGTAAAGGCTTGACCCTCAAGGGTCGCAGAAGCATACTTCACGCGGTCGCCCGTCGGGCAACTGCACATAGAAAACACTGATTCAACTTTCTCCAGCCATCGGAGCAGTCCCACTGCCCCCTTCAGTTCCACTAAAGTTGTGGGGTTTGCAATCCATAAACTTCTTGTAAAAGCACTGGGATGGAGGGGGATTGACAGCACCACCTGGTACAGACACACAGGTGAATAACAAGAAAAGGTACAGTACCCTGGAACAAGGTAGAATAGGTGGAAATTGACGTACCACCCATAGCATTGTGAGCAGCTTGGAATGCAGCCAAGGCTATGTTCACGTGCTGCTGCATCAGATTGTCCAACTCCGCTTGGGTCATATTAACGTTTCCACGGCCACCGCCGCCACCACGGCCGCCTCTGCGACCTCCACGAGCTCCTGACATCTTCTGTTACAACATGAAACAAAAGACTTAGGCTTGCCCGTGGTATAACCCATTAGGAATTTCAAGAAACTAGACCGAGTCCAGTTCGGGTCTATCCGTCCAAACACAAAGTCCACTAGGGTTCCCATGCATCCCAGTTTATGATCTCGTGTGCACCCGACATGATAAACTGTTCTACATGGTCCTCCAGGCGTGCTTTAAGTTTGAAGTTCAAGTCACCGAACACTAGCACCCAATCATGGTATTATCATAAGTATAAGTATAAGATAGTATGCATAAGAACGAGCGTGTCCATTGGGGCATAAAAGGGAGATGTCCGAATCCCTGGACAGATCTCAAGAGTATGCCGAAGCTACCCCAATGTACACCGCCGTCAAGAGGGTTCAATAGTATATTGTTCGCCGTCGAATCATGGTAAGGATGGGTTAAGGAACAAAATGACAAAGGGTAAACAGATGATGTAGCGTAGAAGATGATGACACCGACACCCCGACAAGTTATAATGTTACCCACATGTTAAGACTCGACCATCTGTGACCGTCTAGTGTGTGTGACTCGGTTATAGACTAGACTCTACATGTAGTCCTAGTTTACTATAACCGTTGGCTCTGATACCAATCTGTCACACCCTCAAATTCCACGTGTGGGGTTTTACCGCGAGGCGTGACACACCAGGATCCCAATCAACGATCACAATAAACAAACAACAAACATGCATTCATATATATATATATATATATATATTTTGAAACCAAAACATCATGCTTTGAGCCGTAAACCAGCAGCGGAAGCATTTCTTGTTTACAACCAAAAGACATATTATAGTTTACAAAACATTGTTTAATATGCTTCAAAATTCTAGACGCTGTGCAAGACTCCATGCGCCTAGTCCATTAACTGCTACCTTAGCGACCCGAAAAAACATGCCAAAAATGTCAACATATAATGCTGGTGAGTTCACAGGTTTTCTTTTATAAAAGAGTTGTTATAAGTTTGAAAAGATCATTCCCGTTACTACTAGGTTATAAGAACGTTAGCTAGACGTTAAGTGTTTTTACTACTACGGTTGGGAACCCATTACTAAATGTGTGTAAGTAGTTGAATCATGCCCAAACGACTTGGCTATTACCGATGCCTCGGTGAGCCCGTGAAAAGAGACAATATGCACCCGCCCGGCCCCGCCATCGAATGGGGTTTGTGAGGCCCAATAGATCTATCCACATTTACCCCGTTGTGCGATCCGCACATTCATGGTTTCCCCCTGGGACTTTCCATAAAAGCCGTATAGTATTGTAAAGTAACCATAGTATAACATGACCTTTAGTAAGTATGTATGTAGCATGTTTCTCCCCCGAAAGTAAAACAGTAAAAGTGGGGCTGTGACACTCACCTTGGATTGCGTTACTTGAAAACAGTTAAGTAATTATGCTATGATAGCCCCAGATAGCGGCGACCTATCATAAGATGTGTATAAGTATCCGGACTAATAACCCGCAGGTTATCTAGTCACCGAATGTCCAGACCATAACCATAAACGTTTGAAAACACCTTTGACTATTAAACCGACCATACCAGACAAGACTTAACATCCCATTGGTGACCCGACATCTCACGTGTTAGCCGAATACAAGACATCATGCAACATATGCAATTATACACTTAATACGCACAAGAGTTCACCTAGTCTAGCATAATGTCTAATTAACGCATAAACAAGTCCGAACACGTGTTACTAAGTCATTGGGTGTATCCCGGGGTTCCTATCATGTTCCTAGGTGTCAAATCATGTTCCGGGATGTCAAAATACGCTTACGACAGCAGTACACGCGATTAAGAAACTAACATGCAATTAGGAAAAGTCAACTGGTGAGTAGGGGAAAGTCAACAGGCGAGTAGGGGCTAATCGCCTGATACATCAGGCGATTAGGCTGTAATCGCCTGATGTATCAGGCGATTAGAGCCCTATTCGCCCCTAGTGCTGTTGTCACGCATTTTCGCGTGTTAAACCCTCCAAATCAGATCCGAAACTTGTAAAAACACCCAATATCAAACCTAAACCATTTACCAACCCATTCCAAGCAAAAACACCCAATTTATCTCTGCTCTAACGACCTCGGTGCGATTATTTCCAAAAATGGCAAAGTACTAGGTTTCATTAACTATGAAATCTTTCCTTAAATGGTAAAGACCAGATTACACCTCCTACAACTTGCAATTCATCATCTCTATGTTATAATATCATTCTAGTGTGATTCCTAACAACAAACAAGCAATGAATCATATCATAACATCCTAATTCTTCAAGAATCACCCAAATGGGTCAAAATGCATACTTTCATCAAAACACCATAACAATAGCTCAAATCCTTAGATAATCATCCTAATAACTCCTACACATCATAAGTACATCAATTTTATAGAAACATTCATGTTATAATCACCAAAAATCATCATATGCATAAATACTTCACATATAGCAAGTATTATGGTGTAGACTTGTTTTAGAACTCATTTTAAAGGTTTTTAAAGACATATACTTAGCAAAACAAGGTCTGGACTTTTAGGGAACCAAAACAATAACATTACAAAGGTTTGGGATGAAGAACACACCTTGGATTTTATCAAAGAAAGGTGTGTTAGCTTGGAAATGGTGAGTTTTGAAGCAAAACAAGTTCCAGAAGTGTTTTGAGATGTGTGGGAGGCTTAGGATCTGTTAGGGTTGCACTAAGGGTGTTTGGGGAGTCAAGGGTTGTATTTATAGGTGTTTTGACTCGTGCATAGAAGATCAGGCGAGTAGGAGAGCTGATCAGGCAATTAGAAGCCCTAATCACTTATATACTGGCGATTAGAAGCTCTAATCGCCCATAATCCTCCCAATCGCCTATAATAATGGCGATTAGGCAACCCCCTGGGTTCCTAATCGCCTACAGCACTCCTGGTTGGGTTTTTGGCGCGTTAAACACTATTTTAACGTATGTAAACACGTATTCACATACCGATAAGTCACATAATGATTACAAACATATAATGCATGATAACTAACACGTTTACGTCCGTTCACCAATTCCCGGTACTCGAGACTTGCGTGTGTGCGTTAAACCTGCTGATTCCACGAATCACCAATCCTTGTACCCATGGTTATGGACCGACTCCCGATGATCCCGCGGATCATCATAACGACTCCCGATGATTCCCCAGAATCATCGTAACGACTCGACTGACCCAGTTAAGTACGTAATATGCATGACTCGCTAAGGTAGACTTACTAGTTTAGTCAATGTTACTAACCTGAGTTTGCCGGGTGTCACAATAGCCATCAAAAAGTATGACACACTTTTTGTGATCCAAAAGCATAAAGCATAAAGAAGCATAAAAACACATCACATAGCAACAAACTCAATCAATCAACCAAACTATGATCCAAATAATTAACAAACAACAACAACAACAATAATAATAATAACTAGTGTGATACATGGAGTGCGCGTTGCGCACATTATGACTCGGTTATTACGAAAACGCTAAGAAGCTATTATCAACAAAAGTAACCAACACATACTGAAATTGAACGACAACGACACATTTGTTTCGGACCAAAACTGGCTGACCCAAATATCCTGGCCCAAAAACCGCATAACATACAAATTTTGCCTTCTTTTTTTATGAGAAGTTAATGTTTTGATATATAATCTATTTACTATTAGCATAAAGTTTTTCATAAAATATTATGTGTTGATAACGTTCATGAATAATGTTTAGTTCAACTGATTTATTTGAGGTATAACTTTAGTAGATGATGGAACTTTGAAAGAATAATAATCATTGGTTTTTCTAAGGCTTGGCTTATCCACAGTTAAAATTTCACATTTTCACCAACAATATCGTAATTTTTTAAATCGATACATCCATCCATTCATTTTAAAAGACCCAACATTTAAAACTGTGGGCAGCCCTCTTAATTAGTCTCTCTCTCTCTCTCTCTCACTCTGCAATCACCTTCAAGAAATCGAAGACAGCACCACTCTATCTATCTTGTCTTTCTACATCGTCTTTATTACCGGGTTTTCAAGCGGCAGTGGCCCTCGGAGGGGTAGGGCTGTGTACGTATGGTGGAGACAACCAACCGATGACCAGAAAAAGTGATGATGTCAGTCACCTGGATTCCAGCTGAAGTCGTGATGACGATGATGAACGTATGACAGCAAGCCAATGAGGCGGGTCGTTAGAGAACAGATGACAACACGATGGTTTCTGGCGACGTACGGCGGATCGGTACGACAGTGATTGTTATGGTTTTGGCGATGGAGCAGGGGCCGTGAGGTCTGGTGAATGGGGTTTTGATGGAGCACGGGGATTTGATGACGACGACGGTGATGGTTGAGAGCAGGTGGCCGGATCTGTATTCACGTCATCGGATCTTGGGGATGCCATGGGTTTTATACGGAGGAGAGCAGAAACGCGCTAGGCGGACGAAGCTGAGGATGGCCCACGGTCCGCGGACGGAGGTGAAGCCGGCGCACAGTAGACATGGTCAGAGGTAGATTTGGAGGCGGGGCAGATAGGAATGTCGGTGGAGCCTGGTGGCTCATCGGTAGATAGGGAGAAACACTTTACGGTGGGAATTGATGGCTGCGAATCTCATCGGTAGAGAGTGAATTGAGCAGGTATCTTGAGGAAGCAAGTGGCAAGAAGAAACCATAAAAAGGTTGTATAAGAAGCTTTGAGGTAGAGAAAATTACCAAATGGTCCTTGAGTACTATTCATGGACGTTCCTTTTTCAGTATATAATAATAATAATAATAATAATAATAATAATAATAAAAGACCAATGAAGAACAGAAAACTGACTAGTGATTGCAAGAATTATAGGCTTAACCATCTGACCCTTGCCAATTTTGACTGGTTTCCCCCAAATTCCTTGACTTTTCGCCACCCGAATCGATAACACAACCTTCTGTCTACCTTCCTCCATTGCAGTTTCATAGGCTCGCCGGAGTTCAGCATCGTCTAACTTTCCCATGATATTAGAAACAAAACTAAAAAAACAAAAAAGATATTATTACATTCAGAATGTTTAAACGCAAGTAATAATATCAACTGTTTACATTTAGACGCAAGTACTATCAACCCAGCAAAAAAATATTTTTTTTTAAAGTATAGCAATATGGTATGCAAATGAAAGAGGATAAAATGCTTGTTTTTATGGTGTGTTTTTTTTAATAATGTCGTATGAAAAAGTTATGCACGTTAAAAAAATGAGTGTGGAACTCAACCATTGTGTGTTATACCTATTTTGCCATTCTCCTCATTTTTTAGAAACTCAACGTATACTTTTCCCCTTTCAATCTCATCCATTGATTTATTTTGATCAAAGGACCAAAATACTTCTTACACTTTGTACGTTAAACTACTTTGTACTTTAAACTTTCTCCTATTTCATATGTAAAATTAATATGTCATATTAGATTTCTCAACCCCGGTATACTCCCGGGGTATGATCTAGTTTTTATATACATATATTGACGACTCTATATGTTAACAACTAGTGTGTGACCCCCGCATTGCGGGGCGGTAAACGACGGGAAAAATGAAGGAAATCGTTAAACAAAAGGTGAAATTATACCGTAACTTGACATAAAACATATACAAAGTAAAATATAAACTTATATGTATCGTGTGTTAAAGTTAAACCGACTAAAAGCAAAAATGGTGTTGTAAATTAAATCAAATCACCTCGCCCTCAAATGCTCAATGTAACCAGATCCAAACCTCACTATGAGTCTCGATGAACACCTCAATTTTATTAAAATAAAAAAAAAACATATCTTCTTATAAAAGGGGTATTTGAAGAGAAATTGAGCCACTTCACTCTCTTTTTCCTCTCTATCTACAATTCTCTGTTTTATCTAGAACAACCCCAATGTAACACCCCAACCGATGGCGGAAACATCGGGATATCACGTATTGACGATTGTTTCAGTAGCACATGGTATATATTGAAATTTTAAATAATTTATTCATAACATAAATATCAAATAAAGCAAATAACTTCAAAAAAACTTCATAGTATTTCCTCATGCATACTCTAAGCCTCAGCTTCATTGTTACCTGAAACATGTTAATTTTGAAAATATTTTTGGGTCAACAAAAGTTGGTGAGAATTACATAGGTTTTGATAATCGAATAAAGCTTGTACAATTCAAGTGTCATGGCAAGTCTAGTCCATATGTGAAAACATACTAGCAGGTAAATCGAGTGCATAATCAACCCTTGTGACTAGAATATTGTGGTCCATTCCATACGCTCATGGTTCACTCGATTATGTTATGCAATAACAATCACCCACACTACCTATGTAGGAGGTACGTATCCGGGTGGGATTGTCAGTCCAATAGATCTATCATTGTATACCGTCGGCTGATCAATGTTAATGATTATGCTAGAATATTGTGCTTACCCTAGTCATGTTTAAGACATAATGCAACATAGAAAAACACATAGACACTTTATGATTGAATTGTATATAGAATGTTGTAACATGTTTCACCCAAAAAATAGTGAAATAGAAAAGGGGCTATGTAAAACTCACCTTAGCAAAATGTTATGTCTCGTGAAAATAGAATAAGTGTAGCCCAACGATGCCAAGTATTACCCTATAATTAAGGTAATAAATATGTCTAAGTCTTTCTATTCTACAAATATGTTCTAGGGTTTCGAATTTGGGGATATGTATTCGTTTGATTATTAATTAAATTGTTTAATAAATAAAAGAAATTCGATAAATAAATAAACAAAAGTCTTTTTGTAGACTTTAAATTAAAGGTGGTCACATTATAAGGTTTTAAGTATAAAAATAATTTTTATAAAATAATTTTCTTAAAAATAGAATATTTAGTCTATTTATTTCTATTTTGCCAAAATATAACTTTAATATCTAAAAATATTAAAATTAAAGAATTTTTAAATTAAAATTTGTATTTCTGTTCTAAATGGACAGAAATAATTTATATAAAATTTTGGTGCAAAAATATTGAAAAATGAATTTATTATGATTTATTTATGATTAAAAATAACAAAAATTGATTAAAAATATTAAATAAATGATTTTTCGAAAATAAAAATCATTTCAGAAGTGTTTAATGTTTTATAAACTCAGAATAATTTTGTGGAAATTTATACAATCGTTTTGATATTTTTATAGAATTTTATAATTATAATGGAATAAACTTGAAATATTTATTATATATAATAAATAAATAATTTTTGGAAAACTAAAAATTGTATGTTAAACTTTTCTATTAGAATATCATAAAATAATTTTTGTAGAATTTATAAAGAAGTTTTAGTATTTTAAAACCATTTTTAAAAATAATAGAGAATATATAAGTAATAAAGGTGTTTTAAAAAAAAGAGTTGCGTATGCTATGGCTCGAACCCGGGTCTGAGACCGGGTGGAGTTTTATCACAAGCCCAGCCATCAACTGGGCTGGACCCTGAGAACGAATATTTTTGGTTTGAAAATAATTATATGGTTAACAAATCTGTTTTATAATTAAATCAGAAAAAGAATCATCCCAGCGGGACTCGAACCTTGGCCCTCAGGCCGGTTCGCGTTTTAGGCACAAGAGTCACACCAACTGATCTGTTGATCAGTTGGTGATGATTTTAGTTCATATATATATATGTATATATATATATATATATATATATATATATATATATATATATATATATATATATATATATATATATAGTGGTCTGCAGATGATTATCCCCAATTCAATAAGAACGAACCCTAGATTTTACAATAAGCAGATTTGAACAACAATAACCCGATTAAACATAGGGTTATTGTTGTTAAAGGGCCGATGATCAAAACCTAACAAAAATATTAAGACTTACAAAACGATTCACGCGATTATGAGCGGTCAAGCAAAAAATCAACACGCGAGCAAATGATGCTTGAAAAGATGTTTTTATCAGAAATTTTGAGAGGGGAAAGAGTAATTGGCGAGTGTAGATTGTAGTGAAGGCCTCAATTTATAGTATGGGGTTCGGGCGTTCGAAAATGGTAATGGTTGACTCGCTTTTAAACATTGACGCGTGATTGGGACTAAATTGGAATGAATTGATGGTGATTTGGGCGTGTATCAGACGCGAATTGTTAATATCAATCACTAATCTTGCCATTTCAAGGATTTCAACGCGTTTAGGAAGGCTAATTATGGTTAATTGTCTTCACAGTTGACTTTCCAAGTCAACTGTTAAGACTCTAAGTACATTATGTGAATAAAATGTGTGGAGGAATAATCAGTCATGCGGTGTAGATCAGATGGTAGACTGTTTGTGTATGGTTGACCCGGCCTAGGGCACGGGTTCGAATCCCGGCTCAGGCATTATTTTTTAAACAATTATTTATCTAATATAATAATAATATAAACTCATAGTATGGTACTAGGGGTCCAAATGTGTCACGAAACATTTTTAAAGGGCACGATAATGATAAAAAGTTCGATGTTTTATTAATAATCGTAACGTACATAAGATTTAATGCAAAATGTTACACCCAAGACTAAGAGGGTGTTTGGGATTGAGTTTGGAAATGTAAAAGTGCTTTTGGTCAAAAGTGCTTATTGGCTTATGACTTTTTGAAAAGGAGTTTTAAAAAAGTGTTTGGATTAGCTTTTGGGATGAAAAACGTCAAAAAGTCAATAGATTGTCATTTTTTAAGTGTTTCGCTTAACTTATTGTGAATATTGGTTGTATTGGTGGTAAATTTGTAATTTTTTTCCAAAAGTCAGGATTTCTAACTTTTCAAAAACAAGTTTTCTACCCTTAAAAGCCAAAAGTCAAAACAGAAAGTGCTTTTGGGTTACAGAGGTTGAATCACTCAGACCCCGACGATGGTGGGGATTGGTGGTGAAAACAGAGAGATTGTCCGTCTAGAGAGCTGATTTGTTGAGGGTTTTCACTGGAGATCGTGACGGTTAGAAGGTGGTGTTGTGGTCAGATGTTGCTGTTGTAGTTGTGGAGGTGGGAGGGTGGCTTAGAGGGTGTTTGGGATTGAGTTTCAAAACAACTTATTGACTTATTGGCTTTTCCAAGAAGCCAATAAGTCAATAAGTTGTTTGTGTAACCCAAAAGCACTTTCTGTTTTGACTTTTGACTTTTAAGGGTGGAAAACTTGTTTTTGAAAAGTTAGAAATTCTGGCATTTGGCTTTTGACTTTTGGAAAAAAAATTACAAATTTACCACCCATACAACCAATATTCACAATAACTTAAGTGAAACACTTAAGAAAATGATAATCTATTGACTTTTTGACGTTTCTCATCCCAAAAGCTAATCCAAACACTTTTTTTTTAAAACTCCTTTTTAAAAAGTCATAAGTCAATAAGCACTTTTACATTTCCAAACTCAATCCCAAACACCCTCTTATTTGCTACCAATGGAGAATTATGTCTCATCTTGAATTGAGGTGAGTTTATTTACACCAACAGAAACCATAAATTTCATACACAATAAAAGGGATATCATCGATTTTTAGATAGGAAATGTAGTTTGTTTTTCCGTTCTATCCTATTTGATCATTGATATTCGAACATTGTTCTCTTTCCTTTGTTCTAGTTCATGATCTGAACAAGTCGCACATACACCCTAGTACATGTTCCTCGACGCTGAGGGCATCCCCAAAGCGCGGGGGATTTTGTGACATTTCTAATTGGCTGTCTTGTATTTCTAATAAGTTGTTTAATCATTGGCATGTTGAATTATATACATAATGGGCTGGTTTAGATCGATCCTAACCGGATGATTATCAATGTTATCATCTTTTTCTGATTATCTATTTATACTATACCGACCGGATTAAATCAACAAATTAGAAATTCTAATGAAGTGACTAAGCGAGGGGTCTATATTTTATGGTTAATAGATATCTTTAGATCATGATTCTATTTAGACTATGATTCCATATTAGAAGAATGATCTCACTACTTCTTATATCCGCTTATCTTTCAGGAGTATATTTATGTACTTGCTCATGATCATGGTTTAAATGGATCGGTTTTGTGGGAAAATGCAGGTTATGACAATAAATCCAGTTTACTAATTGTGAAACGTTTAATCATTCGAATGTATCAACAGAATCATTTGATTCTTTCTGTTAATGATTCTAAACAAACTCCATTTTTGGGGCACAACAAGAATTTTTATTTGCAAGTCATGTCAGAGGTTTCTTCAACCATTATGGAAATTCCATTGTCTCTGCGATTAATATCTTCCCTAGAAAGGAAAGGGATAGTGAAATCCGATAATTTATGATCATCTTCTGTAACTCTCTCCCCAATATCCATTGTATTGTTTTCATCATCTCTCGCCGTGACGCTGATTTTCCATCACCGCTCCCGTCACTCCTCGCCTACGTGACCAAGGGTTTTAGGTGACCACCGCAACAATGGAGCCAACTGTTGGTTACCATCAGCTAATATACGTTAGTTGCCGATTCCGGTAACGACATAGCTCTCTGGCGACGGCAGAGGTCCTAATGTTCCAGCCGCCTGCCACCACACAACATCGACTCACCCACTCTCTGTCTCTTTGTCCCAACTCCCAACACAAATCGACGTCGATTTCAGTCACGTATCCGTAGATCTGGGGTTTGACTCATGGGATTCGTCAACCGATGCGGTGGTTTCTAGATTAAAAAAAAAAAAAAAGAGGAGCCTAATGATGATGGTGGTTAGGTTTGTAGAGAGGAAATTAGAGAAAGCGACAGTGTAAAACTTTTAAAGGGAATCAAAATACCGAAAAAGCCTCGAAAGTAAGCATTCATACCCGAAGACAGCGTTGCTGTGTTTTCAGGTACATAATTAAAAAAGCCTGCTCGGCCATCTAATAGCGATGTGTCGTTGTGCCGCTGTGGTGTTATAAATGGGTCGGCTCCGCCGCTTGCGGTGTGTAGTGATGGTAGAGCTAACAACATGATGTATGAAAATGGGATTTTTGAATTTGTTTTTTTGGTAAAAGATCGTGAATTTGTTGTTGGGTTTAGGAACAGTTTAGGCTCTAAAATATGCTAATGTTATTGTCTGGACTGTTGGTGGTGGAATTAGGGTGTCAATTAACTCTACATTCACACTTTTAATGGATGGGAGGCTAATATTGTTTTATACCTTAGGTTTGAATAACAACGAACTTGTACTAACATAAACATATGCTTTGGTTAGTCTGATTTAGGGAACAATGGTTACTATTCTGTCAATCTTTAGTTATAGACCACTGTATATGCCATTGTGTATTTGTATGTAGAGTCTTTACTTAGGGAACAATGGGAACTTTAGTAGTTATTTTGCTCTGAATCGTTTTGTCTGACTTTTTTCCCTGGGCGAGTCTTATGCTAACGACTTATCAAATATCATTTACTTGATCTATGTCATGATCATCGTTTAATTTAGATCATTTTTATGTCCATACTTTGTTGCAGGTTCCTTCCAAATTCATCGTGTCGGCATATTCCTCTACAAACCGGTAAACTTATAATTTTTTCTGATCTCTTTTTCTTACTTTATTTCTTTTTATATACTTTTGTCTTGTACGTACTCTATAACGAATCTTGTGCTTATGTTCCTGCTGCTAATGAATGTTTTGCTTTCTTAAAAAACGTTGGCCACTAACATGTCTGGTAAACGCCAAAGAATAGGTAGCTCTTATGAACCAGGTGAAACCTCTCAAGCACCTCCTCGCCGTAGGATATCGCAACGGCTGCTTTCAATAATGTCATCTGAAAGACTACAAAGGCCACTCCCTTTGTACGCTGGATTGTGGAGACTGCACTTATATTTGCGAACATGTGACATCCGTCACTTTCCTTTTATTTTTATATATAATAATAATAATAATAATAATAATAATAATAATAAAAATAAATAAATAAAAATAATTCAGCTTTTATTAAATATACATTTTTTTTAACCCAACACAATCCATATCCCTTTATCCCTTATCCATTTTTTTAGCCCACTTGAAGTCCAAGCCTGAACCGGCCCAAGATCCCGGCCCACTTGTCCAAGCCCAAAGCCCATCACCCCCTCTCCTTAAGCTGTTAAAAGAAAAAAAAAGAACACTGACCACGGGACTCGAACCCGGGTCTGTGTCCTGATCACCACGCGCAACAACCATCTGAGCTACGGCTCGCCCTTGTTAAAATCCCAACCCATTAAGTATATAACCCCTCTTCAACGATAGTCTGTTTCCCCTTCTTTCCTTTTTACTGCTGCGCGACAGCATTGACCCCAAGTTTGGCCATGATTGTTGCACTATTATCACCAATTATTGTCATATAATAAGCGACCAACCTATACCAGTCAAACCATGCTCAATTATCGCGCAATTCGTTCATAATTAGGCTTTATTAACGCGGTTGACTAGATCTTGGTCAAGATAATTGAAACCTTATAAATACGTGATTATAATTCAATCAAACTTGCACACACACACAAATACATGCGATTAACAAACCCCAATCCTCAATTCTTGTTCAATTCCTCTGCTCTTGGTGTTTAATCGAGTTTTCTTGGCTTCGGGTCTTGACCACTCGTTTTTGATCAAATCTGTTTGGTATGTTGGATTTTTTTTATGGATTTTGTTCATCTACTATCAACAAGCAATAACCCCATGATGAATCGGGTTATTGCTTGTTAAATCATTCGATTGCTGATTCTAGGGCTCGATTTCAATTATTTGGGGAAGAACATGTCATGGGTGTTTGGTATTTATTTTATATAAACCACAACCAAACACAACCACTGGTCTAGACCAGGTGGTTGTGTCTGGTGCTTGTCTGCTGGTCCACGCGGGTTCGAGTCCCGGGTTGGACAAACCTTTTTCTTGTTTTTGTTTTCAAGCAAATCATATATATATATAATACTTATAATCTTATAAATTCATTTAAAAATACTAAAACATTTTTAAAAATTCTACAAAAATTATCTTATATTAATCTGATGAGAAAGTTCATTACCCAATTTTTTAGTTTTTCAAAAATAATTTATTTAATATATATTATTAATAATACAAGTTTATTCATTTATATTTATTAAATTCTATAAAAATATCTAAACGATTTTATTAAATCTCACAAAAATTATCCTAAACTTGTATATTCTTAAACATTCCAGAAAATATTTTTATTTCAGAAAAATCGCTTATTTTATATTTTTAATTAATTTTTGTTAGTTTTAATCATAAATAATTCATAATAAATTCATTTTACAATATTTTTGTACCAAAATTTTACATAAATTATTTCTATTCATCTAGAACTGAAATACAATTTTTAATTCAGAAATTCTTTGATTTTAATATTTTTAGATATTAAAGTCATATTTTGACAATTTGAAATAATTAGATTAAATATTCTATTTACAAGAAAATAATTCTATAAAAATTATTTTCATACTTAAAACCTTATGTTGTGACTATATTCAATTTAAAATTTACAAAAGACTTTTGTTTATATATTTACCAAATTTCTCTTAATTAATTAACAATTTATTTATTAATCAAAACGAGTACTTATCCCCAAATTCGAAGCCCTAGAAATACATATATCCTAGAGTTATTTCCCTTACACATTATCAAATTCTTTAGGTTGATACTTTGAGATAGTTCCAACACATATTTCGTTGTCCAAGTCCAATTTCAAAGTTATTACGTGAACTGTGAGTATTTCCTATCCCCTTTTTGCTTTTATTCATTTTTGGGGTGTTACATGTACACTATTACAATTTCAAATACAAGTTTACATTTTCACAATACAATTCTAGTACTATGTGCATTGCTTACAACGTGCTTTATGCTTAGACAATACATGTGGATTACATTTGTACTTAGTGAAATCATTAACAAGGTACAAGCCGACCTTAACATTGGATAGCGCTATTTGGATTGACAACCCGCCTAGATTGATTCTCCCCCTTTTTCATCGGAGAATCCGTGGCCAGTGTTAAGTTATCATCCATTTATTGGTTGAGTACACTACAGTTCATACAGTACATTATACAGTCACAGGGTTGATTTCGCTCATTTGTATGATACATAGTTTACATATTTGCACTGTAGCTTGCACTTGAATTGTATAACTTTTTAACCTACTATATATATATCAAAACTAGGAATGCTCACCAACATTTCATATGTTGACCAAATCTATTTGTACATGTTTCAGGTGCAGTTTGATCTAATGCTTTAGCAAGAGACTTTTAGTGCTTTATTTTATTTCAGTCATTTCCATATTTATATTTTTTTTAGACAATGTAATTTCCATTATCATGTAAGACAATTCTGGTTTATTCAATAATATTTACATTTTAGTACCATGTGCTTTTGAACAATCGTCACTACGTGGCACCTCGATGATTCCGCCATCGGTTGGGGTGTT
Source organism: Ambrosia trifida (assembly GCA_028751855.1). Taxonomy (NCBI): domain Eukaryota; kingdom Viridiplantae; phylum Streptophyta; class Magnoliopsida; order Asterales; family Asteraceae; genus Ambrosia; species Ambrosia trifida. The sequence goes on from CM054127.1 coordinate 47,246,556, forward strand.
ACAGATTGGTATCAGAGCCATGGTTATAGGGAACTAGGTTATTAGACAAAATGGCCTAGACTATAACCGAACTTTCATGCATAATATTTTCTGAATTACTTTACCCTCATTTCCCTCTACTTTCTTTCCCTTCTTCTCTTTCTCCATTCTTTTCATCTTTCATCATGGTGCATAGAGATGGTGTCCTACAGGGAGTGGAAAGTTTACATCATCATAGAACGAAAGCAGTACCTTTTATGAAGATACTCTTAGACATAATACCTACTCTTATTTTACTCCTTCGAAGTTGTTGAACTTTAATGAGTGTGATAAGGACACGTGCAATCTGGAAGGGTGGACGCCTGTACACTGGGTTTTCTGGCATAGGCAAGCATAGCGCATAAATCCATTTACGGACCTGTTATGCTTACCTGGGGATTCCTGGAGTGAGTGTCCACTTATAGGCTAAAGCATGTCTTCTTTGATCACCATTGGGTTCAATTCCTTTGAAAAGTCAACGTTCTTGTTGAGCCTTACAGCTAGACAAGGGCACTCCAAGCATTTTGTACAAGTTTTTCCAATAATACCCTCTCGTTTCATATACAATACTTTGCATATCATGATTGCTTACAAGATCACATCTTCATAATCATCTGTACGATTATACACTTACATTTTCTAATCTCATGATTATTAATTGACTACCTCATAGATGTCTGCTCGCCGCATGCTCCGTGATGCCAGCCAACGCCCTGTTCGTGCTTCTGGACGACGTTCTGATCGTCGCCTCGCATCTTTAGTCGCCGAGCAAATTGCTGCAGTGATCCCAAACCTTGTCAGTGAGATAACCCAGAATAGTAACAGTGCCAACACAGGGAGTACGACTCAATTTCGGTGCACTTTCAAACACTTTAACTCCTGCAACCCCACAAAATTCACTGGTGAGGAGGGTGCTACTGGCCTCCTCCAATGGTTTGAAAGCATGGAGAGTACTTTTGTGAACAGTGAATGTCCTGATGAACTCCGCGTTCGCTATGCTACTAGTGTCCTTCAAAAGGGAGCGTTAACCTGGTGGAATGGCGAAAAACGCAATCGAGGAGCTGATGTTGCTTTATCTTTATCTTGGGCAGATGTTAAGGAACTCATGATCGCCAAATTCTGCCCTAGGAACAAAATCAGGAAACTGGAGGAAGAGTTCCATGGACTGAAACAAGACAGTGGTGAGAACCTTGCATATAATACTCGATATCACGAACTTAGCATACTGGTTCCACACATGGTCACCCCAGTCGCTCGAGCAATCGAAAAATATATTGAGGGATTACCTGACCTGATTCAAGACGTTGTCACTGGAGGCAAAGCCACTACGGTAGAAGAAGCCATCCAACTTGCAGCCACATTAACAGACAAACACGTAAGGAAAGGAAACTTGGTTAGGAAGGGCACCAAGACACCTACTGAGAAAACCACCAATGTTGTTGAACAATCTAAGACTATTTTAGCAAAGGCCGCCACTACTGCTTCGAACTCTAAGAAACGAATGGGCGATAATCAGAACCATGCTGTTGTTGATCCGGTGGCTCAGCCTCCTATCAAGAAAGCCTACACGGAAATCCATCCTCAATGCCACACTTGCAAGTATCATCACCCTACAAATCTTTCATGTCGTCAATGCACTAGATGTGGAAGGTTTGGACACTTTGTCACTACTTGTCGAGTAATGGTTGGGACACAGGGTAACCATCAAACAGCTGCCCAGGAACCACTACGGATTACTAACGGTCGGGCATGTTATCATTGTAGAGACCCTAACCACATGCTACCTCAATGCCCCAAATTGAACAATGTAAACCTGGTGGCACATGGACAAGCTTTCAATTTCGATACCAACGAAACAACTGATCAGGATGACGTTAATCCCACTGGTTAAGCCATGGATGAAATCTTCCCAAGACTCGAGAAAATCCAATACCCGTGTTTTCATTTTCTTGATCCTATTATCATTTTGTACCAAATTTTGTCGCACTCATTAGCATACAACATCTAGAAATTTCCTTGCGTATTATTGTGTATTAACACAGATTGGAAATTTATTATATTGATTACGTTTATTTTTAACCATACAAGACTCTACCTTATATTTATTTGAAATGTTTGGACTTGATACTTGATCTTACAGATGCTTTTCTAAGAAAACATCATTGGTTATTACATGAAACTAGATTTTTTTTCCTTAATTTGACTACGCATTGAACATCTAATTATTCATGATACTCGTAAACATTTAATTATTCATGATAACACTTACACTTAATGGTAGTAGTACTTACAAACTTGCTTGCATAAACATGCTATCAATTTGCAATCTATGTGAATTGCTGCACTTAATAGAAGTCATCATGCCTTTTTCAACAGTCGGGAGAGGCCCTACAACCTGCTCCACGACTGGTGGAGGCTATCGAACATACTCAACGATTGGTAGGGGTCACTATGCATTTTCAAACAGTCGGGAGGGGCCCTACAACCCACTCCACGGCTGGTGGAGGCTATCGAACCTGCTCAACAATCGGTGGGGTCATAGAAGGACGCAAAACTTTAATGTAAGGTAAATTGATGATTCCGGTCCGGAACGTAATCATGAATTTACAGGTACATTAGGGTAGTGTGAAATTCTATTAGAGTTTTTGGAAAGGCGTCCAGTACGTTTTCAAGGTATCAAAGGTGTGGTGGGTTAGCTGCGGTACACCCTGTATACAAGCACTAATGATGCATTGAAAGTGAGACTGGGAGTCGAACCAGGAACAAACTCAGTTTACTTGGTATTTCATTTAGTTTTTTTTCTATAGTCAATCAACTCGTACATTTATTTTAGGATTCCTAAAACTTGAAATTTATTGATTTACTAGATTCTTACTCTCTTTACTATTCGAGGCGAACCTAATCCAATTCTTAACTCACACCTATCAAACCCCTTGTCCAGATCATTCGAATTTTCCAAACCACAGTTATCTTAATTTTTACCCAAGCATCCATAACCCTATGTTTCTAATAACTTCGGGACAAAGTTTCTAAAAGTAGGGGATGCTGTGACATCCGTCACTTTCCTTTTATTTTTATATATAATAATAATAATAATAATAATAATAATAAAAATAAATAAATAAAAAAATTCAGCTTTTATTAAATATACATTTTTTTTAACCCAACACAATCCATATCCCTTTATCCCTTATCCATTTTTTTAGCCCACTTGAAGTCCAAGCCTGAACCGGCCCAAGATCCCGGCCCACTTGTCCAAGCCCAAAGCCCATCACCCCCTCTCCTTAAGCTGTTAAAAGAAAAAAAAAAGAACACTGACCACGGGACTCGAACCCGGGTCTGTGTCCTGATCACCACGCGCAACAACCATCTGAGCTACGGCTCGCCCTTGTTAAAATCCCAACCCATTAAGTATATAACCCCTCTTCAACGATAGTCTGTTTCCCCTTCTTTCCTTTTTACTGCTGCGCGACAGCATTGACCCCAAGTTTGGCCATGATTGTTGCACTATTATCACCAATTATTGTCATATAATAAGCGACCAACCTATACCAGTCAAACCATGCTCAATTATCGCGCAATTCGTTCATAATTAGGCTTTATTAACGCGGTTGACTAGATCTTGGTCAAGATAATTGAAACCTTATAAATACGTGATTATAATTCAATCAAACTTGCACACACACACAAATACATGCGATTAACAAACCCCAATCCTCAATTCTTGTTCAATTCCTCTGCTCTTGGTGTTTAATCGAGTTTTCTTGGCTTCGGGTCTTGACCACTCGTTTTTGATCAAATCTGTTTGGTATGTTGGATTTTTTTTATGGATTTTGTTCATCTACTATCAACAAGCAATAACCCCATGATGAATCGGGTTATTGCTTGTTAAATCATTCGATTGCTGATTCTAGGGCTCGATTTCAATTATTTGGGGAAGAACATGTCATGGGTGTTTGGTATTTATTTTATATAAACCACAACCAAACACAACCACTGGTCTAGACCAGGTGGTTGTGTCTGGTGCTTGTCTGCTGGTCCACGCGGGTTCGAGTCCCGGGTTGGACAAACCTTTTTCTTGTTTTTGTTTTCAAGCAAATCATATATATATATATATAATACTTATAATCTTATAAATTCATTTAAAAATACTAAAACATTTTTAAAAATTCTACAAAAATTATCTTATATTAATCTGATGAGAAAGTTCATTACCCAATTTTTTAGTTTTTCAAAAATAATTTATTTAATATATATTATTAATAATACAAGTTTATTCATTTATATTTATTAAATTCTATAAAAATATCTAAACGATTTTATTAAATCTCACAAAAATTATCCTAAACTTGTATATTCTTAAACATTCCAGAAAATATTTTTATTTCAGAAAAATCGCTTATTTTATATTTTTAATTAATTTTTGTTAGTTTTAATCATAAATAATTCATAATAAATTCATTTTACAATATTTTTGTACCAAAATTTTACATAAATTATTTCTATTCATCTAGAACTGAAATACAATTTTTAATTCAGAAATTCTTTGATTTTAATATTTTTAGATATTAAAGTCATATTTTGACAATTTGAAATAATTAGATTAAATATTCTATTTACAAGAAAATAATTCTATAAAAATTATTTTCATACTTAAAACCTTATGTTGTGACTATATTCAATTTAAAATTTACAAAAGACTTTTGTTTATATATTTACCAAATTTCTCTTAATTAATTAACAATTTATTTATTAATCAAAACGAGTACTTATCCCCAAATTCGAAGCCCTAGAAATACATATATCCTAGAGTTATTTCCCTTACACATTATCAAATTCTTTAGGTTGATACTTTGAGATAGTTCCAACACATATTTCGTTGTCCAAGTCCAATTTCAAAGTTATTACGTGAACTGTGAGTATTTCCTATCCCCTTTTTGCTTTTATTCATTTTTGGGGTGTTACATGTACACTATTACAATTTCAAATACAAGTTTACATTTTCACAATACAATTCTAGTACTATGTGCATTGCTTACAACGTGCTTTATGCTTAGACAATACATGTGGATTACATTTGTACTTAGTGAAATCATTAACAAGGTACAAGCCGACCTTAACATTGGATAGCGCTATTTGGATTGACAACCCGCCTAGATTGATTCTCCCCCTTTTTCATCGGAGAATCCGTGGCCAGTGTTAAGTTATCATCCATTTATTGGTTGAGTACACTACAGTTCATACAGTACATTATACAGTCACAGGGTTGATTTCGCTCATTTGTATGATACATAGTTTACATATTTGCACTGTAGCTTGCACTTGAATTGTATAACTTTTTAACCTACTATATATATATCAAAACTAGGAATGCTCACCAACATTTCATATGTTGACCAAATCTATTTGTACATGTTTCAGGTGCAGTTTGATCTAATGCTTTAGCAAGAGACTTTTAGTGCTTTATTTTATTTCAGTCATTTCCATATTTATATTTTTTTTAGACAATGTAATTTCCATTATCATGTAAGACAATTCTGGTTTATTCAATAATATTTACATTTTAGTACCATGTGCTTTTGAACAATCGTCACTACGTGGCACCTCGATGATTCCGCCATCGGTTGGGGTGTTACAGAACACTGTGGTGCTATGTTTTGGTATGATGAGAGGGTTTTATGTGGCGCGCATGTTCACCATCCTACGTACCACCAATATTGTAAATCAGGCGTTGTGAGGTTACCTTTTCCTCTTGAACCACCACCCACTATTAAACAGTTGTTTCAAGACCCTCATTTTCTTGAAAATATAAGGGCATATAAAAATATGTTTTCTATGACCTCATATGGTGCAAAGGTTGACGAGACTGTTAATGATGGTCATGGGCCTTACGTCTTTAAAATTTCAGGACAAGTTTCACATTGGATCGGCTCTTTATGTCCTCCACCTAACGAGAAACCCCATTTTTTACAAATGTATATATACGACACAGAGAACGAGGTTTCAAACAGGCTCCGTTTTTTTAATACCTCAGATCAACATAGCATTTCTCCTACTGTTGTAGCCACTCTCAGCCATATGTTAAATACTTATAACGAGTACGCTCGCCTCTTTAAAAATGCTAGCGAGCTTTGTACAACGGCTGAAAGAGATTCTTATTCTATAAGTCTTTACAACGACATGTCTGATAGAAGATATGGTGCTCCATCCCCAGGCACATTAGGTGGAATCATATACGGTGACGATTTCAATGCTAGCAGCTACGATATCATCATTCGTTCAAAAGATGGAATGCCTCAGAGAGTTAATAAGCTCCATTCATCTTATATGCCATTGCAATATCCATTGCTATTTCCTTTCGGTGAACAAGGTTGGTCTCCAAATCTTCGCCTGCATATGCCCGATGGTTCTCGAAACAAGAGATTGACTGCTAAGATGTACTATAGTTATCAAATTCATGATCGTGCGGGTGTATATTCTCTACCCTTAAATGCCGGAAGACTATTTCAACAGTATTTAGTAGACGCTTATGCATGTATTGAACAAAATAGACTTGATTATTATAATTCCAATCAAGATCTATTTCGTTCAGAATATATAGCCGGCATGTATGACGCTCTTTCATGCGATGATACAGAATGTCGTAATGTAGGAAAGCGAATCTTTTTTCCATCTTTGTTCACTGGTGGGCCACGTTACATGTATAAGCATTACCAAGATGCCTTGGCAATTTGTAGGGTCCATGGCAATCCACAATATTTCATCACTTTCACATGCAATGTTAGGTGGCCATAAATCATCAGGCATATGCAACGTGTTGGCTGCGTTCACTCACAAAACCGTCCAGACATCATAGCTCGAGTTTTTCAAATGAAGGTTGAGGAATTTATAAAATTCTTAAAAGCCGATAAAACATTTGGAGAGGTGGCAGCATGTACGTTTTTATTCTTCACCAAATTAATATACTTATTTTATCAACGCTATCTCATGTACCTTTATTTTTTGTCTTATGCAGATTTATATACTAAATAGTGGATTCCATCGTTTCTATTGTTACTTCTTAAACGGTGAGGTCTTCTCTATACACCGAAGCCTTTACTTCATTTAATCAATGTTATTGCTAACTTGTATAGTTCACATTCTTCGGCTCTACCCATGAATTATCCAGTAATAGGTCTTTCACAACGAGCTCTAAATATACAGTAACGGTATTTAATTATGAAGATTGGCTGGGTAGCTGATCCTGTTAGTCCGTTGTAGCCAATAATATAATGGTCGGTTTGACACGTAAATTTTATTGCTTTTTATTATGTGTGGACATGAGATTATGCATAGTTGTTTTGAGTAAATTTTGTTATTTTTTTTTCTTTTTTGAGACGATATTGAGAAATAATGCTTTAAGCAATGATTGTTTATTTTTCTTTATTTACAAGTTGTTTTTTCTTTTATGGAGTTTTATGTGACTATGGAGATTTTTTTATTTTTTAACGGTCAATTGAAATTACTCACGGATTACTGGAGTATTATCTTGCCACCAGTGTTACCACGCGATCATATTTTACCACCAAGTCATCAATTCAGGAGGAAACTCATAATTATGAGAAAACCACCTTGTGAAATTCGAATCCAGGACCTTATAGTTCCTAAGTCTTATCTCACCATCAAAATGCTGATACGGAGAGTATGTTAATTTCAAATTTGTAAACAAATGCATACAACCTCCTATTATTCCTTGGTCTAACAAAGTGCTATATAAAATTGTCTAGTTATGGTTTTCCAACAAGATTTACTCAAAAAAAACATTAAGTTTTGGTGCTTTTGGCTTGTTGAAGTGATGAAATATAACTAAGGTATATCTTTTTTATTAGAGGTTGAATCGATTATTAGAAGAAGAATTAGGTCAAAAATTAGGATACATTCTGGGAAAATCAAACTTCCATCGAAGAGAAGCAAATGAAAGGCTTTCATATGGGCTACATCAAACTCGCATACCCGGTAAGTTCACAAACAGTTCATAAAAATTCAGTTTATTAAACTAATATGTTGCAGATACGTCCTTCATGGTAGCTCAGTTGGTGAATGGACTAGGGATCTCTGTTGGAGGTCTCAGGTTCAATTCCCATGAAGGATATAATGAGAAATGATGGATGACTCATGGTCTATGGTCATGAGTTCGAGTCCTGATCTTGCCAGGTTTTACCGGTTCACTACTGTCGTGCCTTCGGGCGGGTATGTGGGTCGGGTTTTCCCTGGAAGCGGGCTGTCGGGCGGGCTAGGGGCTTCGTGCGTCTGGGGTGGGCCGGGCTGTGCCCCTGTCTTTGCCATTGGAGGACCGCGTACAAAGTATCTGACGTTGTTTAGTTGTCCGTTCAAAAAAGAAGAAATGACCAGTGACAATATCGGAAATAATAAGATATATCTGTCTGAATGTTATACTGTTCCTAAGACCTGATTCAAAATGTAAGATAGAGTAAAGAGTAATACCCCACAAAATACTCACCGCCGCCGGTTATCTCTCTACCACTTCCTCCTTCTCGCCGGCCACCGAATCAAACCTCTGCAACAAGCCCACGCCCAAATAATAATCGCCGGCCAAACCACCTCTCTCCCACTCCTAACCAAACTCATTACATCCATATGCACCTCTAAACAAATCCTCTCCCACCAACTCCTTTACTCTGTCCCATACCTTGACTCCTACCTTTTCAGCTCCCTCATCAAAACCTCCAGCAAACACAACTTCCCACGTCATTCCATCATCTTTTACAAACATATGTTATTCTGCATAGCAGAGTGTTCAAGTCACACTTTAACAGCTGTGGTGATTTGGGTGATCTGGGTGTTGGTAAAGCTGTTCATTGTCGTGTAATTGTTGGTGGGTATGGGCTGGATTTGTTTGTTCAGGCTGCTTTGGTTAGTTTTTATGGGAAGTGTGGTGAGTTGAGGGTTGCGCGGAAGGTGTCTGATGAAATGCCGCAGAGAAGTTTGGTGGCGTGGAATGCGATGATTTCTGGGTATGAGCAAAATGGGGTTGGTGAGAAGGCTATTGGGTTGTTTGAATGTATGAGGGATGAGGGTGTTGAGTTTGATTTGTTGACTTTGGTTAGTGTGTTGTCTGCGTGTTCTCAGGTTGGTGCTCTTGGGTTGGGTCGGTGGATTCATGAGTATATTAAGTGTAACGGTATAGGTGTAAGTACTACGATTGGTACTTCGTTGATTAATATGTATGGTAGGTGTGGAGATGTGATTAAAGCAAGAGAAGTGTTTGAGTCTTTAAGTCAACAAAATGTTATAACTTGGACTGCTATGATATCAGTTTATGGACTGCTAATTCTGTGACATTTATTGCTGTTTTATCAGCTTGTGCTCATGCTGGACTAGTATCTGAAGGTCAGCTTGTGTAGGCTAGCATGATTCAAGATTACCAAATTGCTCCTAAAATCGAGCATCATGTTTCCATGGTTGATATGCTGGGACGTGCAGGACTGCTAAACGAAGCATATCGACATATTCAAGATATGAATCCTATCAAACCGACTGCAGCTGTGTAGACGGCAATGCTTGGAGCTTGCAAGATGCATAAAAACATAACTCTTGGTGTTGAATCTTTTAGCCATTGAACCTCATCATCCCGGGCCAGATGGATTGAGTTGAAATGGTTAGGAATGTGATGATTCAGAAGGGTTTGAAGAAACAAGTTGGATATGCCACCATAGAAGTTGATAAAAAGACGTATTTGTTTAGTATGAGCATTCTGAAACCGACACAATTTACAGGTATTTAGATGAGCTGATGGAGAGATGCAGAGAAGTAGGTTATACACCAGCATTTGAATCTGTAATGCACGAGGTAGAAGAGGAAGAAAGGGTGCATGCACTTAGATATCATAGCGAGAAGCTTGCACTTGCATTTGGGCTCTTGAAAACAGGAGAGGCGTCGGTGTGTGAAGATTGTCATGTAGCATTTAAGTTCATTTCTGTTGTGACTAAACGAAAAATTATAGTGCGTGATAAGCTTTGGTTTCATCATTTTGAAGATGGTTCATGCTCGTGTTTGGACTAGTGGTGATGGATTAGATTGAACCCGTAGTGAGGGCATAAAGAGTTACGAGGCACACGAATCAGCCACAGAACAAATTTGACGTTTTAACTTTCAAGGGGTGGTGCAGCGGTAAGCACCTCTTGAAGGCCACTTGGTCAACGCAAGCTGTGATTTACCTGATCCCGTTTGTTAAGGGTGTGGTCCCATGAGTGACTTTTCTAGTAATAGATTCAGTCACCAAAAAAATACAAATAATGAAAATGGTCTCAAATGTAATTATTTTACTTGAGGATACAATAGTTTTGACATATAAAAAAAGAACCAGTGGATCATGATTCTTGTATTAGGCATTGCAAGACGTTTACCTTTGGTTCCACCACCAAGAATTATGGAAGCTGTAAGGTCCTATGAAAGAAAAACTTGAATCAAAAGAACCATGTTCACCCACTTAATTTCTTTCATTTTTCTCAATTCGAACACTTGCGTAATCCTTATGCGCACACTTTCGAAAATATTTTTCGGTAAATGTTTGATTAAAAAGTAGTTTGAACGTTAGTCATGCAAGTAAACAACAATTTATGTACACTTTCGAAATATATTTTTGGTAAACAAAGTTACGTCTTAACAAACTAAAATATGGAATTTCGAAATATATTTTTGATAAAGGGGAAATGGAATCTAATAATCCCAACTTTGGGGGGTTGGAAGGCAGCAGTCCCAACTTGAAACTTGTACCACAGCAGTCCCAACTTGTCAACTATTTTACTTGGTTGGTCCCAGACTAACGGACGTTAGGTTTTCCAGTTAAGTGTCACGTAGGCATCCCACGTGGCAGTTCTACGTGGCAAAAAGTGATTATCTGTAAAAAAAAAAAAAAAAAAAAAAGGTGGGGCCATGTCCACATGTTTTAATCTGATTTTTATTAATGTTTTAAAATAAAAAACGTGGGCCCACATACAAATCTCTCACTATATTAATCACCTTTCTTCGATCAAAATCCATCTTCCCCAAAAAATCACTCATCAGACCTTAAGAACACTAGAACCCTAAATTGATGAACCCTAATTTTCAAACCTAAACAATAGCAATCAACACTTCGACACTAAAGATGAGCTCGTCGTCTTCATCCTCATCAAACAAAAGCCTTAAAAATTTCAAGATCGATTTGGATGGGCAGGTTTATTGTTATCACGACGTACTTGCAATCCCACGAGTGGTTAATCGAAACAACCCGCGAATTGGCAAAGAATTTTATGGGTGTCGGTACTGGCCAGTAAGTCATTACATTTTGTTTGTTTCAAATAACATTTGTATGTTTTGATTGGATTGTTTTCTTGTAGAAACAAAATTGCGAGTTCTTCTTATGGAAAGATGATTTGCAGAAGTTGCTTAATCAAGCTTCTCAAAGTCCAGCTGCAAAACAGAATTGTAATCTTGGAGGATGCCCTACAATTGAAGAATTGAAGATTGAAAACCTACAATTGCAAAACAGAATCTTGGAGGATGAAAACAAGCTTCTCAAAGTTCAGCTGCTCAAATCTCGTTCATGGAATGCAGGATATGTGTTAGGATTATTATCTGTTGTTTTTGTAATCTGTTATGTAATGTCCTCCAACTTGAATATGTAATGTTTCATGTTATTGTCTTTTGTTATGTAAGTGTTCTTTGAATGCAATGAAAATAGGTCTTTTTCATGATGTTTAACTTGAATGTGTTTACAGATTTGTTAATGACAATGGGTCAAAACACAAAGAAACATCAAATAAGACAGTCATATCTTAACACAGAAACCTGAATGAGTTAATGGGTCAAAAACACAAAGTTGAATGTGTATAGCTTAATGTAATAGGCTGCATAAAATGTGTTTTGACAATGGGTCAAAACACAAACAAACTCATATATGCTGCAAAACAGATTTGTTAATGACAATGGGTCAAAACACAAAGAAACATCAAATATGCTGCAAAAACACTAAAACCACTAGATTCAAACATCAAACATTCATATAACATTAAAAACACTAGGTTCAAACATCCAACATTCATCAAAAAACTACATAAGACAGTCATATCTTAACAACTACATAAAGTCTGGATTTTACCAAAATGCATAAACTTAATAAAACAGTCATAAGCTTAACAGTCATAACCCCTTAACATTCAAACATCCCTTCATTCATGCATACAGTCTGGAAACCAGAAACCACCCCCTTGTCTGACTTTCCACCCCTAGTTTGACTTGGCCCTCCTCTTGTTGACTTTCCCTTGCCCCTGCCCCTACCCATGCCCCTTGTGTTACTTGGTCCACCTGAATTAGCAGGTTGACTGGATTGGACTGTTGCTTGTGATGACTGCCATGGCCCTTCAAACCTTGACCTCTTTGGCCTTCCCTTGCTTCCCCTGCCTCTCTTCATTCCTGAAACCTCAACCCTTGTTGGGACTGTTGTGGTACAAGTTTTAAGTTGGGACTGCTGCCTTCCAACCCCCCAAAGTTGGGATTATTAAATTCCATTTCCCCTTTGATAAATGTTTGATTAAAAAGTAATTTGAACATTGAGTAATACAAGTAAATAACAATTTATGTACACTTTCAAAATATATTTTTGGTAAAAAAAGTTACGTCTTAACAAACTAAAATATGGAATTTCGAAATATATTTTTGATAAATGTTTGATTAAAAAGTAATTTGAACATTGAGTAATACAAATAAATAACAATTTATGTGCACTTTCGAAATATATTTTTAATAAATAAGTTACGTCTTTTTGATAAATAAGTTACGTCTTAACAAACTAAAGTATGGAATTCTATAACTATGGGTGGTGGGAGTGCTTACACTACTTGTACCACTTGCAACAATTGTTCTACCATTTATATCAAGGTGACAAAAGTCTTTTCCACCACTTTCCGAATCACAAAAAATACAACACGTTCGATACATTTTGCATTCTATAACTAAGTTTTAAATCAAATAAAAATAAATATACCTAACTCAAATAACTATTTATTTAAGTATAATTATATTACTTATTTAAAAGAAAATAATATTATATTAAATTAAATAAAAATAAATATTCCAATTTAAAGTGTAATATACAGATTATGTAATGAAGGAAACGAGAGTGCTAATCATGTGTTAACAGGCTGTGGATATTCAGCTTTGGTGTGGCAAGCGATTTCGAGTTGATGTCAACTATCGGCGATATTTGCTCTTGAAGTTAAAGATTTACTTGATATAGCTGAGAATTGTAGAAGACCACCGGTGTACAGGAAGGCGATTAAAGGTATTATCATCATCACAAGTTGGCGAATTTGGAAAGCGAGAAACAACCTAATTTTTGAAGGAAAATCGACTACCGCAACGAAGGTTATTTCGGATATAAAAGCGTACGGTTACTTGTGGTATAAAAAATAGAATTAAGGATTGTGATTGGCGATCTTGGTGTAACTTTACTCTAATGTAATTTTTTGAGGCCGGTCGTCTCTTACTTGAGACGGGTTTTGCCGGTGGTTAATGAATCTAACTTTTCAAAAAAAAAAAAAAATTTTAAGATACTTAAGTAATATTATGGACATGCAATTTATGTCAGCAAGTAGATGATTATGAGATGTTACTAGCGTTTAAGAAAAAACTCCTACTAACTATAAGCTTTTAATGAGTTATACAACACAAATACCCATTTTACCATAAAAAACAACATTCATACAAGCTTTTTGTTATGCCCACTTTGATCATTTTATACATTTTATTAAAAACTCCAACTACTATGTCAAACACTAAAATATATTTGAAAAGCTACAACTACCAGCTTTTAACCACTAGCCACCAGCTAGTTTTACCAAACATACTTGTAATCCCGTATAATTGAGTGATAACGATTTGTTGATACATTCAAATTTGGTTCTAAACATTACAAGATAAAGTAACTTGGCTCTGAACATAACAAGTTAAATTAAATCTTACTTGGTTCCAAACATAACAAGATAAAGATACCTTGATTCTAAACAAAGAAATTCAATTAAAAAAGTTGTGAATATTCCACTATTTGGAGACCTGAACCAAAAACGAAAAAGATTATAGCACCAACCAACAATTGATTCTAGTCATCACTTAAATGCAGGTGGATGGGAAAAGAAAACAAAACCTTACAATTTGCTACATGAAGTATGTAATAACCCCTGCAGTTATGTCACAACACTGCTCTCATGTCACCTGTAATTATGTCATAAAGTTTAAATTATGCTTCCTCTTAGCAATGCATTATTTTTCATCATCAAAACAAACTTACCCGTTAAGTCCCACTCATAGCAAGCTATTTGTAACATCGCAAAATTTTCCCCAAAATTTTAATACATAAAAAGCCCTTATATATATATATATATATTTATTACACCTTTATCATTAATATTATACAAATGTGCCTAAGTCTTTATTTATCCTAACTCACAACTTATATACATACATAAATGTATATAAATAATAATAATAATATGATTCTAAATTCTTTTTTTTTCACATACAAGATTTTTTTTTTTTTAAATAAAGCCTTGAGTCATATAGTCAAAGTCCTAGTCAAAGTCTTAGTCAAACAGTCAAAGTCTTAGTCAAATAGTCAATTCATCATAAAACCTTACTTTATGGTGTTGACCAATTTTAATGGCTAATTGAATCCAAAACTAGTATAAAAACCCACCTATGACCCATTATACTTTGCACCTCTAAATCGATTGTTTCAATCCGATTAAACTTTCCCTCATACCTTTCTTCTATAGTCTATTACTTCTACAATTGAAGCTTTGATTATAAGCTCTTGTAATTGACGAATTGGAAGCTTGATATTCTTTCTTTTTCGTTTTCTTCAATTTGGACTAGCTACGTTGTTGAGTCTTTGGGATTCGCCTCGCATACATTCACAATACATTATTCTATTTTTTTTTACGAGACATAACATTTTGCTAAGGTGAGTTTTACATAGCCCCTTTTCTATTTATCACCATTTTGGGGGTGAAACATGTTACAACAATATTTATGCAATTCAATCATCAATGTGTCTATGTGTATTTCTATGTTGCATTATGTCTTGAACATGACTAGGGTAAGCACAATTCTAGCATAAACATTCATCAGCCAAACGGTATACATTGATAGATCTATTGGACTGACAATCCCACCCGGATACGTGCCTCCTACAAAGGTTACGTGGGTGTTTGTTACTGCAATATAAACGAGTGAACCATGAGCGTATGGGATGTACCACAATACAACAGTCACAAGGTTGATTATGCACTCGATTTACTTCTAGTATGTTTTCGCATATGGACTAGATTGCCATGACACATGAATTGCACAACAATTGTATTCGATTATCAAAACCTATGTAATTCTCACCAACTTTTGTTGACCCAAAATATTTTCAACTTAACATGTTTCAGGTTCTACTTGCTTGAAGGTTTGAATTGATGCTTGAAGATGTTTGCATAGTCTTATTCAATTTGATGTACAAATTCTTAGAACAATTGTATGTAACTTATTTAAAGTATTTAATGAAATTTATTATTCACCATGAGCTACTGAACAATCATCAATACGTGACATCCCGATGTTTCCGCCATCAGTTGGGGTGTTACAGATTGGTATCAGAGCCATGGTTATAGGGAATTAGGTTATTAGAAAAAAAAAAATAATCTAGTCTATAACCATAGGATTTTAATCAGTACTTGCTCCTTTTACTTGCAACCTTACTTGTTTATATTCTCTATCCTACTTCTTATCCTTACTTTAGTCCCTACAAGAAGAGTGCTCTCCATCACAAGATATACTCTTAGACTAATAGGACAAATCCTCAGGTTTAGCCTGAACCACCTTGAAGATCTCGTCGAAGTTCTAGATTTTAATAACGAACACGTGCAATCTGGAAGGGTGAACGCCTGTATTCTGAGTTTTCTGTCTAGGACTGGCATTGCGCATAAATCCCAATCAGACGAGGGACCCGGATGCCTACCTGGGAATTCTCGGGATGAGTGTTCACTTATAGGCTAAAGCATGTCTTCACTATGTTATTAGAATCTAGAAGTTTTGATAAGTCAACATTTTCGTTTATTCGTTTTAATTAATGAATAAATGATTACACTCACTTTCCTTAAACTAAGCTCTAAAATCTCAAAATTTTATAGCTTAAATCAATCTCATTTCATAACCATTTATAGATTTCACAATCACACTTCACCTTACCATCTTAGCCACTTTTTAAATATTCAACACCCTACCCAAATCATATTATTTCATTTCTCCACATGTTACTTATTTTTTTTAAAAAACTATAACTTCATACCTTAGCACAAACTAAAGATTTCTAAATCCTGTTGTATTTTCATTACCTAGTAACTTTACAAAGTACATATTTTTTTGTCAAAAGATGTCCTCGAACTTAAATTCAATTGTTTATTTATTGACGTAACAAACAATTTTCTATATAATGCTTTAAACTATTAAAAATCAATTAATAGAACCTTGATATTCAAAACCTAATGTCATGTTTGAAATCTCCAACTAACGGGAATATTTTAATCAAAGCCCACTTAGCTTGTACTATTTAATAACTTTTGCTTTATGTATAAAACCAATTTTGAAAATAAGATTTTTTTTTCCATAGAAATAATATCTAGTCTCTAAATTCTCCATCGACACTCACTTATTTTCAACTAGTTCGAATTTTTTTACAATATTTGGCATATACCACAATCATGTTTTCTCATACACTTGATTCTAACCTTTGATTCAAGCCCCACAATTTACACTGCTACATAATCTCTTTACTATAAAATAAACTCTTTATCAACTATCTTCACATTCACTACCTCTCACAACCTTGATTCTGCTTCGAGATTATTCATCATCCTCTCAAGAACTAAATTCATATTCTTTACCTTCTTGAACATGAACTTGATCCCTATGATAACCAAACTATTGAAACTTGATTGTGTGTTGCATCAAACTTAATCCTTAGTTATACATGAGGATTCGATTATCTACCATATTTGAACATTTGATACTAGAAGTCATGGAATAAACTATTTGCTATAGACACACCTAGAGTCATTAACCTTGTCTAGGGCAACTCTATTACAACTCGTATGATATACTTGATACTTGATTGCTTACATGTACATATTATCAATTTGCAATTCATGTGTGTAATAATTGGTACACTTAATCAAACAACTGATAGAGGATGAAGTACTTGCTCAACAGTTAGTAGAGTACAAAATAACCTACTCAACGATTGGTAGAGGTCATCATGCCTGCTCAACAGTCGGTAGAGGCCCTACAACCTGCTCAACGACTGGTAGAGGCTATCATACCTGCTCAACAATCGGTAGAGGTTCCTACTCACTGACTGGTAGAAGTCTTTTTCCTGCTCAACAGTTGGACTCATTTTTGGATACATGGTTAATCATATTATTTTACATGTGTGTCTAGAGTTATAGAAGGACACAAAACCCTAATGTAAGGTAAATTGGTGATTGCGGTTCGGAACGTAATCATGAATTTACAGGTACGTTAAGGTAGTGTGAAATTCTATCAAGGTTTTCGGTAGTTGACCAATTATAAACCTTAGTTATCTGGTAGTTCATTTAGTCTTTCAATAGTCCATCAACTCATTCCTTTTAGGACTCCTAAAACTTAAGATTCTTATTCTCCTTGCTATTTCAGATGAACCAAATCCAACCCTTAAAACTCACACATATCAAAACTCTTACCCAAATTTTTCGAAACAGTTTATTCTGTTACCTATAAATTTATGTCATGCCTTAACTCAAAACTTCCCAAACCACCCTTGTCCTAATTTCTACCCAATCACCTTCAACCCTGTGTTTTCAATAAACTTCGGGACGAAGTTTCCAAAAGCAGGGGAGACTGTAACATCGCAAAATTTTCCCCAAAATTTTAATACATAAAAAGCCCTTATATATATATATATTTTTTTTATTACACCTTTATCATTAATATTATACAAATGTGCCTAAGTCTTTATTTATCCTAACTCACAACTTATATACATACATAAATGTATATAAATAATAATAATAATATGATTCTAAATTCTTTTTTTTTCACATACAAGATTTTTTTTTTTTTAAATAAAGCCTTGAGTCATATAGTCAAAGTCCTAGTCAAAGTCTTAGTCAAACAGTCAAAGTCTTAGTCAAATAGTCAATTCATCATAAAACCTTACTTTATGGTGTTGACCAATTTTAATGGCTAATTGAATCCAAAACTAGTATAAAAACCCACCTATGACCCATTATACTTTGCACCTCTAAATCGATTGTTTCAATCCGATTAAACTTTCCCTCATACCTTTCTTCTATAGTCTATTACTTCTACAATTGAAGCTTTGATTATAAGCTCTTGTAATTGACGAATTGGAAGCTTGATATTCTTTCTTTTTCGTTTTCTTCAATTTGGACTAGCTACGTTGTTGAGTCTTTGGGATTCGCCTCGCATACATTCACAACACATTATTCTATTTTTTTTTACGAGACATAACATTTTGCTAAGGTGAGTTTTACATAGCCCCTTTTCTATTTATCACCATTTTTGGGGTGAAACATGTTACAACAATATTTATGCAATTCAATCATCAATATGTCTATGTGTATTTCTATGTTGCATTATGTCTTGAAAATGACTAGGGTAAGCACAATTCTAGCATAAACATTCATCAGCCAAACGGTATACATTGATAGATCTATTGGACTGACAATCCCACCCGGATACGTGCCTCCTACAAAGGTTACGTGGGTGTTTGTTACTGCAATATAAACGAGTGAACCATGAGCGTATGGGATGTACCACAATACAACAGTCACAAGGTTGATTATGCACTCGATTTACTTCTAGTATGTTTTCGCATATGGACTAGATTGCCATGACACATGAATTGCACAACAATTTTATTCGATTATCAAAACCTATGTAATTCTCACCAACTTTTGTTGACCCAAAATATTTTCAACTTAACATGTTTCAGGTTCTACTTGCTTGAAGGTTTGAATTGATGCTTGAAGATGTTTGCATAGTCTTATTCAATTTGATGTACAAATTCTTAGAACAATTGTATGTAACTTATTTAAAGTATTTAATGAAATTTATTATTCACCATGAGCTACTGAACAATCATCAATACGTGACATCCCGATGTTTACGCCATCGGTTGGGGTGTTACACTATTGATAGGGTTTGGGAGGGTAGGATCGGGGCAGGCCTTTCCTCTATCCTACAAGATAGAGAGGCTACTCCCGCTGAGACCCCCGTCTCTAAAAACCTTAACTTTTCTTGTCATTTTTCATGATCACTAATGTATGAATATTGTACATACACATACCTCGATTAAGGTGGCTTTTGGAGCGCTACTTAACAAATAGTTTTTTACTTCAATAGACATAATAACTCTCTTATTGTGTATGTGCCAAACTAAGAGATGATGAATTCTTGGAAGAAGCTTCAAAGTCTTTAAGTTAGCAAGCGGGGAAGGTTGGTGTGAGATTAGTTCCAGGGATGAATTAAGCATCTGTAGAAAATTTTATTCATGAATACAAACTACATACAAAAAAAATTATAATTTGGCATATATCATGTCTAGGGGAAAGTTAATTTAAGAACACCTATATTTCGTGCGAACCGTGAAAACGGCACCTAAAACCATTCAAATTCAAAATTTCTTTTTACACTTGTCTTTATTACTAAAATACAATCTCAAAAACACAATTTACGCGTAAAAATTCAAACGTATACGAAAATAATTTGTTTTTACACATGTGTAAATTTACTGTTTATACATGTGTAAACTGTTTCATTTACACATGTGTAAAAAGTTAATTTGAAAGTGTTTTTGCAAGAAAAGATGAATTATTTGGAAAGAAAATTCATTTATTAATGTTGTATTTTGATTATAATGAGGTTTGTATTAAAAAAAAATTGATTTTGATTGATTTTTCTACTTGTTCTCACAGTTCTCACAATATTTAGCGTTCTCAAGATAACCCTCCCCATCATGTCTAATAAGCTAACTATTGCATAGTGAAAAGAACTATATATTCTAGTAAGTTTATGTATCTAACCAGCAAAAAATGAACCTTATGTTTTGTTAACATCATTCACTGGTTTTGCATACATATAATCCATATTGAAATTAAAGAATTAGTGAAGAAGTAATACTTGAATGATTTCCATGCTTAGTGAGAGATCTTTGACAGTGTGGAACTTTTGAAGCAGACTAATAATAACAGGAGCATCAACGCTACTTATATCATGCATAGAGAGTTGTGCTTTTTCCAAAGAATGGAAACCATCAGTTGAAAACATGGAAGGAGCAGGACCTTCAAAGAGCAAGGAAGCAAGCTCGGGGGCAGAAATTTGAAATCCTCCATAATGTTGTGAAATAGTTAGATTTTTAAGTTGTGGTGTAACCACATTGAAGTTAGTTGTACCTTCAACCGAGAGATTAGAAACTCGGGGATGAGAAATCCTAAAAATTTCCGATCCTATCATTTTGCAGCATTTTACGGTCAGGTTCTCCAAGTTGGGGCACATGGAGAAAAAACCATCATATAATCTGATATGATGAAGATGCAATGTTGTCAAAGATGAAAGCTGGCGTGTGGACGTGAGTGTAATGTCATGGTTAAGAAGAGGACTCGTACTCAAAGTGAAATGTTTGAGAGTCTGAGCACTTGAAACACAAAGAGAGGCTCCAGGCTTCTGGTTATACAAACCTAACACGAATCCAAACAAACATGTAACATTCAATTGTTGGACATTGTGGTAGAATGCACGGTCCAGAACCCTTTGGGCAACACATGGGGCGTCGGCTTTACAAACATAAAGCTTGAGAGAAGACAATTGAGCTTGTTTATTGCGACGATAAAAGACATGGGTAACAAAGCCGGAGAAGGACGTTCCCATATTCCAAGGGAAATCATCACTTGAGAAAGTGAGATCGGGAATTGAAGTCCAAAGATACCTCCATCTGCGTGACAAAACACTAGTTTTAATAGCATCGTTTAGAGGGTGTTTGGGATTGAGTTTGGAGATGCAAAAGTGCTTTTGGCCAAAAGTGCTTATTGGCTTATGACTTTTTGAAAAGGAGTTTTAAAAAAAGTGTTTGGATTAGCTTTTGAGATGAGAAACGTCAAAAAGTCAATAAATTGTTGTTTTTTTAAGTGTTTCGCTTAACTTATTGTGAATATTGGTTGTATGGGTGGTATATTTGTAATTTTTTTTCAAAAGTCAAAAGCCAAAAGCCATGATTTCTAACTTTTCAAAAACAGTTTTTCCACCCTTAAAAGCCAAAAGCCAAAAGTCAAAACAGAAAGTGCTTTTGGGTTACACAAACAGCTTATTGACTTATTGGCTTTTTGAAAAAGCCAATAAGTCAATAAGTTGTTTTGAAACTCAATCCCAAACACCCTCTTAAACCAACAAAAGACAGGATTTTAAGGATGACATCATCCGGCAAGACACTTAGTCTATCGTCTTCTACATTCATTCGCATTCTACTGCCACCAGAATCCATTCGCCTGCAAATTTACAACCCCACCACTTAAATTCAACAAAAACAAAACCCATCAACATCTAATTATTAAAAAAAAAAAAAAAAATTAAAGTTCATAACTAATTTTAAAATAAAAAAATTCATTATGCGCAGTAATAAAACCCTGCCCTGAAAACAAAGAATCGGGTCCATAAGGATATCATGTGATGTCGCTAAGCTTTCCTACAAAAACATACCTTTTTTTTTTCTGCGGATGACAGATCAGATCGTTCGTCCATATAGCGACTACGAATGCTGATTAGAGTTGGGGTAATATATTTTGGTAAATGAATGGATCTAACCCCAAGGGAGAAGAGTTGGATCACGGATGACAACGGGTCGGGTTCGGGCTGGGAATCGGTGATCCCATACCTATACCCGATTATAAAATCGTTTCTCATACCCGGCCTAATACCCGTAGGGTATTTGTCGAGTAACTCACCGTCGGGGATCGGGTACCCGTTAGTTTGTTAAAAGTTACCCATTAGGATTTTCAATTACATTTTTTCATTATTTTTTTTTGAACGGCCAATTGGAATCACTCACGGACCACTGGAGTATCATCGTGCCACCAGTGTTACCACGCGATCATATCCCACCACCAAGTCACCAATTCAAGAGGAAACTCATAATTATGAGAAAAACCCCCTTGGGAGATTCGAATCCATGACCTATTAGTCCTTAAGTCTTATCCCACCATCAAGATGCCGCTGAGTATTATATATTTTATATTTATATATGAAGAAACACGAATCCTGGATTGCCGTATAGGCGCTAATCCTGGTAGTGATTCTACTGTATTTTAGAAAGATGAGTGTTTATAAAAGACGTGTAGGTCCGAGAACAAGACCAAGGAGTTTAGGAGACTACCGATTACAAGAGCCGAGCCTCTAAAGGTTAGTATGATAAACAAGGGGTTGAAAAAGATATGAGAGAGTTCGTAGTCTTTTTGAGTGAAAGTCTATGTGAATATCAGATGCCAACAAAAGGAGAATGAGCTCCTCCTTTTGTAGTACCTTGAAGTCACACTTTCTCAGCCCATCCTCTACCCTTGATGGGGCCCGGCCCAGGTAGAGGCGTCTCCAAGTTTCCGGCCCAAGTCCTTAAGCCCAATTGGTGCAAGTGGGTTTTGGTAAAAAAAAAAAAGGAGAAAGTAAAGTGTAACATCCGGCCTCTCTCATCCCTTGATTTCCTCTAAAAGTATTTTTAATTATATTTTAAATAAAGATAACCATTAACAGTTATTTTAAAATTTTAAATATGTTAATTAATACTTTTATGTTCATCTTTTCCTTATCTTGCCCTCACAATTTTTAAACGTTAGTAACTTGTGTATACGACATTTAAAAAATGAATCAAATTAACGAGTATTTATTATCTTTCCAACGAGCATCATAGTGTTTATACAAAAAACAAAAAAAAATGATTTTTTTAGTGGGTGTTTGATTACAAAGGTTGCTAAGCCGGTTAGATGTAGCCTATGATTCTTAGACACTAGGTAAATCTCAACCTGATAAGTGATAGTTAATCAACTCATCATGCACGTCTTTTAAATCAAGCATCATAAGATATCATTTGATACCAATGATCTCCAGCCAGCTTGTTTGAGGTGAGAAGGTTTACCTCCTTGGAGGGTTCCTGCCCGGGTTTGGTCTCAGGTTCGAATCTCACGCTCCACCGAAAAAATAACCGCTTGGGTTTGAAAGGAGAAACCCGTGTGGTGCTATGGGATTCGATCCTGGGTAGTGGTCGCTTTGCAACACAGGATTTACCGCTGAAGCACTACTCTAAAAAAACATATCATTTGATACCAATTTTGTTGTTTTATTTTTCAGGTTCACATCACAGCTTTAAAATATCTTGAGAAAGTGACAAACTTGTACAGAGACTTCACTCGAGCAATATGTGCACACGTAGAATTAGAAGTTGATTTTATGAGTTATCGAGTGCTGATCATTTAAAAAAAATGGTCACTTCCTTTTACATCCAACTCACTAATATGTTATCGAACGTTCACAAAAATAAATGAACAAACGCAGCCTAGGGGTGTTCTTTTTAATCGAAACCCGATAACCGAACCCGACCCAAAGTGACCCGATCCGAGAAAGTACCTTACCCGATTAACCCGAACCCGATGAAGTGTCATACCCGAACCCGACTAGAGTTATTAGGGTTGGTATTTGGATAAAATATATGTATTTCGGGTTGACCCGAATAACCCGAGGAACTAAAAAACGATCCAGTTTCCTTTTATATGTATACAATAAATCAAAACTATCGAATGACTATTCACATTCTTAATTGAGTTCCCTCCTACTTCCTAGGTAATTGAACATCCTTACTTTCAGGCTTCATTATCATATTCAAATTTCTCTTGAATTTCAACTTCTTATGAGTTTTCTTGTTATATACATTGCACCAGGGGAAATTTGGATTCAAAATTGATTCGTTGTCAATTTTTAGAGGAAATATACAATTGTATTAAATGCATTAATAAAACCAAAGACATAGTGTACTCTTGATTGCTTTATGGATTTGCAATTAAAAAGCCATTGCTGACTACTATTTTTGTGAATGCCTCTTTTACTGGGTATATTTGTGGAAATGAAGATTGTAATTTGTAGGAACACCTAGGTAGTTAAATGTTTAAGGCACATAATGCTTAAAAAGTGTACATTGAGCCAAACAAGGTGCTAGTCTGGTTCAAGTCACTTCTGGTTGCCAATGATCTACATACCGATTGGTTTGTGGGGAGGTGGGAAGGTTTTCTCTTCGGGGTTCCTGCCCTGAGGTTTCGAGTCCGAGCTTGGCTGTGGACAAGATTTTATTCTCCCTTACAGAGGTAGAGTCAAGGCTCTGCCAATGCGTACTCCCCCTTATTCGAACTTGGGTGGCTACTCCCGTTAAAAAGGGTTGGAGTAGTTAGTGGGTTTCAAGTTGATCTGTACCTTCAAAAAAAAAAAAAAAAAAAAAAGAAGTCACTTATAGCTGTTTTAAACTTGTCTCCAGCTTTTTTAGACTGTTTTAACCGATAACCATTTAACCCGACCCGAAAAACCCAAACCCGATTAAATCTATAACCGATAACCATTTAACTAGACTGGATCGGTTATCGGGTAATATTTTAACCATTGAAAACCCGAATAACCCGATAACCAAAAACCAAACCCGATGAACACCCCTAACGCAGCCTCCGTTCATGTTCGTGTTTTTGTTCGTTCATTTATTAAACAGACGAATACAAAAGAATTTCTCGCCAAACTATTCACTGAACATTTGGTTCGCTTACAGCCATCCCTTTCTTCGCTCTCATTCCTCACCCACCCCGTCCATGGAGAAGATTTTTTCACTCCGCCTCTACTCATCACATCGTCCCAACCCGTATCTCTTCTAAATCAGCCACAGACCCTCATGCGCGCGCATTAGAGAAGATCTAACCATGCCATACAGTAAACCTGCCACTGCCATTGCTTCCAGCACAGTTCACAGTACCAGTACAAAGCATACTAAATGGCTAACATTTTGATATAAAGATGTATGGCTTAGATCTAACTTTACAAATATGCTAACCCATAGATCAAGTAGACAATCACTTCTAAACAAGGTCTCAAAAAAAGAATAATAATTTGCACTAAAACACAAAAACAACACATACAACATCAGTCCACTTGAAGTATCAATAGTTAACCAAGGTCTGCAAATTCCCCTAAAACACGATTTTTTCGTTTCCAATTTTTACATAAACTTAAACTCGCAGGGTTTTTAAATTTACTTTAATTAAATGTAATTTTTTAAAACCTTGTATCGTTTTACTTCCTGATTTGAAGGAGATCAAAGCTCCTGAGAAGATCGTCACGGCCACCCTTTGAAGTACCCGACAAGCCTGCAGGTGACGGTTTGTTATCATATCCTCTTTGTATAGTAGATAAGCGGGCCCCACTACTCGACATGTGTCGGCTTGTTCTGCCATCTGTCGCGTCTGCTGAAGAGCTTGGTTTATTGATGGTTAAAAAGGAGGCCCGTTTTGACGAGCTCCCGTTTCTAGAAGTTCGGACCTTTTCTGAATCAGGTTGCTGTGCATGGTAGAGTATTGCTTAAATTTACTCGCAAGCGTTTTAAACATGTCTAAAGTTGTCAATCAAAATGTAATTAAATTCCTTACCACATCTTTTGATGAAGCTACAACATCTGGAGTCCTGTTTCTTGAAAGTTCAAGGCGAGGTCCACCTATCGGATTTCTTCTAGAGAGTGCCTCACGGACATCTTGTACAGCTACAGGAAAGAGGCGAACTATACTTGTAAGCAGACTCGAGAAAAGAACAAATAGACTCACAGCTCACCTAAGAATGTAAGGTGTAAATGATGCGCAACGGCTCGAGAGCTACTCGGGATCGGATCGGTAAAAAACTCGAACGAGCCGAGCTTTAACAAGCCCGAGCCCGAGCTCGAGCTTGAAACATTACTCGTTTAGTTATCGAGCTCGAGCTTTTCATACCAAGACCGTTTAGGCTCGCGAGCCCAAACAAATTTTATATTATTATTATTTTATATATAGTATATCCACTATTTAACATTGGCGAGTCGAGCTCGAGCCGAGCTTTGGCTCGTTTAAGCTATCAAAACGAGCTTGAGCCGAGCTTTTAGCTCCTCTATATAATTATTTCGAGCCGAGTCGAGCTGAGCTCGAGCCCTTGGGTTTTACTTTCGAGCCGAACTTGAGCCCAGTCAGTATCGGGCGGGCCCGGCTCGTTTACGCCCCTAAGAATGTTGATAAACATTCTTATTTGAAATCATATATATACATATGGGTGTCAAAATAGGCAGATCGGGCAAGTTGATTACGGCCTTACGGGTCAACACATTGGTGCTGGTAAAAAATGAGTTGGGTTAAATTGGGTTGACCCAGAATACTTTGTCCAAGCCTTTGAACTATAATATAAAGAATTGCGTGTCGAATATAATTATTTAAATATATTATTCCAGATTAATTTTTGTTTTAAGTAAAATGATTTGAGGAGGTTTCATGCAATGAAAATACACTTAGGCAGTGTTGTAAAACTCGGTTTGGCCTTGTACTCGGCGACCTACCCTGGAGCGAGTACTCGGACTAATCGGGAGAATACTCGGGGGTCAAGTCGGCCTACGAGGGGAGTACTCGGAGTAATCGGCCAACTCGGCTATACTCGGCGACCTTCCCTGGAGCGAGTACTCGGGGAGTAATCGGTCAACTCGGCCTTGTTTTGCAACAGAGCACTTAGGGCCGCTTTCGACCCATTTTGACCCGTTCCCTTTTAAAGATATTTTCCTGTTTCACCTTTTTGCCCTAATAATCTGAATGGCTAATTCATAAGTAACAACACAGATGCATGTCAAAATGGGTAAATATTTGGTAAGGTCAGATTCGGTTTGACTGGGAACAGTTGTTCGGTACATTTAACTTCATTATAAATGACTAGTGTTATAAATGTGATTAATAATGGCTAGGTTTTATGCACTATAAATACACTTTTGGCTACTTTGGGCCCATTTTACTTGTTCCCTTTAAAAGGTTTATCTATTTTAAATTTTACACATTGACCCTTCAGAGATTAAACACAACCAAAGCAACCCATTAATAAGTAGATGGCTCAAATATACATCTAAATCACACCTGAAGTTCTTCCTGGTCTTTCTGCAGATGTACCAACGTTTTGACCGGCATTCCCACCTTGAACCTGCAAAAAAGGATACACGATGAATATATCTTCCAGAAAATTGACATAAATATACCAGTAATAAAAGTCATTATTTTTCACTAACTCGTCCTCTAGAGCTAGCACTGATTTGTGGATACTTCAACATGGTCCAATCAAAAACATAGTCAAATTGATACCCTGAACATAAAAAAAAAATCAGGTCTAGGTCAACATATATCCAAATTCGGAATCTATTCATGTTCAACGACTGTAAAATAACATAAAAATATCAAGCATATGACACCTTCACGAATAAACAAGTCTCGAAAAAGCCTCTTTAGATATGAATAGTCAGGTTTATCTTCAAATTTCAATGATCGACAATAATGGAAGTATGACGAGAACTCTGATGGATACGACTTGCATAACGCCTGTTGAGATAAATTTAGCGTCATGTGAGTTTTATACAAAAACAGAAATTAATAAGTCAAAATATACCTCAATTGAAGTCGACATCTTTTTTTCACTTATCCTGTCGTATTTCTGCTTTTTGGTTCCAGCTTTCAGTCCCTGCCAGGGAAGACTAATCCAAAAAAACACATACAAATTGTGAATGAAAAACAAAGTATTAGCATAAAGTTGAAGATACTGATATCAAAACAATGACTCACCTTCCTCTTAAGAAATACATAAGGACATAACCAAGTGATTCCAAATCATCGCGTCTACTTTGTTCTGCATTATCAGAAGGATTTATGAATTTATTAAGTGCTTACCGTGTCGCTAGATTTATCATACAATAACAAATCACGGATATGGTGAACCACTAACCAACTCCAAGGTGTGTGTTGACACTAGCATAGCGCGCCGTGCCAGTAAGATTCTTATTTTCCCTGATGAAAAAAAGACCTTGTAACGGTTCCACAATACAGAAATAATGACAGAGATGAGATTAAAAAGTGAAAAACAATAATGAAAACCTTTTGAGGTAGCCAAGTTACCTGTACGGTATGTGTCTGTGAGTTTGAAGATCCCTATACTTTTTTGCGAGACCAAAATCAATGATGTACACCTGCCATAAAAAGAAGCCTAAGCAGTTAATACGGTAAAATATCGGATATCAGTGAAGGACAACGTTTTAAAAACCGGTGTTTTAACCATACCGGATTGGACTTAAAAATGGTTCAACCAGTTGAACCGGGTTATATCGGGTGGTTTAACCGGATTGACTAGTTAACTCTACAATTTTATAAATACAACTTTAACTAAAAAATAATCTAAAAGTATATGCTTTCGTAGTAAAAAATTATAATTGAAAGTGAATCCATAATTTAAAAAATCCCAAAGTATTCAATTTTGAACAAAGTTGTTTTTATATAAAATGGTAGAATTGGTTTATGTCATTAGAATGTTGAATCATAAAAATATCAAGTTCATGATCGCTTAAAAGATAAAATTCGTTATCATCGTCAACTTCATCAATAAAAGTATAACTATTTTCATTTTCCTCATTCTCTAATAAGAATTTTTAGTTACCAATAATCAAAATATACTAAAATTACGTAAGATAAGTAACATATATACCAAGTAGCCTTGTCTTTGAGAAACCGGTTCATGTTCTTTCTCACTTAACATGACATCTATATCATCATTATGGGCCGATAAAGTCCAAAATTTAACCTTGTACCGGTACCGGTATAACGGTATAAACCGGTATACCGGAATTTACCGGCGATTCAAATCCTTTACCGTTTTCCCATATTACCGGATTGATTCGTGCCGGCCAGGAGACCGATAAACGGTATAACCGGTTCAACCGGCCGGTATAAACCGGTTTTTAAAACACTGGTGAAGGACCGATATTTGAGATATAGGTTATCGCGGTGAGATATCGGTGGGATATCAGCAATTTTTATATCATGCAAAATCCATACATATAGCAATTTAACACTAACAGTTCAATATACTCTCCTACCAATAACAAATTAACCTTTTACAACTTGCAAAACACTAACAATTGTAGCAAGTGGGAACTTGTTAAGACTTAAAACACTAATATCGGTCAATATCGGTCAAATATCGGCCAATATCGCCGATAATATCGGTACCGATATTTTGAACGATATATCGGTTGATGGCCGGTAACCAAGATATCGGTGATATATCACTGATATATCGGCCGAGATAACTACTTATAAAGAAGCATACGAAAATATATCAAGAAGGTAACACTTGATCCTAATTATTAAAGCTAATAACCAAATTCTGTAAGTCCAATTATTTAAAAAAATGTCATTACCATATTTGCAAAATATAATAATTATTATAAAAAATACTGGTAAAAAGAAACGGGCAAGTACCTGATTAGCCTTGCGGCCCAGGCCCATTAAAAAATTATCAGGCTTCAGGTCACGGTGAAGAAAACTTCTTGCGTGCATGTACTCAACTCTATTTATCTGCAAAGTTATATAAATAATCAGTGATTTTGAAGTCAAAAACTCAAAAGCACTATAAAAAGATGGGATCAGTGGCACTTACTAATTGATCGGCAAGCATTAACACTGTCTTCAAGGAGAACTTTCTATTGCAATAGTTAAAAAGGTCTTCAAGGCTGGGTCCAAGTAGGTCAATTGCCATGGCATTGTACTCACCCTCAACTCCAAACCACTTAAGGTTAGGTACTCCAGCTTTATTATAGAAAGACAAATGAACCGTCAGTTAATTTCCAAAAGTATTTTAGTATTTATTTACCATATATCATCATAATTCATAAAACATTATAAAACTGATATTATAATGAAATGATATTATAATGAAATACACTACACAAAGAAGCCATATTGAACAACTCAATCATGCATTGAAAATACACACGCGTGACGCGACACGTCAAGTCACAACAGTTCGAACTCAAATGTGTACTCCGCCGCATACAAGAAAATAAGAAATTTTTTATTTTAAGTGTCAAATGCATTAGTAATTAATGTTAAAATTGATTAAAGGAAAATGGCACGTCCAAGCAAAGTAGCAAACTACATCAAACTATTAATTGCTAACATAAAAAAGATTTATAATTCCATGAATACAATTATTCGGGCATTTGAATTAGTAAATACATTGAATTCACAAAATCATCAGTGCCCACTTGTTTTTCGGAATTAACCATTACGATTTTAGTCTTCAATAGCAAAGAGAATTTAATGATCTAATTGAACATAGTCATGTTTTAGGGTATAAAGAATATTAATCTAAACAAAAGACATGCTTAACAAAAGCCAAGATTAAGAGACTCACTTCCTCCCTGAAGAAGCATATATATCTTCGATTCATAATGAAGTTGCGGATGCTTTGTCTTGGTAGGTTCCTGGAAATGGCAGTGATAGAGAAATACTTTTGATATCAGCGCTAAAAACGTAAAATGTTTTAATAGGGATACCTCATATGATAAACATGTAGATAATAAATATAACTCATAGTTGGAGATACCAAGTGTCACAACAACACAAAAGTCTTGCTTTCCTCTTTTCTTTTTTCTAACAAAAGAACAAACTTCTAACTAATATTTACCTATGTAGAACGCACATCACAAACCAACCCCTTATGCAAAATTCAAACACAAACCCTACAAGTTGTTTGCAATTGCGATTGCAACTTTAATGACAAGAATATTATAACTAGGTCAAACAAATGGATAAAATAAGAAAAACGTCCATCTACACTTAAAACGACTGTAATGTTACACGTATTAAGTATTAAAAAACAAAAGCACATTGGATAACATAATGCATACACATGCAAAATATTGAAAAGAATACGCTAAGAATCGATGGTGGTATACACTTTATAAGTAGAGTAGTAGACATGAGTGATATATATGTAAAAGGGTTAATGAGACTACAGCTGTTAAATGAGTAAACGATATTAGAAAGCTTACACATTTACGCAGCCCTAACTAGAAACAAACACAAAAAGGGCAACTAATAAAGCCTGAATTTAAAACAAACGAACTAGATGTTATTACAGTCGTATCCGTATACCATAACAATACATAAACAATCACAGACAAAATCCTATTTAGAATGTAGACGATAGGGATCTTTGGATGCGCCTTCGAAAAGCGACCATCCAAACATCAGTTTTTAGCTTTTAGAAATCAAGTCCTACATATAATTATATAATTACATGTCATTAAATAATGCTATATCTTATACTTCCTTAAATAATCATAATCTCCCAAACCCTAAACGCCATCAAAAGTGACTAATACAACTTCAACGAAGCGTATCCCAAAAGTGTATCTTGCATTCTTGCTACCTAGGTTATTAACATTTAACATATTACATCTATTCATTGTTCAATATTATACAATCACTTTCAAAATCACATCCAAACACACCATGTATCAATCAACCAACCAATAAACTAATTATTATTATTATCAACATCATATTATATAACATAAAAACATCATAAAGAAAGATCAATACCAGCTTAACAGCACATTCTTCCCCAGTATGAAGATTAACACCTGCATATCATCAAACAAAAACATTAATATCTTACTAAAAACACACACACAAACAAAATACCCAATATTAAAAAAAAAAAAAAAAAAAAAAAAAAAAAAAAAAAAAACTTTATAAAAAAAATATTTAAAAACATATTACATACCCAAATAAAGCTCACCAAACGATCCACTTCCAATCTTTTTCCCAAGCTTAAACTTACCTCCAACAACACGATCCATAACAATAATCCCTTCAATCAACACACACACCCAGATCTATATCTACCCAATTACACCTCCCCTAGAGTTTATAAAAAATTAAAACTCAACCCCACTTAATAATAATCAAATCAAACCCCCAATTTCCACCAGAAAAGACCCAAATTAACAATCTTTTCAGGTCCACACACACTATACAATATTAAAAATAAAATCTTGGAAAAAAGTTAATAACTTTTTTCACATACAAATTGCAAACCCTAATTTTTGTTTTTTTAAAAAAATTGTAACCAACAAGAAAGAAGACCCCAATTGCTTAAAAGGGTTGATGAATATATGCATAAAGATTCAATCTTTTGATTGTTTGTTTGATGGGTGAAGAAGAATTGATAAAAAGGTTGAAGCTTGCGTTGAATTTGAGCTGGGAAAACAGAACCCGATGAGAGAGAGAGAGAGAGAGAGAGAGAGAGAGAGAGAGAGAGAGAGAGAGAGAGAGAGAGAGAGAGGAGACGTGAGGGGGAGAATGAAGAAAATATGGAGAGGGCAGGTGTTGATATTGTTTTGTTTATAAATTTTTGTATAGGGTTACACTAGGTTATATTGCAGGATTTTATCGGGATTGACGAATCTAATATTAAGACAAAATATGTGTTACGATATAATATAAAAATTAATTTACTATAATATAAAAAACAAAAATTTTAATCATGTGAGTAACAATGAAATCTATCTATATATATATAAAAGAAAACGTATATGCTGACGTGTCGTGCAATGGAGGCCTCAACCTCCCCTTGAGAATGCCACGTGACATCATAATTGAAAGATTTTGGTGTTTTTGAACTATTTCCTTTCTTAATTAAAAAATAAAGATAAACATAAAACCCTAAATTAAATTGAGTTATTTTAGAAAAAAGAATTTAAAAATAAATTTAAAATTTTCTCTCTCATGTTTCCTCCCATAATTTTTAAATGTTTATATCTTTTATATACGAGATTTTTTAAAGAAAAAAATTACACCAAATTAGCGAGCGTTTTATTATCTTTCCAACGAGTATCATAGTCCTATATAAAAAACGAAGAAAAAACGACTATTTTTTGTGGGGTTTCGTTCATACAGGAAAAAAAACACACAAAATGTTCATGTTATTCATTAATCATGTTTTTTCTTTTAAACCGGGTTCTTATCTACGATGTTGAAAATCAGCCCAATCGTCATGTTATCATTTGAATTTTACTAGGTATACTTCATCAAGAGAAGTTAGGAGAAAGAATCGCGCAACACTGCAACACATGGTGTCACCTTATAGCAAGGTTATTTTTTTATTTATTTAATTACAAGAGTAATAATTATTACTATTAGTATTAGTATTAGTATTATTAGAATGGTTATATTTTTCAACCCCGGGACGCTCCCGAAAAGAATTGATAGTTGCTGACGTGGCGTTCAATGGTGGCCTCAACCATCTCTTGATTATGCCACGTGGTATAATGAGATGCAATGATTACAACTTCCAACTTAAGTGTTTGTTTAGTTGATTAGGTTAACAATTATAAGAGCCATTAGAAATTAAGAAATTAGAGAGATGTGATAAGTTTTTTAATAGTTGCAGCTTACATAAGTGATTCTTTAGATGATTACTGATTAGGTTTTAGATTAGGGAATATGAGTTATTACTGATTAGAATACTATGAACATGTAATGATTGAGAGATATTATGGTTAGTTAACTTGAGCCATTTGCAATAGGTTATGATGTAAAATTAGATTTTTCAACCCCAGGACCCTCCGGGGTAATCAACTAGTTGTATATTAAAAGGAGAATGTATGCTTGGATGACGTGTAAAGGCAGAAACAACCATTGTATAACGTGATTAAGGCGGTTGTCGTGAAGGTGTAGCGTTTTTTATCAATAAAATATTAAATAGTTTTTAATAAGTGAAAATATAAAAGGAATTGATTAAGAAAATAAATAAGAGATAAATGTGAAATTATGAATATTATTTTATAAGAGAGAAATAAGATAATCATAAGTTTTATTTATTATATAAGTAAAGTAATAATAAAAATAAAGATAAAGATAAAAAATATATAAATAATAAATATTTGGTTAATTAAGTCATTTATGACCTAAAATTTTTTGCCGGAATTTAAGAGTAAGGATGACATCACCAAGTATCATGTGTATATATATATACCTATATATATATATATATATATATATATATATATAGATATTATTATTATTATTATTATTATTATTATTATTTGTTGTTATTACTTTTAGTAACGTTGTTATTTATTTATTTATTTATTTTGGTACTATAATGTTGTTATTGTTGATGTTACTAGTTATGGATAGATGATTCATAAACCAATATCTTTAACAAAGTATGAAATTCTTTAACAGAGTATCAAATCTTTTATAGTATTAAAAGAAAAGGTGTTAACATTATGTATAAATCTAATTTAATGTTGGACAAATCACTAATCACTATGATATTATTATTGGTAGTGTTTTTATACAAGTGGTTTTTTTTATTCGAATGGTGTTAATTAGTTTTGAACGTGTTACTGATTAGGTGGTGACATATGGTGTATTGTGGTAGTGATTGGTAATTAAAATAGCAATTTATGAATTTGTAGTTAATTCTAAGACTATCCGTTCATTAGAGGTGAGCAATGGCTATATCCTTTTATATTGTGTCATGTCAGCGTCTAGTTGGCAGGGTGATAAAGTTGTTGTTCACTCGTCTAATGCTGTTGTGCTAGAGGTGAGCAGCTTTATCCAGTTTTTCTTTTAAATTATTATTTTTTAAACTTTATTATTTTAATTTTATATAATATTTAAATTTGTAACACAAATTAAATAATAAACATAAAACTTTCATTAATAAAAAAAAATTAAAAAGACATAATTAATAAAAAAACTACTAAACTACGCCTCTTCGTCGTTGAGCTCTTGTTTGTTTGTGAATAAAAAAAGTTTTTTATTTAAATAGCCAAATTAGCCGTTGGCCAACGGCTAGTAGCTGCTAACAGTCATAAACTCCTCGCTAGCGCACGCGACTATAGTCACGTCCACTCGCTCGCGCCAACTCTCGCTGAAGACTGTTGTGGTTTAGGCTAGCCACGTGGATTGGTTTGTGACTCGCGACTAGTCACTGACGGGCCACAATGGATTCTAAGGGTTAGTAACCATAAGTGGAATCTATGAAAAGGGTATTTTTTTTGGTTTTACAAATCTAACTTATGTGGTAGACACTAATCCATTTAATGCATTTATTAGCAAGAAGAACCCCTAAAACCCATGCCAACTTAAGAACTAAACAAAAGATATATGTTTACAAAATACAATTTGTTTTCAAACAGGGTGACTCGGTGTTTCTAAAACATAAGTTAAAGAGTGACGAGGTAGGCCCAATCCAGATGGATTAACCCAATACCACATAAAGGCCTCACTACCTTTGGGCCGGCCCATTGGCAGACACAAACTGGGTGGGCCCAGGCAGTCATGTCCCGGTCAATTGACGAGGTTCAACCTCCTCCCCGAGAATTGGGGAAGGAAGGTTCCATTAAGGAGATAATGCTTATCTCCACCAAAAACCGGAGAGTCAGCTCCGGGAGATAGGCTCAAAGAGGCGGTTACGAGAAGAACGAGAGAGGTTATAAATACAGGAAAAAGGTAGATGAGAAGGTATTCACATATTCACTAAAAAGCTGCTGCTTTACTTCCTCACATTCACCGATTCTTATTCTCACGCCGAAGGGTGGTCACATGAAACCCCCTTTTCCTGTGGCGAGTCCTAACGGTGTTTTGTTTTGCAGGCACCTGGATCCAGTTTGGTAGATCATTCATAGCCGGGACATCGTTCTTGTCTATTCTGAGAGGTACATACTTCTTCATTGGCGCCATCCGTGGGACACGAAGCAAAGAGTTAGTTACCGGCTTGATAACCCAAGGATCCAAGATGGCTTCAAACCAAAACGCCATAGTAAGCACCAATTTGGCAGAGAACAACCAGAATCAATTCCCTACAACAGAACGGGTTGATGGAACAGTCGCTAATGATTCAGAAGGAGAAGGAGATGAGGTGGCTCCAGGTTTCACTATTGGAGCATCAACCTCTCGGCCAAGCAGCACCCAGATGCCGACGTCGGTTGGAAATCTTCAGGGGCCTTTCTCTTTTGTGAGAGGGCCGGCCCCGTCGTACACTTATACTCGGCCGATTGCTAGTACCACTTTCTCGACCGCACGAGTACCGGCTCCTACACCAACTATGCCATGGTACACTGCAGCACAAAGCTTACCCCTTTTCTCGGCCGCTATCTCGGCAGCTATGACTTCATCACCGCAAGCAACCCTTATTCAACCAAGCATGCCACCCTATACCCCGGTCACACCCGGAAACCAGCCATTTATGCCTTATTATCCCATGTCTCCATACGGGTATATATGTGCACCGTCTGCTGGGGGTGCATATTCGTACCCTTACCCATATATGTACCCGCCTATGCAGCCACCCCTTCCGGGATGGAGCCCCCAGACCGGGATACCTTCAAGCGAAAGGTTGAACGACGTCCGTACACGTCTCACTTACGAGACTACCCCTGGTGGTCCGGGTGCGTCAGTGGGTCCTCCTCAGGGGCGGCAGCAGAACCCGGCTGTGTTACAGGAGAACGAAGAGCAAGGCGATGATGAAGACCTCACCCGGCCATATCGTCCTCCAACAATGGCAACTTATTCCAAGTTCTCGGAGAGGATAGCCAATGCTCCATTACCTCCAAATTTGAAGCTCCCGTCAACAGTGGGTAAGTATGACGGAACCGGGGACCCGGATGATCATTTGAGCATTTTCGAGTCTGTAGGAACATCTAAAGGTTGGCCGATGCAGGCCTGGTGCCATATGTTTGTCCAGACCCTTGTCGGAGCAGCACGGGTCTGG
This sequence comes from Ambrosia trifida, assembly GCA_028751855.1. Classification (NCBI taxonomy): domain Eukaryota; kingdom Viridiplantae; phylum Streptophyta; class Magnoliopsida; order Asterales; family Asteraceae; genus Ambrosia; species Ambrosia trifida. The sequence goes on from CM054127.1 coordinate 47,283,558, forward strand.
TGGGATAGTTTACCGCCCAGGTCAATTTCTAATTGGAGAGAAATTCATAAAGGATTCACGCAACAGTTTAGCCAGCAGCGTAGACATACAAAGTACAGAGAGGAGGTAATGCATATCCGCCAGAGAGATAACGAGCCAATGGAGAATTTCATAATCCGTTTCAACAAGGAACGGTTACAAATCCCAGGTCTTACTGAAGAGCTGGCCTGTACCGCATTCACCATGGGGGTGAATGACGACGGATTGTTGAGGAAGCTCCACGGTCCTCACGGATACCCGCAAACTATGGACGAAATGATGACCATAGCCAAGGCATATGTCAAGCAGGAAAAATCGATCGCCATGAATCATGCGGTACACAAGAAGCATGAAGCTATCAAGACAGGTGACAGCCAAGACTCTCGAAGTTCCAGAAACAAGGGGCGGTCCGGCCAACCCTACTCAAGGGACGGCCGACGGGATGAACGCCGGGACGACCGCCGATATCATACACGAAGACCGGAGAAGTCCCGGGACTCCTACTCTAGCAGAGGAGAAACAGCCTCCAAGCCCAAACTAGATTATCCAGAGCTTATCAAGACACCGTCCCAGATACTAGAAACTGAAAACCTGAGGCTAAACACTCCTCGGCCGGTCAAAGACTCGCCGTCAAAAGACAAGTCCAAGTTCTGTGATTATCACAAGGGTAACGGTCACGATACAAATGATTGTTTTCAGCTCAAGAGACAGATAAAATACTTTGTCAGGACGGGGAAACTAGCACATCTGGTCAAGGATATGAAGCCAGGCCCCTCAGCCTGGGAAGATAAAGCAGCCGGAAAGAAGCCTAGAGAGATCAATGCCATACGGCCAGAAGCAAACAGTGGCACGAAAAGACGTTTTGAAACAATCGAGCCGTGGATAAAGGCAACAATGACAGTGCCACCTTATTACAAGGCCTTGAGGATGGAAGCATTAGTAATATCAGCCGCTGTGGGTGATTACAGTATGAAGAGAATCATGGTAGACACGGGTAGTTCGGAGGACATCATCTATGAACCATGCTTTAGAAGAATGACGAGCGAAGATCAGAAAATGCTGGCACCGGCACATCGCCCGGTAAAGGGGTTCACAGGGGAAAGTGTGGAACCATTAGGACAGTTGACGTTTCCGGTGACCCTAGGTGATGGTTACAAGGAGCGTACTGTCCTAATCACCTTCTTGGTAATCCCAGCTACCTCCCAATACAACATGATCATCGGCAGGTACACTTTGGGTCGAATTGATGCTTTGGTATCCACTGCCAGAGGATTTATCATGTTCCCAACACCACACGGTGTTGCCACCGTCTCAGGGGAAAAAGTGTGTGCTGTGTCTGATAACAAGGCTTGCCGCCAGGCACCGGCAGGAATTCGGGGGCCAGAGAGATGGGTCCTGAGTGCGAAACACCCGGATCAGACGGTCACAATTGGAAGCTGCCTTGCACCAACAACTCAGGAGAAGCTAAAGCGGCTGCTAAAACAGAACATGGACGTGTTCGCTTTCTTACCCTCTGATATGACTGGGATTTCTCGGTCAAAGGCGGAGCATAAGCTTTCTACTTATCCAAATGTACGGCCGATCATGCAAAAGAAAAGGAGTATGGCTCCTGACCGGAGAGCAGCTGTAGTGCAAGAGGTTAAGAAGCTCGAAGAGGCTGAAATTCTGAAAAAGACCAAATACCACACGTGGGTCGCCAATCCGGTCATGGTCCGGAAGCATGATGGGACTTGGAGAATGTGCGTGGATTACAAGGATTTGAACAAAGCATGCCCTAAAGATGCTTATCCGCTCCCAGAAATAGATCTCAAAGTCGATTCCCTGGCTCCATTCCAATTCAAATGCTTTTTGGACGCATACAAAGGATACCACCAGATTCAGATGGCAAAAGAGGATGAGGACAAGACGGCTTTTCATACGGACGCCGGCATATACTGTTACACCAAAATGTCGTTCGGTCTGAAAAATGCCGGGGCGACATATCAAAGATTGATGGATCAGGCATTTGAGCACCAGATTGGCAGGAATCTAGAAGTATATGTAGATGATCTGGTAATAAAGAGTAGAACGGAAGATATGATGCTGAAGGATATAGAAGAAACGTTCGATACTCTCAGAAAGTACAACATCAAGTTGAACCCGGGAAAGTGCTCCTTCGGAGTTGAAGAAGTAAAATTCCTGGGAGTAATAGTGTCGAAGGACGGATTCAAGGTTAACCCAGAAAAAGTGGCAGCCATCCGAAACATGCCTGCTCCCAAAACGCTAAAAGACGCTCAAACACTCAACGGGAGATTGGCTGCCATCAGCAGATTCCTTGCCAGGCACGCCGAACGTTCATTGCCATTAATCTCCACGCTCAAAGACTGCCTAAACAAGAATAAGTTCAGATGGACTGAAGAGGCAGACAAGGCATTTGAACAGATGAAGACATTTGTCGGTAACCTACCTATGCTCACGGCACCACGTCCGGGAGAAGTATTGAGAATGTACTTGGCAACCGGCCACCACGCCATTAGTTCCGTTCTCCTGGTCGAAAGAAACAAATGCCAGACCCCGATTTATTATATCAATCCTACTTTGGAGAAATTGGTGCTAGCATTGTTTCACACAACCCGGAGGTTGCGCCGATATTTCCAGGCACATGAAGTGGAAGTCTTGACAAATTTCCAACTGGGGCCGATCTTGAACAGGCCAGAAGTGTCCGGGAGACTCGCCAAATGGGCAATTGAACTAGGGGCACTTGATATAACCTTCAAAAAGAGAACGGCGGTAAAAGGACAGGTCCTGGCTGATTTTATGACCGAGATCCCGGAAGGTGAAGAGATCCAGGAATCCACTCCAAGAGTTGAAGATATGTTGGAAGAGGGATCCACCCCATGGCAGTTGTATACCGACGGCTCTTCAAACAGCAAGGGGGCCGGGGCGGGATTGTTATTGGTCAGTCCGGAGGGCGCGAGATTCCTCTATGCCCTGCAGTTTGATTTTGAATGTTCCAATAACCAATCCGAGTACGAAGCCTTGCTAGCAGGATTACGAATGGCCTTAGCTATGGGTGCCACCCAGGTAGACGCCCATGTGGACTCATTACTGGTCAATAATCTGGTCAACGAGTCATATGAGGAAAAGGATGAATCCATGGCCAAGTACCTTGAGAAGACAAAAGAGCTCATGACAAGATTCAAAAAGGTCACATTACATCATGTGAGAAGGCACAAGAATGATATAGCTGATGCACTCAGCAAGCTGGCGTCATCAGGCACGGATAAAGACGTCCGTATTGAATCCCTGAAACACCCGTCCACGCGAGAACCTGAAGTTCATCTTGTCCACACAGTTGAAGTCTCCTGGATGACTCCCATTCAAAGATATCTCATAGACGGAAGCCTGCCGGAAGACAGAGCCGAGGCAATGAAGATCCGGACCAAGTCCCTACAGTATGAAATCCAAGCCGGAGTTCTGTATAGAAAATCTTACTTGGGACCAGCGTTGAGATGCATGTCCCCTTCGGAGGCACAATACTTGATAAAGGACATCCATGCAGGCATATGTGGCATACACGCGGGACCCCGGGCTGTAGTGGCAAAAATAACCAATGCAGGATACTACTGGCCCGGGATGCACAACATGGCTGTGGAAGAACTCAAGAAGTGTGTCAGCTGCCAGAAATATGCTCCGGTAACGTGTCGTCCGAAAAACAACCTGATCCCGGTAACAGCAGCATGGCCTTTCCAGAAGTGGGGCATTGACCTAGTTGGGCCATTCCCCTTAGCCCCGGGAAAGCTCAAGTACCTGGTAGTGGCCATTGACTACTTCACAAAGTGGATAGAAGCAAAGCCGTTGGCTAAGATAGAGGCCTGCAACATCAAGAAGTTCCTGTGGGAACACATGATTTGCCGTTTTGGGGTTCCCCTGTACCTGGTCAGTGACAATGGGACGCAGTTCGTTGATAAGCAGATACAGGAGTGGTGCAAGAGCATGAACATACAACAGATATTCACATCCGTGGCCCACCCCCAGGGCAACGGCCGGGTTGAAAGGGCCAATAGAAGCATACTAGATGGAATCAAGAGAAGGTTGGATCAAGAAGGGAAGTCATGGGTTGACCAACTTCCACACGTCCTTTGGGCACACCGGACAATGCCTAAGACCAGTAATGGGGAAACCCCCTTTTGCCTGACGTATGGATCAGAGGCAATGATCCCGGCAGAAATGGTGCTGCCATTCAACCGCCATGCAGATCAGGAAGCCAACAATGATCAGCTGCTAAGGCACAACCTCGAGTTGTTGGAGGCTCGGCGTGGTGAAGCTCACATTAAAGAAGCCCGGTACAAGAAACTGTTGGAAAAATACTACAACAGAAGGGTAAGAAGCTGCTCGTTCAAAAAGGGCGACTTGGTCATGAGGGACAATGAAGCCAGCAGGCAACAACCCCAGGGAAAATTAAGCCCAAACTGGGAAGGACCCTATGAGATTGCTGAAGACCTGGGAAAAGGGGCATACCGTTTGAAGCAACTGGACGACACTCCGGTTCCCAGAAGTTGGAACGCCGCCCAGCTCAGGAAATGTTATATGTAATAATGGACGCTAAAACGTCCTAGCCTATAGGCTGATGTAAGCTAGCCCGGACGGTAACCATGATACCCCGGGTCAGCAAGTTCTTTTATTTCTAAGTTACAGTAAATAATAAGACGCCGGTAATGGCATTAGTAATATTTAGACATTGCATTATAAACAACCGCTTTTACAAGCGAACTTACAAAAAAGGTAGGGGCAGGACAAAAATCCAAAGCCATCAAAATACAACTTCCTACCATCTATACATAGCGCTATATCACTAAGCCATACTAGGCTATAAACACTAATTAATGTAACCCTCCAACATGGCAAACACCTCTGCAGGGGTGTGTAGTAGTTCATCTTCAGGGTTGCAATCAGGAGGGAGCACCCAAAACTCCTCATACAGCTTCCTCTCCTCCGATTGAGAATCATACGACCATATCTCCGGGTCTTCACTAACCGTTCCGGGCCCAACAGGAACGGCCTCAGGAGACATGGGCATTTCATCTTCAGTAGAAGTAACCCATGGAGATGACGACCGCCCAAAACCACACTTGTAGACTAATCCATAATGGTTAGAAGAAGCAATGGGTGCCGAGTCATCCACGACTGTTGCAGTCCCATCTGGTATCAGGGGGAGAACTGTGTCTTCCTTTCCTCCATGCTTTGCAGCATCAGATGAACATGAAGGGACGTCCTTGTGTCGACGGCGATAAACCAAACGACATTGCCTTGGGGGACGAACATCGCCTGACTTTTGGAAGGATGAATCCATCTGAGGCACAAGTTCATCAAGTTGTCGGGACAGGCGTTGCATTTCCCTTAGCCCTTCAAGAGCATCAAGCTCTCTCAAATAATGCTTCAAGGAAACGAACTTACGTGGCATGGTAAGACGAACGAATAAAATGTGTACGGTTACATGATAGGGAATCCCACTTATAAAGGGGGAAAAATGACGGTTTAGTTACCATTGGGAGTTTAAACAATCGGTAATTATGACACTGACAGAAGCCGCCTGACACGTAGATGTGACGGTTAAGTTGCAGTGCTGACGTCAGCAGAATAATGGCAAATATTAAATTCGAAAAGACGTTTATTTGTAGCATGCTAAATGAGCCTGGGCATAAATTATTATAATCATAAATTCATTCCACGTCACATTAAAAACAAGGAAGTTTACAAGCAAAATCCAGACAAGTCGTTGAGACAATAAAGATAAACAATCATTCGCTATCAGAGGAACTTGAAGAGGAGCTGGCAATCACAGGTTCAAGAAGGGCCCGGACGTTCGACATACCCTCATCACCAGCCTGGGCCTGTAGCTGTGCAAGTTCGTTGAGGGAATCACTGCTCAATGCTTCCAGGGCCTTGGATGTCCGCTGTTCAACCTCTTTTTCATGATCAGTGGCCTCCGGGAGTTGGCGTCCTAGGATCCCATGACGATGACCATGTCTCAGGCCGTCCTGATATCCAGACTCCACAGCGGTCCGGTAAAAGTCATTGAGTCTCTGTTGGTACTGAGTACCCCCTTGTATATGGCTCCATGAAGCTTGGAATCCATTCGATATTAACCAATCCCGGTCTGCCTCTAGGACATTCACCCGGGCTTGAGTAGTTGCCAGCTGCTTAGAGAGGTTTGTGGCATTGTTGTTAGCATCCTCAGCGTCCGATTTGGAGGCATTCAACTGCTCTAGCATAGAGTCTCTCTCCTCTTCAGCTCTCCGGGCACGAGATTCATAACCTTCAATTTCAGCGGCTAACTGCTGATACCTCTCCTGGTCACCCTTGGCTTTAGAAGCATTCTCTTTCTCCACTTGTAACTCTTTTTCAAGGAGCCTCACCCGATCCTCCAAATTCAGCACCAACCGGGCTTGCTGATCCCGGGAACGTAAGATTTCAAGCTTCTCATCATTGTGAGTATTTATCAGACGAGTCTTGTCCCGTTCGTATGTATCTCGGACGGATGACATCTCAGCAAGCTCCTTCCGACAATCACCTAAAGACTGTAGCAATGCTTCGGCCTCTACCGACAGTTTGCTATGAGACACGTGCATATCAAACAAATCCCCCACATCCGAACGCCAGCGACGCAGCACTTCATAAAGAGAAGCAAGAGAGCTCACACTGGACCCAAGAGCATTCTCGGTAAGCTGGGCGTTGTCCAGCCCTTGGAGATAATACCGTTCAGCAGGCGGAAAGGCATGATCAGCCCAATGCCTAACAACGTCTGGCCCAATCAGCCGGGAGGACTGAGCAATTTTCCATTTTGGGGCATACTTAGTGTCCGGCAAAGACGGGTTCCAATTGATACCCGGGACATAGACATGAGAAAGCATCCCCTCAGATTCCACGGGCTCCGCACTAAAAGGCGTTTTCCCAGACCTAACGCCACCAGGAAACACAACAGGATGATGTTGCACATCGTGTAGCAACTCAGTAAAGCTAACATGTGGCATATCCCTAATGGCAATACCACTAGAACTCCCGAGATAAAACCCTGGCTTCGCAGAAGAAGGCATGGAAGTACTGACCGGAGCAAACACATTGCTTAAGGGAGCAGCGGCTAATGCTGAAGTAGTTGCAGCCGCCGGAGAAAATGTAACACCAACTGATATGGTATTCATAGGTTCTTCCACAACTTCCAGACGTGGAGCCAAGGGGGTAGTGGTTGCAGCAGCAGTCGAACAGATAGCAGATACCGGAAGAGCAGCGGATGACGTCACAACAGGGTTGTCCACACCCTGCTCTGGCCCAAGTGTGGTAATAGGGCTTTGAACTACGCCCTGTTGGGAAGAAGTACCTTCACCTAGAAGGCAAGTACCTAGAAACAAGAGAACAACAGCTATAAGTACAGGGGAAAAGAGGAAACCAAACATAAGACATGACAAAGGATCCTTACCGAGTCTTTTCTCCTTGCTGGCTAGCAGCTCACGACGTTTTGCAAGAAACGATGATACATCGGGAGAACCGGTTTTCCTTTTCCGGGATTTCTTTTTCTTCTCACCAGCAGTGCCAATGGGGGCGGCAACATTGAGGGGATCCGGGTTTAGAGGTGGTGAAACCGGTGCCTCCGTGCTTACCGGAACAGCGGTACCCGGTTGATCAGGAAGATCTTGAACCGGTGGAACAGGGACCACAAAATTTTTCGCCGTCTGGCTAAGAACGTCCGCCTCATCTTCACCCAATAGACGGTCATGCTCCTCGATATGGGGAATGGCCTTCGGATCTATGGCGTCGAAGTAGTGCCACTCATCTGGGTACAAAAGCAAATGTTTTAGTTACACATACTTCACAGAGTTAAAGCTATGCAAGAGGATATACCTTGATCTCGTCGACGATACTCCGGGTATATGGTATCATCAACCCAAATGCGGCTCATACCAACGGCCACAAGGGCTCGCTCAGGTATGTGGGTGCACGGGGTGGGATGGTTTACTAATGCCAGATACAGAGGAAGCTTTTCAAACACGACAGGAGCAGGGCACTCATCAGCAAACCTTGTCTTGCCCTCAAGAGTCTGCACCGGAGCAATGACCGGTAGCACACACTCATCTATGAAAAAGAATTTCCGTTTCCAGTTCTTATCTTGTACGTTGGGAGGAAAGTTCTCAATACAAGAGGGAGCCCCCGGACGACGATCAAAAGTGAAATATTCCCCCTTATACACAAGCACGTATAACACTCGGAAGACCTCAAGCTGGGGGGACATACCCAGTCCCCGGGCACAAAATTCAAAGTGTTTCACTTTGATTAACCCTAAGGGATGCAGTTGAGAAATGTTCACTTTGTAATAGGACAACAATTCGACCATGAATTGGGTAACTGGTAGCCGGAAATGACAAAACTTGAAAAACTCCGCATATAATGTGATCTTCCCAGGCTTCAGAGGAAAAGCAACATCGGTAGGTCCTGGACAAACAGGATTCCATTCCGGCAATAGACGCCACTCCGTAAGAAAAGATTGTAGTGCCGTTACCGACCAACTAGTATGAATCTGGGCAACACTCATGGTGGTTCGTGATGTGCTGGTTTTAGGAGCCATGTCAATTGAGAATTCGTTGATTGGGATAAAATATCATCATCCCCATGGCCACTAGCTAATTTATAGGCGGATGCGTCACACGTTTTTTAAATTTTGAAAACAAACCGCCAACACGTCAAAACCCTTGAGTTGCTTAGACTGTTAAAACGGCTGAAGTGACAACTCAGGGTGACGTCACATCACGTGCTTTACCCATGCGGCACTACCCTCGATAAAGATTTTATTTTGGCATTAACAGCATTGTCTAAGTGTCACATAACTTTTTCATTTTTAAAAAGCCTAGTAATAACCAAGTCTGCTTATCACTAGACTTGGGGGGACATGACGAGGTAGGCCCAATCCAGATAGATTAGCCCAATACCACATAAAGGCCTCACTACCTTTGGGCCGGCCCATTGGCAGACACAAACTGGGTGGGCCCAGGCAGTCATGTCCCGGTCAATTGACGAGGTTCAACCTCCTCCCCGAGAATTGGGGAAGGAAGGTTCCATTAAGGAGATAATGCTTATCTCCACCAAAAACCGGAGAGTCAGCTCCGGGAGATAGGCTCAAAGAGGCGGTTACGAGAAGAACGAGAGAGGTTATAAATACAGGAAAAAGGTAGACGAGAAGGTATTCACATATTCACTAAAAAGCTTCTGCTTTACTTCCTCACATACACCGATTCTTATTCTCACGCCGGAGGGTGGTCACAGGAAACCCCCTTTTCCTGTGGCGAGTCCTAACGGTGTTTTGTTTTGCAGGCACCTGGATCCAGTTTGGTAGATCCTTCATAGCCGGGACATCGTTCTTGTTTATTCTGAGAGGTACATACTTCTTCAAAGAGTTACTTGTAATTACATACATAAGCAACACATGGAAAGATTCAACATATAGGTATATTCACTATGATCATGTAATGAAAGATTCACCTAAAAATTATACCTCACGTACACACCGTTAGCAAAGCTAAACGAATATTAGTAAAACTATTGGCAAAAAACCCTAATTCCTCCGAAGTTCTCGGAGGCGGCAACAATCGGCGAACAGGTTTTTTCTCAACCAATCATGACGGGTAGGGACAAATACGTGGTGGATCGTTGGTATGAAGCACCGATGAGGAAGGGAAGGAACAAAAACAAGGATGGGGGTTCGATGAAAGGTGATCCGGTGGTTACGAAGTTCTTTGTGTCTAATCTTCCGGACGGTTGTTCGTCTAAGGATTTGGTTGAAGTTCTCAAAGGTTTTGGTACTATTCAGGGGACGTATATCGCAAGAAAGTTCGACAAACTAGGTAAACGGTTTGGCTTTGTTTCTTTTGCTTATGTTAACGATCCATTGAGCCTAGAAAAAGATTTGAAAGATGTATGGATTGGATCGTACAAACTATTCATTGTTTTGGCGAGGTTTGTGGATGGGGAGCGGGTATCATGGAAGGAGGATAAACGTTGGATCCCGGTTAATGAAAAGAAGAGTGATAATAGGAAGGATGATACAGTTACGGTGGCCATGGATGAACCGATAGGAAATAGCTCGTCGGAGGGAAGAACGTTTAGAGATACTCTTCTGGGTAAGGAGAGTGGTGAGGCTGTTGAGGAGGTGAGTTTGGATGATGAATTTTCTGGGATTGCTAGGTGGAATGGGGTGGGGCTGCTGGGTGTGACGAAAGATCTCCGGTCCTTGACGAGTCTTAAAGAATGGCTTCTTTCGGTTAGGTTGGATAGGGTTGGTATTCGGTACGTTGGTGGGTTATCGGTCATCCTGGTCTTTGATGATAAGATTAGTATGTTGGATTTCTTGAACACAAAGGAGGTTTGGGAATCTGAGTTTGTTTCGCTAGAGTTATGGGAAGGCCAAAGAGTGAAGTTTGATCGTATTGCATGGCTGAGAATTAGTGGTATTCCTTTGCTTCTTTTCGATGATGGGGTGGTCGATAGGGTTGCTTCTAAGTGTGGTCGTGTGATTCAATCGGCAAATATTCATGATAATACGGAAGACTTCTCAGTTGCGTTGGTTGCGGTGTTGTGTAACTCGCAGAAAAGAATTAGCAAAGTTTGTAAACTGAAGTGGAGAAAGGAGGCGTTTAATATTGCTATTGAGGAAGATATAGAGGAGTGGTTTCCAGATTGTATCGGGTGTGAGGAAAACGAGCTGGAGTATGATTTGACGAAGGGTAAGAGACCTGTGGAAAGGGTTGATAGCGTGTTTAATGTGAGTATGGAGGATAGGGTTGATAGTGTAGTTGTGGAAGATGTGCAGGAGGTGCATGGGAATGTTAGTAGTCCTGTGCATGTTAGTGTCATGGAGAATGACGAGGCCATGCATCAAATTAATAGTAATGTGGCTGGGGGTATATTACCGGAAGCGGATGGGTTAGCTTTCAATCTTCAGGATCATATTGTTGCCTCGAGCTCGAAGAAGAAAAAGAGAGGTTGTTTTCGGAAAAAATCCAGGTTTGAGAAGTCGCCTTCTCCGACGGGGGCTGAGAGACCTAAGAAGAGGGTGCGAGACGATGATGATCCTTATGATATTGATCGGTTCATTTTTACGGTTCAAGGGGGTACGGAGTTGCCGGGGGTTGGAGATGAGAGTGTTGTGGTAGGTAATCCTGAGGTGGTGGTTGACGGGGGTAATGAGGGAGATATAGATGTCAACATGGTAGATCAAGGTGAGGGTTATGTAATTAGCGAAGTGATAAACACGGTCAAGCTAGCGGATTCGGTGGGGGTAGAAAATATTGGTTGTTTTGAAGAGGACCTTAGGAGTTTGGTGGATAAAGAAGGTTTTCAATCAGTTCTCCAATGAATTGTATTTCCTGGAATGTAAGAGGGTTGGGTTCTTCGAGTAAGTGGTCGTGGCTGAGGAATTTAAAGGTGTCAAATGAAGTTGGTTTTTTGATGATACAGGAGACGCAATTCCAATCTCTTCAGGGGATGAATGTTGGTTCGCTATGGGGATCGGGTAAGTTTGAGTTTGATTTTGTTGATGCCGTGGGTCGGTCAGGGGGTTTATTGTCGTTATGGGATGCTAATTTATTTGCTAAGACTTTGGTTGTTAAACGGCGATACTTTTTGGTGGTTTCGGGGTATTTGAAGAATAATGGTCAAAAGGTGAACTTTGTGAATGTGTATTGTCCTCAGAAGATAACAGATAAGAGATTAGTGTGGGAAGAACTTAAAGCGTTAATTACGTATGATGATGAGTGGTGGATAGTGGCGGGTGACTTTAATTGTGTTCGAGATAGATTGGAACGGAGGAACTCCAAATTCAACGAAGGTGCTACTAATGAATTTAATGATTTTTTGGAGGATTCGGGTCTGCATGAGTATTCGCTGCGCGGCAGGAAATTCACGTACATAGCTGGGAACAAACTTAGTCGCATTGATAGAATTTTTGTTTCGTGGTCTTTCATTAATAATTGGAGCAATGCGGAGTATAGAGTGTTGGATCGGGTGGAATCGGATCACTGTCCGTTGCTGTTGAAGATTGAGTCCAAGAATTTTGGGCCCAAACCGTTTCGTTTCTATAATTCTTGGCTTAGCAGGGAGGGGTTAGATAAAGTGGTTGAGGAGTCGTTGTCTGGGGGTCTTGAGCCGGGTAGTCCGGATATCATTTTGATGCGGAAGTTTAGATTATTAAGGAAAAATATTAAGGAATGGCATGGCCGGCAACTCAAGTGTGAAAAGGAAGAGGAAGAATGTTTGCGTGCGGAAATTGTGGAATTGGAAAGCATTTTGGAAACTCGTGATTTGACTGAAGCCGAAACTTGGGTTTTTGAAGAAGCTAATAAGAGGCTGAAAGAACTGGATAGCTTTAAAGTGCGAGATCTGAAACAAAAAGCTAGGGTCAGGTGGGCTAGAGACGGGGATGCGAACTCTTCGTTTTTTCACGGTGTCGTTAACGCGAGGAGAATTTCTAACTCGATTCCGGGTTTGTTCGTGAAGGGGGAATGGGTGACGACGCCTAAAATAATTAAGTGTGAAGTTCGCCGATTTTTTAAAGAAAAGTTTGTTGAGGAGATAAAGGTGAGGCCGAACCTTATTGTGCATGATATCAAAAAACTGGATACGGAGGCAGCCGAGTTGATTATTGAACCATTTCAAGAAAAAGAGATTAAAGACGCGGTTTGGGAGTGTGGGAGTGATAAAGCTCCCGGGCCCGATGGTTTTAACTTTAGATTTATTAAGAAATTCTGGCACTTGTTCGCTGGTGACTTTATGGAAATCTTTAAGACGTTTGAAGAATCGGGGGTTATTAGTAGGGGAGTGGGGTCTTCTTTTATTACGTTAGTGCCTAAAGTTAACGATCCGGTGGAATTGGGGGAGTATAGACCTATTAACTTGATTGGAGTGGTTAGCAAAGTGATTTCCAAAGTGCTTGCTAATCGCTTAAAAAAGGTGATAGATGAGTTAATTACAGAGACGCAATCGGCATTCATAGCGGGAAGATATATTCTGGACGGCCCCTTGATTATTAGTGAGATTCTTTCCTGGGCCAGAAAATGTAGGAGGGAGTTGTTCATGTTCAAAATTGACTTCGCCAAAGCCTATGACAATGTTAATTGGGAGTTTTTGGTGTCCATAATGAGACAGATGAGATTTCCTGATAGGTGGTGTTTGTGGATTAAGGGTATTTTATCTTCAGCTAGGTCGTCGGTGTTGGTGAATGGGTCTCCTACGTTTGAATTTTCTTGTGAGAAGGGGGTGCGGCAAGGTGACCCTATTTCGCCTTTCCTATTTATTATTGTTATGGAAGCGTTTGCGGGATTGATGAGAAAAACTTGTGAGGTGGGTGCGTTTAATGGTGTGCGGCTCCCCAATAATGGGTTAATTTTGTCACACTTACTTTATGCTGATGATGCTATTATTATGGGAGAGTGGTCGGATAGCAATTTTTGTACGATGCGTCGGTTATTAAGGATTTTTCATCTGTGTTCGGGCCTCAATATAAACATTCATAAGTCCACGTTATTTGGAGTTGGAAAAAATTTAGATGAGGTGGGGTCCATGGCTCAGTCTCTTGGTTGCCGTGCGGGATCTACTCCTTTTAAGTATCTGGGCATTACTGTGGGAGCCAATATGGGTAGGATTAATAACTGGGAGCCGGTGATCAAGGTGTTTACTACTCGGTTGTCGAAGTGGAAATCCAAGGTGCTTTCGATTGGAGGTCGACTAGTCTTGATAAAATCTGTGTTGGAGAGTATCCCGTCGTATTATTTTGCTTTATATAAGGCTCCTTCGGCTATCATTACTAAATTAGAATCTTTGATAAAAAGATTCTTGTGGGGCGGTGATCCGGATGTTAGGAAGGTTCATTGGGTTGCTTGGGATAAGGTTGCTTTACCCAAGAAACAAGGTGGGTTGGGCCTTAGTCGATTGGAAGATAGTAATAATGCCTTTCTTTTAAAATGGTTATGGAGGTATAGGGTGGAAGGTGACGCGATGTGGCGTAAAGTGATTGACTCTTTACATGGCTCGGCGAGACAATGGGAGACGTTTCCAGCCAAGTCTTCTTTATCGGGTACGTGGACCAAGTTGGTTAAGAATGCTTTTAAAGTCAAAGTGGGCGACTCTATTGGAGCTTATATGATTCGGGCCAGTGTGGGTAATGGGTTGGCGATTAAGTTTTGGTTGGATCCTTGGATTTCCAAAGTCCCTTTGAAGATAATGTTCCCAAACTTGTTCCGGCTTGAATCTAATAAATGGTGTTGTGTTACTGATAGGATTGGAGGATTGGTTGGTCATGGGCCGATATGTTGGAGTTGGAGACAATACCCGATGGCGGCCCAAGAGGTTAGTGAACTTATTGATTGTCACAGGTTGTTGCAGGGCCAAGTGTTAGTGGACTTTCCAGATAAATGGGCTTGGCATGATATAGGCCCATGTGATTTTGCTGTTCGTGAGGCTAAACAGTGGCTGGTTAACGACCGGTTCCATGGGTTAGATGATGGCTTTGATTTCTCTTGGTGTAAGTGGCTTCCTCTTAAGTGCAATATTTTTATGTGGAGACTTCTGTTAGATAGAATCCCTACTAAAGTGGCGCTCAGTAGAAGGAATATTCTGCATGGCGAAAGTACTTGTGATCTTTGCAGGATTGATGACGAGAGTGCGGATCACGTGTTCACTGGTTGTAGCCTGGCGTTAGGTACGTGGCAGGGTATTGCTCAATGGGTTAAAGTTCCGCCCATCTTCTTGTTTTCTGTTTCAGACATTGTTGAAGTGGTTAAAGGTTCTGGGTGGTCGGCTCTGAGGAAGGAGTGGTTATATGGGATTTTTATAGTTACTTGTTGGCGTATCTGGAAAGCTAGGAATGAGAGGATCTTTGCTCAGAAGGCCCGGAACGTGGTGGAGCTCGTGGCGGATATTAAGTCTTTGTCGTACCTTTGGATTAGGAGTAGGGGTAATATAGATGGGGTGGATTGGAAGGGTTGGAAGTCTTTTTCCTTTGATGTAATGTAACTGTTTTTGGGGTTCCCGCCTTGGGAGTCCCCGTGTTGTTTGTGTTTTTAATGAAAGTTGCCTTCCAAAAAAAAAAAAAAAAAGCAAAGCTAAACGAATACAGAAACATGAACGGGTCCATTCAGAGCCCAAGGGGTGAGTCACCCCTGAACTTCATGGTGGGCTTGGTAATACTTTGTTTTAAGAATAATTCAAAAACAATCAGCCACCTTCACGTTCTTTTGATAGGCACCCAAAACCTTTTCCCAATTAATGGATATTGATTATTGAATATTGATTTTTGTACATTTGATACATGTTATTGGACTTTTATTATTTATGTTTAATCTTAATATGAATTTGTTAAATGAGTGTTTTGGTGGAGCCAAACAGATCTGACTTTCATTTTATGTGCTTTGGATTGAACACTAGGATTATACCAAAAAGACTTGACTGCCAATTTGCATTTCATTAATTAAAATATGGATAATTAGATATAATATATGTTCTTATGTTGTTCCCTTTGTATGTTTCATCCATATCTAAGGCTACTGATAACGCGATGACAATTCTGTTAATATGCGTTAATTTTATTTGGCACACTTTATAAATGGAAGAGTAAATGCATTCATTATCATTCATTTGAACATGTGACGGTTGCAAAACACAAAGCCTTCGACAATAAATTCATTCCGACTGTGAAGCCTGTGGATCTTATGAAAGAGGATGCGTACTTTTGGGTGGCAAATCGGTCGAATTGGGTGTCACGACTGGGGAGAAATGGCTTAGTTTTGATATTGTAGATATGTTGTAATTGTTTGTTTGTTTTTTCTTTGCGGTCTGCTATTTTCCCGACACTTTCTTGG
This sequence comes from Ambrosia trifida, assembly GCA_028751855.1. Taxonomy (NCBI): domain Eukaryota; kingdom Viridiplantae; phylum Streptophyta; class Magnoliopsida; order Asterales; family Asteraceae; genus Ambrosia; species Ambrosia trifida. The sequence goes on from CM054127.1 coordinate 47,299,457, forward strand.
TGTGCCTTTTTATTTATATAAAAAGTCGTTTATCGTTCAACAAAAAAATTCCGTAAGATGTCAGAAAATTCGAGGAGGAATGTATTTAAGAAGCTAACCAATGACTTGGAACCAAGGTTGAAGACAATTTTCAGAATTCATATTTGTTGCAAATGGAGGAGAGTGGTATTGAATTATATAAGTTTATAAATTATAAGATATATGAATGCTTGCTTTCACTCGCATGTTTTGTGTTTTATTTCAAAATTGATATGGTACTTGAAACAACTCATGTGGGAGGGGTAATGATGGTGTCAATGGCAAGAACGTGTGTAAGGTATGTTGATACATGTTTTTGTACCGAGATGACTAACGGACCCAAACCCAACAGGTAAACACAAAAAAGTCAAGACAAGTATTCAAATATGGGATTATTTAAAATATATTTCGCGGGTATGGGGTGGTCAATGGTCATGATCAACGGCGTACCCACGATTTATTTTCTACAGGTATGAACAATGTTGGAAAAATGATTTCGTTAATTTTGGACAATAAATAATTATATTTATATATGAGTTATGTAGATAATAATTTATGAGTTTGTGGTCTATGGTGTGAGAGTTTCACAAAAGAACCAAACCATGTCCAAATTTGAGCTAATATGAATCAGATATCAAAGCTCGAAGTTAAGTGGTTGAAATGAATATTTCTATAATTTGGTGACTCTAGTAGAAATTTTTATCTTTGTTATAAAGGTGTTGTTTTGACTCTTTCAAAATTCATTATGGAGCCTTTGAATATGTCTCATGAATTTTATTTATTTGACATTAACATGTCATGAATCAAATAAATGTTTTATTTGACTCATAAAAAGATGTTAATTGCATTTAAATAATAAAAATTAAATATGGAGTTTTTCTTTTTGTATATAAAAGAAACTTATGATTCATTTTGAAAGAAGACATTGATAAGAAAAAAATGAGATACTAGATAAAACTTTTTGTCAAAAACTTTTATAGAATTTAGAGAGGAGTACTCTCTAATTCTTTCACCATCACCATCTCTAACTTCATCGTTTATTTTTCTATATTTTTAAAATACCAAATCACCCGTTGCTATCTTGAGCATGGAAGCCATCTCCGGCAATACACTACTGTTCCGGTTGTTGTACCCTGAGAGACAGACCGTCTGAGAGGAGGCGCAAAATCTGTTTTAAGGGTCCCGTGTCAAACACAATCCTTAACCAAAACCGTCAACGACAGGTTTGTTTATTCTTGCAGCGGAGCGTTATACAAGATGGTTCGGTTGAAATTCTCCAAAGACATTGGCTTGAATCAAATTTGGTACATGTATTTGTACTTATTTACATTTATTTATATTTATATTTATATTTAGTTTTGTATACGGTATTGTACTTTTATATTTCCTACGAATAACGAGAGTCTCGTTATTATTTTTATTATTAATTTTAATAAAAAGTGAACCCATTTCCTACAAACTATTAACCCGGAATGGGATTACCAATACCTGTCATCCCTGGTCACAAGCTCAGGGTCCTCCATACCCAGCGACGAAAAAAAAAACCGTACAGAACCAAGAACTCACCATCAAGGTTATCTGTAACCTGTGCTTGCATGACTAGAAATCATGGTAAACCTTCACCTTATTTTCAATATATGCATCACACAAATTGGTATCATCAAACATTTGTAATTTTCTTATACATTTTACCATCACATGTTCTGCTGTTATTTTAAACATTCAAATCCAAGTGGTATATGCATCAGTAGTTCAATACCAATAAGGATAACAAGGATGGAGATGTCGTGGCGAACCTTGAACAATGTTTTAGACTGCAATGTTTTTTTTACCGATACATGGAAACCTATTTCGGTACAAGTGTCAAGTAGTGGAAATGTGGCCCATCAACATAATCATATGCGCAACAACCAGAAATGAATGATCTGCGACAAATACATCACAAAAATGCTACTATTTGATATAAACACATACAAGAGACTTGTGACTGCAGAAGTTAAACACTGACAAGTTGAAAATTGCTATGAAAATGAATCTGAAAGAAAATGCACTGAAAATGATAGCTAAAAGACTTGAAAATGTTAGACTAACATAATTTTATAAACGTTAATGTTCTATTACGGTGGGTTGTGACAATGTTAAAAAAACTAACGCATGCTATATAAACCTAACCTGCCATTAAATCATTAATACATTACAAATATACAAACAATAGAAACATTAAAAGCCTTTACTAGCCACCATCAAAACAGTGTAAATAAGGAATCTCATAGCACCCTAAACAGTTTATTATTGTATCAAACACAACTGTTATTGTGAACGTAACAAGTAAATTCGAACCCCTTTGAGGACTAGTAACAGACCTTACAATCCGACCGTCAAACAAATCATTTTCCAATCAATTAAGTAACAATCATTAATCATCATGAAAACATGAAGAGACATATATATTCAAAACCAAGAATGCAATTTAAATCAACAACCCAACTGCAAGTACGTATAATTGTATCCTAATGTCACTGATGACAAAAAGAAACAACTTTACAAGTAAAGAATAGATGATTGACAAACAAAAGCTTATATTAGTTTGTAAAACTTACAAATTTGTTGGCTTTGGCCTTCGGGTATAACATATTAATCATCTGTAGTATGCCATGTGCCTTGATGATCTGAAAGGGGACGAATCAAACGGAGACGTTTTAGGGATTAAGGTTGAAGAATTGACGGTTTTCTTTTTTGGATTTTTGGTCTCAGAACGGAGCCAGGACTCGACCACTGATAGCAGGTTGCAGGAGTCGTTCATTTCAGGAAGATCAGCCAACTTCTCATATCTTTTTAACTCTCCGTCTTGTATGTAGGCCAAATCTGTTGCCCATGACTCTAGACCATCAAATATATGTGTTGCGTATACAATTGTAGCTCCTCTCTGTTAAGGTCGCAAAATTTTATTTATTAATATTTTCTATATATATCAGTTGAACAGGGCAATTGTAGTTTTTGCAGTTATGTTTAACACATTAAATATTTATAACATTTACAAAAATGTATTAACAAGCGTTGTCAGAAGGCCCATCATGGCATGGACAGACCCATATTAGTCTGCAATTAAAGGTTATCACTTTCGACGCAAATATATTTAACACGTTACACAACCCACCAAAACCCCACCAACCCATTTTTTTCCAAAAAAAATAAAATAAAATATAATTCACCTCTATGGTTGAACAAACTCATCTAGTTATCTCGAGTATAACACAACTTTTGACACTGGTGACACATGTCAACAACCCTTACATAGACTTGTACAAAACTCTAAACAATTTTTTTTCTTTCTGTTTTTAGCTTGCTAGAAATGTATTTGACATGTGAAATCATATAACGCATACCTGCTCACATTCCTCTTTGAAGAACTCTAGCAAATCCATCCTTGCAACTACATCTAGGTCAACTGTCACCTCATCTAACAAAAGAACCTGAACCAGAAAGAGTTCCTTATTCCCAGACCAATTCCAATTCCATTTCCAATATAAATATATAATTAACATCCAAAATAAGGTGACAAATAAAGAAGTGACACAAACATGTATGCTTCAGACATACTACCAAATCCCGAGACTCGAGTATCTATCACAAACATAGTGTTTATCTACAATTTACAGCAATATTACCTTGAATCGCCCGTAACCTAACATTTTCTATACAAACTGTATTACATCTAGAATAAGTGAACTAACATCACTATAAATTTGTATTTGCAGGTTCAAGAATATCAAGATGATATAAAACAAGAACTGACCTGGAAAGGATGAAGGAGGCCTAAGCAGATTTGTACTCTACGTCTTTGCCCATCAGAAACTTTATGCATCCGCCATTGTAGATCAATATCCAACAGTTCAACCAGCTTCTCTCTTCTAACTGGGTCAATGCCTTCAACTGCACCAATTATAGAACAAATCTGGTTGATAGGAGATTTAGATTAACAGTAGACTGATTAAATTGTGGAAGAAATGCAGCAGCCATCTTAATTCTTAAGGATCCAGATAAGCAGTTAATGCGGTAAAATATCGGATATCGGTCAAGGGCCGATATTTGAGATATAGATTATCGCGGTGAAATATCGGTGATTTTTATATCATGCAAAATCCATATATATAGCAATTTACACTCATCATCATCATCATCATCATACTCAGTTAATCCCACCTATAGCAAAGCTAAGGTAGGGTCTGAGGAGGGTAAGATGTAGACAGCCTTACCCTCTGACAAATTAACCTCTAACACTAATAATTCAATATACTTTCCTATCATTAACAAATTAACCTCTGACAACACTAGGGTAAAATATAATTATGTACAGAAATAAGATATCAATAAAAGACCATCCATAAGCCACAACTCACCTCCAAATATCATATGTTCCGCAGAGAAGTCTCCTTGTAGTGGCACTTCTCCCTGAATTTATTTAGAAAAAAAGAAAACAATTAATTACAAAGTGGATGTTCACTTGGTGCATAATAAACCATGATACTCTTTTAAGATCCTGATCATGTAATTACTGAAGACTAGAATGAAAATCCTAAAATGATCGGGAGACTAACGTAGGAACCAGTTTAGAAAATGAGAAAAGAGTACTATGTTATGATGTATAGTGTATGACTATGGCATAACTATAAGGCTAAAGAACTTACAGCTGAACCAATGGTTTTAGTCCAAGAGCCACCCAAGTAGGACAAATCACCGCTACAAACCAAGTGTGTGTCATGAAAAGATGAAAAATCTAGCACCCGCACAACATCTTTCCCCCCAACCATATGTTTTCCAGCCAAAATCTTCAGCAAAGTAGTTTTTCCTGAAAAACAATACATGGCAAGATTGCTTCTTATGCTAATTGCTAAATACTAAGAGGTTTCTACAGATTAGAATAAAATAAATACAAAGTGAACCACCAAAAGGAAACAAGTACTTTGGTGTGCATGAAAATTCTAATATCACCAACTTAACAAATTTACAACTACCACCGGACAGGCTTCTGTGATAGCTTACGTAGCATTTATCGTGTTACTTCAAATATGCAAGTAGATCGTAGATGTACACAATATGTGTAACATCCGGCCCCTCTCACCACCAACATTATCCGTTTTGCCCCTAATGGGTTGCCCATCCAGGAACTCATGGCTTTGTTTTTGGTTTCGCCAGTGGAGACTTCCCAGGAGGTCACCCATCCTAATACTACTCCCACCCAAGCACCCTTAACTGTCGAGTTTTCATGTGCTCCACAACCACCTAAGCCCGGATTACTTATGAACCAAGGATCTCTCCTGGCCACGGATGATATGGGATTTGCCTAGGCTACTACAATGGTCCATGTTAATCTTCTCGGTAGTCAATATCATTACAATATGGCCAATTAACACCTTCAAGGGGGTGGCACAGTGTTACGCATTTGAGTCCCTCTAGTAGAGATATCAAGTTCGAAATTCAACTTTCACTGTTTGTTTGCCTTTAACCCCCTTGAAGTCCACCCCACCGCTTGCATCTTACATGATCCCATTGGTTAGCAACGTGCGTTCTCACAAATACCGAAAAGAAAAAAAACAAACAGCTAATTTATATCCTGAACAACACCTGAGACTAATCTGAACACGTCTAACGATCAGCAGCATTACCAACATATGATATGAGCAACAATCAACAATGTAATAGTCTAGGCTTCTAGCACAAACATTGCGCCTATCAGATGTGTACATATATCAGCAGACTAACCCTAAAATTGCAGAAATAACATATTCTAAGTCCTAACCAACTTTCATTTTTTCAATTCCTTCTTTAATATATAAATCCACTTTATAATAATTACAATAAACACTCAAAACAATATCACGATCACAAACTTAGGGTTAGTAAATTACCAGATCCGTTGGCACCGACAAGAAGGCAACGAGATCGAGCAGAGATGTTAAGGTTGAAATTAATAAACAGAGGATTATCGCCGCTGTATTCGAATTGCATAGCCGTTACTTTTATACTGTTTGATTCTGCCTCCATTTTTGTCAGCTTTTTTAAGCTTTGATTCGTGTTTGGGGGTACGGTGAGTATATGTACCTTTGCCTGCCTTTTATAGTCGTCAATTGGTGGCTTTGTTTGATTGTGGATTGACCACGTATGTATTGTTTGTTGTCGCTAACGAACACCAGTCGCAGCAAACATGACGGTTAGGTGTCGGTTGGTTAATGAATGAAACGTCGTGTGACCTTATTACATTTTAACCCTTTTTTTTTAACAAGTTAAATTATATCAAACCCGTCTTTAGCGGGACTCGAACCCTTGATTTCAAAAAGAGTAACGTCTTAACTTCAATGGTTTTGTCAATTGGATCCAACCCTCACCCGCTATTACACTTTTTAACTGAATAGAAATTTATAATTTGTGACCGACTCAGACAAGAAAAATGAATGAAACTATTACGCTTAAAACAAACATCTCATGGAAGGTAAATGTAAAAATGGATTCATCAACACCAATTTCAATTCACCCGCATTTTAGTCGATAATAAGAGGGTGTTTAGGATTGAGTTTGGAAATGCAAAAGTGTTTTTGGTCAGAAGTGTTTATTGGCTTATGACTTTTTGAAAAAGGGTTTTAAAAAAAGTGTTTGGATTAGCTTTTGGGATGAGAAACGTCAAAAAGTCAATAGATTGTCTTTTTTAAGTGTTTCACTTAACATATTGTGAATATTGGTTGTATGGGTGGTAGATTTGTAATTTTTTTTCCAAAAGCCAAAAGCCAAGATTTCTAACGTCTCAAAAACAGCTTTTCCACCCTTAAAAGCCAAAAGTCAAAACAGAAAGTGCTTTTGGGTTACACAAACAACTTATTGACTTATTGGCTTCTTGAAAAAGCCAATAAGTCAATAAGTTGTTTTGAAACTCAATCCCAAACACCCACTAAATACTTGTAGTTGAGAGAAAGTCAGTTGAAGAGAAATTCGTGCCTCAGCACCGATTACAATTGAAGCATGGTATCTTGATTAGGACTTAACTGAGGGCACTATCCTTGACTCTTGAGATGAGGCGATGATGGTGATGGATGGGAATTTGGTAGTGTGGTCGATGATGGTGGTGGCTAGATATGTGATGACTGCGAGTGAAGGTACTTGGAGATTTACTCGGAGATGTAAATGAAAGAAGTGGGTGGGGTTGATTTTTTGTTTATTTTCAAGTTTCAGAGTAAAATGGTCATTCTATTAAAAGTTTACAAATGTTTAAAATGTAATTCACTATAAGGACCAAACATATAAAAGTTGGTGAATAGTGAGGGTTGTGAGTGTCATCTCTAAAATCTCGGTAACAAAACTGTAATATGACCTTACCATAAGCACCGGCCGAGTCATTATGTCTAATGTGTGTGTGTATGACAAAGGGAATGGCATTCTTATTCCATGGCATTTTCACTATTCGTATCCTAACACCCGCATAGCTAGATTTATATCATATAACAAATGCTATAAAGGAGTCTCGTTGTTGGGATGTTCTTGGTGGTCTTGTCGAGTTGTCTTTCTTGATGATGAGTTGGGCTTCGAGTTGTAGGCACCATATATAGCCGTTAGAAGAGTTCCAAGGCCGAAGCCTAATGAATCACCCTTCAATGATTATGATCAGGGGTAGTTATCATCATAAGTCTAATATATAAATTTGTATATGAACTTAGCATGACCGAGATAAAAGGAGAGTTGCTAGAAGGGGGATAAGCTTTTTCCTAGTGACTTAGTTTAAGTTGTGTTTTATAGAAAAGTTCGGGTCCAATCCAATTAGGCAAATTATTAATGGGCATGAGTTCATTGAACGGGCCCATATTAGTGGTACAGTGATACAGTCTATACTTACTATACACGTGTTACCTAAAAATCTCTATTTTAAGTGTGAATAAAAGAAAAGAAGTCCCACCCCATAGTATTACAGCTTTAATCTTAATAACTATCATATTAGAAATAAAGATAATGTATCAACAAATTTGAATCTTAATCTTTTCCTTTCCTTTATTAGTAAAACATCGATAGTGTTCGATATACAGGGAGAATAAGCGAAATGGAATGAGCCATTGTTAAGAAAGGGAAAAAAAAGCGATGTGTATTTAGTCAATTGAATGAAATCACCAATTACGGGTATGTTTGGCAAAATTAGCTGGAGGCTGGTAGCTGAAAGCTGTTAGCGGGTAGCATAAGGAATCTTATTCCTACCAAACACCCAAAATCATTCCATCTATTCCATTTCCTCTTTCACCATTTTTAACACCATCGTCCACCATGGCCGCCACCACCACCACTGCTCACACCACAATCACTTTATCACACCATAACCACTTTATGAATATGTGGCAGGGATATTCCGTTGCTAAAATAAAATTGTGAAATTCATACTTTTATTGAGAAACTTGGGTGTTACAAAGCTATGTACATAATACATAATAGTGTTCCTTCCGAGTTGATTGATGGTTTCAATCATATAGTGGATAAATATGTAGATTTAGCAATGTGATCAAGGGTTTCGCAAGTTAGCAATTCCCAATCGAAGGTTTGGGCCAAACCATGTATGGGGTTGAATACAAGGCAATTCTTAAATATCGTTTGTTGATCCCCATGTACCATGAAGATGAAGTCTGTCCGATTTGCCGTAAGGCATGCTTGGACAAATACGGGGAACACGCGGTTCACTGTAAAGAGTTGCCTGGCTTCAAATATAGGCATGACTGGGTCCGGGACGTTCTTTGAGACATTTTAAGAAGGGCTGGGATCTCAGCCAAGAAAGAGGCTCCCGTGAATTTCCTCTCGGACCCCGCAGAAGGGAGATCCACCCTACGTCCAGCAGACTTGCTTGTCTTTGGATGGGCCGGGGGAAAACACGCTTGTGTCGATCTAACAGGTGTATCTCCCTTGGTTGGTTTGAGGGATACTGGTTTTGTAGCAGGGCAAGCGGTGCGAAAAGCAGAGACAAAGAAAATCGAGAAGCATGCTAAAGCTTGTGAGGAGAACCAACACGTTTTCGTACCCCTGGCATTTGATACCTTTGGCTCCTTGGCACCGGAAGCCATCCGTTTCCTGACCAGAGTCCAACGGGTTATTAATAGCAGTGTCTCGGCTCCGGGGGCAGGAGTTCGTTTTTAGTAGATTAGGGTTTGCTGTCCAGAAAGGGGTGGCGACGCAGCTTGTTGCCCGCCTACCCGCTATCTTGATGTAAATTTTCATGTATTTAATAAAATTGGTAAGATAGCTAAAAAAAAAAAATTAACAGTTAAGAAGGAGTAAGATAAGTCTTCATATTCTACCAATATATTGTACTTTATTAAATTCAAAACACTTCAAACATAACTTACACATTCAAAAGCATAGTGTGCACGTTATAATTTATTTTTATTAAATATCACCAATAATACAATCATTAGTACTATAACACTTGGCAGAGTGACGTAAAGAAATGAAGATATAAGCTTGAATAAGCTATTTGATCTTAAGTTTGAATTTAATCCAAAGGTGTTTTATTGCAGTGGGCCTTCGTGTCGTGGGTTTTTTTTCCGAATTTATGGCTTAGTGGACTTAAGTTGCCCAGTGGACAACAAGTCATCAGTACTAACCCACTCACAATTTAGATGATATTTGACTAAATTACACTTTGTGTTCTTTATGTATCACTGAAATTATGAAACATGCCTTTTTTTTTTTTTTTTTTTTTTTTTTTGCATTTTATGTCCAAAATTTCCCTTTTTCTTGCATTTCATGTCCTTTATGACTAACCTTGTTAGATATCTCAATTAACCTCAAAAGCCTCAAGGGTATTTTTGTCCATTCACTTATAATTGCTATAAAACCCCCCTGTGTGTTCTGATTGAGCTCAAATCCTTACACGAATCATCTCCCCCCAAAATCACCCTTCTTCTTCCACGTTAACTTCCCCAAAACCCTAAGTGTAATCATCAGTATTATGGACGACGAAGAGACACGAAGACTAGGATTTAGGGTTCGTATGAACCTGACACATGAAGAGGTGCTTGAATTATATGGTAAGTGTTCATACATTTGATGATGTTTTTTTTTTCAAAAGTTTGAATTTTTAAGTTGATTAACACGTAAATGTTTTATACAATGCAGTGGGTGCTCCCAGTTTGTTCTCCATCAAGTTTCATCATAATGGAAGATTCACTCGTTTTCCTGACAGGACATATGTTGAGGGTGAGGAAAAGTTCATTGATTTGCTTGATCATGACAAGTTCTCAGTGCATGAGATGGATCGTATACTGGAAAAATTTGGTTATTAAAAGGATATTGAAAGGTATTACCATTATCTAGTGCCAGGTTGTGATCTTGATTTTGGTCTTAGGGCTTTAGGTAGTGATGCTGATGTGATTGGGTTTATCAAGGTTATTCCAGAGTCTAGGTTAATTAATGTTTATTGTGAGTATGGTGTAACTACGGTTCACACATATTTCTGCTCACCAACTAAAGTTAGGGTAGAAGAAATAACTGATGAAGAGGTAAGGGCATTTGACCTTGATAAAGTGGTTAGGAAAAGATTATTGTTAGGCTGGAATGGAGATGATAAACCTGAGGCTAATCAAGGAGTGATAGATAATAGTGATGAAGTTGTTGTTGACCAACACACTACTCAGTCTATGCATACTGATGAAGTTATGGATAACAATGTCCATAATGTTCATACTGAGGAAGTTGTGGTTAACCAACACACTACTCAGTCTATGCATACTGATGAAGTTATGAATAACAATGTCCATAATGTTCATACTGAGGAAGTTGTGGTTAACCATGTAGATAATATGCATACTGAGGAAGTTGTGGTTAACCAAGTAGATAATATGCATACTGAGGAAGTGGTGCATAATATGAATTTTCATGTTGACTTTGATTTTAGCAACCTTGACCTGAATGATCCAAACTTTGACCCATTCTTTGGTGAAAGTCCAATTATTCATGTTCCTAAACATGATGTTCCTAAGCATGATCAACCTCAGGATAATATGCATGAATATGATAATGAAAATGTGGATGAGGGTATGAATACAAGTGAGTATGGAAGTGATGATGATAATGCAAGTGAGGACAGTGACTTTTTAGTAGATGAGGGGAATTTGATCAATGAAGTTGAAACAGATATGAGGGATTTTAGGTTTTTCACTGATGATGTGGTAGATGATGAACAAGTGTTGGATGTGTCTTTGAAAGAGCTGCAAGAAGATGCAATTAACAATGATCAGTTTGGTAGTGGATCAGATTCTGATGAGGATGAAAGCAGCCATAGGAAAAGAACAATGAAGTTATTAAGAAGACAGAGAAACATGAACTCCTCTTTCATGTGTGGTGATAAATTTGGAAACAAAGAAGAAGTGAAACAAATGATCAAAAAGCATGTTGTTGACACTAGAAGGCAACTAAGAATCATCAAGGATGATCTAAGAAGGGTCAGGGCAGTTTGTTGGGGGGATATTCCACATTTTGATGAATCTGGTAACCTTAAATCAGTTGATGGTCATACAAATATAAATTAACCCAAACAGAACCCAACTTAGAATCAGGTAAATCTTCAAACGCCTTGACTTAGATTCAGCATTTCTTCTTCCAATTTCACTGACTGTCAATCTTTATTCTAGCTTGTTCTTGGACTCCAGCAAACCTGGTATGATGTCCCCACATGTTTGACACCTTCTTGATTCAACCCACATGAAAAATCCACATCTGGAACCCTAATGTCACAAAAAAAAAAAAAAACCGACTTTAGATGAAGAACCCTAAATTACGAACCCTAAATTACAAACCCTATCTTACCTTTGAGTTGCAACCAAAGAATCGACGACCTGGATTTTTAGAGGTCCATGACGTGCGAACTACAGCCTCCCTACCACACCAACATTGCACCATTTTGATCGATTAGGTGTTTAGGGCTTCAATCGTAGGGTTTCAATCTTGAACAACTTCAATTTGGGTGTTATTAGTTGTTAGGGTTTTAAGCTGGTCGATTGTATCAGATATATAAGAGGGAAATTTATAATTGAAAGTGAATGGACAAAAATACCCTTGAGGCTTTTGAGGTTAACTGAGATATCTAACAAGGTTAGTCATAAAGGACATGAAATGCAAGAAAAAAGGAAATTTTGGACATAAAATGCAAAAAAAAAAAAAAAAAAAAAAGAAAAAAAAGGCATGTTTCATAATTTCAGTGATACATAAAGGACACAAAGTGTAATTTAGTCATGATATTTAGTTGACCGTTAAAACAAAGTAATACAGTAAATAGTCATTGTATACTATATCAATCTTACTTTCTATAAGTTATATCACTTCTTAGGTGTGTTTTAGGACATTTTTTATAATATCTTTTTTAACGGCCAACAAATCAAACCTGAGCATTTTTGGGGCACCCTTTCGACAAATTTAAGTACTCCAAGACTACCCAAGTGAGTTGTCAAACACCAATTCCAGGGAACCCGTTAAACCACCCGTCTGTAGGCACGACTATGAAATTACCGGTAAAACACGTTTGACTCAAGAATCGAACCTAGAATCCTCCGAGTTTTCTATCATTGCTCCGCGACATCAAAATAACTACACATTTATTTTCTATTAGATCCACAGTTATAGAAAAATTACCTTATTTTGTTATTTTTAAAGAATTTATGGCACCCAACTAACAAATCTACCATGGTGTTTGTGTTAAACTAGTTTTTGACCCACGGGCGTTGCCCCGCGGACCCGCATTTAAGCTAGCGAAAAGGCATGCTAACTAAATGTGCCTTAAAACCCTTCGTCGAAAGATTAATGCTTATATATTATAAAAGGCTACAACACATGCTTAGGTACCAATGTGAGGTTAACGTTGTTACAAATACAAAAGTTACATCAGAAACTAACATATGCTTCAGTTCCACATCAAGATGTAGGCGTCCTTGCGCGAATTGCAAATCAAATTATGTAAGCCAAACTGCAAGTATTTTGTAAGAAAACCGTAGTACATACCTCTATATTACTTCTTATATTATCGTATAGAAAGTGACTTAGTAAGAAAAATCCATTTCGCTCGCTATGCAACCCAGTTCTCCAATCCGTGACCCGAGCATCGTCGACCAGCATCGCCTATCCGGCCAGCAATGTCATCACGAATTCAGTCACAACATAATACCCAAGAAACAGCAGCTAAACTCTTGCAAACAGTAAAAAAAAAGGAATTTTGATTTAGAGAATTCATATACCAGCAGAGATCATGACGCCACGTGGGAACATTCTTGTAAGTCAACCTACCAGTTACGTCAAACATTTTGATGATGCATTGACCGTGAATGCTGCAAGAAAGGCAGATAATAAAGTTGAACCACTATCACACATACTATAAAAGAAGTAAAAAACTAAACAGCAAATACAAATGTTGTATATTCTTTACCTAATTTATTTAAAAAAAACCCAAACTTAAGCCTCATTAAAAACAATACTTGCTAATATCCATCACGAAGACCACCGAATTTCTCTTGGCTAGCTGTGTCCCAATAGTAAAACCGAATCTTTCCACAATAAGTGAAGAAATCCAAAGGGTGAACTTCAACACCAATGGTTGCTAAAGACAAAAAAAATATCAATCATCCAAGTATAAGAAACAAAATAGAAGGTAATTAGGATTTATACACCACCTATTTAGGATTCATACACCCTGGCCCACGTCACATACCAATAGCATGCTGCCACATACCCCAGAATGTGATGTCACACCCCCATAATGTGACGTCACATGGTGTATGAATCCCATAACCCAAATAGAATTATAATGAATGTCTATGAGAACTCACGTTCGTATTTCTTCTCAAATTCTCCAAATGTCTCTTCATAAAAGTAGTTTTTCCTACACAAATCGCAAATTGAAGAAAGTTGGGGGGGGGGGGGTCAGGAATAGAACAGAACATACATAGCAATTGTAAGCTATAATTTCACATTCTTTCTTAAGCTATCATGGAAAAATGTTTTCTAAATCCAATAACTCTTTTATATACATATCACACTTTCATAAATTATCATTCAAAAGCTACCAAAAAAGAACAATACAAAATGCTTGATGAACCCTAACTCTGGTGAACCAACATCTAACAAAATAATAATATTAATAATAATAAACACTAATAAAACTCTAATCCTATATCACGAAACACAAACACACCAAACAAAAGAATGAACGAAAACTAAAAGACTCAGATCAACATTCATCATCATCGTCGCAAAACAAAGGGGGCTCAGATGATGCTACGGCTGCAACGGGGGTTGCCATGCCAGGTAGCAGGCCACCATCACCACAACAAAACCAAAAACGAAAACCCTAAAGCATTCAAGCTAGAAGCAAGACTGGTACAACATCCAGAGGAAACCATCATCTCATGTTCGATCGGTTGACTCGTTAAAAAAAAAGCATGCTTTTCATTTCAAAATAAAGTAAAATAAGAACCCACCATGTTTTTTTTTTGCCTAAAATGATGAAAAAGATTGAAGCTTTATGAGATTTTGAACCTGGGTTGCCTGGAAGGCTTCTTTTTTTCTTAATGAAACCCGGTAAGATTCTTTGCTTCTAGTTCCACTCATAATAATATTGCTGTGATTGTTGATCGTGATGAAAAAATTGATTAACTTTAATATTGTGGAGATGGGAAGGATGGTATTATTGATGAGGTTAAAACCGTGTTGGGGTCAGATGTTTTCAATTGAGAGAATCGATTGTGGAAGACATGAGGTTGATGATGATGAAATGTGGTGATGTAGAGACAAAAATTATTAGAAGAAGACAAAAAGAAGCAAGTGGCATGGGTTGAAGCTTTCAAGAGTTGTACCGAAAGGTACGATGCATAAAGCCCTTACTAAATGTATATATATTTAATATGCAACTACAAACTATAAATATTATAATTATGTTCTCATCTACATGCTTTATTAACGTTTTACTTGGGGGTGCAAATGAGTTGAGCTAAGCCCAAGCTTGATCAGGCTCAAGCTCGAGCTTGATTAACTTATAAGAGCTTGAGCTCGGCTCGTTTAGGCTCTATAGCTCAATACGTCAAAAGCTCGGCTTGGCTCGGCTCGGCTCGCTTATTAAACAACTTTAAACGTGGGGTAAATAGTATAAAATATTAATAAAACTAATATTATACTAGAGCCTGACGAGTTTCATATGTCAGGCTCGAGCTTGGGATCGATAAGTAAATGAGCTGGTAACGCCAATTATAAACCAGATCATAGTTTAACAAATTGACTAGCTTATTCGATATTAAAAGCAAACCTCACATTACTTATCAATCCAGTTCGGATTTAACAACACTACGTAAGTGCTACTTATAACTATATGCATTTCAAGCTTATCAATTACAATACCTTTATCCAAATACAATGTGGATCCAATAATGCACAGACAAGGTAGGTTCATCATCAAGAAGATAGGAAGCACAAAAAAATAGTGAACCGATCTCCGTCCTTTATTAGTTTTAATTGTAAGCTCTTAATTAATCTAACTACAAAAATTAAAATGGTAGAAATGTCAAAAGGTTTCAATGGTTACTAATGCCAAAAAAAGAGGTAAAGCCCTCATCTCCTTGTTCAAGAGCACATATTCGATTTCTTCTTTGTATTCAACATCGTTACGTAGTAATATCATAATTCTGACATATTTGTATCCTTTTTTTTTTTCATTTAGTTTTTCCTTTTTAGTGACCATGTAATGTAATAAGTGGATAACTATATATTCATCTAGCCAAACATAATTATTAATAAATTTACCAATACAAATTAAACATCATAGTTTTGAGTTAACGGGATCATGATCTTTCATTACAATAGTTACACGACATGGTTTTTGTATCTCAAAACTATGCTCTTAAACTTTTCTCATGTGATTGTAAGTTTATTTACTTCGCTGTACTTATTGAATTTTCTTAAAAAAAATTGTTTCTTTGACATATAATTCACCAACAACTTTAATTGTTGATTTTGTATAGGTCGGTGTTGTGAGATATTACTCTTTCATGAGCCGTAACATTTGTTAAGCATATTTAGTTTTTCTATGGCTATTAACATTGATGTTTTATAAAATTTTGAGTATGCCGTACATGCTTATTTTTATCTACGTTTTGATATACATTTTATTTGCATCCGAGTTGTGAATAGTAATGCATAAGTAACCGAAGCACAAACGTAAATGTTATTAAAGTCGTCTCACATTTTAGTTTTTACATTTGTTTATATTTTTAAATAAAATAACGTTGTTTACCGTTTTCGTTTTTCTATAAAATTCACAATTTTACATTGCGCCGTAATTATTATTATTTGTGTTTCGATAAAAATATTATTCAAGATTGAACGGGTCATATAATTGCTTTTTTTTTTTGTTCTTTACAGTTACAAACCGAACCAATATTATCCAAACAACGTTAGTAAAAATATTCATTTTTATAATTTTCGATCGATATAAAGCCAATATTTATATCCTCTTTGAACATAACTCTCTCACCTATGATACCAAATGTATGTATCGTACCGCCAATACCCACCACATAGCACACGAATATAACCAGTAACAAATCAATCGCTGCCCGTCAACTAAACCACCACTCGTGAACCCTACCCACCGACATCACCACCCATGAAACATCTCTCTCCTCTGCATCTCTTTCCTCTGCATCTCTCTCATCTGCAACCGTGAGATAAACCACGAAAACCTTCCACGAGACCACCAGAATGTCACCATCCATTATCACGGTGGCGATAAACCCATACTGGGAATGAGGTACGAGTACCATTCACCGATTGCGCATCGCCGCTACAATTTTCTTTTCCCCTAAGACTATAAGGAGTGGGGGGGGGGGGGGGGGAAGAGGGGGATGAAGCATCATGTGACATTTGTGGGACCCTTGAGGGGGGGAAAATAATTGTGGGGAGTGGAAGGGGGGGGGGGGGGAAGAGGGGGGGGGGGAAGGAAATAATATTATATTGTGTTAAAGTTAAAAAAAAAAAAAAAAACTGACCAATAAAAGCATGCCACCTCACCCCCACCCCAAGCCCCACGCCGGTGAAGCCACCCCTGCCCCAAGCCCCACGCCACTCTCCACGCCCTAATGCGGCGGTGTTCCCCCCTACCCGCCCCTCTCCCGCCCCCCACTCCGGTAAGCCTAAAAGTAGGTGCCACAATTTGAAGCATCAACGTCACACTTACTATTTATAACCCAAAAAGATAATAATAAAAAATCCATCTCTCTGCCTCCCTGACCCTGTGTCCCTCTTTCATCATCATACCATTTTCTTCTTCCAAAAGTTTTCTCCACACTTCCACTGTAAAATTCCATTTCTAGGGTTTACAAATGCTACTCACACAACCCTAACTTAACCACATCCATCCATCTCCATGGAACCTCCTACTCACACTAACAACGTCTCCGCCTCCGCCACAGACGGCGGCGCTTCCACCGCTCCACCGCCGGCGCCGCTTCCGATGTCCAGTGTCAATGCTCCGCCGCCCTTCTTAGTAAAAACCTACGATATGGTCGATGATCCGTCCACTGATAAAGTTGTTTCATGGACCTCTACGAATAATAGCTTCGTTGTGTGGGACCCTCCGGAGTTTGCTAGAGATCTGTTGCCTAAGTATTTTAAGCATAATAACTTCTCCAGCTTTGTTCGTCAGCTTAACACTTATGTAATTTGCTCGTTCCCTTGCTTATTGAATAATATTAAGTTAGTGTTGATGTGATTGTTTGATAATTTGATTGTTATATGTTTGATTGAGTTGATGTGTTTTTATAATATATAGTGGTAAATAATCCTATGTGAGACTAATTTGTTATATGTTCAGTTTTCATCTATGGTAATCAATAGGTTTAGAGTTAGTTTTTTTTTTTAGGGCAAGGAAAGGTTTGAGTGTTTATTATCTTCACCTGTAGAGCTTTTGTATATAGTACTTAAAATGTGTAGGGCTGTCAATCTTTTTACCTGATTATTTCTGATTGTGTAGATTTTAATAAAATAAATATCAGAACAGTCTCTACTCCGCAGCTTGTTGCCCGTCTGCCCGCTATTTTGATGTAATGTTCGTTGTTATGGAATAAATGAACTATTTTAATAAAAAAACAAAAAAAGAACAGTCTCTTGCTAATGATGAAGTTTTTTATACAAATTGAAGTTTCTTGTTGGCAGATTATGTTTGTGAGTCTTACTGCTGCTTATCTAGTATAGATGGTGGATATTTGGTAGACCTTGTTGGTTGCGTTACATAATTACATGTGGGTTGGAACTTGGAAATAGCTGAGATTGACAATTTGAGGTAGAAAAAGGCTTTTACTGTTTTTTTTCGTCGCACACTCGCACTATAGTTGACGATTTGAGGAGAAACTTATACGACTGCTTCATTTGGCGTTGTAAATGTCGAGACCTAGGTTGTTAACTCTTTTTCTTTTTCCCATTTATTGCTCTTGGGGTGGGGAAGACCATGATCCATTATAAGAGTGCAGGTAGATGTTAGAGATAATTTTGCTAGGCTCACACTCCTGACTTTAAATGGAGGTTTTATGCATAGAAGTAGTGAAGTAGTCCAGTCACTTGCTGCAGACCTGTGTTGGAAGGGAAGATTATGAGATAAGCAGTAGTTAGTTATTGTGAAAAAAAGTAGGCAGAACCTGATTTAAAAAACATGATATTATGATGGTAACATCCATTATAGAGCCGTAGAGAAAAGCAGGTGGACCATGGATAAAAGCTAAAGCTTGGATATAGTGACAACTTATGGTGATTTTTAAGTCATTGCGTGGGCTGGTACGAAATATTGTGTAACAAGGTTTAGTTAGACATATATTGTGTTTGGGAGGTATTGTTTAGTCATGTATATAACTGTATATAATTTTTGACTCTTTGTGTTCCCATCTCAAAACATTAGTTAATTGCACATGAAGTTAAGCTAATTGGGAGCTTGAACTCTTGAACTACAGTACCACAATTTCTTTTTCTTTTGTACTGAAAATGTTTTTTTGTCTTGTATTATGTTCCTGTCTGTTGACTGGGTACTTTATTTTGTATGCCTATTTTTCTTTATTTAGCCTAGAAGGTGTTTGTAGTGGTAGTTGATTTTGTAAGTTTTAATCATGTGATCTTGCCCTCTGTAATTTAAGTTGTAAAGTATAACATTTTAAAAATTATGTGATAGTGATACCTTGTATACATGTTTAATCTTTTTGTTTGCAACACTGGTGACAGCTATGGAAACAGGGTACTTAAACGAGGCTACCTGACCTAAGTATACTGCTATCATAGTATCATTAACATATAAGTTATTTCTTTTTCATATTATATTTTTTGGACGTGGTAAGGAAGCAATTTGATTGAGAGTAAAACCTTAGTTGCTTCAAGTTCAGATCACATTTTTGTTTGTTTTTGTCTTTCTGAGTAGTTATGGATAGTTTTATTACCTTTTTTTCTGGATGGTATTAGCTTACCACTTCAGAGAGTAGTCATATGTTGTCCTACATCACATTGATATTCTGTTTATCACTTTTAAGCATACAGATCATGCGTATTAACCGGTTTTGTACTTGTGTTGATATACTCGCTCAGTTGGGTAATTTTAGCAATTTCATAATTCTTGTGTCAGTCATTCATGAACAAGAAAGGGGATCATACTCCAACTATAAACATATATTGGTTTGGTATGTGTTGTTACTTGTTATGAAACAGCAACTATTTGTTCTAATTTGCTTTGGCTTGCCACCTTAGGGAACCATTTAGTTATTTTGAAAAATATTTGAGTGAGAAAACATGTACTGATGTACAAGAAAGAGACTATAACTACTCAAACAATAAAAGTAAACAGAATTAGAGTGTTTTATTCTGTCAAAAAGAGATTGGCCAATGGTTCTTTATGGACCTCAATTTGCAATTTTCTTGTACCACTAGAAATGTGAAAGGGAAACAGTGTTTTGAGCCTTGAGGTTCTTGTATTACTAAACCTGCAACAGTCCTCTTTTATTTTTAATGGCAGGCATAAATGCTTATTTTTATTAAATTATCAGTTTTAAGAGTTATGACAGGCGCTAATTGGGCCCTCTTCTTTTTTTCTTTCTTTTTCTTTTTCTTTTTCTTTTGAGGTGTTAATAAACAGGGATTTAGAAAAGTAGATCCAGATCGTTGGGAATTTGCAAATGAGGGATTTTTAAGAGGTCAAAAACACTTGCTCAAAAGTATTGCTCGTCGAAAATCAGCTTCGGGACACACCCAACCGCCTCAACAACCTCATCAACAGACCTCCTCAGTGGGTGCATGTGTTGAAGTTGGAAAATTTGGTCTTGAGGAAGAAGTAGAGAGACTAAAAAGAGACAAAAACATTCTAATGCAAGAACTTGTCAGGCTAAGACAACAACAACAAACCACTGATAATCAAATGCAGTCTATGGTGCAACGTCTTCAAGGGATGGAACAAAGACAGCAACAAATGATGTCATTTTTAGCAAAAGCAGTTAACAGCCCTGGGTTTTTGGCTCAGTTTGTACAACAGCAAAATGAGAGCACCCGTCTCATAACAGAAGGGAATAAAAAACGAAGGTATAAAGAAGAGAGTGTTAAATCAAACGAACATTCTTCTGATGGACGGATTGTTAAGTACCAACAACCCGCAATGAATGATGCAGCTCAAGCAATGCTAAAACAACTCATGAAATTAAATAGTTCTTCACCCCGTTTGAATACTTTTAGCTCAGGAGTTACTCTTCATGAGGTCACACCACCAGCTTCTGGTCAATCTTATTTGCCAGCAGTGACAGATGTGCTTTCTGCACCTCTAGAAGCAAATTCTGAAGTGATTGCAGCAGATCATTTCCCAGATACAAGCCCAATAGTTGACGGTCAAGAGCTGCCCGATGTATCTGACATCTCACAGTTGCAAGAATTG
Source organism: Ambrosia trifida (assembly GCA_028751855.1). Classification (NCBI taxonomy): domain Eukaryota; kingdom Viridiplantae; phylum Streptophyta; class Magnoliopsida; order Asterales; family Asteraceae; genus Ambrosia; species Ambrosia trifida. The sequence continues at coordinate 47,320,428 of CM054127.1, forward strand.
GTGTCAGATGCCAGTGTTGACAGTTACATGCATCCAGAAGCACAAAATCAGGCTCTCCTTGACCCAAATTTGGTTGATGAAAAACTTGCGTTGGAAATCGGGAGTTTTTCTCCTGATGCAGATGTAGAATGGGATAGTAATTTACTCACGGAAATGGAGAAGTATCTCACTGCATACGACCCGTCATGGGAGCAGTTTCTTGAGCAGAGCCCGGAGGCAAACACAATCGATGAAACTGACTCTGGTCCGATGGATGATGACATCATAATGGGAAGTGAAATGAAGTCATCAGAAACAGAGTGTTCAAGGTCTCAAGTGCAGCAGCTCACTAAACAAATGGGGCTTCTTTCTTCAGATACCAGAAAAACTTGATATACAATTGTTCGATATTATTGGAGGTAAACACTTAAAAAGTAACTTTAGACATGCATCTTGTCTTTTTGAAAAGAAAATAACATGTATAAATCATGTTTCTTTTGACCCTTTAAATATGTGAGCTGTTTGATGCAATCCATTACATGTAGATAATTTTATCACTTCACCTTTGTTGTTTGCCTATTTGAAAGTATGAATATTTCTTTTCTGTTGCCTGTAACTTATCTCCTGTTACCCCCAATAACAAAGTTGTAACAAGACTCCTAAAGTTAAACACCCGTAGATACAGGTTTTTCTTTTTTTAATTATTTAAAAACATTAGTTTCTTTAGGTTATTCAATGAGTGAGTTAAGAGAAATATCATCATCATCATCATACTCAGTTAATCCCACCTATAGCAAAGCTAAGGTAGGGTCTGAGGAGGGTAAGATGTAGACAGCCTCAAGATTTATATTTGTGAAGGGTTATTGAGATATATGGAAATTTGGAGAGGGGGGATTAACACCCCATCTTCTCTCCTTGTTGTTTTGGTTCGCCATTCACAAGAGGGGGGATTAACCCACAGCAGGGAATGAGATCAAGGGGCGATCGTCGGCGGAATTTGGTTGGTGGTGTGGTGTTTAGACTTTAGACGACTCACAGACGAGGAGCAGTAGCGGCTGTGGTTGATTGGGGGACTTCTTGACGTCGTGGTTCTAGACTTCTAGGCAATTGGTAGCGACAGCAGGTGGTGTTCGGTTGTTGCAGCCAAGAAATAAACATTAACAACAGCGGCCGGCAGTAGCGGTTAGTGACGATAGGTGGCTCAGGCGGCAGCTTGGGGTGGCAATTGACGTGGAACAACGGTGTTGGACGGCTGTGAGGTGTGAACGACGATTGTGGTTGACGTGAACTGGGAACAAACAATGTTAGCGGCGGAAGGGGCTAGCAGGAAGCAAAGTGGCTGTGTTTTGGCGGGACTGCATAGATTGGGTGTCAATGTCATGCTCCTGGAAACGTGTACAAGCAGGCCTAACGTTTTTAGACGTTCAAGGTGAGTTCTATACACTCGCTTTTAAATGTTGACATGTTTGGGAGCTGACTCACGTGCAAAGTAAAAGTTTGAAAGGCTAAAACCGTGTGTTGGATAAAACTAATCTGCATGGATGATTTTTATATTTTATGAATTATTAGTGCTGATTAAATGTAGTTGAAGTGTTTCATCAACTTTCGCATGCTATGCTATATTATCATGAATGTGATTTTATTCGACTTAGTATGATGAATTGTGTTTGGGATATTGCAAGCATGCAAGTGGGGTTGTACATGCATGAAGATGGGGTGTAGGTTTTGGATAATAACGGCCCAGAAGTGTGAGCTAAATGGTTAGATTGCGTGTAGATGTTCGTGTCTCAGTTCTACGGGTAAGCATTTTAACAGTGTTGGTAAGGGGCCTCCCCTTTGTCCTAGCTAGTGGCGAAGGGTTCAAATCGACAATTTTTGATAATCTTTATTGATGATAATTCTACATACAAACATTGATGGAAAAAAAAAAAGAATAAGTGTAGGGATGAGCATTCAAGGCCGAATACCGATACCGTCCCGATCCCGATCTCGTACCGAACCGATACCGAACCGAGGGTGTTCGGTATCGGTATCGGTACCAACATTTACAACACTGTTTAAAAGAAATGTAATTAATATTTTAAAGGAAAAATTACAAAAATCGTCATTTATGTTTGCATCGTTTTTCAGTGGATGTCCTTTAACTTCAAAATTGACGAGAATCGTCCTTTATGTTGTAAAATCTTGCAGCTTTCGTCCTTTAGCACTAACCTAGTTAGTTTTCATGGTTAATTCTGACTAGATTGGACCTCACATAAGGGTAAATTGGTCTTTTCACCCACTAATCAAATATTAAATATATAAAACAATAAGAATTTTCTAAAATTAGAATATTTTATAAAAACAAAAACCATTAACTCTCTTCTCTTTCTCTTCCAACTTCAGGTCCCTCTATCCACCTTTCTTACACCACCAACCACCACCCAACCTTCGATAACCACCACCACCCAACCTTCGGCAACCACCACAGCCCCATCTTTGACCTGCAGCCACGATCTTCACTTAAGAAACCACCAAATCCAAAAATCCCAAAACCCAACCACAATCTTCACCCAAAAACATCGATACCCATCGTCCCTCTCTCCCTGCCTTTTTTCCACCACCACCATCCGACCACCACCCCAACCTTAATAAACGATCTGTGACACAAAACAAAATTAACCTATGAAAATCAAAATACGATCTGTGACAAAACCTGAACCCTAAAAATTGAGAAACATCGAAAGGAGGTGAATAAGGGGGTAGCACCTGAAGCTGATCGTGTTTGTGAAGTTGTTAATATTGGTTTCGATTAATGCTTTCGGTGTTATGGATTAAATGATGGTTGTTGAAGGAGGGTATAGGTTTGATTCAGATCTTGAAATGGGTTTGGGTGTTTGTAGTAGTTGTGGGTTTCAGTGGTGATGGTGGTTCACTTGGCGTCGCCAGTGGTTTCCTGTTGCTGTCAGTCGTGGTGGTTTGGTACAAACAGTCGTGATGATGTCGGTCGTGATGGTGGTTCGTTTGGTGTCAGCGGTTGTTTCATGGTGCTGTCGGTGGTTTTGGTGGTTGTTGCGAAGATGGTGGTGGTGCTCGTCGTTGCCGGAGGTTCGGCCGGTGGTAGTCAGATGTTGGTGGTGGAGAAAAGGTAGAGAGGGGGAGTTGCAATAGAGAAAGAGAAGAGTTGTTGGTGGTGATAAAGATGATAGAGATGAGGGCAAAACTATCATTTTACTCTCATGTGGGTCCACATGATCAAACTTAACAATAAAAACTAACCAAGTTAGGCCTAAAGGACGGAAACTACAAGATTTATAACATAAAGGACGATTCTCGTCAATTTTGAAGTTAAAGGACATCTATTGAAAAACGATGCAAACATAAAGGACGATTTCTGTAATTTTTCCTATTTTAAAAACTTAAGTGTGACCCATCACCCACCTCCTTCTTCACCTTTCACCACCACCACTAACCACCATCTCCTCCACCTTCCACCACTGTCACCTGTAAGAACCTTTTTCTCATACAACCAAAAAAGCTTAAGTTTTCTCATACAACCGTCACCTCTACCTGTAAGAACCTTTTTCTTACATGTGACGGTGGTGGAAGGTGGAGGAAATGGTGGTTAGTGGTGGTGGTGAAAGGTGAAGAAAGAGGTGGGTGAAGGAGGAGGTGGGTGGTGGATTATAAAATAACTTTTTTAAAGATAAAGAGTTAATATGCTGAATGTTAAATATTTAAACCTAAACTAGACATGTAAGAATAGTTTTGGGTTAAATATGATAATATTTAAAGTTTAAGGGTGATAATGTAAAGTTTCTCTATTATAAAATAAAGTTTGGAAAACCCTAAACTTTTACTACACCTTTGCAGCCTCCATCATTTTCTCCAACCTTCAAAACCCTTAAAACTTTTACTGCAACCTCCATCATCTCATCCAATCCTTACATATCAGGTAAAGTATAAATCCTAATATTCAACTCTCTTCTTCATTCTCCATCTCCTCTAATCCTCGCATATCGGTAAAGTATAAACCCTAATATTCAACTCTCTTCTTCATCCACAACCCAAATAATCATCCTAAAAGCTTCATCTACATTCAGAGGCGGATTCAATGTAGAAGAAAGGTGGGCAGATGCCCACCGTGCTAAGCCACCATCAAATATACAAATTTTAATTCTTTGATATTTTGGCAATTTTTATTAGTAAAAATACCCACTATTATAAAATGATTGGGCCTTTTTATGAGCAGATGCGCACACCATAATTCCTCAACCTTCTATTTTGTAGTCAAATGAGTAAATATTTTTAAAGTTAGCCATTAGTTTTTATCCCTTTGGCCTTTGATACCTTTGGCTCCCTAGCGCCAGAAGCTGTTTGTTTCTTGACCAGGGTCCAACGGGTCGTCCACAGCAATAGTACATCTCCAGAGGGGCGAGGATTCGTCTTTGGTAGACTAGGGTTCGCAATTCAGAAAGGGGTGGCGGCGCAGCTTGTTGCCCGTCTACCTTTTATTGTGATGTAAGTTTCATATTTTGTTTTAATGGAAATTCCAAGTTCAAAAAAAAAAAAAAAAAAAAAAAAAAAAAAAAAAAAAAGATTAGTTTTAGTAAAAATGACTATTTGAACCTTATAATTTAATTTAAATAACCCTGGATTTACGACTTGAATCTTAATATAGGTTATGAATAATGTTTAGTGAATTAATTTCTAGATTACCTAGTATTTTTTTTTATATAAATCATTTTATGCCCTTATTCTCATTGTTATTTTCTTTGACTCGATCCATTATTTGTCTCGACTCAAATTTACCACATATATGACCAATGGTGGAGCTTAAACATTTAGATGGTGGGGGCAAAAAGTCACGAGAGCTAGTTTTTTTCAAATCGGTGGGGCCAAGGTCGGTATATACAAAAGTTTTGGGTGAAAACGGGTATTTTTACATTTCTGAGACAAATACAGTAGGTGTCAGGGCACCGTCCAGCCCTTATAATATTTCGCCATGTATATGAACCGATTGTTTTTTATCCGACTCGTTTTTGCCCACCGTAGAAAAAACTTCTAAATCCGCCACTGTCTACATTTGAAATGTGTCTAGCAAAAAGAAACCGATATATTCGGTGATATGGTTGATATTTAGGATATGTATATCGGCCGAAAATTTCTAATGAAGCGAAGGTCCCCCTTACTCCCTATTCTCTCTTAAAGCTTTATAAAGCTCTAAAAAGGGTTGGTTAAGAACTATTGACTGTAAACGATAGCAGTTACAGTCACTCAATGGATATGCTCGCCTTTGGAGTGAAGATGGATGAACAGGCACTTGAGCCTAGAACTGATGAAATTCGGGGAAAACATGGAACCGGTCACTATACCGGGGGGCGAGACATGACCACGACTTAAGATTCAAGTACCGTTTAGGATATGTATATCGGCCGATATTATCAGCACCGATATAATCAACGGGGGGGGGGGGGGGGGGGGCGAGACATGACCGCGACTTAAGATTCTAACATTTATACAAGCTTTTCATTGTGAAATGAGCCAAATGTCATAATATCATCAACCAATGATCCAACACATCATGTTTTACCTCGGGATCAACGTTCATAGTCTTGGTAACATGGCGCATAATAGAGTGCACAAGCTTGCTCTTACTATACCTCTCTTCACAAATCTGGACATTCTGTTCCGACAACCACTTTTTACTCAAATCAATATATCCTTTCTCATCATTAACATGAAGCACCATAGTCGGTTCAATACGTCCGACTTTGATTAAGCTGCCAACGCTATGAATACGACGTTGTGAGAGACCGGTTAACAGGATCATACATTCTGTGTTGTTGTGCTCTAGAAGAGATACGTGTGTGGCTACGTCTCCGCTTTCCTTGACCTGAATCATGACCGGCGTGTCTACCTCTGGGTACGAGCTTCATACATCCACTAGTCGGAGGTTGTGTGCGATGTCGTGGTTGACATTGTGGAATGTGGTGGTGGTTAAGGGCATGTTTGGATAAACTTATTTGAGTCCAAAAAGACTTTTGGTTAAAAGAACTTATTAACTTATGACTTTTTAAAAAAAAGTTTTTAAAAAGTGTTTAGATTAGCTTATGAGGTGGGGGAAAAACAATAAGTCAATACGTTATTTTGTAAAAAGTGTTTGGTTTAACTTATTCGAGTAAAATGATCAAAAAGGATATAAGTGTAACATTTGTACTTTTCGTATTTTCTGTTCTAGTCCTTGTATTCTTGTATCTTTCCATTTTGTACCCTTGTAATCCCGAACTTATGATCAATGAAAAAGTATTTTATTAATTGCATTTAGCCTTAATCTATTTCACTCAGTCTATAAATTCTACGTGACACAAACTTTATGTAACGACGCGTGATTTTTAATTTTCTTGTATTTTAAATTCTATATTTAACAAATTTCAAATTCGCCTTTACTCGCTTCTTTTAAGCTACTCCTACCAATTATTGACGAGTCGTCAATATAATTTATCCTAATCAATTTAGAAACTCATTTAGTTAAGATCTTAAGATATTTATTAAATAAAACATATATATTTTGATAGATAAAAGATCAAATACATATAAAATATCTGTACGAACTGTACGAATGGCACAAATCCACGCGGTGGCAATTTCATAATTAACCAATATCCTCTTTTCTTGTTGCTGCCTCCATTAAAAATCCCTAAGCTCCATTAATCAGACATAAACCCTAAATTTCATCACATTAAGCTCCATTAATCCTCTTTTCTTGCTGCTGCCTCCATTAATGAACAACCAATTTTCGTAATCTATACAATTTTCACTCAATAACCCACAAATCGTTTTTTCCCTCTCCATCAATGGCTGAAAGTACAACGAATGTGATTCAAGGTATGTATTTTAAATGTTTTGATTTTAATTTTCTTTATCATATTTGCTTTTGCATTTTGATTTTTGTAGATTCAGATTTATTCAGAATATCATTCGTTGTATTAGTGTAATATTCCAGTTTGGTTTTAAATAATGGGTAACAATGGTGTTGTAATTACTCTGGTTTATTAGATTTATACATAGGTGAATAACAATGGTGAATATGTCTTGAGATATGTTTTATTACTAGAGTAATTACTGAAAAATATTATCCATTGTTTTCTTATCATTATGGATAGAGTAATTAGTACTTTTGAGTTGTCAATTATGATTTACTCTAGATAATAAATCGTTTTTTGTGTTTAGAGTAATTACTCAAAATGATTGTCATGTCTATGTTATTGTTTTGTAGAGTAATTGTTTTTTTTTATGCATATGTTTGAATGAATTTTTAGAATAATTATGTTTTGTCTTTCTATTTAATGTAGATTATGCGGTAGAAGATTTAATTATGGGATTTCAACGGTTGTCCCCTGTTTCTTGTGAAAGAACTTTCAAACCTAGTGTTTCTTCTTCATTAATACCAGTTGAAGGCATGGTTTTCCTATCTTTGGATGCTTCATTGGATTTTTACAAAACATATGCTAGAAATGGAGGTTTCTCTGTAAGAAAAGGTACTCAAATCGAAAAGAATGGTATAATCAAATATAAGTATTTTGTATGTTCAAGGGAGGGATATAAGATATCTACTAAGTCTGATCATCTTCTATTTGTTAATGATAACAAAAAACCGAAAAAGCATAAGAATAGGCCTTCTATCCGTATTGGTTGCCAAGCACATATCGGATTCATTTCAGATGATGGTCAATCATTTAAGGTATTCAGGTTTGTTGAAGAACATAATCATAGTTTTATTTCCCAAGAAGATATGCAGTTTGTTCCTTCATCAAGAAATTTGTCCGTTATGAAGCAAAAGAGGATATGTTCTTTGTCAACGCTAAATTTAGGCCCTGTTAAATCATTTCATATTATGAGGACATAATATGGTGGTTTTGAAGAGGTTGGTGCAACTGCTGTAGATTGCAAAAATTTTAAAAGAGATTTAAAATGTTTTATTGGAGAATATGATGCTGAAATGATTGTTCAAAGATTAACTGATAAGAAAGATTATCTTCCTGATTTTTCATTTGAGTTTACAGCGGATGATAAGGGTTGTCTAACCGGTTTATTTTGGGCTGATGAAGTTTGTAAATTGAATTACTTGACTTTTGGTGATGTAATATCCTTTGATGCAACCTTCAAAACTAATAAGTAAGTTTCTAATTCTTTATTATTGTTAGAGTAATTATTATTACATTTTTTATTAAATTTTTCTTTTGTTGCGCAGATACAAAATGGTTTTTGTACTTTTCACTGGCATCGATAACCATTTTCATAATGTCAATCTTGGAGCTGGTCTTATTGCAAAAGAAAATGTTGAATCGTACGAATGGTTATTGTCGTGTTTTTTAAGGGCATTTGGTCGTCAGCCTAGGGTTGTTGTTACCGATCAAGATCCTGCAATGAAACAAGCAATTCAAAGAGTTTTTACAGAAAGCCGACATAGATTATGTATGTGGCATATCATGAAGAAAGTTGCTGATAAGGTTTGTCTATCATTTTAGTTGTAGAGTAATTATATTGCTTCTAGAGTAATTGTATTCTGAGTTGCTGATAAGGTTTGTCTATCATTTTAGTTGTAGAGTAATTATATTGCTTCTAGAGTAATTGTATTCTGAGTTGCTGATAAGGTTTGTCTATCATTTTTGTTGTAGAGTAATTATATTTTCTTCTAGAGTAATTGTATTATGAGTTGCTGATAAGGTTTGTCTATCATTTTAGTTGTAGAGTAATTATATTTCTTCTAGAGTAATTGTATTTCTGATTCAAATTTTGTAATTTTTTTTCTGTAGTAATTGTGTTTCTAACTAGAGTAATTATAATATATTGTTAGAGTAATTTTGATTAAACATATTTTTTTTACAGGTTGGGATTTCATTATGCAATGATGATAACTTCAAACGTCGTATTTGTAATATTGTTTGGACTGATTCGATTGAGCCTGAGACGTTTGAGCTTGAATGGCAAGAAGTAATTAAGGATTTTGGTCTTATGCAAAATGCTTGGATATCAACAATGTTCGACTTACGATCAATGTGGATTCCGGCGTATTATCGTGATGAGCATATGTCAGGCCTCATGCGTACAACATCGAGGTCTGAGAGTGAAAATCAATTCTTTGGTATTATTTCAAATTCACAGTTGACACTTGTTGAATTTTTTAGTCATTTTGACACCGCAATTGAAGCTCAAAGATATAACCATCGAAAAAATGATCATGATACCCGGAATACAGTACCTGATTTCTGGACTGAATCAAATCTTGAAAAACATGCTGCTAAGTTGTATACCCGGTCTATATTTTTTGATGTTCAAGAGGAAATATATGCTAGTTATCACAAATGCTTTTCAGTTAACATCAAAAAAGAAGGAGATTATGCTAGAATTTATATTCGAGATTCTGAGGCTTTTGGAGATGGTTTCTTTGAGGTATTTTTAATTTTTTAACTTATCGTTTAATTTGAGTAATTACTATGTGGTACATGTCATATAATCCAGTAGTGTAATTAGTATATCTCATGTATTATTTAACATATAACTAGAGTTATTATTCAATTAATTCAATAATTAGGGTATTCACTATTTTGATACTTGCTATAGAACCTGCTAGAGTAATTAGTACTATAATGTGTTATTTACTATTCAAGTAAACTATTTTTTTAAATTCTCAGGTATTGGGTAAAGCTGATGAAGAAGATATTTCTGTTTCATGTGTTTGCAAAAGATTTGAGCAATACGGTTTGTTATGTCGGCACGCGTTCCTTGTGTTACGAATGTTTGAACTTGATGAAATACCTGAGAAGTATGTTTTGAAGCGTTGGAGAAGGGACACAGTTGTAAACAAAGCCAATTCTTCACTTTTTGTTAAAGATAGTTCTAATGTCAACATTGATAAGGCGAATCAGCTTGTGCGTGAGATAATGGTTGCTACCGAATACCTTAGTAGTCGATATTTTACAAACATTGAGGAATTAACTAAGGTAAGAGATCAATTGAAAATATTGATGGAAAAGGCTGAAGGGAGTAAAACTGGGCCGACTTTGAAGAAAAAAGATATGATGGCGTCTCTTCTTGGTTATGATCAACCAACAACCACAAAGTTGAGACTTCCATGTGGTATTAGAAATAAGGGACGTGGCTCACATAAAAGAATAAAATCTAAAAAGGAAATGGCAGCTAGCCGCGCTGGTAAAAGACGTAGAGTATGCGGTGTATGTGGGAAGCTTGGTCATGATGTTCGTACATGCAAATCATTTGTTGGGAACGAACCAATCGGGAATTAATCGATGTTATTTTTGAACTTTTCTAATTCGCATCTTAATTAGTTGAGAATTGCTGTTGAATACTATGAAAGTTAATTTTTTTTGAATACGGATTTTTGCATTTCGTGTTATAATTGAAGTAGTAGAGTAATTATTTTATTACTCTAGTTTCATCTTATTTAAAATATAACTAGAGTAATTAACTTTGAATTGATAGTTTGTACTAGAGTAATTAACTTGCAATTTGAAATTTTATTTTTTCTACTAGAGTAATTACTTCAATAGATAGAATGCACTAGAGTAATTAACTTGATGGTTTGAATTTTTACGTTTTTGTGAAAATGGAAGTATGTTTGTACTAGAGTAATTAATTTGAATTGATTGATTGTACTAGAGTAATTAACTTTTGCAATTCAAAATTTGCTTACTGTAAAGTTTTAGCAATTTATATGTTTTCTACTAGAGTAATTACTTCAATTGATAGATTGTGCTAGAGTAATTAACTTGCATTTTGAATTTTGTATACTGTTATATTTAGCAATTTATACTTGGCACCAATTCTAAATCCAAATACAAAGATTTATATAAACCATACATAATGCCTACATAGTAACGATGTCAAATATCATAGAATGGATCCCATGTCCAACAAAAGTTTACAATTTGATCAAAAGACGAAATTAAACTACTAGCATTACTAACAAATTCAAACAAAGCTCGTTTGCCTTTCTTTTATCTGATCGATCAAATTTTTCTTCATGTCTTCCTTTAATTTAGTTTCCATGGCTTCAACTTTAAGGGCATTCGTTATAAGATCATCTCTTGCACTGTTGATATCGGACAATAACATCTTTGACAAGAATTTGTACCTTAGATCCTTGAGCTCTTCTTGTTGAACATCCTCTTTTACCGAGAAACCGCTATCCCATTTTTCATTTCCCATGTAGGTTTCCATATGACGCATTGCAAAAATGCCACAATCGATTTTGTTTTCCTCGGTCCTCCATGGCATTTCCAACCTTTTGATATCTGCCCCAATCATTTTCTTCAGACCTGTTTTGATTTTGGATATCTTCATGTAATTGCACAATGCATTTCTCTACAATATATGCAAAAACATATTAGCTTTTTGAAATTTATATAAATGGTAAAGTTAAATAAAATGTCAACAATATTACCAGCTTATGAGGGATCCCTTTATATCTATCATCAAAATTATCTCCCATCTTGCTGTTATCCATCAAAACAATTTTCCCAACTTTCAAATGGAAACACAAAACATAGTAATGTTCTGAAGCTAGAATTGGGAAAAAAAGGAGGTCAGTATCCGTTAATGATTTGACTTTAAACTGTTTAAGGTAGGCATCCATGCTGCTATTGAACTTATCAAATAGCATTTCTTCTGTGAGCATAAACTGTTGTTCCAGCTGCATTTTAACAATACAATTATCAGTAGAGTGATTATGTAGATACAATAGAGTAATTATGTAACAGATTTAGAATTTAATAAACATAATTGCATAATAGAGTAATTAACTTGCAATTTGAAATTTTATTTTTTCTACTAGAGTAATTACTTCAATAGATAGATTGCACTAGAGTAATTAACTTGATGGGTTAAATATTATGTTTTTGGGAAAATGGAAGTATGTTTTGTACTAGAGTAATTAATTTGAATTTATTGTTTGTACTAGAGTAATTAACTTTGCAATTCGAAATTTGCTTACTGTAAAGTTTGCTTACTGTAAAGTTTACCAATTTATATGTTTTCTACTAGAGTAATTACTTCAATTGATAGATTGTACTAGAGTAATTAATTTTGCAATAGAGTAATTATGTAAATAGGATAAGTATTTTTCATACCAATATAGTTGTCGAGCAGAAAAACCTCTTTGGTGACGTTCGGCTCTTCAGTTTTTCTTCATTATTTAGCACTTCAGACCAGACATCAATGATGATTGATGAAAGTTTAACACCTTCATATAAGCACTCAAAAATGACCTTAAGTATTTCTGACCCATACATTGATTTGTAGACAAAATTCCTGTTTTTGCGCGGAGTTAGAATGACGCAATAAAATTTATTTTTACATAATTATTAAATCTGGACAAATCTGTACTTACAGTTCATCAATGGGAAAAAATATGTATTCTGCCACCATGGTTTCATCGTCACTAAGCTTTTGTCCCAGTTCAACCTTCCGTTTAACATAAGGTGATTTATATGCAGAAGTCACCTTTGTTGTTCTCTTTTCTCTTCCTGGTTGTTGAGGTGTACAATCTGTGACAGCCACAACTTCTTTGTCTTTTTTTAACCGAAAAGCAGGTAACGCGTCGATCATTGATGATGGGTCAACTTTGACCACATTAACCGACTCATCTTCAACATTTGTTTCATCTAAATTGCCTTCAATATTTTCCAAGTATCATTTCTAGAGTAATTAGGTAAATATAATAAGCTAACTATATATTTTGGAGAAAGTACATACCTGCTTTTCCTCCAACGTCTTTTTTATCCTGCTTAAGATTGTCCTCTGTATTCAATTTAGCATCATCTACACCAATTTTTGTGAACATTAACAAAGTTAAATATAGCTAGAGTAATTATGAATAACTACTAGTGTAATTTTAACTTACCTTGTTTTTTGGAAATAGGAATTACAGTCCATGTGTCTTCCACAGCAGCAAACTTCTGGAACCCAAGGCAAGCCTCTTTAGCAACAATTTGTTGTATTTCCACTTCTTGACAAGTTATCTCAATTTGTTTTTCCATTGTCTCAGTGACACTTTGTTGAACATCACTTTTTTCAGCAAAGTCGCCTTTAACAACACCGACATCATTTTTATTCTTATCAACTTCTGCACCTTTCAATGGAACACATACATATCGTTAGTATTAGAGTAATTATTTGTCAACATACATATAAATAGAAAGTGTAAATGTTAAATAGTTTTTTTTTTTTTACCTTCATTTGTTGTCTCATGTTCAACATGAGTTGCATTGCCTTTAACTTCTACTTCTTTCTCGGTTTCTGCTATTTCTTGAGGATCATTCAAACTGATGACAGTGTTGTTATCATCAGTAGAATTTTGAGATTGAGGATATTGCTCTTCCCATTCCTTGCACATGTTTAATATGGCATCATTCCAGGTATACTTTGCTTTCCCTTCTTTAACCATATTATTTATGACTTCCCCCAATTTCTTGTACTGATCAATATGGTCTTCCAAGTTGCATAACCATTGCTACATACAATTAGGCCAAACACATTAGTAGAGTAATTATGTTTTTAATATTGAACATTTAACATGTAGAGTAATTATTACCCGTTCTTTTGCTCTATAATCAGGGCCTAAGTAGGCTGATAAACCAGACAACGGCACTGGTGTAATGCAATCGTCGATAAATCTTTGGGTTTCTGTTCCAACCACCATATTTTCCAAATCTAAAGGCGATCGATCAATACTAAAGTTCACTATAAAGAACAAGTTATAAACAATGATCAGAAAATATTAGATAGTACTAAGTAATTCCGTAATAGTATATTTTAGATGGAATAACATACGTGAGTTGTCGAAATCAACTTCAGTTTGTTGACTATTATCAACATTTTCATCATTCTTTCCAGTTCCAGCTGCAATATCCTTAGTTGTCATAGCCGTGTCCACAACCATAACTTTAGCCTTTTCCGCAAGTTGTGCAGCAGTCTTCCCTGTCTCCATTGAAACATTTTTCGCCACATTCTTCGCCATCTTAGCAGCAGTTTTTCCAGTTTGCGACCCAATATCTACAACCATCACAGTCGCGTCCACCGCCACACCCGCAGCCTTGCCAGCCAACCCAATGGCAGTCCTTTTGCTTGCCATTGCAATATCTGAACTCGCTGCAGCCGCATCAACCACTAAATCAGCAGCAGTACTTCCTGTTTGCCATTTAAAATACATTATAATAATCACATCAATAATGAAAATAAAAATCCAGATAAGTGGTGTTATGATCACCTTCATTGTCATTCTTCTCTTCAACATTGTTATGATCTTCTTCTTTGCCTCCACCTTCATTCTCATCTATTTCTCTGCCTCTACCTTGATTCACATCTTTCTCAATATCCTCAGCTTCATTATCAGTTAATGGACCATTATTATTCAAAAACTCTTCCATTTTACATAGAGTTTTTGTATTAATATACTTTATTGCTGGTGTCTAGATTTGAACATCATCAAATTCAGGATGCCTTTTATGGTACAGATATGTGTAGAGTACCTGTCAAAATATTTAAAACATGTGCTTTTTTTTTAGTTTTAGAGTAATTATCTTATAAAGAAGAAAGTAAAAATAAATCATACCACAAGAAATAGAATAGGCCCTGTGTATTGATCCTTTCCACCATGCCATCCTTTTTTTGTTCTCCTGAGACAACACATTATGTAGTTGCACCAATTCAACTTTGGTATTTCAGAATCATCTTCAATGCAGTTCATGAATTTTTGATTGACTGTTGAGCATTTTGTTGATTCACCCAATAGTGTATTGAATATGACAAGGAAATTTGTTTTGAAAACCCTTCCAGCAGATGAACTGGCCTTTACTAGGTTAATTATTTGTAACACACTGATTCTTGGATTGGGGAACTGATTCTTGAATTCATCCAACCTTTCACAAAAACCTTTTCTTGGTTTATTCTTTTCAATCACTTCTACTTCCCCCATTGGAATACCTAGGCATTCATGTACCAAAGACGAGGTTATTTTGATCTTGTGATTTCCTACGTTAAGCTCATTTGTGTCCTCATTGAAATTTTGTAGCAGCCATAATGATAAGCGAGATGGTATATCGAGTATGTCCAAAGATAACAGAGATTCAAAACCCATTTCTACGACAGCAGCCTTTTGAGCATCAGATAAGTTTTTGATAACTTTAAGGAAGTTTCCTGGGTCACATCTCAGGTATAAAGTGTGGTGTGTGTACTCGATAAATGGTTTTCTAGGTATTGGATTTGGTTTTTTTCTTGGTTTTTTTGAAGGTGGTGATTGAAAATCATCATCTGAAGTAGTCAACTTCCTTTTAACAGCTTTTTTTGAAGGTGTAGCTTTAACATCTTTGGTTGGTTTTCTTTTAGAAGTTT
Organism: Ambrosia trifida; assembly: GCA_028751855.1. NCBI lineage: Eukaryota > Viridiplantae > Streptophyta > Magnoliopsida > Asterales > Asteraceae > Ambrosia > Ambrosia trifida. Next base: position 47,335,800 of record CM054127.1, read on the forward strand.
TCTTTGATGGTGGAGTTTGAAAATCGTCATCTGAAGCGACTTGTTTTCTTTTTGAAGCTGGTGCTTCCTTCCCAGCAACACTCTTCTTTTTGAAGATGGTATTCTTGTTAGCTTTTTCGACAGAATTCTTTTTCTTACAAGCAATACTCTTCTTTCGGCTTTGAACCGTTTTTTTTGTAGTGTCATTCTTCATTGATGTATCTATAACAAAAGAAGGCAAATCTGTTATTTGTGCTCATTGATAACTAATATTTCTATAAATACTTAACCTGTTTTTTGTGCTTCATCAAGATCAATAGAAATTGGGTTTGATATATCGTTGGAAAATCTGAATGATCTTGTTTTTGCTATTCTATCACTTCTTCTTCTTGTTACGATTCTAAAACTTTCAGTACCAGAATCTGATTTGTATAAAACATACAACATGGACAAATTACTTTTGTTATAACAAATTAACTAGTGTAACAGTATTGAAAAATTACACTAATAAAAATGATATTCCAAGGTTAACAAACATTTTACTCTACAAAAAACATGCTATTCAAAGTTTAACCAAAATTACTCTACAAACAATTACTCTAATACAAACAATTTACACTAATACAAATTTAACAAACATTACACTACATATTACTCAGACCTAAAATGACATACAAAATTTAACCAAAATTACTCTACAAACAATTACTCTAATACAAACAACTTACACTAATACAAATTTAACAAACATTACACTAGATATTACTCAGACCTAAAATGACATACAAAGTTTAACCAAAATTACTCTACAAACAATTACTCTAATACAAACAACTTACACTAATACAAATTTAACAAACATTACACTAGATATTACTCAGACCTAAAATGACATACAAAGTTTAAAAAAAAAAATTAATCTACAAAAATAACCAGAAATGAAAACGATTAAAACATTGAAACCCTAGTTTATTATAAAGCAAATAATAAAATTACTCTTCAACATATTACATCACGGTTTATTGTTTTTGCACGATTTTCAACTTCATCTTGGTTAATCGCTTGAATCGTGATGTTAATTTGTGGTTTTTTGACGGTTAAAACTTTGAAATGAAAACGATGAAACCCTAGTTTATTATAATGCTAATAATAAAATTTACACTAATAAAGAACAATATATTACCTCCGGTTTGTTGTTTTTGAAGGATTTTCAACTTCATCTTGGTTAATATCTTGAATCGTGATGTTGATTTGTGGTTTTTTGAAGGTTTTGATTCGAAAAACTGATTTTTGGGGGTGTTTGAATGACGGTTGTTGTACAGAGTAATTAGAAAAAGTGGGTTTAGTACAAAATAGCTTTTTGAATTATTTACAAAATTGCCACCGCGTGAATTGTAGTGATTCGTACAGTTCGTACGTTTTGTCTGTATGTACGGGACCTTGACTCTATTTTGATAATAATACTTTCAATAATAATAATAATAATAATAATAATAATAATAATAATAATAATAATAATAATAATAGAATTAAATCAGGAAAACGTGAATCTCTTGACTTTGTTTCAAATGACAAATACAATTGTCATACAACATATTGTCTGGTCGTTCATCGCATTTAAAAAAAAAAGAGGTCGATGTCCAGTAGCATTACACAACATGACCACTTTATAATAATTAAAATTAATCCCCTTTAATTAAACTTAACTACCCCATTAACTCTATTTAATACCTTATTAACTTACCCCACCTATAAATACACCTCCTCTTCACCCTTTAACTCTTGGAATAATGGAAATAAATAATTCCAACTATTGACTATTGATCAATAACAGTCCCAACTACGAAAATTACCAATAGTGGTCCCAACTTTCGACATATTGGAATATAATGGACCCAAACTAACGGCGTTAGTGTGGTGCTGACATGGCATGCCACGTAGGATGCCACTTAGGATGCCACGTAGGATCATTTTGCCACCTAGGATGCCATGTCAGATGCCACGTAGGATCATTTTGCCACCTAGGATGCCACGTCAGCATCACACTAACGGAGTTAGACCTCCATTAGTTTAGGCCCATTATATTCCAATATGTCGAAAGTTGGGATCACTATTGGTAATTTTCGTAGTTGGGACTGTTATTGGCCAATAGTCAATAGTTGGGATTATTTATTTCCATTATTCCTTAACTCTTTGCTCACTCTAAATCACCCTCTAAATCTCTCTCAAATCCTCAAGTTTCAAGCCAACTTCCTATTTTGCATCAGTAAGTTTGGTGGCTTTAAACTTCAACTTTCATTCTATTTTTCTTCTCCTTTTCTTCTTAAAATCCCTTGGAGAAACCTCTAGGACCTATCCCTTCTTTCTTCACAGAAGTATATAATGGATAGAGCACCAAAAAGAGGTCTCAAAGATGATTAGTTCTATGATTCTTTTATGTCCTAGGATCTTTGTTGTAAAGAAACCAACCAAGTCCACCAACAACCCAATGTTGGATGGATTTGTGCTATGGTAATGGTTGATAAAGGAGATCCAAAGCTCATCCAAACAAGTCACCATACTTTACTTAAACCTCCTAGTTAAAGTGTGTATTATTATAAGTATACTTTTTAATCTTTTATCCTATTACTCTTGGAAGGTTTGTGGTTACACCCTACCTCATCAACTCTCTTGACCCTTCTTGTGCTATGGATTTATCCACACTAGAAAGGGGAAATCCCGTGTCCAAAACCCACGTTTACTCCATAAGCGAAGTGGTTATGACATGAACCTATCAAATAGATTCACATTCCTAACTTTTTACCATCCGAATCATCTAGGATGATTTTGTGCTTGGTCTAACTTAATCTCATGACCATCCGGATTGCCCTAAAGGCAATTTGTGCTTGGTTTGCCTAAAAGGCTTGCATGAATCTCTTGAAACTATAATCTAAACTCGAACCTAAGACTCCAATTCTTAATTCTAGTTAATCGGAGCTAAAGCTTAAACTTCCAAGACTTATCTTTGGAACTATATCAAGACGCACCCAAAGGTGAGTTCATACTTGTCCCCCTTTTATTCTTTATTCTTTGGGGCTCAACATGTATCACTATCAAAACTTAAACGATTTCATACTCTTAAAACTATTATGCTCAATCTAAATGCTTATATGCTATGCCATGCTATAATTCTAAGTCTTACATACAAATGAACGATTAGTTAACAACCCACCTTACATATATAGCGCTATAGGTTGACACGCCGCCCCCTTTATGGGTCATGATAAGAAGAAGTCTTTTGTGTTATCGAGTGTTGTTGCCGTTTGTATGGTTCTACGTGCATATGCCTAAAACATGATGATTCGAGTAGACTTTCCTATACTATGTACTTAGACTCAAAACTAGTATGCTCACCAATGCTTTATGTGTTGACGAATATTTTATACATGTTGCAGAAAATGTTTAATGCAGGACTTTCAAGAAAACTACTTAGGACTGGACTATAAACTCGCAACTTATTATAAGCAAACAAAAAGTAAAAACATTTAGTCCTTATCATTGCTAAACACTTTTTTTTTAACTTATTATCTTTTTGAAAAAGTAATAAGTTATAAGGAGGTGGAAATAAGGAGAGCCAAATAATAACAATTTATTTTTAATAATTTACTAAAATAAACTAGAAAGTGTAATGAACTAGGTATGAGATTGATATCGAAGTGGCATTAATATTGATCTTTTTGAAAAGTGGATATCGAAAATTGTACTAAATTTATTGGTACGGTACTGGTGAGGTACGGTATTGCTACAGTTGGCATTGAATAGCTACTGATACCTATTTTTTTGAAAAAGCGTATTTCAAATTGTGTGTTAACTATAACACTACAAGCTTGGTACAATATCTTGGCAATACCGATATACCGTTAGTTGGTACCAAATACTCATCTCTATCATGAATGTCAACTAAGATGATAAAATGTCAAGACATTTGTTTATATTGAAAATGTTAAAACTATAACATGAGTGAGTAAACACAAGTTATTGTACTTGGAACACACACCTTGTAAAAATTGCCTCCAATAGCTAGAATGTTGCTAAAATCGATTTGTACGAAACCTGATAGTCATACTTGGAAAAAAACCGGTTTGGGTATTATATAATACCGGATTTCGAGCACAGTTTTAGGTATTTTCAGGTTTTATCCCGGGTTTGATTTCTAGGCGAAAAATCTATAACCTATATACCTTCTACGAGTAGGGTCCGTGGTACAAAACCGGGTCTTTCGTGGTATGTTATTCCTAAATATTAAAATAGCTAGTTTCAGGTATATATGATGATTATGGGTATGAACTCAATCTTTATATATCCTCTAATAATGAGTGTGTTACCACAGTCTGAATCCATGAACACACCAAGACGTCCCTAGATATATCGTCACCACAATGAGTGAATAAGAGGAGCTGCTGTAGAGCGACCGACCCTTCTACAACACTGAAAACGAAAACCAAAAGCTGAAAACGTTTCGCGAAGCTGAAACAGTTTGAACCACGAACTAAAAACAATGTCACGAGGTCTTAATTTTAACCATTCAGATGTCCAACCAAACATCACTTAATGATTCAACACTTAACCATTCAGACCTCCTACTAGGTCAGTAGTTGTAACACCCCAACCGATGGAGGAAACATCGAGGTGTCACGTATGAATGATTGTTCAGTAGCTCATGGTAATACATAAGTTTAAATAATCCTTTATTTCATTACAGTATTGAATTACATTAAATGTCTTGAATGAAATCTAATACATCCAATAATCAAACAAAGCTTAAAACTTCAAATATCTTCTCATGCTAGCTCTAGACTTCAAGCATCATTATTTCCTGTTGAGTTTGTAAAAATTGGGGGGGGGGGGGGGTCAACTAGAAGTTGGTGAGAATACATAAGCCATGTCAAGCAATTAAGTTTAAGAATAATAAAAGTTTAGCAATTCATATGTCTATCGTAAGTTTAAGTCTACATGAATAAACATGAAGTATAGTATGCACATAATCAAACCTCCGACAAGTTTAGGTCCATCCCGTCATCCACGGTTCACCTTAATATCACGTTGGAACGATAACAATCACCCGCGCTCCCCATAAAAGATGGTCAACGAATCTAGGTGGGATTGTCAATCCAATAGATCTGTTATTGAGTATCGCCGGCTTGGCCATAGCTAATGATTATGTAAGTTGAAGTTTAAGTCTAACAATAGTTGTCCAAGTCATGAGGCATTAAAGTTTACAACTAGACATGTATGTAGAATTGCTTAAGTATAAAGTTTCAAGTATAAAGAATTGCATAAACATGGTTACGTAAACTCACCTTAGCAAAGTATTAAGTCTCGAGAAATAGAGTATGTGTAGCCCAAAGTTGCCAAGTATTACCCTATGTATAAGGTAATAAATAAGTCTAAGTCTTTCTAGTCTACAAGTATTTTCTAGGGTTTCGAATTTGGGGACAAGTATTCGTTTGGTTATTAATTGAATTGTTTAATAAATAAAAGGAATTCGATAAATAAATAAACAAAAGTCTTTTTGTAAACTTTAGATTAAAGAAGGTCACATTATAAGGTTTTAAGTATAAAAATAATTTTTATAAAATTATTTTCTTAAAAATAGAATATTTAGTCTATTTATTTCTATTTTGCTAAAATATAACTTTAATATCTAAAAAAATATTAAAATTAAAGAATTTTTAAATTAGAAATTGTATTTCTGTTCTAAATGGACAAAAATAATTTATATAAAATTTTGGTGCAAAAAATATTGAAAAATGAATTTATTATGATTTATTTATGATTAAAATAGCAAAAACCAATTAAAAATATTAAATAAATGATTTTTCAGAAATAAAAATCATTTCTGGAATGTTTATTGTCTTATAAACTTAGAATAATTTTTGTAGAATTTTATAAAATTGTTTTGATATTTTTATAGAATTTTATAATTATAATAAAATAAACTTGTAATATTTATTATATATAATAAATAAATGATTTTTGAAAAACTAAAACTTGGATATTAAACTTTATCATAAGACTAACTTAAAATAAATTTTGTAGAATTTATAAACTATGTTTAGTATTTAAAATCCATTTTTAAAAATAATATAGATTATATAGTTATAAAAGAAATAAAAAAAAATGTTTGCATGTGCCAAGGCTCGAACCCGAGTCCTTGGCCGGTTCCGATGTTTTAAAATCACAAGCCTAGACCATCTGGTCTAGACCCTGAGAATGAATAATTCTTGGTTTGAAATATATATATATATATAACCTTACTGGTTGGTTTCAATAATTGGTGAAAAAAAAAGAAAAAAAAGAAGCAGCGCGTGAGGGACTCGAACCCGGGCCTTCGGCCGGTTCGACGTTTAACCATGCACGAGTCTACCAACTGATCTGCTGATCAGTTGGTATTTGTTTTCATTTGTTAAAATATATAAATAGATACTACTCTGGATCATCTTCCCCAAACTATTTAGGTCGAACCCTAGGTTTCTTAATAATCAAAAATAACAATCTATAGCCACAGAAACGTTGGGAATTTCAATTGTAAGACGCCGACTAACAAAAACATAGTATAATTTGGGACTTACCGATCGCGAATAAGGAGGACGCGGGAGAGCAAGACTCGTGAACAAAGTCTCCTAATCCGAACTAAAACGAGCTTATGAATGAAAACTGATATTGTGGCTGTGATTTTCGGCACCTAGAGGATGATAGGGAGAGTCCAATTTATATTATTACATATGGTTTCAATGATTTGGAAAGTTTGACTAAAGCTTGGTCAAACCGAGCAATTGATGCTCATTAGTGTAACACCCTAAACCATTTTTTTTCCAGAAAATATGCAGCGGAAAATACGGACTAGAAAATTTCTTGCTTAATAGAACCTTTTCAAAGGTTTGGAAAACATATCTGAGAGATATTTTGGTGTTTCATCTTTTATTGTTTCTTATTACATTCAACACGACTCATATTTATTAAGTAATGAGACCGTGACCACCTACAATTTGCTCCCTCGCTCGATCTTCATCATTTCCTTACTTCATTAGGTAGACAAGATAACCTGCAATCACCACATAACCGTTTCATTAGTTCAATAGGTGACTTCATGTAATCATTACTCACGATGCCGAAATACATCCAACAATACTCCGTGGTCCTATTCAAACGCCTTCTTGCAAGTTCGGGTGTGATACCCTGATCCGAACATCCAAGTCCCATGCATTCATACTTACATACCTGCACCTTCATTACCATTCTCATAATAAAAGGTTAATAACCTTACAATACATATAAGCGTACAATTCCCACACACAGCCTACCTTGACCAGTCATGCTATTCTTCCTTCATGTATTCTCTAGGGCAAACATGACGTTTCCAATCCTATACTCAATCTACTTATAATGACGAACCTTTACATACATAAAACTCTCACACGAACCCGGGTATAAGTACCCATACATACATCACATTCTCAATCTACAAAAGCATAACAAATCTACTTACCGTATTTGTTACTATGTATACACACATATCAATTTAATTACATACACACGCATCATTCCGTAATTGAGTCATATTTGCAAATCCGACATTCTATAACTTGCTACACCCATAACTAGCTTTCACGAAGTCCAACGATGTTATTCAATGCGTTAAACGCGAATACGGGTTGCGCATATAAGCGAAACATCAAAATACGATAAAAACAGACAAATAACTGGTGGGGGGGCGCAAGCTTGCGCCCCTGGAGGGGGAGGTTGCGCCCCTAGAGGGCGCAGAACAGCCAAAACCTTCCATTAGAGTCAGGTTGCGCCCTTTCAGGTCACCTTGCGCCCAGACCTGATGTGAGGTTGCGCCCACTCTGCACTTTTCATGCTTTAATGGCATATCTTAAAAACCCAAACCTCACAAGGTTCTAAGATCATTCCCCATGATTTTCCTAGGCGTTAAACTACCCGGATTACATGATATCATCACAAATGGCGTAACATTTCCTTGATGACCCGTTTGTCTCCTCTATATGCAACCATACATGGGAAAATCGAATGTTAACCCATCACCAAGTTTCTTACCTTGGCATAACCATTATTTATTTGTTTCTTTCAAGATTCTCATACTACATTAACATATAGATTCGATATCATAATGAAAGTTTAGTTCGGGAATCACTTACCTTGAGTCCTCCAAGTTTATGCTTGTTTACTTGCCTTATCTTGACCCATTAGCTTCCCATGCTTGAGTCCGTCATTCCTATCCTTTCATGTCATCATGTTCACATCGTTGTTAGCATACATGTTCATTCATAAACCAATCATATCCAACTCATATATCACATTGACTTGCATAGGTCAATTTCCAACATGCACATCACATAATTAAATACCACATTGTTTATAAATCAAGCGATCCAACATACCATAATGTACGACGCCTAGATAATCTAACATATATCACATGATCTCCTTACTGATCACAATCATGTTGGGTAGCCTAACCTTGTTAGTCATACATTGTTGACTTTTCAGAAAGTCAACTATCAAGTATGCAACTTTCAATATTTAGATACATACATCCATATCGATATACTACTCCATATCAATTTTTACCCTAAACATTACATTAGCATGCTATAGGACGCATATCATGATATGACTACTTTGGTGCACATAGAATTCATTCGACACGTACTAGCGCTTTCATGATTCTACAGTTGGCAATTACAAATCCAAGGTTAGCCAACATCATATAATACCAACATTGTCTTTTCTTAATAAGTTCATACACTTCACCATTAGTACACATTCATTTCTTAATTACAAATAAGAAATAAATCCAACACTTGGTGTGCATCATACTACCCAAACATAGAGTGCAACATCCTAACGCACACTTCTTACCAAATCATATAATCCAACCAATTCCCACATGAATACTCTCTAATACATCCTCATGTTAACCTACTATCAATTGTATTTATTATCACATTACCTTCATATTTGTCAAGTCTTGCATACAAATTCATACATCATACTCATCTAGACATTTCATCAAACACATGGTGTGCGTACAACATTCTAAGCTCAATGTACAATCTCCTAATACACGCATTTCACCAAAACGCATAATCACCTTCAATCATGACCAATTTTCCACATGCATATCACCAACTACACATTATTCCTACAATTACATGGATTTACAACTAATTTAGCAACATCAAGGCTCTAATAAAACCCCAATATCATCATCTTTTGCAACCAAGCAACTTCTAGTAATTAGCTCATCTCTAAACCATTAGAGATGATCAATATCACTTACAATCATGCAATAATACAAATTTAACATCATTTGCTCAAAACCCACATATGGGTTTCGAACCCTACACAAATTTGGGGATTAGGGTTCTTACTAAAGCTTATTCCTTGAAGATTAACCCTCTAGAACACACCCTTCATCCATTACTTCAACCTCTTGCAACAATTTTCTTCAATTTGGTGAGATTGGAGCTTGTTTTGGCTCAAGAAAACCCCTTTGGGGCTGCCCACGTTTTTCACCCAAATGGGTGTTTCTTGACCATATTATTTGACCCACATTAACACTAATGGTCCCCCACTTTCTCCCCAAAAGTCATTTTTTTTAAAACTTAACTTTGCAAGTTTCTTTCTATTGTTATTTCCCCATTATAAAGATAATAACTTTCACTAGGAATTTTCATATTAGAACATAAACCGCATTCTTATCATCTCGTTTTATTATCTGTAACACCCCAACCGATGGCGGAATCATCGAGGTGTCACGTAGTGACGATTGTTCAAAAGCACATGGTACTAAAATGTAAATATTATTGAATAATCCAAAATTGCCTTACATGGAAATGGAAAATACATTGTCTAAATGAAATGTAAATATTGAAATAACTGAACTAAAATAAAGCACTAAATGTTCCTTGCTAAAGCACTAGATCAAACTGCACCTGAAACATGTACAAAAAATAGGTTTGGTCAACATATGAAATGTTGGTGAGCATTCCTAGTTTTGATATATATGTATAGTAAGTTAAAAAGATATACAATTCAAGTGCAAGCTACAATGCAATTATGTAAACTATGTATCATACAAATGAGCGAAATCAACCCTGTAACTGTATAATGTACTGTATGAACGGTGGTGTACTCATCCAATAAATGGGTGATAACTTAACAATGGCCACGGATTCTCCGATGAAAAAGGGGGAGAATCAATCTAGGCGGGTTGTCAATCCAAATAGCGCTATCCAATGTTAAGGTCGGCTTGTACCATGTTAATGATTTCACTAAGTACAAATGTAATCCACATGTATTGTCTAAGCATAAAGCACGTTGTAAGCAATGCACATAGTACTAGAATTGTATTGTAATAAACTTGTATTTGAAATTGTAATAGTGTACATGTAACACCCCAAAAATGAATAAAAGCAAAAAGGGGATAGGAATACTCACTGTTCACGTAATAACTTGAAATTGAACTTGGACAACGAAATATGTGTTGGAAATTATCCCAAAGGATCAACCTAAAGAATTTGATAACGTGTAAGGGAAATAACTCTAGGATACATGTATTTCTAGGGCTTCGAATTTGGGGATAAACGTTCATTTGTTTATTAAACAAATTGTTTATTAATTATGAGAAATTTAATAAATAAATAAATAAAAGTCTCTTGGTAAAATTTTAAGTTGAATATAGTCACAACATAAGGTTTTAAGTATGAAAATAATTTTTATAAAATTATTTTCTTGAAAATAGGATATTTAATCTAATTATTTCAAATTGTCAAAATATGACTTTAATATCTAAAAATATTAAAATCAAAGAATTTCTGAATTAAAAATTGTATTTCAGTTCTAGATAGTTAGAAATAATTTATATAAAATTTTGGTGCAAAAATATTGAAAAATGAATTTATTATGATTTAATTATGATTAAAACTAACAAAAATTGATTAAAAATACTAAATAAACGATTTTTCTAAAATAAAAATCATTTCAGAAATGCTTATTGATTTATAAACTTAGAATAATTTTTGTGGAATTTTAAAAAAATCGTTTTGATATTTTTATAGAATTTTATAATTTTAATTGAATAAACTTGTAATATTTATTATATATAATAAATAAAAGATTTTTGAAAATCTAAAAATTGGATAATGAACTTTATCATAATAATAACTAAATATAATTTTTGTAGATTTTATAAAGCACTTTTAGTATTTTTAAGTTATTTTAAAAGATTAAAAGTATAGATATATGTAAATGGAAAAGAAAAGAGAAAAAAAAAATGTTTTTGTTGCTCATGGGCATCGAACCCGCGTGCTTTGCCAAACAAACATCAGACACAACCACTTGATCTAGATCAGTAGTTGTGTTTGATTCTGGTTTAATTAAAATATAAGATATAAGCATATAAGGTGTCCTTCCCCAAATTTCAAGAGTTCGAGCCCTAGTTTTCTTAATACAATGATTCGACGATTATTAACCCCTGTAAAGTTGGGGTTAATGCTCGTACATGGCCGATTAGTAAAACCCACAACAATAATTGAACTTACAATGACGAATTGAAGCAAGAACACGAGTCAACCCAAAAGTCAAACGTTACGATTATGCAAGATTAAGCGAACGAAACAGAGTATTTGATGTGAGGGTTTGTTATTCGACATCTAAGGATTTTCCAGGAGGGTTTAACTTATAGTGCTCCCACAGATTAGTTGATTTAGAAATTTTGACCAAGCTTGAATGAAATCGCGTGATAATTGGTAAAATTGGAAGGATTTAAGCTAGTTAAAACGCGTTAATTGTGCATGGATTGATGATTAGTCGTTTGTCGGTCAAACCCAAGCTATAATCTGTGCGGATTGATACCAAGATTTCAGCTTTGAAGCTGACTTGGTCTTCTGTCGCGTGCAGGGAAGAAGAAAGGAGGACAGCAGCGAGTGTTTTTATATAATTTAAGTTGGGTTAAGAACACAAGCGAGCTGTAGCTCAGCTGGTGTGTGCGTGGATATGTTGTGCTACTGACTCGGGTTCGAGGCCGGGCAGCAGCGTTTATTTTTTGTTTTTGTTTTAAGACAGGTACAAGGGGAAGGGTGGAGATGGGCTTGGGCCAGACTTGGGCTCAGGTAGGTGTAAGGCTAGAAGTGGGCTCAATAAGACACAAGGTGGTTGAGTTTGGACTTGTAAGTTGGGTTGTTTTAGGATGGATGGTTAATGTAATGTCCAAAACCAACTCCATTATTTTTATTATCATTATTATTATTATTATTATTATTATTATTATTATTATTATAAAAAAATAAAATAAAGAAAAGTGACGGATGTCACATTATCCATAAAGGCTCATTCTACTATTTAATTTGTTTTGTTATTTTCTTATTTACGCCCAAATAGGGTAATTAAGTGAAACGGATTTTCGGGATGTTACAATTAGGAGCTGTAATCACGGCTTTAATCGCTGTTTTGGAGCGTAATAATCATTCGAACGAGTCATCAGCAGTTAATTGGGTTCTATCTTTCCAAAATTATGTCAATCAAATGGTCAAAGATGAAGGCTTCTTGGTCAACAAATAGATGTCAACTTTGTCGAGTTCCTGACCATCGCACAACAAGGGGGAAAGGAGAGGGGGTTTGGGCCGGCTTGTTGGTTTGGGCTTCTGGGTGGGCCGACTAAATTTAGGGATGGGTATTTAGTTTTTAGTTTAATTTGTTTGTTAAGATGTTTTTAATTTGGTTGGGCTTTGTTTAAAAAAAAAAACTTGACAAGTGTATGTGTAAAGAAAGAAAAAATTTAAATCATATTATTATTATTATATATATACGTTTATATATATATATATATGCACGTGGTGAGTTAGGAAAAAAAATAAGGACTTAGGCATATTTGTACAATATTAATGATAAAGGTGTAATAAAATAGAAATAAGGGCTTTTACGTATTAAAATTTGGGAAAATTTTTGCGATGTTACAGTAGTTACCCATTCAGAAGTTGCCAAATGGCTCCTAAGACTTAAAACAGTAATAACAACTATAAGAAGCAAGAAAAATGGAAGAACTAAGAAGAAAAACACCAATATCAGGAATATCGGTGATATATCGGTCAAATATCGGTAAAATATCAGCTGATGACCGATACACGAGATATCGGTGATATATCACCAATATATAGGCCGAGATAACAAATTTAAGTGAAGATACCCAATTGTCTTGCATGCAATAGCCTTGCTCTTATAAAATGTTAAAGTCCTTCCTGCATATGAGAAAATAGAGTCCAACCATACTTTTTTTAGCATGTGAGCTGTCTCCCTAGCTCCAGCCAGCCAGCCGTGCACTCCTCCCTTCTATATTAGTGCCTTGGGCATATGAGGTAACACATTCCGATCATCACTCTTACTCTTACTCTACACTCTGACACCATTTTTCTCTAGCTCTTTCGAACTACTGACTTATTCTTACGCCGGAGTCTCCTCATGTGTTATGACTAATGATTTTGTTTGTCTTTCGGAATCTTCAAAACCTTGAGTCCCTGAGACGTCTGAACCATCCTTCTAAGCTACCCTTATTTGTTGTAGCAACAATAACAATCCATTGAATCAACAACATTTACACAAACAAATCAATTATTGACTGGGTTCATAACCCTTAAATGGGTTTGTTGATCGGCTATATAGGACCGATTACATCAGATGCATCGAGTCATTAAAACGACACACACACAGTGCTACATACTTTTGACACATACAACCCTTGGACTTGTTACAATGACAATTTAGACTGTAGAACATAAACTATTTCATAACTACATTAAATACTTGACAAGACGAGAGTTGATCAATCCCAACAAACATTGAAGCAATCCCTTACACTTTCGTGGGCTGGTGAAGCACCTTACGGTATTTAGCTAGAGCCCACAACGTGAATGTATTCCTATACATTGGATAGTGCAACAAACAATTCTTCTTGAAAACTCCAGTTGTTTCCTGCATTGTGTACACATTCTCATCATATCTATATTCAAAGTTCTTATGCTCTTAGTTTCTATACAACCTTAATCAAAGTTCTATTTGTTTGAATTTCTTTACCTGTTGCGGGAAATCACCATTTTCCATCTGTGAGTTGATAAGCAACCTGGCTGCTCTATGTAAAGGTGTTGGGTCTCTCTCTTCCTACACAGTTGAAGACATTTTTTTAAATACAAAAGTGACAAGATCATGTGAAAATATGATGTGAGTAAATTTTTACAATTGCAGTGTTACTACTGTGAGCAGGAAAATACAACTGCAGTGCCTGAATTGAGAAACACTCTTGGATTCGCTGTTATTTGAGTGTGCAAAACGTATAGAAACGACTAACCTGTTTAGCATGAAGCAATGCCAACATAGCCCATGAGGTGTGTACCAAGTTGGATCGATTTCCTTCAAGAGGTATGTATTTCTGTTCAAGTAACCAGGGAAAAACATGCAAGTTTAGTTACTAATTTAGACCAGCTATAAAGTTGCACACTTCAAATTCAACAATAAATGATATGTAAATACAACAAGAGTGTGTTATAGGATAGTTCAATTGAGAACCACACAAGTATTAGAAATTGTGAGAACTAGCTTATATACACACACACATCACTATCTAATTTATAACATATACACATGTGCATATCTTGGCGACGAAGTTGTTGTGCAAATACGGTTGCTATTGTTTAAAAAAATCATTTGTTCGCTAATATATCTACCGAATTTGTTTTGGCCAAGTAGCATGTGATATATTGATGGCATGTATTGAGCTCCTTCAAGTTCATGATATTTCAAATTGTTTTGGATAAGTTGTTAGTTTATTTTGATTCACAGGTGATCGTTAATGTTGTATAAAGCAGGTATCTCAGGTAGTCGCTAGAGGACATTTTGAGAAGCAGATAAGAAGAATCTTGTTGCATGTGATAAAATTTTATAACTAAGCATTATTTATTCTTGGTGTTTTATGTAAATGAGGGATGTGAAGAAAAATTTTGGGGTGGTGTCTGAAAAAGTGGTGTGGGTCCGGATGGGTAATCAAGTGCCATCTTTTTTTAATTAAAAAAAACTATATCGAAACCACACTCAAACTAAAAAGAATAAAATGTTCATTTTTTTGATGTAGTTTTTAAAAAAATAAATATTAATGTATGAAAAGTAATGACCATTTAAAAATTGTAGTGTAGTTGGTTTAAAGTCAACAATATGCTTTAAAAAAATATACTGTATGTTTTAAAAGTTATATTACTTAAAGTCTTAAAATTCCCCCTCCTCATATGTGTGAGTGTATTAAGATTAATGGGTGTTTGTGGGAATTTGAAATTTTATAATTTTGTGAAGAATTGATGTTTCTGAAGGAGGTATGGAATCTGGTGTAGTAGTTGAGGTGGAGGTTTGGTGTTGTGGATGCTCTAAGTCTTTATTTCTATTAGCATTACCTTCTCCGGGGAGGATCGGTAGCTTTCTCCCCAACCGCCATCCTCCATTTGTATTCTTAGTAGAAATTTGACACCACTACGGATAGCCCGACAATTTTCATACGTCTTCCCAGCAGATGCCAACCCTCCAAGAGCAAAGTAAGTACCATATGTAAAACACATACCCCATTCTCCGTACCTAATAACCATGGTATTTTATGTCACAAATGCAAGATTTATATCATTTTAACGACGTTAAAAGTACCTGTTTTCAGAGTTTTTATTAGTGGGTACCCACGCATTCGATACATCACATTGGGGCATTTTCTTGCACACGTGTCACAAGGGGATCGTCACCCTTTTGCAGAGGCGACCTCTTGGTCTTAGACTACATGCACCAGCTTAGTCAGTTTGGAATTACACTTGTGCCGCGTTAAAAGATATTTTACCCTTACCAAGGATGACATGTTAATGGGTTGCCAAATCGCCTGGCCAAAAAATGGAGGGATCGCCTCTAGTAAGAGTGACCTCTCTGAGTTGTCAAATCACCTGGTCAAAAGAAATGAAGAGATTGTCCTGACAAGGGCGACCTAGACTAGTATGGTTGTCAAATCGTCTGTGTTTTCCCCCTGACTAAGATGGTCCATGAGGTTTGAGGCCGGCCAAGAGGCGCCCCTACTAATTAAGGGTAACAACCCTCATGAAACATAAACAAGATAATACCCCATGTGACGCATCTAATGGGCGAAGACCTGGTACTTATAAAAAAACTCTTATTTTCATGCTCAAGTTAAAGAGAAATAAACCATGAACCGTCTTGCATCTGCATTGATTCCAGGAATCCGCAGGCATCTATAAGGAAACGTTCTATGTCTTCCCTTCTATGTTCGGGGTGTAACTCCTTAAACAATCCAAGGGCCTGCATTCCTGATCCTGTGCATTCCACGTACCTGGTCAACACTACGATGAGTCTCTCGAATTTGACAATATAGATTGACTGTTAACTAGAGAAGACTTTGAATCAGTAAATCGCATTCGAGAAATTACTGATGCTCAATGACAATGTCCTCAAAGAACTCTGTAGGATTGAGAATCTGAAAAACAGAACAAAAGTTGTATCACTATGGATGAATAATGAACACATGTATGAAAATATCCATTCCCATGATCATGCAATTACCTCCAACCATTTTGATGATCTTGCTGGTTCCCATCCTGATTGCCCACCATTTTTGCTCTACATTATTGTCAAGTTAAAAAAAAAGCTTGTCAACACTCAATAACTTAGTATTTTTTGGTCGCGTAAATACAAAGTACACGATATTTTAAATACAACTTGATTTTCAATAAAAGTTATATTGCAATGTAGATATTTTTTAAACAAGACTGCAATAATAGTATATATGTATTTTTAGTAAATAATTATTGTATTGACTTTGCTCAAATCACTCCTCAATCATTGGAGTCTGACTAGTCATCTTTGACTCAATTATGTACTATATAATTTATGTATTGGAATGAATCAAGCGAGGTTTCCATTAACTTACATGGTATCACCCTCACCCTAGATCCATAGCCTTCCGCTGACCCTTCTTCCTCTGCAGGCTGCTGTGTTTTTTTTTTTTTTTTTTCCCTTCTGTTCATCACCTTCGTTCTCCTTATCACCCCTCCCATGGAGTCTAAATCTCTCCACCCGGCACTAACCGTCACAAACATCAAAACACACATACCTATTCTTCTCGAAAAAGACTCACCATACTACACTACCTGGAAAACTTTATTTCAGGTACACTGTGAAGCGTATGAAGTCTCCAATCACCTATCGCCAAGAACCGCAGCCGCACCTTTCCCCACTTCGTCTTCTGACCCTGCAGACGTGGCCAAGGCAGAGGCTGCGTTCGTCGCTGCCGAACAACTTTGGTCCCGTCTCGACGCATTAGTCAAACAGTGGATATATGCTACCGTGTCCCAGCCTTTACTCCGTGTCGTACTCCAACCCGGGCAGTCCGCATATGATGCCTGGATGGCAGTGGAGAGCGAATTCAATGATAACCAAAATACCCGCGCCATCTTTCTCAGTCAGGAATTCGCTAACCTTCATCTTGAAAATTTTTCCTCCATGTCCGAATATTGTGACCATGCTAAGCATCTTGCGGAACAGTTACAAAGTGTTGGGTCTCCCGTTGATAATCGGATGCTTGTACTCAAGGTGTTAACCGGGCTTACCGAACAATACGATAGCATCTCTACGGTGCTTCAAAATCGTGATCCGCTCCCATTATTCAATGAGGTTCGGTCCCGTCTCAATATGGAAGAAAACAAAAAGAAACGTCAGGTCGCACGAGGGTCTCAAACCGCTGCCGCAGCCCTCACGGCTCAGGCCTTTATTACCTCCAAAAACTCTCCTGCAACTTCCCAAAACAACCGGTCCAATAATTCTGTATCAAAAACCAACCGGGCCCGTAACCGTGGCCGGCCCAACTCCAATAATCAGTCCCGTAACCCCTCTGCCAATCCTTCACACCCCTATATAATTTTTCCTAGTAATTGGACTTCGGCCCAATGGGCCTCCATTCTTAATAATAATAATAATAATAATAATAATAATAATAATAATAATAATAATAATAATAATAATAATAATAATAATAATAATAATAATAATAAACCGGCCCAACCCCCATGCCCATATCCCTCCAGGCCCAATACCCAAAACTCTCAAGGCATTCTTGGCCCGCGACCTGACCAAGCCCATCACACCGAGTACTCTCCCACTGACATTGCACAGGCCCTCTACTCCCTGGCACTGAACCCACCGGATAATGGCTTAATGGACACTGGTGCCTCCTCTCACTCTGCCAATGCCCAAGGTATATTTTCTCCGTCTAATTTTAATGCGTGCACTAATAAATCTATTATTGTCGGTAATGGCACCTCCATTCCTGTAGTGGCCCAAGGCAATCAAGTCCTCCCGCCACCTTACCCGCCCCTCAAACTTAATAATGTTCTTTTTGCCCCAAACTTAATTAAAAATCTTATTTCCGTCCGTCGCCTTACAACGGACAACTTGGTTTCTATTGAATTTGACCCATTTGGCTTTCTTGTGAAGGATCTCAAAACTCGGGCTCCTATCCTACGATGCAATAGCACCGGCGATCTGTATCCTCTGACTGCACCTCTTCCACTCAAGACCACTCAACCATCTTCCTTTATTGCAGTCTCTCAAGATCGCTGGCATCAACGTTTGGGTCATCCAGGAACCAATTTATTACAGTCTTTAAAACTTTCATCTTTTATTGATTATGGGAAACATAATAAAACACTTTGTCAATCGTGTGTGTTTGGCAAAAGTGTACGCTTGCCTTTTTATGATTCTATTAATGTTACTCGTGTTGCTTTTGACATTATTCACAGTGATCTCTGGACCTCTCCTGTACTTAGTACGGGTGGTCATAAATATTACATATTGTTTTTGGATGATTTTACTAATTTTCTTTGGACTTTCCCACTCTCTAATAAAACACAAGTGTTTCAAACCTTCGCCACCTTCCACAACCTCATTAAAACCCAATTTGAATGTAAAATCAAACAATTTCAATGTGATAATGGCAAAGAATATGCAAATCAACACTTCTATAATTTTTGCAATCAAAACGGCATGCAATTTCGGTTTTCCTGCCCCTACACTTCATCTCAAAATGGTAAAGCGGAACGCAAAATCCGCACCATTAACAACATGATCCGCACCCTCCTAGCCCAAGCCTCACTACCCCCTAACTTGTGGCACCATGCCCTTGAAACCGCCACCTACCTTCTCAACATCCTACCCAATAAACTCCACAACTTCCAATCTCCAACCTCTCTGCTCTACAACTGCACCCCTGAGTACGAGCATCTTCGTGTTTTTGGGTGCCTTTGTTATCCTCTCACTCCCTCTACCACAATCCACAAACTTGATTTTCGTTCACATCCTTGTGTCTTCCTTGGTTACCCCCCCAATCATCGGGGTTACAAGTGCCTTGACCTTAGCTCTCATCAAATCATCATCTCTCGTCATGTTTATTTCGAGGAATCTATCTTCCCCTATACAATTCAATCTCCCACCACCTCTCTTTCCTATGACTTTCTCAATCCCACCATAAACCCCCTTGTGTGGGACTACCTACAAAATAATCCCCCCACCCCCTCACCTACGGCTCCCAACAATACATCTCAGTCCACTGACTCTACCCTCCCTACGGTCCACACATCCACTCCACCCACTGTTACTAGTCCACTTAATACTCCTTCCCACCCAACTGGCCCAACTACCACTTCCGGCCCACCTACCAACTCTGGCCCAGATCCTTGTGATCCGCCACACCCCTCTCCTTCCGAGGACGTACCCAGCGCCCCGCCTGCTGGCCCCTCTTCGGCCCCATCTTTCACTGATCCTTGTGCTCCATCACCTCCGGCACCTCTACCACCTTCAGTGCCTGCCCCGCCACCTCCTCCTTCCCAAAATCGTACTATCCACACTCGCTCTATGAGCGGCATTCACAAACCCAAACAACATTTTAACCTCCATACTACCACTCCTGTCCCAATTCCCAAAAACCCTCAGGTTGCCTTGTCCTCTCCTGAATGGTCCAATGCCATGGCTGACGAATTTAGTGCACTTATTAAAAATAAGACCTGGGAACTTGTACCTAGGACCCCTGATATGAATGTTATTCGTTGCTTGTGGTTATTTAAACATAAATACAGGTCAGATGGGAGCTTGGAGCGTTATAAGGCTCGTTTAGTTTGTGATGGTCGCAAACAACAGACAGGTATTGATTGTGGTGAAACATTTAGTCCGGTGGTCAAGCCCTCAACTATTCGGCTTGTTCTTTCTTTGGCTCTATCCAAGTCTTGGCCTATTCATCAGTTGGACGTCACTAATGCGTTCCTTCATGGGCACTTGGAAGAGACCGTCTACATGCACCAACCTATGGGGTTTCGCCACCGTGATTTTCCTGATTATGTATGCCGACTTCGCAAGTCCTTATATGGGCTTAAGCAGGCACCTCGAGCTTGGTACCAGCGTTTTACAGATTTTGTTGTTATGCATGGGTTCCAACAGAGTAAATCGGACAACTCCTTATTCATTTATCATAACGGTTCCGATATTGCTTATCTGCTGATTTATGTAGACGACATAATCCTGACCACATCTTCCGAAGCACTCCGTCTTCGTTTGTTGAAGCTTCTATCAGGTGAATTTGCAATGAAAGATTTGGGTCCACTGTCTTACTTTCTGGGCATACAGGTAACTCGAGATGGAGATCACATGTTCCTTTCCCAACAGGCATATGTCAATGACATTATTCATCGGGCCGCCATGGACTCTTGTAAATCTGTAGCTACACCGGTTGACACTCAGTCTAAACTCTCTGCTACTTCTGGCTCTCCTCATGATGATCCGACTACTTATCGTAGCCTAGCCGGTGCGCTACAGTATTTGACTTTTACTCGTCCTGATATTTCTTATGCAGTTCAACAAGTCTGTATGTTTATGCATGACCCTAGACAGGAACATTGGAATGCTTTAAAGCGAATCATCCGTTACCTACAGGGTACCTCGGCTCACGGCCTACATCTTGGCCCTGCACCGCAGCAGTCACTCGTTGCTTACACGGACGCCGATTGGGCTGGCTGTCCTGACACACGGCGCTCCACGTCAGGGTATTGTGTTTATTTTGGGGATAACCTCATCTCTTGGTCCTCCAAACGTCAGTCTACCATATCCAGATCCAGTGCTGAAGCTGAATATAGGGGCGTTGCTAACGTTGTTGCTGACATTTGCTGGCTTCGCAATCTTCTACTAGAGCTGCATCTCCCCCTCACTCGCGCTACACTGGTGTACTGTGATAATGTTAGTGCTGTTTACCTGTCAGGCAACCCGGTTCAACACCAACGCACCAAACATATCGAGCTCGACATACACTTTGTTCGTGAACAAGTGCAACGGGGACACATTCGAGTTATTCATGTTCCCTCTCGCCATCAGATTGCAGATATATTTACAAAAGGTCTCCCTCGCGTACTCTTCGAAGACTTTCGGTCCAGTCTCAACATTGGTCCGCCAGACGTTTCGACTGCGGGGGTGTAATAGTATATATGTATTTTTAGTAAATAATTATTGTATTGACTTTGCTCAAATCACTCCTCAATCATTGGAGTCTGACTAGTCATCTTTGACTCAATTATGTACTATATAATTTACGTATTGGAATGAATCAAGCGAGGTTTCCATTAACTTACAAAAAGTTATAAGAATAAAAATCAAGTTATATGCTAAATGACATGTAAAATAAAAATACTACTTGCCTGTAACGATAGTATTATGTTGACAGCATCAGTAAGTCGCTCAAGCTGCACCTTTTCGCCAACAATTTCTGGGTTCATCATGGAAAATAGGAGGCAGCACTAAAGATGAAAAGAAAGTACATATTAAGGAGCTAGTGTAGTTATACTTCTCTTGATTATCTGGCTTTGAGAATTAGTTACATAAATAAATACCATTAATCCTTCAGCAGTACAGTCTGAAACTTGCCATCCATGGTCTTGATCTGAGTAGGTCCATGACCCCTTAGAAATATGTCGGTACATGCTTTTAAAGTCTCCAGAAGGATTGTCCTTAACCTAAATAATTACATGAGATAAATCAGGAATTGAATGAAGGAATGAATGAATGAATTCAGTAACAAATTTATATTTTAATTAAATAGGGTCCCTAGTACAAAAATTTCTTTCACAACAGTCATTTTTTTTATTTAAAGAAGTTTTATTTAAAACTGCTCTAAATAATAAATAATCATCTTAGACAATTCGTTTTTAACTAGCGATTTGTGATGAACTGTTGCAAAAGATGTATTTTTTTACAGCGATTTGTAATCTTAAAGACGCATTAGATAAAAGTGCTCTTAAAAAATTTGGCCATCTTTACAAAACATACATGTAAAGGGGTTCATTAATTAACTGCTGCTCTATGAGATCAAAACAACACGGTAAAAAGGGTGTTTTTTTTACTACTAGTAATTAAAAGGAATAGATTAATTATGTAGCTATAGAGACCTGTGAGGCTTTAATGAAGTCATGTCCTTTCCTTAATGTAGGGCCAATGTCATGGGTAAGATCAGTAGCCAGTAGAGCTTGAATGGCAAGACTTGCATCCCATAATTGACTGCCAAAACTCTGCTAGGTTTGAAACAAACTTATGCAATTAGGAATATATACATGATTGGGAATATATCTTAGCTTTCAATATGAACTGCATGTATTCTTATTATATATATATATATATATATAATTAATAATTAACCTGCATTTTCATTCCATCCTCAGCAATCCATATATAATCTGGGATTCTGGCTAGGTGCTTTTTAAAGCAGACTCCATTTGGATCCTCATCCCAGCATGCAAGCATACACAGGGACTGCACAGTCGTTAATTCGTTCAAGTTAATTCTTTTAATTCGCTTAATCTGTTTTATTATTAAGAGGAGTCACATGTTCTCAAATCTTGCGTTTTTATACCATTGAACGAATTCATTTGTTAAACTTTTGGATATCTTGTATAAATTTTGTGCATATCATGTAAAAACTTATTTTTATGAATTTGTGGTAAATTTAGGTTTGATATGTTCATATCTATATTTTTGCTTTTCTAGAATAAGTTACTACTTAACTTCCTTTTTTTCTTCTAAAATATGTTGGTATAGTTATTATTATTTTTGTAGGCCTTTACTGACAGATTGCACCGTTGGTGATACTCATTTGTTTTGTAGTGTATATATGTGTGTGTATCCACTTTCTCCATACCTTCTCCACAACACCGATTGTGATATAGCGGCTATTCTCGTCTTCATAATGGATATGATTCATGGTTGTTTTCAACGCTTTCTCACGCAATTTACTAAATGGCCAGCGAGTTAGGAGAGGCTCGGTGAACATGTAGAGGCTATCCCACATCAAATCTTGTAACAAAGGGTGAGGGTAGTATATGTCTTCCTGATATAGTAAAGATGATTTAACCAAGTTATTAGCTAGAGAAGTGGGTTGGTAAATACAAATATTTAATATCATTTTAGGCTTATTTGACCTTTGCACACACATGTCTTGTACTCTTCCATTTGATATCATTATAGGGCTGTGCATAAAGTTCTTCACGAAGTTGTAGAACCAAGGGCGTTATTGGCCCCACAAATCTTCTCCCATATAAGTATGACATTGGCATGTATACCAGCCTACAGAAACACCACATTTTTGCTACATATGGACAAAAAATATGTTAAGGATGAACCTATTTATGATTCAAATACTCATTCAGATAGTAGATGTAATTAACATGTGACATTGAAATCATTTATTAGAATAACTAGCTTATATCTCATAACACACATTTTGTAAGATCCCGGGATATAACCTAGTAAATTTATAGAATGAAACAAGAAACATAAAACAAATGGGGCACACCATTAATTTCACCTTTACCTTGCACTTGCAAGAATTTAACCTCACACTTGTAAAGGGGCACACCATTCACTGAGTTGTTCCAAAGAATTAAAACAACCAGTGATTAATGGAATTCCTTGTCGGTTCTCTGTGAAATACTAATTTTTGAGTATGTTAACAATTTTTTCTTTTTTTCTAGTGGAATTTTCTTGCTTCTTATTTGTTTCTAGTGATGATCTATAAATATAGGACCTCTTCCCAGTTTCGGAATAAATATATTGATATGATAAATGATCATATCTATAGTCTTTTGAAAATTCTCTTCTTTATTTGGTAATAAATATGAAATTTTGTTTTTATTTGTAATCAAATAATTGGTCTTTTTCGTAAAAATACCATATATTTAGATCCTTATTTTTAGACAGCTGACATTTATTTTTTCCATTTGGCCATTTTTGTGAGACATGGGTGAGTGTACATTTGCTTGAAAAATACCATCTTGGTAAATATATAACTCATTTTAACACAATCTAAGAGTTGGTATTAGAGAGCTAAGTTAACCTGGATGCATGGGAAAGATGGAAGGGAGGATCCAGAACTCTGGAGGCATTGGATTGCATCCTACCCACTCATGAACACCAAGTACCTAAAACAAACTACCACCTATAAGTGCTTATTTTTAATAGTTGTTTTTTTTTAGAAAACAATGACTGATCTGCATGAAGATCTTATTAATTTTCTTGTCCATATTGTGGAGGGATAAAAAAGGTCTTACTGAAAGCCATGTTTTGCCCCAAGAGGGAACAGCGACTGCGCTGCCATGATCGAGTATCCATTTTCGTGCTTTGGTACATGCGCCATTCAAACCACCATCAGGCCCTTCTCCTAGCAGACGCAAACTTACATAACTGAGGGTCGTGCCAAACATCGTGCTATGGCCTTCCATGTGAAATCCCCAGCCGCCATCTTCGTTCTATAAATTAATCCCATATTAGAGGATGTGTGAGTGAGCTACCAGTAAGAAAATTAAAAAAAAAAAAAAAAAAATCCCAAATTAATGACAGATTTGTACCTGATTATTATACAAGTACCGAAGGATTTCTTTTCTATATTCTTCTGGGAAGACACTGTTAAGATGTCCTGTGATATACAAGCATATAACCTACAATGTGTTACAGCATGTGGTGATGGTTAGATCCACAAACTCAAAACTATATATTACATGAAAATTACTTATTAACAAATAACATCAAAAAAATTAACAACAATTACCAATGGCTGGATGAAATACATTGGACCCGCGTTTTCGGCTGGCCAATGGCCATCATCAGCTTGCAAGGCTGCAAATAAGTGCACACACCTCCTTATTGTGGCAGTAACTTTGTCATAAGAAATCTCTTCACCATCCTCAATCTTCACCTGAGGTATTGTTTGTTTGAATTGCTTCTCTCTTATAAACTGCATATTCAATTTCGCATTCGGTTTTTCAGGATCATACAAAAAAATTAAAACATGAAAGTAATCCAGGAAAGAAGCATCAATATTATTAACCTGCATGCGCCAAAGGATATCGCTGCTGGGCTTTACTTGGTGTCGATGATTGCGATAATGTAGGCGAGCTTGTTCAACCTCATCACGTTCTTCAGGAGTTCCATAGTTAGGATCAAACTCCCATGTTTGTCTACCTACAAAGTTGTTTGTGCTGTAAAGGTATGGATTATTACTGCCATCTGCTATCTTTAGCCTCCACATTTTCTCTAAAATGGAAATAACTGTGTTACTACTTAAAGTTGTGTGTTATCAGTACTCAACACACGCACTGACAGAAGCATTTATAGTCATTTTATGCTTTTACCAAATAAAGAAAGTCGACCAAGAAAAGTCAAAAAAAAGATATGGTATTAATCACCCCTTAATTTCTGTAATTAGAAGCCATCACATCGACTCCACCGGTTAAGACGGCTAAGAATTAATGTCCATTCTAGAAATATTTTGGCCAAAATTGATTGTTTTTGTATTTTTCCCTTACATAAATTTGGCTTTGAAAAGTAATCAAACTACCATTATTATTTAGAAAATATACTTAGTTGAGAAGTATCCATCTTTTTACAATGTGTGACGTTTCCTTTCTAATACCTTAATTGTTTAGCTTAAGTCTATTCTTGCACTCAAATGTTTTTGTTTTAAAAACACTATAAAAACACGTTACATTTCTTCACGGGTCATATAAACGCATAAAAAAATAATAAATCTTTGTCCATACTTCAATTTTGAAAAATACTCAACACACTATAAAACTAGGAATAGTAATATTAATTAGATCACACAATTTACAAAAGAGATGTTATCTCCCTTCAAATAAGTTGTTTATAAGTGTGTCCTGACACCCAAATGTTATTTGGAAAATCATGAAAATAGGATATGTTTACTAAAATATTAGCAAAATAGACTTCTACATTTGCTAGAATAGACATTGACTTTTCTAAGTGTGGCTATGATTCTATGAAAGTGTTAGATTACCGGAGTGTGGACTATCATAAGTGTCGACGGCTTTGCGTGTAGGCTATGGAGGTGCTAGAATATCAGAGTGTGGACTATGTAGGCGCCGACGACTCTAAGTGTGGGCTATGAAGGTGCCAGAATATTGAAGTATGGTCCGCTATAGAGGTGCCGGCTTATTGGAGTGTGGGCTATGGAGGTGCTGAATTATCTGAGTGTGGGCTATGAAGGTGTCGGATTGTTAGATGTGTTTTATGAAGGTATCGTCCTTTCTTATTTGTAATTGGTTGTTTTGGATTTCCTACTCAGAAAGGTCAAAGTCGAATTTAAGAAATGTTTGCTAGTATGTTTGGTCAATACGCCTATTCGTATGATTTGCCAATGTTTGTTATCGGAGAAGATGCATTACACCTTTTTGTATCAGAAAATATTATATGATTAGTAATGTAATCACGTAAAAGTAACAAAATGTAAACCTTATGAAAGCTACACAATACATTAAAAAAGTTTGAAAACACTTAAGGGTAAGGTTAATTATTAAGATAACAAAAGTTGTTGAGAAGTTGCCATCTTTTTTAGCTGCTTGGATATCCCTTCTAAAGTTCTAATAGTTTATTTTTTACATTGTGCATTATTGGACACGCCGGCCCCTTGTTGTGGTGGAAGCCATCAGAGCATAGATCATATAGTTATCTTATTTATTCACTATATAATTGAAGTTCTAAACCTCATACGAATGTCACACATATGTTTGAGCGTTTTTGTTTTTCTTTTAACACAAAAAGGGCACTTTAATTTGTTCACGTTTGGTGTAAATAATTAAATTAATAAGTGAAAATCAACAAACTAGTCACTCCTGGGTTTTACACCTCTATAGTTATGTTAAAACAAGTTCACACACTCTAGCTGTGAGTAGTGGCGAAGATTGAAAAAAATAGTAGTGGGGGCAAAAAATCACGAAACTCTAATTTTTTCTTCTCGGTGGAGACCAGAAGATCAAATTAGTGGGGGTGGACTCAATTCATATGAAAAGTACCCACAAAAATCACAAACTTCAACCACTCACCAACTGACATGTGTCCCCACCCCAATCACTTTATTGTTGGGTTAATCAAGTTTGTTCACAGGTCGCGGGTCTAGCATATGGATCATGGTTGATGGTTATGGTCATCCTACTTGGTCTTGGTTGACCAGAAAAGTAGGAGTGCTTATGTTAAATAATGAAGAGTGGGTAAAGGGTTGGACCTATTCTTGAGGATACTATGTACGTTGGCTGCATGTTTAGAGAAGGAATAGGTCATATTTATGTACCGGTTATGTAGGAATAAATATTGTTATTCACGTATGTTCGGTAGGCTATATATAAGCCTTTTAGTGTTAATAATAAATCAAGCCATTTCATTTTCCTTTCTCTTCTAGAACCTTCTCCAACAATTATTTACAAACCTTTCGCAAGTCTAATACACAGATAGGTTTTAGTGTGTTGTTTGTTGTGTGGAGTGGGGCCTGAACCAATATTTGGTATCAGAGCCTAGGGCTCGTGAGGAGAAGGCCGGTTTGAGAGTCGACTTATGAAGGCGGGTTGCCTTCGGGTGCAGGGCTGCGAGAGCAGCAGAAGCAGTGTCGACGGGTTATTTCCGGCGGAGGGCAGCGGCTGTGAATGAAGAAGGTTCGGGACAACAGGGGGCTGTTTCAGGTGTTGTTTTAACAGCGGTAGAAGACGGAGTTGGCGTGGTGTTTTGGTTCTACTGTGGCCTAGGAGAGTACCGTTTGAGACTACGGAGGTGACCGGTTATAAACAAAGGCGTTCTGTGGCTGTTAGGGGTGCCTTGATCGGATTGTTTCGTGATAAGAGGAGACCGGTGTACGCGGAAAAAGTGAGCAGGAAGGTGTGACAACAGTCAACAAACCAGTTCAACATCCGTACACGTTTCATTTGTTACTTCATTTAAATGCATAATTAGACATTTTGCATACATTATACCCCCTAGTCTGGTAAAGCAAGTGTTAATAAGAGAACTCAACATGGGGCACTTGTTTAGTCATACAACACTCGGACAATTTTGAGAAAGAAACAAACATTCCTACTCTACCTATGTCTTGCGGCCGATAGTGACATCTCAAGGACTCTGGAGATAATTCTTGGATCATAGAAGGGTCACTATCCATGCTAACACCTATGTATATACTTGGCCGATCCTATGTGAAGGCAACAAGGACAATTCGGTTTCCAACTCACCTCCTCATATGAGGTAATCGGCCTAGAAGGAAGGTGAGGTCATGATTTGCATGCAATTGGATAACAAGACAAACTAATCACCTTCCCTAACCAAATTCAACTTACCTTACTCTTGATTTTTCATCCTACTCATAACTTACTCTAGATGGTGTTAACTTACACTAAACAAGCCCCAAAACAAGGAGATAATCATTCCCAAAATGTTTTTGTCCATACCCTCTTCAACCACTATAAAAGGAGGCTCAGAGAGCTTCAACATTCACACCATCACTCTCCTTTACCCCTCAATATCCATCGACCATTATAAACCATAGCCGAAGGGCACCAAAGCACGAAGCAAGAAGAGGAACAAGAAGAACCGGTTCCACATTAGATCAAACTAGGTATGTTATCCAACCTATCATCTCTTTCGAAGCTCTAAATAGTCATTCATACATTATTTACACTTTAATACCCTATCTTATTTACACTTTAATTCCCTAATTTTTAGTTAATAATTACATTTTCCTCCCATCTTCTACAAAATTATAATTTCTTTTATTTAAATCTATCATAACTTTAAAACTATTATATTTTAAAAACATTCGAATATACCATGACGACCGGCTCATTTTTGTCGACGTGTTGGTGTTTGTCGTAATCAATACCGATGTGTGGATTGAAATGTACAAGAAAGAATGCCTTATGTACACGTGATTATTGTATTTTATGTTTTAAATACTAATTAGATGAAATATAATATTGATTTATTGTTAATATGGATGTTGAATCATAACACCATTTCATGATTAAGTAAAACTCAAAATTGTAAAATTGAATTTGGTGTTAAATATTGTTCCGTCCAATAATGAAAATTTTACATAAATCAAATGCAACGATTTGAAAAACCAAACAGGGCACTCGAAATCTATATATCACCTTTGGTGATTCTTAAAATATGATAATGTTGTTAAACATTATGGTTCATCCTTGCTTTGACAAATAAATAATTTGTCACACGGTAACAAAACTGCAACACAAGACTGGGCTCTAAGAATACTTTATCACGTTTGTTACTGATAGCTTCAATTGTAATATCCTATTTAAATAATCAACATTAGCCGTATGTGCATATGTATATAGGTATGCATGCATATATTAATAGGTATACATATAAATATAATTAACTAAAAGAAATCTCATTAAACTTTTAAATATACATAATTAGCTAAAATATAAAACTTTAAAATAATTAAGTTTAGAAAAAATATAAAAATGCATTGTAGATATTAATTGTAGGTAAATTTCTTTTAAAAACCTCAGCTGCATCAAGTTGGTAGAAAACACATGATGCATATTATATATATCCATGTGATATGAACATCTATGTTAATAACAACAAAACTCCCTAATTTGAAGGGGTTTTTTTAAACAAAGTTTAAAAAAAAGATAAATTCACTGAATTCGGTATTCATAGAAAACACAATAATTTTTTACACTTTAGTCAAAGATAAACAACATTTCCTAATTTAAAGGGGTGGGAAAATCATCAATTTCAAAATTTAAACCATGTGCTATACTATTAAAGTTTAACAAAATTTCATAATTTAAAGAGGTGGGAAAATCATGAATTTGAAAATTAAACCATGTGCTAACCTATTAAAGTTTATTCTATAAATACATATACTAATGGACACCTATTTCACTTACTAAAATACGTAGGCGTGGATACTGAATTCAAAAGTTGAAGCTTTTAATGTTGGTTATTTGTTAGTTTATGGTTTTTATTCGTCCCATTTTACTAATTATATCGTTTTATACATATG
Source organism: Ambrosia trifida (assembly GCA_028751855.1). NCBI lineage: Eukaryota > Viridiplantae > Streptophyta > Magnoliopsida > Asterales > Asteraceae > Ambrosia > Ambrosia trifida. The sequence continues at coordinate 47,366,275 of CM054127.1, forward strand.
TTAATCATTCAAGTGTTAACTTCTTGGTTTTGCAGATTCATTTAGATGAAAAACATACGAAGATGAACAAACCAATAGCATACAAGCGTCTAAAGTAGCGTCTAAGGTAGTATTTATTAATGTTTAATTTTTTTAATATTAACATGGCTATTATTTTATGTGGTATATTGTATGCGTTTTATTGCAGGATAATAGTTATAATAGTGTTGAGATTATTTGCTATGGTGCAATGTTTAGTCCCTACAAATCTGATCTTCAACATGAATTTAGTGAATAGGTAATATCAACATTTATTTCATATTCTATTAACTTGTGTATTAAATATTTTGTTACTTCATTTAAATGCATAATTAGACATTTTGCATACATTATACCCCCTAGTCTGGTAAAGCAAGTGTTAATAAGAGAACTCAACATGGGGCACTTGTTTAGTCATACAACACTCGGACAATTTTGAGAAAGAAACAAACATTCCTACTCTACCTATGTCTTGCGGCCGATAGTGACATCTCAAGGACCCATGGAGATAATTCTTGGATCATAGAAGGGTCACTATCCATGCTAACACCTATGTATATACTTGGCCGATCCTATGTGAAGGCAACAAGGAAAATTCGGTTTCCAACTCACCTCCTCATATGAGGTAATCGGCCTAGAAGGAAGGTGAGGTCATGATTTGCATGCAATTGGATAACAAGACAAACTAATCACCTTCCCTAACCAAATTCAACTTACCTTACTCTTGATTTTTCATCCTACTCATAACTTACTCTAGATGGTGTTAACTTACACTAAACAAGCCCCAAATCAAGGAGATAATCATTCCCAAAATGTTTTTGTCCATACCCTCTTCAACCACTATAAAAGGAGGCTAAAAGAGCTTCAACATTCACACCATCACTCTCCTTTACCCCTCAATATCCATCGACCATTATAAACCATAGCCGAAGGGCACCAAAGCACGAAGCAAGAAGATGAACAAGAAGAACCGGTTCCACATTAGATTAAACTAGGTATGTTATCCAACCTATCATCTCTTTCGAAGCTCTAAACCTCTCGACCCTATTGTGAACCCAAACCCAAGCCCTTTTTCCTTGTTTGATCGGCTCCTAACCAAGCCTAGACTAGTGTCATAAATCGGCTATCATTGAGGTGTGGTCTAGTTCCTCAATGTTAAACTTACGAACACTAAGCATACACTTACTTATAATCGGCTATTGATAATCACATTGTTGAGAGACATTACTTAATTGATATTAATCAGCTATGAGCAATCAAGGAATGTTTTGGGATCTAAACCTCACATAAATTATCATGTAGAAACCGGTTTTCATAAATAAAAATTGTTTGGTTTATGTTCAAAGCTAAAGGTCTATGATCAAGGTGTCATAATCGGCTTTTATCACAAATACACCTTGTAATGGATCATCGGTACTTTGATAAGCTAAGATCAATCGATTTTAATCCCTTAAATGATCAACTTTCAAAGATAAAACATGTGTTAGTTTCGGCCATTACCTATTAATACATGTTAATAAGACTCAAACACATGTTAACACAAACTTGGGTATATCAAAGGTTTAAACGTATGTTAAAACACTCGTTTTATTACGAATCAACCACACATGGTAAATTGGAGACAACCTATGGCCCATGACGATACGTGGGATCCATACGGGTCCACTTCACACGAACATCTACTATAAAACCTACGTACACAAGAACATGATTCACACCCTACTAATGCTATGGTTCACAATAACGGGTGCCCACCTTGTATGATAAATGAGAACGTACAACTTACTATGTCCCTAATAATCATAGGGAAATCTCTATCTGGACGATAGTTGCTTCACATTTCAGCTTCACCAGACCACACGTACTATCATCAGGTGAGTTTTACGGCCCCATTTCACTATTTTACATTTCGGGGGATATACATACATCAATACTAGTGTCATTTACAAGTGTGTGTACATTCTATCGTGACTACCATGTGGAACATGAGACATATTGGTTAATGAGCTCATTAGTCCTCGTACAACTTTTATTGTAACCATTAGCTATCAAAAGCCATGGAACACTTCAATAGATCTATTGGGTTGACACCCCCACTCTTGGTTAGTCGCTCTAACCGGTTACATACAAAAGAGTGTTAGTATTCTACTATACATACATTGTCTTTAGTGTACAATGCGCGAGGCACAACAGTCAAGAGGTTTGGTTATGGGACTCATGGTTTGCACAGAAATCATTCGCTAAGCTAGCCTATGATTGGTCATACACGAATTACACATTGGTTTTACTTGTACATTCAAAACCCATGAACTCACCAACATTATTGTTGACAAATCCTTTATGCATGTTTTTAAGGTAACTAATGGAGGGCCGCAGGGATTTGAGGGAGGGGTTCGAGCATGCACTACGTGGTACCACATTGATGGGTTTTGTCAATTTCATGATGTCTTGTTTCCAAGTCCACGAGTACTAGACATTATCTCATTTTCCAGATACTATTATGTTGTTTTAAATAATTTATGACAATATCCATCTTTCATGGTGGTACTATTTTAATAAAAATGTGTGTTGCTTGAACCTTGTGCTTGAAAACCTTTCGATGGTTGCATCCCCGTGTTTCCGCCTTGGCGGGGTATGACAGAAGGGTCCGTCAAAGCAGGTGGCCTTGGATTCGGTTCGCTTGGCGGGAGTAAGAAAACGTTAGAAGGCAGTGGCCTTGTTTTCTTGTCGGTGGAGATGACTCTTGGAACATATTTGATCGGAAAAGCGCACATGTTGTCAAGATTAGAAGAGAAATGAAAAACACACTGTGGGGTTGTAGTTCAAATTGGGTGACTTTGGATTTGGCCGGAGGAGGTCGTCAATCCGTGATAAGTCGTGATGTTAGTGAACGGTTTCCAACGTGATGCCATGGGATATGTTTCAAGTGTGGCGTTTATTATTCGGGTTGAACCGAGTTGACTTTTGTAACATTTCACATTTAATAATTGTACGTGACGTATAATTTGGATTGAAACGACAAGTTCTATTATTATAAATTACATTTAATTATTTTGTAGCATTATATATATATATATATATATAAAAGATTTATAATAATTATAATAATAATAATAATAACAATAATAAAACTAGTTTGTTAAACCTTAACCCAACAAACCAACACACTCTAAACCCAATGTCCCCTCTTATTTTCCAGCCCAACCCAAGCCCAAAGCCAGCCCATTTGATCTGTTTAATAGAAAAAAAAAACAAGGTCCCAGCCGGGTTTCGAACCGGGGTCACACCACACACACACACGCGCACTAGCCATCTGCTCCACACCCTTGTGTTGATTTAAACCCAACTTTATATAAATAAATACTCACTCTCGTCTCTCTTTCTTCCTTCCTGTTGTCGTGCAGCAGCAGATATGGCAATAGTTTTACAACATTGACCATTCAATTAACTTAATTGACACGCTTGAATTTATATATGGAATGATTACACGATTATCGGCCCTTTCTGACTAGAATGCACGTCGATTATCAATCAATTGATAATCAATTGACCATTGACGCGTATAACATTGAATTTTTGGTCAATTCTTACCAATTCTTCAATCCAGTGATTAATCCTATAAATTGGACATTCACGAACCATCACAATTCGCTCATACATCTTTCTTAACCATCAATCCCTCGTAATCAACCTCTGATCTTGAATTCCTGCTCGTGTTTTGACTTCGTGTCTTGACCAATCATTCATACTCAAAACGTGATTGTAAGTTTAATTATTGTTGTGGGTTTTGTTAATTGGCATCTGTACAATGTTTGCCCTATGGTTAATTAGATTAACATTGTGTGGATTGTCTGATTTGAAATTCTAGGGCTCGATTTCAATAATTGGGGAAAAACACGTCTGAAATGTTTGGTATTTATTTTAAATAAATAGCTACCAAACACAACCACTGGTCTAGACCAGGTGGTTGTGTCTGGTTCTCGTCTGCTGGTCCACGCGGGTTCGAGTCCCGGGTTGGACAAACCTTTTTCTTGTTTTTGTTTTTAAGCAAATCAAATATATATATAATACTTATAATCTTATAAATTCATTTTAAAATGCTAAAACATTTTTAAAAATTCTACAAAAATTATCTTGTGTTAATCTGATGTAATAGTTCAACTTACAATTTTTAGTTTTCAAAAATTTATTTATTTAATATATTTAATAAATAAATCAATTTTATTCTATTATATTTATAAAATTCCATTAAAATATCAAAACAAATTCATAAATTTCCACAAATTTTATTCTAAGTTTTTATAACATTAAGCTTTTCAGAAATGATTTTTATTTCTGAAAAATCATTTATTTTATATTTTTAATCAATTTTTGTTAGTTTTAATCATAATTAAATCATAATAAATCCAATTTTTAATATTTTTGCACCAAAATTTTATAGAAATTATTTCTGATTATTTGGAACAGAAATATAAATTTTAAACTAATAATTCTCTAATTTTAGTATTTTTAAATATTAAAGTTAAAGTTTGACAATTTCTAATAAACAGATTTAATAATCTATTTTAAAGAAAATAATTTTGTAAAAATTATTTTTATACTTTAAACACATTCTTGTGACTATCTTAGATTTAAATTTCATAAAAAGATTTTTGGTTATTTAATTACAAATATTCTCTAAATTATCAAACATTTTTAATAATAATCAAACAAGCATTTATCCCCAATTCGAAGCCCTAGAACATATACAATTGTAGACTAGATAGACTTAGACATATTTATTACCTTATTATAGGGTGATACTTGACACATTTGGGCAACACACTATTTTCAAGAGATAACATTTTGCTAAGGTGAGTTTTACATAGCCCCTTTTCTATTTATCACCATTCTTGGGGTGAAACATGTTACAACAATATTTATGCAATTGAATCATCAATGTGTCTTTGTGTATTTCTATGTTGCATTATGTCTTGAACATGACTAGGGTAAGCACAATTCTAGCATAAACATTTATCAACCAAACGGTATACATTGACAGATCTATTGGGCTGACAATCCCACCCGGATACGTGCCTCCTACAAAGGTTACGTGGGTGTTTGTTACTGCAATATAAACGAGTGAACCATGAGCGTATGGGATGTACCACAATACAACAGTCAACAAGGTTGATTATGCACTCGATTTACTTCTAGTATGTTTTCGCATATGGACTAGATTGCCATGACACATGAATTGCACAACAATTTTATTAAATTATCAAAACCGATGTAATTCTCACCAACTTTTGTTGACTCAAAACATTTTCAACTTAACATGTTTCAGGTTCTACTTGCTTGGAGATTTGAATTGATGCTTGAGGATATTTGCATAGTTTTATTCAATTTGATGTACAAATTCTTAGAACAATTGTATGTAACTTACTTAAATTATTTAATGAAATTTATTATTTACCATGAGCTACTGAACAATCATCAAATACGTGACATCCCGATGTTTCTGCCATCGGTTGGGGTGTTACAGATTGGTATCAGAGCCATGGTTATAGGGAATTAGGTTATTAGAAAAATAACCTAGTCTATAACCATAGGATTTAACCAGTAATTGCTTCTTTTGCTTGCTATTCTTTATCTCCTACTTCATATCCCTACTTTCATCCTTTCAAGAAGGTTGCTCTCCATCACTGGATCCACTCTTAGACAAATAAGGCAAAGTCCTCAGGTTTAACCTGAACCACCTTGAGATCTCGTCGAAGTTCTAGATTTTAATAACGAACACGTGCAATCTGGAAGGGTGAACGCCTGTATTCTGAGTCTTCTGTCTAGGCTGGCATTGCACATATATCCCAATCAGACGAGGGACCCGGATGCCTACCTGGGAATTCTTGGGATGAGTGTTCACTTATAGGCTAAAGCATGTCTTCATATGTTATTAGAATTTAGAATCTTTGATAAGTCAACGTTTTCGTTTATTCATTTTAATTAATGAATAAATGATTACACTCCTTATATAATCTCATTCATTTCACTGTGTCACTTATAGATCATGCCTCCACGTCGCAGTGCTCGTCTTAACAGTGGTGAAAATGATGATGAAGGGAGTAGCAATCACAACCATAACCATGACACCAACCACAACAACAACAACCACAACAATGGTGTCGATGCTCAACTAGCTGCAATCATTTCTCAACAAATGGCGCAGCAAATCGCAACTCTGGTTCCCAACTTACTAGCTCAAGTCATCCAGTTAAACGGGAACGGGAACGACAACGGCAACGGAAATGGAAATGGAAATCACAACGGGAATGGGAATGGTCTTCCAGCCTGTACCCTTTAGCACTTTAATTCTTGCAATCCCCCAAAGTTCAGTGGAGAAGAAGGAGCTACAGGACTCCTGCAATGGTTTGAGGGTATTGAGAATACCTTCATCAACAGTGAATGCCCCGACAACTTTAAGGTCCGTTATGCCATGAGTGTTCTTCACAAACGAGCACTCACTTGGTGGAATGAAGAAAAACGCACTCGCGGAGCTGAAGCTGCACTAGCCTTAACTTGGGATCAAGCTAAAGACATTATGAAGGCAGAGTTCTGTCCTCGTAATGAAATTAAAAGCTGGAAGATGAATTTCATGATCTTGCTCAAGACAGTGGGGAAAACCTTGCTTACAACACTCGTTTTCACGAACTTAGCTTACTGCTACCCCACAAAGTCACTCCTTTGCCCATTGCGATCGAAAAATACATTGGTGGCTTACCGATGCAGATTCAAGACACGGTGTTGGGAAGGAACCCTGCTACTTTGGAAGAAGCAAAGCGTTTGGCTGCCACCCTAACAGATAATCATGTAAAGGCAGGAACCCTGACTCGTAAAGGGGAAAAGAAAAAGGATACTTCCCAACCTGCCGTTGAAATCAAAACCGAGGCCTCAACCAACGGGAAGTGTAAGGTCAGGAATTTTGCAATAGACACCACTGCCCCACCCAACAAGAAACAATACAACGGGAAGCTACCTAAGTGTGACACCTGCCAGTATCACCACCCAACTTGTGACATCCGTCATTTTTTTTATTATATATATATATATATTTTTATATAATAATAATAATAATAATAATAATAATAATAATAATAATAAGATTTCTTTTATACAACTACATGAACCAAACCCACTTCAACCTTGTACCTTCTTGAGCCCACTTCTAGCCTTACATCTACCTGAGCCCAAGTCTGGCCCAAGCCCAGCACCCTCATCCCTTATCTGTGTAAAAAAAAAAAAGTTTTGTCTATCCCAGGAATCGAACCGGGGCCAACCTCCAAACACCACACCACACTTAACCACTTGAGCCAAGCCTCATTCTTGTTTTAAATCCAACCTTTATTATATTTAACACCTCTTTCACGCTGATCCCTTCTCCTTTCCCTTGATCGTTCGCTGCAACCCAAAGACAAACACAAAAATTTCAATTGCTGATTCAATACACACGTACATAGACTGATTCAATGCCGGTTATTATGCACATTATCATCAACCTCTTTCTAAAATAACAATCGCGTAATTAACGCGTTCATTGACGAAATTTTTTTAACAATCACGCGTATACATTCAAGCTTGGTCAAACCATTCCTAATCAACGAACCAGACCTTTCCCTATAAATTGAACGCGTCCAGGCCATCTACATTCACCAATAATCCTTTCTCCAACTCTAATTCTTCACAATAAACACTCTGATCTTGTTCTTGATTCGCTGTTGACTTTTAAGTTTGACCTAGCAATCGAACACGATATAAAACTGTAAGTCTAATCTTTTATGTGGGTTTTGATCACCGGCGTGCACACATCAAAAGCCCTAAGATCAATTGGGCTATTGATGTGTGTAACAGATTATTGCTAGAACTAGGGTTCATGTGTATGAAATTGGGGATAAATCTGATTTAGCATCGTGGTTATAATTTTTAAAAACTGAGATGAATCACAACCACAGGCCTAGGCCAAGTGGTTGTGACTGATGCTCGTAACCAAGGGCACCCGGGTTCGAATCCCGGCTTGGGCGCTCCTTTTTCCACATTTTCTTCATTTTTTTTAAACTAACCACTTATAATTATATATTATGCATTTAAATCTTATAAATTCGTTTTTAAATATTAAAACCTTTTTATAAATTCTAAAAAAAATTATATTTGTCAAATCTGATGTAAAAGTTTTATTTACAATTTTTAGTTTTCTGAAATTCATTGATTTAATATTTATAATAATTAAATCAATTTTATACTATTATATTTATAAAAATCCTTTAAAATATCAAAACAATTCTATTAATTTCTACAAAAATTATCCTATGTTTGTACAATGTTAAACTTTACTGAAATGATTTTTAATTCAGAAAAATCATTTATTTTATATTTTTAATCAATTTTTGATAGATTTAATCATAATTAAATCATAATAAATTCATTTTTTAATATTTTTGCACCAAAATTTTATATAAATTATTTCTAACTATCTAGAACTGAAATACAAATTTCTATTCAGAAATTCTTTGATTTTAATATTTTTAGATATTAAAGTCATATTTTGACAATATGAAATAATTAGATTAAATATTCTATTTTCAAGAAAATAATTTTATAAAAATTATTTTCATACTTAAAACCTTATGTTGTGACTATATTCAACTTAAAATTTTACAAAAAGACTTTTGTTTATTTATTCATTAAATTTCTCATAATTAATAAACAAATTGTTTAATAAACAAATAAACGTTTATCCCCAATTCGAAGCCCTAGAAATACATATATCCTAGAGTTATTTCCCCTACACATTATCGAATACTTTAGGTTGATCATTTGGGAGTAATCTCAATTCATATCTCGTTGTCCAGTTAAATCTCAAACTACTACGTGAACTGTGAGTATTCCTATCCCCTTTTTGCTTTTATACATTTTTGGGGTGTTACATGTACACTATTACAATTTCAAATACAAGTTTACATTTTTACAATACAATTCTAGTACTATGTGCATTGCTTACAACGTGCTTTATGCTTAGACATTACATGTGGATTACATTTGTACTTAGTGAAATCATTAACATGGTACAAGCCGACCTTAACATTGGATAGCGCTATTTGGATTGACAACCCGCCTAGATTGATTCTCCCCCTTTTTCATCGGAGAATCCGTGGCTAGTGTTAAGTTATCATCCATTTATTGGTTGAGTACACTACAGTTCATACAGTACATTATACAGTCACAGGGTTGATTTCGCTCATTTGTATGATACATAGTTTACATAATTGCACTGTAGCTTGCACTTGAATTGTATAACTTTTTAACCTACTATATATATCAAAACTAGGAATGCTCACCAACATTTCATATGTTGACCAAATCTATTTTGTACATGTTTCAGGTGCAGTTTGATCTAGTGCTTTAGCAAGGAACATTTAGTGCTTTATTTTAATTCAGTTATTTCAATATTTACATTTCATTTAGACAATGTATTTTCCATTTCCATGTAAGACAATTTTGATTATTCAATAATATTTACATTTTAGTACCATGAGCTTTGGAAATTTATCATATGGATTACATTTATCATACAAGAAGACTCTACCATACATTTATTTGGAACGTTTGGACTTGATACTTGATCTTACAGATGCTTTTCTAAGAAAACATCATTGATTATTACATGAAACTAGATTTTTCCCTTAATTTGACTACGCATTGAACATCTAATTATTCATGATACTCGTAATCATTTAATTATTCATGATAACACTTACACTTAATGGTTGTAGTACTTACAAACTTGCTTGCATAAACATGCTATCAATTTGCAATCTATGTGAATAATAATTACTACACTTAATAGAAGTCATCATGCCTTTTTCAACAGTCGAGAGAGGCCCTACAACCTGCTCCACGACTGGTAGAGGCTATCGAACATACTCAACGATTGGTAGGGGTCACTATGCCTTTTCAAACAGTCGGGAGGGGCCCTACAACCCACTCCACGGCTGGTGGAGGCTATCGAACCTGCTCAACAATCGGTGGGGTCATAGAAGGACGCAAAACTTTAATGTAAGGTAAATTGATGATTCCGGTCCGGAACGTAATCATGAATTTACAGGTACATTAGGGTAGTGTGAAATTCTATTAGAGTTTTTGGGAAGACGTCCAGTACGTTTTCAAGGCATCAAAGGTGTGGTGGGTTAGCTGCGGTACACCCTGTATACAAACACTAATGATGCATTGAAAGTGAGACTGGAAGTCGGACCAGGAACAAACTCTAGTTACTTGGTAGTTCATTTAGTCTTTCTGTAGTCAATCAACCCGTACATTTATCATAGGATGCCTAAAACTTGAAACTTAATGATTCACTAGATTCCTATTCTCCTTATTATTCGAGACGAACTTAATCCAACCTTTAACTCACACCTCTTATCCGTATCATTCAATTTTTTTTAAACCACAGCTATCTTAATTCTTACCCAAGCATCCATAACCCTATGTTTCTAATAACTTCGGGACGAAGTTTCTAAAAGTAGGGGATGCTGTGACATCCGTCATTTTTTTTTATTATATATATATATATATATATTTTTATATAATAATAATAATAATAATAATAATAATAATAATAATAATAATAATAATAATAATAATAATAATAATAATAATAATAATAATAAGATTTCTTTTATACAACTACATGAACCAAACCCACTTCAACCTTGTACCTTCTTGAGCCCACTTCTAGCCTTACATCTACCTGAGCCCAAGTCTGGCCCAAGCCCAGCACCCTCATCCCTTATCTGTGTAAAAAAAAAAAAGTTTTGTCTATCCCAGGAATCGAACCGGGGCCAACTTCCAAACACCACACCACACTTAACCACTTGAGCCAAGCCTCATTCTTGTTTTAAATCCAACCTTTATTATATTTAACACCTCTTTCACGCTGATCCCTTCTCCTTTCCCTTGATCGTTCGCTGCAACCCAAAGACAAACACAAAAACTTCAATTGCTGATTCAATACACACGTACATAGACTGATTCAATGCCGGTTATTATGCACATTATCATCAACCTCTTTCTAAAATAACAATCGCGTAATTAACGCGTTCATTGACGAAATTTTTTTAACAATCACGCGTATACATTCAAGCTTGGTCAAACCATTCCTAATCAACGAACCAGACCTTTCCCTATAAATTGAACGCGTCCAGGCCATCTACATTCGCCAATAATCCTTTCTCCAACTCTAATTCTTCACAATAAACACTCTGATCTTGTTCTTGATTCGCTGTTGACTTTTAAGTTTGACCTAGCAATCGAACACGATATAAAACTGTAAGTCTAATCTTTTATGTGGGTTTTGATCACCGGCGTGCACACATCAAAAGCCCTAAGATCAATTGGGCTATTGATGTGTGTAACAGATTATTGCTAGAACTAGGGTTCATGTGTATGAAATTGGGGATAAATCTGATTTAGCATCGTGGTTATAATTTTTAAAAACTGAGATGAATCACAACCACAGGCCTAGGCCAAGTGGTTGTGACTGATGCTCGTAACCAAGGGCACCCGGGTTCGAATCCCGGCTTGGGCGCTCCTTTTTCCACATTTTCTTCATTTTTTTTAAACTAACCACTTATAATTATATATTATGCATTTAAATCTTATAAATTCGTTTTTAAATATTAAAACCTTTTTATAAATTCTAAAAAAAATTATATTTGTCAAATCTGATGTAAAAGTTTTATTTACAATTTTTAGTTTTCTGAAATTCATTGATTTAATATTTATAATAATTAAATCAATTTTATACTATTATATTTATAAAAATCCTTTAAAATATCAAAACAATTCTATTAATTTCTACAAAAATTATCCTATGTTTGTACAATGTTAAACTTTACTGAAATGATTTTTAATTCAGAAAAATCATTTATTTTATATTTTTAATCAATTTTTGATAGATTTAATCATAATTAAATCATAATAAATTCATTTTTCAATATTTTTGCACCAAAATTTTATATAAATTATTTCTAACTATCTAGAACTGAAATACAAATTTCTATTCAGAAATTCTTTGATTTTAATATTTTTAGATATTAAAGTCATATTTTGACAATATGAAATAATTAGATTAAATATTCTATTTTCAAGAAAATAATTTTATAAAAATTATTTTCATACTTAAAACCTTATGTTGTGACTATATTCAACTTAAAATTTTACAAAAAGACTTTTGTTTATTTATTCATTAAATTTCTCATAATTAATAAACAAATTGTTTAATAAACAAATAAACGTTTATCCCCAATTCGAAGCCCTAGAAATACATATATCCTAGAGTTATTTCCCTTACACATTATCGAATACTTTAGGTTGATCATTTGGGAGTAATCTCAATTCATATCTCGTTGTCCAGTTAAATCTCAAACTACTACGTGAACTGTGAGTATTCCTATCCCCTTTTTGCTTTTATACATTTTTGGGGTGTTACATGTACACTATTACAATTTCAAATACAAGTTTACATTTTTACAATACAATTCTAGTACTATGTGCATTGCTTACAACGTGCTTTATGCTTAGACATTACATGTGGATTACATTTGTACTTAGTGAAATCATTAACATGGTACAAGCCGACCTTAACATTGGATAGCGCTATTTGGATTGACAACCCGCCTAGATTGATTCTCCCCCTTTTTCATCGGAGAATCCGTGGCCAGTGTTAAGTTATCATCCATTTATTGGTTGAGTACACTACAGTTCATACAGTACATTATACAGTCACAGGGTTGATTTCGCTCATTTGTATGATACATAGTTTACATAATTGCACTGTAGCTTGCACTTGAATTGTATAACTTTTTAACCTACTATATATATCAAAACTAGGAATGCTCACCAACATTTCATATGTTGACCAAATCTATTTTGTACATGTTTCAGGTGCAGTTTGATCTAGTGCTTTAGCAAGGAACATTTAGTGCTTTATTTTAATTCAGTTATTTCAATATTTACATTTCATTTAGACAATGTATTTTCCATTTCCATGTAAGACAATTTTGATTATTCAATAATATTTACATTTTAGTACCATGAGCTTTTGAACAATCGTCACTACGTGGCACCTCGATGATTCCGCCATCGGTTGGGGTGTTACACAACTCAAGTTCCCTGCCGACAGTGCACCAATTGTCAAAGGTATGGGCATCTTGCAGATGCTTGTCGAATCCCTGCTGCAAACGCTCTTGATGCTCCAAATAACCCCGCTTGAGACCCTCCAGCTACTTAAACCCCACCATTTGAATGATGTCTATTTCCTCTTTAATTCTATGTATTAACACTTTTTGGATTCAAGTAATAAATTCAAGTATTATCATAACATCTGTGTGCATGCTTGTTTGAATGTGAGCTGATTGCTATGTCTATAATCATACTTGCTTACTTGTACGACAATTAGTTGACTACCAAACAATCTACTCAACGATTGGTAGAGGTCATCATGTCTTTCCAACAGTCGGGAGAGGCCCTACAACCTGCTCAACGACTGGTGGAGACTATCAGACCTGCTCAACAATCGGTAGAGTCATAAAAGGACGCAAAACCTTAATGTAAGGTAAATTGATAATTACGGTCCGGAACGTAATCATGAATTTACAGGTACGTTAAGGTAATGTGAAATTTTATCAAGGTTTTCGGTAGTTGACCAATTGTAAACCTAGTACTTCTCTTAACTTCGGGATGAAGTTCCTAAAAGTAGGGGAGACTGTAACATTTCACATTTAATAATTGTACGTGACGTATAATTTGGATTAAAACGACAAGTTCTATTATTATAAATTACATTTAATTATTTTGTAGCATTTTATATATATATATATATATATATATATAAAAGATTTATAATAATAATAATAATAATAATAATAATAATAATAATAATAATAATAACAATAATAAAACTAGTTTGTTAAACCTTAACCCAACAAACCAACACACTCTAAACCCAATGTCCCCTCTTATTTTCCAGCCCAACCCAAGCCCAAAGCCAGCCCATTTGATCTGTTTAATAGAAAAAAAAAACAAGGTCCCAGCCGGGTTTCGAACCGGGGTCACACCGCACACACACACGCGCACTAGCCATCTGCTCCACACCCTTGTGTTGATTTAAACCCAACTTTATATAAATAAATACTCACTCTCGTCTCTCTTTCTTCCTTCCTGTTGTCGTGCAGCAGCAGATATGGCAATAGTTTTACAACATTGACCATTCAATTAACTTAATTGACACGCTTGAATTTATATATGGAATGATTACACGATTATCGGCCCTTTCTGACTAGAATGCACGTCGATTATCAATCAATTGATAATCAAATGACCATTGACGCGTATAATATTGAATTTTTGGTCAATTCTTACCAATTCTTCAATCCAGTGATTAATCCTATAAATTGGACATTCACGAACCATCACAATTCGCTCATACATCTTTCTTAACCATCAATCCCTCGTAATCAACCTCTGATCTTGAATTCCTGCTCGTGTTTTGACTTCGTGTCTTGACCAATCATTCATACTCAAAACGTGATTGTAAGTTTAATTATTGTTGTGGGTTTTGTTAATCGGCATCTGTACAATGTTTGCCCTATGGTTAATTAGATTAACATTGTGTGGATTGTCTGATTTGAAATTCTAGGGCTCGATTTCAATAATTGGGGAAGAACACGTCTGAAATGTTTGGTATTTATTTTAAATAAATAGCTACCAAACACAACCACTGGTCTAGACCAGGTGGTTGTGTCTGGTGCTCGTCTGCTGGTCCACGCGGGTTCGAGTCCCGGGTTGGACAAACCTTTTTCTTGTTTTTGTTTTTAAGCAAATCAAATATATATATAATACTTATAATCTTATAAATTCATTTTAAAATGCTAAAACATTTTTAAAAATTCTACAAAAATTATCTTGTGTTAATCTGATGTAATAGTTCAACTTACAATTTTTAGTTTTCAAAAATTTATTTATTTAATATATTTAATAAATAAATCAATTTTATTCTATTATATTTATAAAACTCCATTAAAATATCAAAACAAATTCATAAATTTCCACAAATTTTATTCTAAGTTTTTATAACATTAAGCTTTTCAGAAATGATTTTTATTTCTGAAAAATCATTTATTTTATATTTTTAATCAATTTTTGTTAGTTTTAATCATAATTAAATCATAATAAATCCAATTTTTAATATTTTTGCACCAAAATTTTATAGAAATTATTTCTGATTATTTGGAACAGAAATATAAATTTTAAACTAATAATTCTCTAATTTTAGTATTTTTAAATATTAAAGTTAAAGTTTGACAATTTCTAATAAACAGATTTAATAATCTATTTTAAAGAAAATAATTTTGTAAAAATTATTTTTATACTTTAAACACATTCTTGTGACCATCTTAGATTTAAATTTCATAAAAAGATTTTTGGTTATTTAATTACAAATATTCTCTAAATTATCAAACATTTTTAATAATAATCAAACAAGCATTTATCCCCAATTCGAAGCCCTAGAACATATACAATTGTAGACTAGATAGACTTAGACATATTTATTACCTTATTATAGGGTGATACTTGACACATTTGGGCAACACACTATTTTCAAGAGATAACATTTTGCTAAGGTGAGTTTTACATAGCCCCTTTTCTATTTATCACCATTCTTGGGGTGAAACATGTTACAACAATATTTATGCAATTCAATCATCAATGTGTCTTTGTGTATTTCTATGTTGCATTATGTCTTGAACATGACTAGGGTAAGCACAATTCTAGCATAAACATTCATCAACCAAACGGTATACATTGATAGATCTATTGGACTGACAATCCCACCCGGATACGTGCCTCCTACAAAGGTTATGTGGGTGTTTGTTACTGCAATATAAACGAGTGAACCATGAGCGTATGGGATGTACCACAATACAACAGTCAACAAGGTTGATTATGCACTCGATTTACTTCTAGTATGTTTTCGCATATGGACTAGATTGCCATGACACATGAATTGCACAACAATTTTATTAAATTATCAACACCTATGTAATTCTCACCAACTTTTGTTGACTCAAAACATTTTCAACTTAACATGTTTCAGGTTCTACTTGCTTGGAGATTTGAATTGATGCTTGAGGATATTTGCATAGTTTTATTCAATTTAGTGTACAAATTCTTAGAACAATTGTATGTAACTTACTTAAATTATTTAATGAAATTTATTATTTACCATGAGCTACTGAACAATCATCAAATACGTGACATCCCGATGTTTCCGCCATCGGTTGGGGTGTTACAGATTGGTATCAGAGCCATGGTTATAGGGAATTAGGTTATTAGAAAAATAATCTAGTCTATAACCATAGGATTTAACCAGTAATTGCTTCTTTTGCTTGCTATTCTTTATCTCCTACTTCATATCCCTACTTTCATCCTTTCAAGAAGGTTGCTCTCCATCACTGGATCCACTCTTAGACAAATAAGGCAAAGTCCTCAGGTTTAACCTGAACCACCTTGAGATCTCGTCGAAGTTCTAGATTTTAATAACGAACACGTGCAATCTGGAAGGGTGAACGCCTGTATTCTGAGTCTTCTGTCTAGGCTGGCATTGCGCATATATCCCAATCAGACGAGGGACCCGGATGCCTACCTGGGAATTCTTGGGATGAGTGTTCACTTATAGGCTAAAGCATGTCTTCATATGTTATTAGAATTTAGAATCTTTGATAAGTCAACGTTTTCGTTTATTCGTTTTAATTAATGAATAAATGATTACACTCCTTATATAATCTCATTCATTTCACTGTGTCACTTATAGATCATGCCTCCACGTCGCAGTGCTCGTCTTAACAGTGGTGAAAATCATGATGAAGGGAGTAGCAATCACAACCATAACCATGACACCAACCACAACAACAACAACCACAACAATGGTGTCGATGCTCAACTAGCTGCAATCATTTCTCAACAAATGGCGCAGCAAATCGCAACTCTGGTTCCCAACTTACTAGCTCAAGTCATCCAGTTAAACGGCAACGGGAACGGCAACGGAAACGGAAATGGAAATGGAAATCACAACGGGAATGGGAATGGTCTTCCAGCCTGTACCCTTTAGCACTTTAATTCTTGCAATCCCCCAAAGTTCAGTGGAGAAGAAGGAGCTACAGGACTCCTGCAATGGTTTGAGGGTATTGAGAATACCTTCATCAACAGTGAATGCCCCGACAACTTTAAGGTCCGTTATGCCATGAGTGTTCTTCACAAACGAGCACTCACTTGGTGGAATGAAGAAAAACGCACTCGCGGAGCTGAAGCTGCACTAGCCTTAACTTGGGATCAAGCTAAAGACATTATGAAGGCAGAGTTCTGTCCTCGTAATGAAATTAAAAGCTGGAAGATGAATTTCATGATCTTGCTCAAGACAGTGGGGAAAACCTTGCTTACAACACTCGTTTTCACGAACTTAGCTTACTGCTACCCCACAAAGTCACTCCTTTGCCCATTGCGATCGAAAAATACATTGGTGGCTTACCGATGCAGATTCAAGACACGGTGTGGGGAAGGAACCCTGCTACTTTGGAAGAAGCAAAGCGTTTGGCTGCCACCCTAACAGATAATCATGTAAAGGCAGGAACCCTGACTCGTAAAGGGGAAAAGAAAAAGGATACTTCCCAACCTGCCGTTGAAATCAAAACCGAGGCCTCAACCAACGGGAAGTGTAAGGTCAGGAATTTTGCAATAGACACCACTGCCCCACCCAACAAGAAACAATACAACGGGAATCTACCTAAGTGTGACACCTGCCAGTATCACCACCCAACTCAAGTTCCCTGCCGACAGTGCACCAATTGTCAAAGGTATGGGCATCTTGCAGATGCTTGTCGAATCCCTGCTGCAAACGCTCTTGATGCTCCAAATAACCCCGCTTGAGACCCTCCAGCTACTTAAACCCCACCATTTGAATGATGTCTATTTCCTCTTTAATTCTATGTATTAACACTTTTTGGATTCAAGTAATAAATTCAAGTATTATCATAACATCTGTGTGCATGCTTGTTTGAATGTGAGCTGATTGCTATGTCTATAATCATACTTGCTTACTTGTACGACAATTAGTTGACTACCAAACAATCTACTCAACGATTGGTAGAGGTCATCATGTCTTTCCAACAGTCGGGAGAGGCCCTACAACCTGCTCAACGACGGGTGGAGACTATCAGACCTGCTCAACAATCGGTAGAGTCATAAAAGGACGCAAAACCTTAATGTAAGGTAAATTGATAATTACGGTCCGGAACGTAATCATGAATTTACAGGTACGTTAAGGTAATGTGAAATTTTATCAAGGTTTTCGGTAGTTGACCAATTGTAAACCTAGTACTTCTCTTAACTTCGGGACGAAGTTCCTAAAAGTAGGGGAGACTGTAACATTTCACATTTAATAATTGTACGTGACGTATAATTTGGATTAAAACGACAAGTTCTATTATTATAAATTACATTTAATTATTTTGTAGCATTTTATATATATATATATATATATAAAAAAGATTTATAATAATAATAATAATAATAATAATAATAATAATAATAACAATAATAAAACTAGTTTGTTAAACCTTAACCCAACAAACCAACACACTCTAAACCCAATGTCCCCTCTTATTTTCCAGCCCAACCCAAGCCCAAAGCCAGCCCATTTGATCTGTTTAATAGAAAAAAAAAAAACAAGGTCCCAGCCGGGTTTCGAACCGGGGTCACACCGCACACACACACGCGCACTAGCCATCTGCTCCACACCCTTGTGTTGATTTAAACCCAACTTTATATAAATAAATACTCACTCTCGTCTCTCTTTCTTCCTTCCTGTTGTCGTGCAGCAGCAGATATGGCAATAGTTTTACAACATTGACCATTCAATTAACTTAATTGACACGCTTGAATTTATATATGGAATGATTACACGATTATCGGCCCTTTCTGACTAGAATGCACGTCGATTATCAATCAATTGATAATCAAATGACCATTGACGCGTATAATATTGAATTTTTGGTCAATTCTTACCAATTCTTCAATCCAGTGATTAATCCTATAAATTGGACATTCACGAACCATCACAATTCGCTCATACATCTTTCTTAACCATCAATCCCTCGTAATCAACCTCTGATCTTGAATTCCTGCTCGTGTTTTGACTTCGTGTCTTGACCAATCATTCATACTCAAAACGTGATTGTAAGTTTAATTATTGTTGTGGGTTTTGTTAATCGGCATCTGTACAATGTTTGCCCTATGGTTAATTAGATTAACATTGTGTGGATTGTCTGATTTGAAATTCTAGGGCTCGATTTCAATAATTGGGGAAGAACACGTCTGAAATGTTTGGTATTTATTTTAAATAAATAGCTACCAAACACAACCACTGGTCTAGACCAGGTGGTTGTGTCTGGTGCTCGTCTGCTGGTCCACGCGGGTTCGAGTCCCGGGTTGGACAAACCTTTTTCTTGTTTTTGTTTTTAAGCAAATCAAATATATATATAATACTTATAATCTTATAAATTCATTTTAAAATGCTAAAACATTTTTAAAAATTCTACAAAAATTATCTTGTGTTAATCTGATGTAATAGTTCAACTTACAATTTTTAGTTTTCAAAAATTTATTTATTTAATATATTTAATAAATAAATCAATTTTATTCTATTATATTTATAAAACTCCATTAAAATATCAAAACAAATTCATAAATTTCCACAAATTTTATTCTAAGTTTTTATAACATTAAGCTTTTCAGAAATGATTTTTATTTCTGAAAAATCATTTATTTTATATTTTTAATCAATTTTTGTTAGTTTTAATCATAATTAAATCATAATAAATCCAATTTTTAATATTTTTGCACCAAAATTTTATAGAAATTATTTCTGATTATTTGGAACAGAAATATAAATTTTAAACTAATAATTCTCTAATTTTAGTATTTTTAAATATTAAAGTTAAAGTTTGACAATTTCTAATAAACAGATTTAATAATCTATTTTAAAGAAAATAATTTTGTAAAAATTATTTTTATACTTTAAACACATTCTTGTGACCATCTTAGATTTAAATTTCATAAAAAGATTTTTGGTTATTTAATTACAAATATTCTCTAAATTATCAAACATTTTTAATAATAATCAAACAAGCATTTATCCCCAATTCGAAGCCCTAGAACATATACAATTGTAGACTAGATAGACTTAGACATATTTATTACCTTATTATAGGGTGATACTTGACACATTTGGGCAACACACTATTTTCAAGAGATAACATTTTGCTAAGGTGAGTTTTACATAGCCCCTTTTCTATTTATCACCATTCTTGGGGTGAAACATGTTACAACAATATTTATGCAATTCAATCATCAATGTGTCTTTGTGTATTTCTATGTTGCATTATGTCTTGAACATGACTAGGGTAAGCACAATTCTAGCATAAACATTCATCAACCAAACGGTATACATTGATAGATCTATTGGACTGACAATCCCACCCGGATACGTGCCTCCTACAAAGGTTACGTGGGTGTTTGTTACTGCAATATAAACGAGTGAACCATGAGCGTATGGGATGTACCACAATACAACAGTCAACAAGGTTGATTATGCACTCGATTTACTTCTAGTATGTTTTCGCATATGGACTAGATTGCCATGACACATGAATTGCACAACAATTTTATTAAATTATCAAAACCTATGTAATTCTCACCAACTTTTGTTGACCCAAAACATTTTCAACTTAACATGTTTCAGGTTCTACTTGCTTGGAGATTTGAATTGATGCTTGAGGATATTTGCATAGTTTTATTCAATTTGATGTACAAATTCTTAGAACAATTGTATGTAACTTACTTAAATTATTTAATGAAATTTATTATTTACCATAAGCTACTGAACAATCATCAAATACGTGACATCCCGATGTTTCCGCCAACGGTTGGGGTGTTACAACTTTGGACGTGACCGGGGTGAAGGTCGGGTTCCAGGATGGGTCAAGATGGTTTAAGGCGAATGCGATTCGGTGTTGTCGTGTAAACAAACCGATTAAGGGGGTGATTGTTGGGTTAATCAGGTTTGTTCACGGGTCGCGGGTCTAGCATATGGATCATGGTTGATGGTTGATGGTTATGGTCATGCTACTTGGTCTTGGTTGACCAGAAAAGCAGGAGTGCTTATGTAAATAATGAAGAGTGGGTAAAGGGTTGGACCTACTCTTGAGGATACTATGTACGTTGGCTGCATGTTTAGAGAAGGAATAGGTCATATTTATGTACCGGTTTTGTAGGAATAGATATTGTTATTCACGTATGTTCAGTAGGCTATATATAAGCCTTTTAGTGTTAATAATAAATCAAGCCATTTCATTTTCCTTTCTCTTCTAAAACCTTCTGCAATAATTATTTACAAACCTTTCGCAAGTCTAATACATAGATAGGTTTTAGTGTGTTGTTTGTTGTGTGGAGTGGGGCCTGAACCAATATTTGGTATCAAAGCCTAGGGCTCGTGAAGAGAAGGCCGGTTTGAGAGTCGACTTATGAAGGTGGGTTGCCTTCGGGTGCAGGGCTTTGAGAGCAGCAGAAGCAGCGTCGACGGGTTATTTCTGACGGAGGGCAGCGGCTGTGAATGAAGAAGGTTCGGGACAGCAGGGGGCTGTTTCAGGTGTTGTTTTAACAGCCGTAGAAGACGGAGTTGGCGTGGTGTTTCGGTTCTACTGTGGCCGGGGAGAGTACCGTTTGAGACTACGGAGGTGACCGGTTATAAACAAAGGCGTTCTGTGGCTGTTAGGGGTGCCTTGATCGGATTGTTTCGTGATAAGAGGAGACTGGTGTACGCGGGAAAAGTAAGCAGTAAGGGTCCGTCAAAGCAGGTGGCTTTGGATTCAGTTCGCTTCACGGGAGTAAGAAAACGTTAGAAGCCAGTGGCCTTGTTTTCTTGTCGGTGGAGATGCCTCTTGGAACATATTTGATCGAAAAAGCGCACCAGTTGTCAAGATTTGAAGAGAAATAAAAAACCACACTGTGTGACATTATGGTGTTGGAGTTCAAATCGGCTGGCTTTGGATTAGGGATGAGCATACGGTCCCGAAAACTGATCCTGAACCGAAAAAATACCGATCTCGTACCGAACCGATACTGAACCGAGGGTGTTCGGTATCGGTATCGGTACTCACATTTAGAGGTTTTCGGTTTCGGTACGGGATCGTTATGGTATCGGTATTGACTTTTTTGACCTTTTCGGTATCGGTATTGTCGGGATCGGTATCGGTATCGGTTCGGTACCGATACCGTCCCGAGCTCATCCCTACTTTGGATTTGGCCGGAGGAGGTCGTCAATCCCTGATAAGTCGTGATGTTAGTGAACGGTTTCCAACGTGATGCCATGAGATATGTTACAAGTGTGGCGGTTTTTATTCAGGTTGAACCGAGTTGACTTTGAATGTGACTGGGGTGAAGGTCGGGTGTCCGGGATGGATCAAGATGGTTCAAGGTGAATGCGATTCGGTGTTGTCGTGTAAACAAACCGATTAAGGGGGTGATTGTTGGGTTAATCGGGTTTGTTCACGGGTCGCGGGTCTAGCATATGGATCATGGTTGATGGTTGATGGTTATGGTCATGCTACTTGGTCTTGGTTGACCAGAAAAGTAGGAGTGCTTATGTAAATAATGAAGAGTGGGTAAAGGGTTGGACCTACTCTTGAGGATACTATGTACGTTGGCTGCATGTTTAGAGAAGGACTAGGTCATATTTATGTACCGGTTATGTAGGAATAGATATTGTTATTCACGTATGTTCAGTAGGCTATATATAAGCCTTTTAGTGTTAATAATAAATCAAGCCAATTTATTTTCCTTTCTCTTCTAAAACCTTCTGCAACAATTATTTACAAACCTTTCACAAGTCTAATACATAGATAGGTTTTAGTGTGTTGTTTGTTGTGTGGAGTGGGGCCTGAACCAATATTTGGTATCAGAGCCTAGGGCTCGTGAGGAGAAGGCCGGTTTGAGAGTCGACTTATGAAGGCGGGTTGCCTTCGGGTGCAGGGCTGCGAGAGCAGCAGAAGCAGCGTCGACGGGTTATTTCCGACGGAGGGCAGCGGCTGTGAATGAAGAAGGTTCGGGACAGCAAGGGGCTGTTTCAGGTTTTGTTTTAACAGCCGTAGAAGACGGAGTTGGCGTGGTGTTTCGGTTCTACTGTGGCCTGGGAGAGTACCGTTTGAGACTACGGAGGTGACCGGTTATAAACAAAGGCGTTCTGTGGCTGTTAGGGGTGCCTTGATCGGATTGTTTCGTGATAAGAGGAGACTGGTGTACGCGGGAAAAGTAAGCAGTAAGGGTCCGTCAAAGCAGGTGGCTTTGGATTCAGTTCGCTTCACGGGAGTAAGAAAACGTTAGAAGCCAGTGGCCTTGTTTTCTTGTCGGTGGAGATGCCTCTTGGAACATATTTGATCGAAAAAGCGCACTAGTTGTCAAGATTTGAAGAGAAATAAAAAACCACACTGTGTGACATTATGGTGTTGGAGTTCAAATCGGCTGGCTTTGGATTAGGGATGAGAATACGGTCCCGAAAACCGATCCTGAACCGAAAAAATACCGATCTCGTACCGAACCGATACTGAACCGAGGGTGTTCGGTATCGGTATCGGTATCGGTACTCACATTTAGAGGTTTTCGGTTTCGGTACGGGATCGGTATGGTATCGGTATTGACTTTTTTGACCTTTTCGGTATCGGTATTGTCGGGATCGGTATCGGTATCGGTTCGGTACCGATACCGTCCCGAGCTTATCCCTACTTTGGATTTGGCCGGAGGAGGTCGTCAATCCCTGATAAGTCGTGATGTTAGTGAACGGTTTCCAACGTGATGCCATGAGATATGTTACAAGTGTGGCAGTTTTTATTCAGGTTGAACCGAGTTGACTTTGAATGTGACTGGGATGAAGGTCGGGTGTCCGGGATGGATCAAGATGGTTCAAGGTGAATGTGATTCGGTGTTGTCGTGTAAACAAACCGATTAAGGGGGTGATTGTTGGGTTAATCGGGTTTGTTCACAGGTCGCGGGTCTAGCATATGGATCATGGTTGATGGTTATGGTCATTGATGTGCTATGTATGGTCTATAAATAACTACCTAACCTAGACACTTAGTAATATAAAACAGACTTAACTAAACTAGACCACACGACAGGTAAGTGTACCTATCAATGCAGTACAGACTAAGTAAGTCCGAGTATCGAACCCACAGGACACAACTAGAAAACAAAACTAGACTCGACCAAGACTTAAAAAGATTTGATTTAAAAGTTGATTTTTGGTTTTTTAATAATTAAATAAAATAAATAAAGTAAATAAATAAGATAAAAAGACAGCAATGATAACTGAGGAAAATGTCAGGATAGGAAGGCAACTACTAGGTCAAGAATCCTACATGTAACTCATAACTCTCGGTAATGAAAAACTGAATGGATACCAGATTCTAAAGATAACTTAAGAAACCCTAAGACGTGCTAGATCTCCTCCCGGTCTCACCAACACACCCCAAAGAATCCTAATGAATAAAACACTGGCTATCTAGCTCGGATCACCTCTCGATCTCACCTCACTAAGAATGTAATGGTACTCTAATGACTCGATCACCTCCCGCTCTCTCTAATCACAATATACCCGAAGATGTAAAGGAGTAATTTAATTGGGTTAACTATGACTTGAAATTGCAAGAAACTAAAGATAACTAGGATAGGATCATCTCCCGGTCTCACCCAAAACCTAACACCTAAAGCTCTAGACAACCCAACATTCCATCACCTCCCGGTCTCAAGAATGGAAGAATACAAAAGTTCTCTAAATTCTCAAATCAAGTTCCTATGGCTTTCGTGCACAAAACCATAAACTAAGCTACGAGCACAAAGCAAGCAACCCTAATAATCATCCAAACATGAAAGACATTCACTAAGACGATTATGGAACTATCAAAAATAATAAATTAGACTTAAGTACGCACACACATCATAATAAACACCAACCAAACTTTTACCAAAACATTAACCATTCAAAAATAATTCCAAAACCAAGAGCTATAAAATTAACATGTATTCATCATTGCTGACCTAGGTAGTAATTAAAGTTTAGCCAATAATAGTCATGACAGAACGAGAAAACATAGTCTTGGTACCAAAGTAACACATAGTCATAAAGTTTAGAAGGTAAATTAGTAAACGAAAATAACCAATACTGTGTAACCTCGATCCCTAGCCTTCCTGCCCTTCACTTCTCCCCTGAAGATTAATTAGGAGCGCTGCTGTGTTGTGACCTTCTATCCTCCCTTGACGGCCGTTATGCTCTCCCCCAAAAATAATGATGTCTCTTCCCCCACACTTATGCTCAACTTACCCTCTCCCATCAATCGCTCTAGCATTTGGTGGCTTCTCCTTGCAATACGAACTACCCAGAAATCATACACCTTCAACACCTTTTCCTTTCTCTCGGGTTCTTTCCTATTCCTATACCTACACGGTAAATTCATCCACCAATTCACAACACTTACCGTGTCCTTCCCTTTTCTTCTCCTACTCTCAATCTCCTTAGGGATTAATTTCTCCAACTCATGATCCAGATGATCATCTATAGCCTGTAACTCATCTAACAAATCTCCTCTCATCCTAGGCTTAATCCCAAACTCAACCTGCTCTTCCCCTACACTTATGCTCAACTTACCCTCTCCCATGTCTACTACAGCTCTAGAAGTAGCCAAGAAAGGACGACCTAAAATTAAAGGTACGACATCATCCTCAGGCATATCTAACACTACGAAATCCACAGGAAACACGAACTTGTCCACCTTAACCAAAAGATTCTCAATAATACCACGGGGGAATTTGGTGGACTTGTCCGCCAGCTGGATGTACATGCGGGTGGGCTTAAGTTCTCCTAGGTCTAATTGCTTAAAAATGGAGTATGGCATTAAATTAACATTAGCACCTAGGTCAGCAAGAGCATTCTTAATGGACAAGTCACCTATGGAACATGGAATCATAAAACTACCAGGATCATCCATCTTAACTGACAGCTTATTCTGCAAGACTGCAGAACACTCCTCACTCAAAGTAACATGTGAAAGTTCCTCAAGCTTTTTCTTATTAGCCATGATGTTCTTGAGGAACTTAATATATTTAGGCATGCTCTGGAGGACTTCTTTGAAGGGTAGGTTCACCTTAAGTTGCTTAATAAGTTCAATAAATTTATCATATTGGTGATCTATCTTATTCTGCAACAACCTACCTGGATAAGGAGCAGTGGGCTTATACACTCTACTTGGCTCTACCTGCCTCTCACTCTCTTTATCCACCACTACTCTCTTAGAAGGACCCTCACTACTAGACACAGGACTGGATGTAGCTAGTCTAGAAGGTGTCCTAGTAGGTGTCTCTAACTCTATCTCCTCATCTACCGGTTCCTCTTCATCCTCAATCGGCATCTCTACTCTCTCAGTCACACCCCTACCACTATAAGTGCTCACAGCCATCGCTGTACCCTTAGGGTTCTCCTCAGTGTTACTAGGGAAAGTACCTGGTGACCTAGTAGAGAGTTTCTGTGAAATATCTCCTACTTTTCTCTCCAAGTCTAACAAAGTATTATGCTGGTTCCTAAGCATTAGGTCATGCTCCTCAAGTTTCTGAGTGGTTTGCTGGTCTTTTGCAACTAGATGAGTGAGCAGATGACTCTGACTAGCTATCATCTCCTCTATCCTCTTCAAATTAGACCATGAACTATCACCTATGTCTCCCCTATCAGACCTTCACCCAGAATTAGATTGGTTCCTCCACCCTGAGTTATAATTATTACCATTTCCCCGGTTAGAACTCCCCAAATAATCTACATGCTCACGGTTTCCTACTGGGCAGTCTATGGTGTCGTGTCCACCCATACAAATCTCACACTTGAGTGCACTCATCTTAAGCTCTTTAACTTCTCTCCCTAAAGCCTTTATAGCAGCAGCCATATACTAGTCTCAGGAGTGACCTGATGAACACCTCTAGTAGTGGAGGAGGTAGACCTAGTAACTGGGATGGAATCCCCGTGGGCTGGTTTCTGCTGTTCAGCTAGAGCAAAACTCTCAAACATGTCCTTACACTCATCAGGATCTTTTTTATCCATAATGTGTCCCCCATCAGCAGTGTTAAACATCTGTCGCGTAGCATAAGTAAGGCCATTGTAGAATTTCTCTACAATGGCCCAATCAGAAAGTCCATGCTGGGGACACTTGTTCAACAAAGTGTTGAACCTCTCCCAGGCCAAGTGGTATGGCTCGTTTGGATCCATTCGAAATGAGTGGATCTGGTCCCTAATGCGAGCGACCTTAGAAGGAGGATAATATTTTTTTAGAAACTTGGTCTTCAAGTCTTCCCAGGTAGTGATGGAATCCTGGGGAAGAGTATCCAACCAAGTGGCAGCACGCCCAGACAGAGAAAATAGAAAAACTCTAAGATAGATCGTGTCTGGGGTGACACCTGTCAGACCAAAGGTGTCACAAATGCGCATAAAACGGGACAGATGGCCTGGAGCATCCTCATCATCCAGGCCATTGAACTGGGCGGTATGGGCGATGGTGTTGATGACGTGTGAGGGGATCTGCTAAGTGTGGTTATTGGGCATGGCAGTCCGAGTAATAGGAGTTCTCACTCCCGTGGCTCCCTCACAGGCCATCTGGTGGACAGTACGTCTAGGTGGTGGTGGTTAAGCGTCGCCCATGATAGTAGCAGGGAGAGAAAAACGTACCTTTTTGTCTCGATTTATAGCACAACGAAGTTCCCTCCGAATGTCAGCAATGTCTCGTTCGGGCTTTGGTATGATCGGTTCAGATGGTTCCTACGAACGAGTTTGTGGCATAAAACTGCAAGACAGATAGAAAGAAAAAAAAACGCGTAAAGAAGAACAAAAATAAATGAAATATAAACAACAAATAAAAAAACACAAAAAGAAAATAAAAACCTAAGACTCTCTAGACACACTAAAAACCAAAAAGACTCAAATAAGACCAATAAATCAGTAAAGTCCTAATCAAAGCTAGTTTCGCAATCGCCAAGTGTCCCCGGCAACGGCGCCAAAAACTTGATGTGCTATGTATGGTCTATAAATAACTACCTAACCTAGACACTTAGTAATATAAAACAGACTTAAGTAAACTAGACCACACGACAGGCAAGTGTACATATCAATGCAGTACAGACTAAGTAAGTCCGAGTATCGAACCCACATGACACAACTAGAAAACAAAACTAGACTCGACTAAGACTTAAAAAGATTTGATTTAAAAGTTGATTTTTGGTTTTTTAATAATTAAATAAAATAAATAAAGTAAATAAATAAGATAAAAAGAGAGCAATGATAACTGAGGAAAATGTCAGGATAGGAAGGCAACTACCTAGGTCAAGAATCCTACATGTAACTCACAACTCTCGGTACTGGAAAACTGAATGGATACCAGATTCTAAAGATAACTTAAGAAACCCTAAGACATGCTAGATCTCCTCCCGGTCTCACCAACACACCCCAAAGAATCCTAAAGAATAAAATACTGGCTATCTAGCTCGGATCACCTCCTGGTCTCATCTCACTAAGAATGTAATGGTACTATAATGACTCGATCACCTCCCGGTCTCTCTAATTACAATACACCCGAAGATGTAAAGGAGTAATTTAATTGGGTTAACTATGACTTGGAATTGCAAGAAACTAAAGACAACTAGGATAGGATCACATCCCAGTCTCACCCAAAACCTAAAACCTAAAGCTTTAGACAATCCAACATTCCATCACCTCCCGGTCTCAAGAATGGAAGAATACAAAAGTCCTCTAAATTCTCTAATCAAGTTCCTATGGCTTTCGTGCACAAAACCATAAACTAAGCTACGAGCACAAAGCAAGCAACCCTAATAATCATCCAAACATGAAAGACATTCACTAAGACGATTATGGAACTATCAAAAATAATAAATTAGACTTAAGTACACACACACATCATAATAAACACCAACCAAACTTTTACCAAAACATTAACCATTTAAAAATAATGCCAAAACCAAGAGCTATAAAATTAACATGTATTCATCATTGCTGACCTAAGTAGTAACTAAAGTTTAGCCAATAATTGTCATGACAGAACGAGAAAACATAGTCATGGTACCAAAGTAACACATAGTCATAAAGTTTAGAACACAAAGTAGTAAACGAAAATAACCAATACTGTGTAACCTCGATCCTTAGCCTTCCTGCCCTTCACTTCTCCCGTGAATATTAATTAAGAGCGCTGCTGTGTTGTGACCTTCTGTCTTCCCTTGACGGCTGTTATGCTCTCCCCCAAAAATAACGATGTCTCTTCTCTATATATAATAATGTGCCGCCGTTCAAGTCCTTAAGATATGTTCCTCTCCACTGTAACATCACGAATTTTTCTCAAAAAAAAAAAAAAAAAAATTTATGTTTTAGTCCCCTTATATTTTTAATTGTTTGATAAAAAAATAAATAAATAAATAAAAAGTCGTGTTTCGACATTCTAATACGTTTTAAAAATATTTTGTGACACTTTTGGACTTATATAACCATGCTATAAACATATGATAATACTAGGATTGTGTTTATTGCTAAAAAAATAAAAATAAAAGGCATGGACCGGGACTCAAACCCGCGTCCATGGCCGGCCTAATGTTCACACACATGATAACCAACTGAGCTACAACCTGATTAGTGACTTCTATCAAACACACACAAGCTTAAACCTTTCTAATACACGCAGTTGACTTTTGGAAAGTCAACTGCGAACCAAATCTTGTCCAAAACAGTCCCAATCCGCGTCAATGATCGTGTTTATCTATGGTATAATTATAACCGACTTATTCCTGCTTAACCGTCACGCCAATCTTAGTTATAACCTTCCAATTTTAAGTATTATAAGCGTATACAATTTATTATGGGTCAAAATCTTCCAAAATTACGATTACATATTGTTAGTATAAATTGATACCTCCCACTCGAGCTAATACCACCGATAAACTAGTCCCCATACCCAATTTCACCTAAAAATCCCTAAATATCTGCAAATCATTCGTGTTTTGACCGTTCATTTGACCGTGGGTTTGCACGTCGCGTCGGTGTGAAGGTATCAATTAAATCCGTTTTTTTTGTTCTTCGTATTCAGCCGATCAATAGCCCTAACATCTATGTGGCTATTGATCGCTAATTGTTGTGATTACGACTCTAGGGTTCATATGCTTTTGATTTGGGGAAGACAATGTCTGCACGTCTGTTGATAATTAAAACAAAACAGAATAAGTAACAAACTGATACCCAGATCAGTTGGATAACACACTCGTGGTTATAGCCTGGCCGGCCAAGGTCTCGAGTTCGATTCCCGTCCACCACACTAATTTTTTTCTAAATTATCCTTTTCATATGAAAAACATATTTATTTAAAAACCCGTTATAACCTAGAATCGAACCCCTGATCTCTTGAACTCCTGAGCCTTATAATCACAAGTCCAGACCAATTGGTCTGGACCCTGAGAACATTAACAACCCAGTTTGGGTTATATTTAAACCCAATTTATAATCAAATAATATAATTCTTAAAATTTATTTATTAATCAAATTTATATGAAAAATCCTTTTATTTAACTAAACGATTTATAAAAATTCTATAAAAATTATTTTATGTTATTTTGAAGGTAAAGTTTATCATACAATTTTTAGTTTTACAAAAATCATTTATTTAATATATATAAAATATATTACAATTTATTTAATTATAAATTGAAAATTCTATAAAAATATCTAAACGATTTTATAAAATTCCACAAAAATTATCCTAAACTTATAAAACAATAAATATTTCAGAAATAATTTTTAATTTCCGAAAAACGTTTATTTAATAATTTTAATTAATTTTTACTATTTTAATCATAAATAATTCATAATAAATTTATTTTTCACTCTTTTTATACCAAAGTTTTACATAAATTATTTTTGTTCATTTAGAACAGAAATACAAATTTTAATTTGAAACTTCATCAATTTTAATATTTTTAGATATTAAGACTATATTTTGACAAATAGAAGTAAATATACTAAATATTCAATTTTTGAGAAAATAATTTTATAAAAGTTATTTTCATATTTAAAATCTTATAATATGACCATCCTAAATAAAAAAAAATCTACAAATAGTCTTTTATTTGATTATTTTCCGAATTCCTTTTGTTTATTAACAATTTATCTAATTAACGATTAATCAAGTATCAATCCCCAAATTAGGAACCCTAGAACTACTTGTAGACTAGAAAACTTAGACTTTTAAGTTTTCCCCTTAATCAATTATTGCCTTATAAATAGGGAGATATTTGGACTCAAGAGCCACAATTATACTATATCAAGGGACTCAATTCTAGCACTAAGGTGAGTATTACTTATCCCCTTTTTCGTTTTTACACTTTTGGGGTGATTCATGCACAAGTATACAAAACTTGCACATTCACTTACACATACATTTTTCTTCATTTACAATTCATATACGTGTCTTGCTTATCTTTGTGCTTTTATGTTTGAACATGAATGTAGCTTACGTACGAAATCATACATCTAGACATAACTTATATTATGGTGCTCTTTACATATAGATGTAACTTATGTTACGGTGCTCATTTAGACATAACTTATGTTATGGTGCTCTTTTAGATTTGACACGTGTTAGGGTGCTCATTATCAATTTTGCCTTACCAACTTTACATTTGATCTTGTTTTGTTTGGTTACTTATGTGTTTACATAATGCCTTGGTAATGCTAAGACACATGAATTGTATCGTTTTTCAAACTTATACTATATGTACAAAGCTAGGTAATACTCACCAACATCATATGTTGACAAAATTTATTTTCGTGCATGTTTCAGGATAAGCTGCTTGACGCTTCACATAGAACTTTGGACTTAGATTAAATCAATCAACTATCTCTATTTTTGTTGTCGTGTATTTATTTTCACATGTTGTAAAACAATATTCAATAATCAAATATTTACATTTTAGTACCATGAGCTTTTGAACAATCTTCACTACGTGACACCTCGATGATTCCGCCAAGTCCTAGGGCCCAAAAAATTTTCGCACACTATTATTATGGTATAATAAACGAGTCATCAGAACGAAGAATAAATAGTACATTTACATACGAAAAATAAAACCGAATCGTTGTATATAAAATATTATTAGAAAATACACGACACGAGACTAGATCGATACACGTTAATGAACCCAAACCGTGACTAATGATTAGTCACCATGGTGGGGACACTTGTCCCCACCCACACTTGCCATATGCCCCATCTCATATTATAACACCACACCACCACGTTCCTTTAAATCCCCAGACAAAACACCACCACCCTCTTATTCTCACCTCTCACCATACACACACAAATCTAATCTAGAGAGAGAGAGAGAGAGCCGGAGGAAACCGGATATCCACCACCGCCACAGTGACGAAGCTCACATCAACACTAATGAAGATGGTGGTCGGATAGATAAAGGCAACAGTGGTGGTTAAAGGGGTCCGACAAACTAAGTAAGTTTAATAACTTTTATTGTTTCCGCTTCTGATGAATATTGTTGGATGATATGAGTGTGAGGGTGGTGGATTACTAGAAACTATGGAGATTTGAGGTAGGGTCAGGGGACAGAAGTCCAGCTCTATAACAATGGTGGTGGTAATATTAGGCATTAAAAGGTGTCAATGGCAAATATTAATGGTGGTAACTATAGCTGCAAGGATGATGGGGGCTGTAGTGAGGATTGTTGACGGAAAGGGGAGATAGGACCATAGAACGATG
Organism: Ambrosia trifida; assembly: GCA_028751855.1. Classification (NCBI taxonomy): domain Eukaryota; kingdom Viridiplantae; phylum Streptophyta; class Magnoliopsida; order Asterales; family Asteraceae; genus Ambrosia; species Ambrosia trifida. Next base: position 47,399,292 of record CM054127.1, read on the forward strand.
ACCATAGTGGTGATAGGAGGCTGTCGTGGTGAGGTGTTTGCTGGAACATATAAGGAATGGTCAAGAAACGGGATAATGGACTCGGTAAGAGAAACCGAAGTGACCAACCAAACACGCGGCAAGGTATAATGCACACCTAAACTATTTAATTATATACTTTAATAGATTGATAGATTGATTGCCACTGATTTGTACACATTAATTGTTTCCATATTATTGTAAATCACATTAATTGTAATTATTATATAAATGAATGCCCTAAGTGGAAGAGAGGCAAGGATCCTCTTGTTTCATGGTATCAAGAGTACCAGGACCCTCCCTCTAAAAACTTGCGATCCCCAACCCTAGGCGGCTGCTACCTTCTGCCGCAGCCTCCATTATCATTCTACCTCCACCTCTACATTCCTTTCTTCTACTCTGCCTCAAACCTTCCCCGTCACCATGTCTGATAAGATTCACCCGGCCAACACGGTCTCCAACATCTCCAACTTCATCCCCATTAAGCTTGAGTTCGATACCGCTCATTGGCCTTCGTGGTCCGAACTATTCAAAATCCATTGTAAAGCCTACCAAGTGTACGCCCATCTTCTACCCCGTGAACCACCCATACCACCACCCGCAGCTGATAAGGAAAAACAAACCGCTTCCTCCTCCACTTCTGACGAGGCCTGGGAACGCATCGATTCCATCATCCTTCAATGGATGTATGGCACAATCTCTCAGGATCTTGTTCATACTGTCATCGAGCCCGGACAAAACAAAACCGCCCATCAAGCATGGACATCTCTTGAAAATCTTTTTCAAGATAACAAGAGTGCCCGTGCGCTTCACCTTCGTCACCGTTTCACCAACACTCGTCTAGAAAATTTTCAAACCATGAATGCCTATTGCCAACAACTAAAAACTCTAGCCGATCAATTAGCAAGTGTGGGTCACCCAGTCGATAACGACGCTCTTGTTTTGCAACTCATTGCCGGTTTGACGGAACAGTATGAAAGCATTGGTACCATATTACAGGGTCAAGAACCGCTCCCTACCTTTTATAAAGCCCGCTCCAAACTCTGCATGGTAGAATCTCAAAAGGCGGAACAGGCACTACATGCGTCACAAAAAGCGGGAATGACCCTTAACACCACCACTCGCTCCTCGCCTTCTCAACAGCCCACCGAGCCGGTCTACGATCGGTCTCGTGGGCGGGGTAGGACTCGTGGCTGATGTAACATCGCGTGATTTTTACTTTTCATGTATTTTAAATTCTATGTTCAACAAATTCCAAGTTTGCCTTTTTCCGCTTCTTTTATGTTACTCCTACCAATTAATGATGGGTCGTCATTTTAATTTATCCTATTCAATTTTGGCGTTACAACCAAAAACTCTTTTAGTTAACATCTTAATATATTTATTTTATAAAACATATATATTATAATAATAATATTGTCTATGATTAAAAAAAACAAGAGAAAGTTGAATCATGATTTAAGTTATGTTGACTTTGGTGGCCTTAACAATAAAATACATCAACATTTAGTTGATGATTCGTCATTTTTTTAATTCGTTTAATTCCAACAGTAGACAACAACTATTGATAACCCCATAACAATTAAACTTAACCCCATCTAATCTCTTCCTAACCACCCTAATTACTCCCATTAATGCCCAACAAACTCACCCCACTTATAAATACCAATCCTCTCCACCCTTTAATCTCTTGTTCATTCATAATCTCCCTAAAACACTCTCTAATCTTCAAGTTTATTGAGAAAACTTTCTGAAAACATAATCAGTAAGTTCTAAGCTCAAACTTGCTCTATTCTTCTAATTTTCCTTCTCTTTTCTATCCAAAACTCCTTGGAGAACCTTCTACGATCTTCCCCATATTTATCCACAGAAGTGTGATAAGGGTAGAGCACCTAAAAGAGGTCCCAAGTGGGTTTGTTTTCTGAATTGTTTTTATGTCCTAAGAATGTTTGTTGTGAAGGAACCAACCAAGTCTACTAATAAGCTAATGTTAGGAAGATTTGTGCTATGGTATTGGGTGACAAAGGAGAGTCAAGACTCATCCAAATCAATCCCCAAACTTTACTTAAACTTCTTAGTTATACTATGTAATAATATAAACATATACTTTCAAGCTTCTATTTTACTATCTTATTAATAATCTTTGGAAGGTGTGTGGTTACACCCTACCTTACCAACTCTCTTGACCCTTCTTGTGCTATGGATTTATCCACACTAGAAAGGGAAAATCCCGTGTCCAAAACCCACGTTTATTCCATAAGCGAAGTGGTTATGACATGAACTTATCAATCGGATTCACATTCCTAACTTTATACCATCCGAATCATCTATAATGATTTTGTGCTTGGTCTAACTTATTCTCATGACCATCCGGATTGCCTTAAAGGCAATTTGTGTTTAGGTTTGCCTAAAAGGCTTGCATGATTCTCTTGAACCTATAATCTAAACTCGAACCTAAGACCCTCTAATTCTTAATTCTAGTTAATCGGAGCTAAAGCTTAAACTACCAAGACTTATCTTTGGAACTATATCAAGACGCACCCAATGGTGAGTTCATAGTTGTCCCCCTTTTATTCTTTATTCTTTGGGGTTCAACATGTATCCCTATCAAAACATAAACGATTTCATACTCTTAAAACTATTATGCTCAATCTAAATGCTATTATGATATGCCATGCTAGAATTCAAAGTCTTACATACAAATGTACGATTAGTTAACAACCCACCTTACATGTATAGCGCTAGAGGTTGACACGCCGCCCCTTTATGGGTCATGATAAGATGAAGTCTTTTGTGTATCGAGTGTTGTTGCCGTTTGTATGGTTCTACGTGCATATGCCTATAACATGATGATTCGAGTAGACTTTCCTATACTATGTACTTAGACTCAAAACTAGTATGCTCACCAATGATTTATGTGTTGACGGATATTTTATACATGTTGCAGGAAATGTTTAATGCAGGTTTATCAAGAAAACTGCTTAGGAATGGACTAGAAACTCGTAACTAGTTAGATTTTCTATGTTTTGATGTTGTACTTTCCTTTTTATGAAACAATTTGTATTTTGTTATCTTTTAGACAAAGTTTATGCTATGAATGGAATTTTATCTTTAAATCATATTGTCACGAATTCTAGTGTCATGAAGTCTTTGAACAATCTATCCCAAGTCTCGCCCCGATGTATTCCGCCATCGGTTGGGCTGTGACAAATTGGCATCAGAGCCATGACTATAGGGAATTAGGAAAAATTGCCATGTTTGACCTAGACTATAGTTAAGAACCTTTTTGACCATTCCTTTTATCATACTTAAAATACTTGTTCTCCCTATCTTGCTTCTACTCCATTCTCTTGGTCCTTAAAATTTACTTTCCTATGTGTAGATTACTCTACACTCGAAGACGCTCGTATAACACAAACGAAAGGAAATCACCGAAATAGGCGTTAAACCCTCACTTTGGTGATAACTTTCAATCCGCGTAAATTCTTTGTGTTTTGAAACTACACCAAGATAGGAGTGATATCCTTACCTTGGTGGAAATTTCACAATTCTCATTCTAGTGGACACTTACCAATCGAAGGTTAGAACATGTTGGACAAAGTGTACAAACTACACTCAAAGAAACGACCTCGCTAAGATAGGAGTGAAATCCGCAACTTAGCGACTAGTTTCAATCGTTGATATTTTTTTTAATCTCGCTAAAGTCTCAAATTTACAAATGCCAAGAAACATGTAGTAACCGGAAGGGTGAATACCGTTAACCGAAAGTTTCGGCGAGAGTATTTCCACCTATTAGGCCAAAGCATGTTTTCAAACTCAAAGGTAAATTCGAATCACTTTGGTTAGTCTTAGTTCCGTTCCGGAACACTCCAATTGCTTGTTTAAAACAAGTCTCTCATTTTATGTTAATATTACTTTCAATGTTGTTTTCATGCTATGTTTTCATTATGTATATTCGATTTATTTTTTTTACTCGCAAAGGCTCTCAAGACTCGCATCTCAAGTACTCTAGCAATCTCCAAACAATACTAATAATCGCAAACCAACATAATTCAAAACGCCTTCATGTTAACTAAGTGTACTATACTTGCTCATACTTATGTGTTACGTTATTTGAACAATGTGAAACTTGCGTCCTATACGTGTAACTTGAACTTGCATACTAAATCTATGAGAACAACTTGAACTTATATATATATATATATATATATATATATATATATATATATATATATATTTCTTTTTATTTATTTGAATTTGCATCAATTTCACCGATCTAATCTTACCCGCAAGCTTTTCATTGTTAACCAAAATTCTAGTTACTTATTTTCTAAATTCAAAAGTCACCTTGTTTAGAAACGCTTATGAAAATTTTCCTATGTATGATTCTCGTAGATGTCTTCCCGTCTCAATAGCATCGATCTCAACCAACTGGCGAGTCTTATTGCCCAAGAATTAGTCAAGATTCTCCCTAACCTAGAGACACCAACAAACCCAATTCCAAACCTCGGCGATACCATCCAGGACAGCACAAACCATGTAGATACTAAACCTTCTACCCATACCCCTACCAAACAAATGAAAAAGGATAACCGAAAACGCAAAAACCTCAAACGAAACCACACTCCGACAACTCCTAAGACTCCGAATCCCAACAAAAACAGTACCATGGAACCTATCCGCTATGCAACAGTTGTATATTCCACCATCTCACTCACTCACCATGTCGCGTATGCGCCAACTATGGTGCATATGGTCATTTAACCAAAACATGTCGCCACACCGCTAAACCACGACCCGAACAACCTACTAGTACTACCTCATTCACTAAATCCAATGGATGGATATGCTCCGAGTGCAACGACCCAACCCATGAACGCAACCAATGCCCAAGACTTGCCATGGTGATCTACGATGCTGGAAGACCCACTCACCACACTGAAGAAGAATGATTTTTTTTAAATATGGGAATTTCTTTATGTAATGTTTTCAAGAAATTGTTCGGATGTGAAATTTTCTTTTATGAATTATGAAATACCATCGTTATCTTAGTTTACAATCATAATTTATCAGTAAAATTCAAACATCGCAAAACCCTTTTCTCCTCGCGCACAATCTTTTTCCATATTTTTGAGAAAAATCCTTCCTACTATTTCTAAAAGGATGCATATTCTTCTATAAAATCCTCACTTTCAAACCACTAACAAATGTGTTCATCGAGTCTATATTACAAACAAGATTCTAAATGGTAAAAGTGTTTAAAATAATTTTTCTTTTGCAAACAGGACTTGTGAGCAAAATCAAATAACCTACTTCTTTATAATCCCAAAACCTTTTCTTTTAAAATCGTATCACGAGTCAAAATATTCATCAACACCGATCTAAAATTGTCAATAAACTATTTTCCTCGCTTAATAAAATGGATTTTTCATAAATCAAACGATCATCTTCGATAAAACTTTTACACTAAATTTTCCCCACTTCAATTAAATCCATTTTTCTTTAACATCCAACGGACTAAATTCTTCTACCATCAAACTTGACCCTTAGTCTTCAAAAGCTAAAATTTCTCGCGTACCCATAAAACTCAATTTGTAATAAACCCGAATTCTATGTTGCACACAGTCAAAACATTTTACACGTTTTCGTTAGGAATGCAATTGTCCATCCTTTTGTTTGATTTTTGTCATCTGAACGTAACCCCATATGCACAAGTCTACACCACTATGTCATGAAACCATATATCTACGCCAAAACACGTATGGTTAACAACATCAAAAACTTGCTTAATGCCTTTTCACATTATGTGCTTGCATGTCACGTTGCTTGCTATGTTTACAACATAAAAAAACTGTTTAATGTCTTTTCCTTTGTGTATAAGTATTTTGTGTCCACTAGCAACCCACACATAACTAAGACAAATTATGTGGACCATACGACAATTGGACTAATTACGGGTGCACACGTAATTACAAAAATTTAGCGAATGGAAAACATAACGAGTCCCAGTGTGTGTAACCTATCATGACTTGAATAACAACACGGATGAGGTATGATAACGGCATGGTGGATACGCCGCCAGTACATCCTATACATAAATGTCCTATCATACTACCAAAAGTAGAGTTATTCATGCCATGAGAAGTTTTGAGTGTCGAGTTAAAATTTTTGGTCAACACCTACATTATTTACCTTTTGTGATACCATCATGTTATAGTTGCTAGTCTAAGTACGCTTGCATTATTTATCTTTTATGCATATTATAACCTTGTTTTGAACCACACTCTCTACTATGCAACATCATCCTTGCCGTGAATAATCCATATTTGCAATCTCCATCAACTCGTTCTTCCCTCGTACCCTTCCTTGCTTAATCAACAAACCCCTCATTATCAAGAATCTCGTTCTAAGTCCCGTAACCTTTGTCCTTAATCCCTTAAGGCATTCATGCATTTAAAACAAGATTTGTTCCTCGCTTTCATATATTTTCTTGACTACTTATATACTGGATTTTAAAACTAAATAAACACTATGTATTTCACCAAAAAACTGTTTTCAAATAGTCCAATTTCTCGTTTATTTGATCGTATTTAAAAAAAAATTATAAAATTTTTGACCTTGTGCAAACCAAATATCTTTTACTAAAAACTACTCATTCCCACATCTAGTCACTTATTATGCTCACATAGTTACTATCCCACCCAATTACTCAGTGACATTTTTTTACAAGCCAAAACTTCTACTATTTCTTATATGTTATACAGTATATTTACTTATCTTCCCAAATTTTTGCTACTTCATATATGTTATACCATATATTTACTTATCTACCCGAAATTTGTTACATTAACCCCATACTCAAACCTACCTATATGTACCTTTTTTTTCTTTCACTAATCACCAAAAGTGCTTTAGTTGGTTAATCTTGCGAATTTTATCTACCATCCACACACCTTACAAAAATGCTTTAGTTGGTTAAACTTTCAAATTTCTACGTATAGCCTTGGGTTAAAATTTTAAAAGAACTTCTCTTACGAGCATAATTATCGCACAGTGACTAAATACAGTATTTGCTTTAAGCATAATAAACTAACAAGTTTTTGTTTTTTATTATACCCATATCAAACCATTTACCTATTTTTCAAAAGGTTGACCCTTAATTAAATTTCGAGACGAAATTTCCTAAAGTAGGGGAGACTGTAACATCGCGTGATTTTTACTTTTCATGTATTTTAAATTCTATGTTTAACAAATTCCAAGTTCGCCTTTATCCGCTTCTTTTATGTTACTCCTACCAATTAATGACGAGTCGTCATTTTAATTTATCATATTCAATTTTGGCGTTACAACCAAAAACTCTATTAGTTAACATCTTAATATATTTATTTTATAAAACATATATATTATAATAATAATATTGTCTACGATTAAAAAAAACAAGAGAAAATTGAATCGTGATTTAAGTTATGTTGACTTTGGTGGCCTTAACAATAAAATACATCAACATTTAGTTGATGATTCGTCATTTTTTTAATTCGTTTAATTCCAACAGTAGACAACAACTATTGACAACCCCATAACAATTAAACTTAACCCCCATCTAATCTCTTCCTAACCACCCTAATTACTCCCATTAATGCCTAACAAACTCACCCCACTTATAAATACCACTCCTCTCCATCCTTTAATCTCTTGTTCATCCATAATCTCCCTAAAACACTCTCTAATCTTCAAGTTTATTGAGCAAACTTTCCGAAAACATAATCAGTAAGTTCTAAACTCAAATTTGCTCTATTCTTCTAATTTTCCTTCTCTTTTCTATCCAAAACTCCTTGGAGAACCTTCTAGGATCTTCCCCATATTTATCCACAGAAGTGTGATAAGGGTAGAGCACCTAAAAGAGGTCCCAAGTGGGTTTGTTTTCTGAATTGTTTTTATGTCCTAAGAATGTTTGTTGTGAAGGAACCAACCAAGTCTACTAATAAGCTAATGTTAGGAAGATTTGTGCTATGGTATTGGGTGACAAAGGAGAGTCAAGACTCATCCAAATCAATCCCCAAACTTTACTTAAACTTCTTAGTTATACTATGTAATAATATAAACATATACTTTCAAGCTTCTATTTTACTATCTTATTAATAATCATTGGAAGGTGTGTGGTTACACCCTACCTTACCAACTCTCTTGACCCTTCTTGTGCTACGGATTTATCCACACTAGAAAGGGAAAATCCCGTGTCCAAAACCCACGTTTATTCCATAAACGAATGGTTATGACATGAACTTATCAATCGGATTCACATTCCTAACTTTATACCATCCGAATCATCTATAATGATTTTGTGCTTGGTCTAACATATTCTCATGACCATCCGGATTGCCTTAAAGGCTTGCATGATTCTCTTGAACCTATAATCTAATCTCGAACCTAAGACCCTTTAATTCTTAATTCTAGTTAATCGGAGCTAAAGCTTAAACTACCAAGACTTATCTTTGGAACTATATCAAGACGCACCCAATGGTGAGTTCATAGTTGTCCCCCTTTTATTCTTTATTCTTTGGGGTTCAACATGTATCCCTATCAAAACATAAACGATTTCATACTCTTAAAACTATTATGCTCAATCTAAATGCTATTATGCTATGCCATGCTAGAATTCAAAGTCTTACATACAAATGTACGATTAGTTAACAACCCACCTTACATGTATAGCGCTAGAGGTTGACATGCCGCCCCCTTTATGGGTCATGATAAGATGAAGTCTTTTGTGTTATCGAGTGTTGTTGCCGTTTGTATGGTTCTACGTGCATATGCCTATAACATGATGATTCGAGTAGACTTTCCTATACTATGTACTTAGACTCAAAACTAGTATGCTCACAAATTGCTTTATGTGTTGACGTATATTTTATACATGTTGCAGGAAATGTTTAATGCAGGTTTATCAAGAAAACTACTTAGGAATGGACTAGAAACTCGCAACTAGTTAAATTTTCTATGTTTTGATGTTGTACTTTCCTTTTTATGAAACAATTTGTATTTTGTTATCTTTTAGACAAAGTTTATGCTATGAATGGAATTTATCTTTAAATCATATTGTCACGAATTCTAGTGTCATGAAGTCTTTGAACAATCTATCCCAAGTCTCGCCCCGATGTATTCCGCCATCGGTTGGGGTGTGACAGCCGAGTTCGCGGAAGGCAGCAGGGCTGGGGGCGTGGACGTGGTCAGCAGCACCCATACGGTTATTGGGCTCCTCCACCATACCCACCATACCCACAATTTTGGACTCCATCTCCTTATGGTCAGTGGCCCAATCCAAACAATTATTAGGCCCCACAGCAGAATACTTCCTCCCAGCACTGGCCGTACCGCCCTGTCCATACCCTACGTCCACCCCTCGCCCCAATAACAACAACAGTGGACCCGGGCTTCTTGGTTCTAAACCGTCTCAGGCCCAAGCCCATCACACAACCTATATGCCAACGGACATCGATCAAGCCCTTCATGCTATGTCCTTGAATAACTCACAGGAGCCCACTGGCTATATGGACACCGGTGCTATAGGTAATATGTCTAACACCTTTGTTGATTTTGATTCTTTTTCTAATAATAGTATGGGACAACAAATAATCGTTGGTGATGGTTCAACCATCCCGGTACTTGGACATGGCCACAAAACCTTACCACCACCCTTCCCACCACTTAACCTTAAAAATGTCCTATATGCCCCAAAATTGCTTAAAAATTAAATTTCAGTTCGTCGGTTCACAACCGACAACTCTGTCTCTGTCGAATTTGACCCCTTTGGTTTTCTTGTGAAGGACTACAAGAGCCGGATCCCTATCCTCTGGTGCAACAGCAGCGGTGATCTTTATCCACTTGTGCTCGGGCCCGGAACCACCACATTCCCCACTACCTTTGCTGCTATCACCTCATCCTTATGGCATCAACGTCTTGGACATCCAGGACGAGCACCACTACACTCTTTGAAGAATAATTACTTTGTTGATTTTTCTAATTTCAATAATAAACTTTGTCAATCATGTGTACTTGGCAAAAGTACTAGACTACCGTTTGCTAGCTCTAGTACTCGTATTTTTAATTCCTTTGATTTAATTCATAGTGATTTGTGGACTTCTCCAATTTTAAGTTCTAATAATCATCGCTATTATATTTTTTTTCTTGATGATGTTAGCAATTTTTTGTGGACTTACCAATTATCTAACAAATCCCAAGTTTACACCACCTTTTGGCATTTTTACAACCAAATCACCACACAATTTGAAAGACCAATCAAAACTTTCCGATGCGACAACGGCACCGAATACATAAACTCCTCCTTTAACATCTTTTTCTTCACACATGGCATACTCTTTAGACGTTCGTGCCCTCACACGTCGTCTCAAAATGGTAAAGCGGAACGCATGATCCGTACCATTAACAACATGATTCGTACCCTTCTCACCCATGCCTCCCTGCCCAACACCTTTTGGCACCATGCCCTCGAAACCGTGACTTACCTCCTCAATATCCTACCCGTCAAACACCTACAAAACAAACCCCCATTGAATGCCTATACCACCGTACACCATCCTATGACCACCTTCGTGTATTCGGTTGCCTTTGTTATCCTCTCACCCCTCACACTACCATACACAAACTCCATCCTCGCTCCACACCATGTGTATTCTTGGGATACCCTTCCACACACCGGGGATACAAATGCTTTGATCTCCACAACAAACAAATCATCATCTCTAGACATGTTGCATTTGATGAAACCACGTTTCCATTTGCCAACACAATCATCCCTCCCCAAAGCTATGACTTCCTCTCTGTCTTTCCACCCGCCTTGTGGTCCCATGTTGACCCACTTCTAAATCCCAGCCCACCCCACTCTCCACCAAATAACTCGGCCCAACACCATCACACTCCTTCTCCCGCCCGCTTCACTGAACCCGTCCCACAGCCCTCCTCACAAATCCACTCACCAGCCTATCCTAGCCTAAACGAAACAGATCCCATCCTTCCCTCCCCAACGACCCGATCTCACCAGCCCACTTCCACACACTCAGTGCCTCAGCCCACTGACCCGGCACAAACCGCACCGCCTTTAGACACCACATCCGAACCTAACCCACCCACCCGTACCATGCGCACCCGTGCAATGGACGGCATCACCAAACCCAAACATCGCCTAAACCTAAACGTCTCCACCATTGTCCCCATACCCAAAAACCCGACCGAGGCCTTGTCCATACCGGAGTGGCACCAAGCCAAGACTAACGAATACCATGCTCTTATTAAGAACGAGACTTGGGAATTAACACCGAGGTTACCAAACATGAATATCATTCGAAGCATGTGGTTACTAAAGCATAAATTCAAATCGGATGGGTCGTTAGAACGGTATAAGGCACGTCTTGTTTGTGACGGCCGCTCGCAATAGGTTGGAATTGATTGTGGTAAAACATTTAGCCTGGTTGTCAAACCAGGTACTATTCGTACAGTGCTCACGGTTGCTCTATCACAGTCATGGCAGATACACCAGCTAGATGTCACTAATGCTTTTTTACATGGGCACTTAAATGAGACCGTGTACATGTATCAACCAATGGGCTTTCGGGACAAGAACTTCCCTGATCACGTTTGCCGTCTCAAAAAGTCTTTATACGGCTTAAAACAGGCACCACGGGCGTGGTACCAACGATTTACGGATTTTGTTCTTACTTTGGGTTTTGTGTAGAGCAGGTGTGATGCATCTTTATTTACTTATCACCAGGGACCACAGGTTGCCTACTTACTTCTCTATGTTGACGGATATTATTCTCTTCACTTCTACGGCCAGTCTTCGCACTACACTGCTGTCTCATCTGTCAACCGAGTTCGCAATGAAAGATCTCGGCCCTCTCAGCTTCTTTCTTGGTATCTTTGTCAAACAGCATAAGAACACCCTTTTTCTCTCACAACATGTTTACGCTCAAGAAATCATTGAACGCGCGGGCATGTCATCTTGCAAACCGGTTCCAACACCGGTTGACACCCACAACAAACTTAGCTCCAACACCGGTGAAGACTTTCACGACCCGACATTATACCGTAGCCTTGCAGGAGCTCTTCAGTATTTAACTTTTACACGTCCTGACATTAGCTATGCCGTACAACAAATTTGCATTCACATGCATGCTCCCAAAACCGATCACTGGAATGCTCTGAAACGCATCATTCGCTATCTCCAGGGAACCAGTAATTTCGGCCTCACATTGGGCCCTTCTAGTGATCCACGGTTAGTTGCCTATACGGATGCTGACTAGAAGGCTGTCCCGACACGTCGCTCCATAAGCGGGTTCTGTATCTATTATGGTGATAACCTCATCTCATGGTCTTCCAAGCCTCAGGCCACCGTATCTCGTTCTAGTGCAGGGGCTGAATATCGCGGCGTGGCAAATGTGGTCGCCGAAGTTTGCCGGCTACGAAACTTACTTCTCGAATTGCGGCATCCATTATCATGTGCTACACTTGTTTACTGTGACAATGTCAGTGCCATCTACCTCTCAGGCAATCCTGTTCAACACCAGCGCACCAAGCATATCGAGCTCGACATACACTTCATGCGAGAAAAAGTTCAAAAAGGACAGGTCCGTATTCTCCATGTACCATCCCGGTATCAAGTTGCTGACATCTTTACGAAAGGCCTCCCACGTGTCTTGTTTGAAGACTTTCGCTCCAGTCTCAGCCTTCGGTCACCTCTGGCTTCGATTGCGGTGGTGTAATAGATTGATAGATTGATTGCCACTGATTTGTACTCATTAATTGTCTCCATATTATTGTTTTCATATTATTGTAAATCACATTAATTGTAATTATTATATAAATGAATGCCCTAAGGGGAAGAGAGGCAAGGATCCTCTTGTTTCATACTTATATTACTAAGATTCGAGGGTTTCACGTGTGGAACAAAACATGTATATTAGACAGGACCTGACTCGACCAAACAAATTAAATAAAGAAATCAATATAAAATGGGTGTATATATATATATATATATATATATATATATATATATATAGGATTTGGATCATTTGAGAACCACTATTTAGGGAGAGAACCAAAGAACCAAGTGTGAACACAAAAACCCCTCCACCAAAAAATAAAAAAAATAATAAAAAATTATATAACCTAAAAAAATAAAAAATTAAAAAAAGTAAAAACACCAAAATGTTTTATTAGTGTTAATCTTTCTGAAAAAATAATAAAAAAAATACAAAAAAAATAAAAAAAAAACAAAAAATGGCATTTTTTACGTCATAATTACGTCATATACCGTATGCACATGTGCATTTCACTATTAGAGCACACTTTTGAATAAATTATCAATTGCCATAATGAAATGATCATTTAAATGGACGTGATATGATATATAAGGTGGAAAAAAATTTATTTAATGATCTTTAAATAAACGCGAAGTGCATTTCACTATTATAGTTAGGTTTTTTTTTCATGGGTTTAGTTTTTAGGTATGATGGGAATGGGGTTAGGTTTTTTGGGGTTGTTGGTGAATAAACTTAAAAAAACCCCTATATAAAACTATAAAATAAGATAATTGTACTACATGCACATGTGCATTTCACTATTATAGTTAAGTTTTTTAATGGGTTTAGCTTTAGGGTTTAGTTTTTTGGTATGGTGGAAGAGGGGGTATCTTTTTGAGGGGATGGGATGTAGCGTTTTGGTTTTTGGGGGGTGTGGGGTTAGCTGCACATGTGCATTTCACAATTGGGGGGGGGGGGGGGGGGTTGGGGCGGTGTGGGGGGTTTAGGTTTTTAGGGAGTGAGGTGGGTGGGTTTTGGTTTTTAGGGGGTGAAGGTGGGGTTTTTAGGTTTTTTTTGTTTGTGTTGACAATGGTTCTCTGGTTCTCTCCCTAAAGTTGGTTCTCGTATGATCCCTACCCTATATATATATATATATATATGGGTTGTAAGACTTGATTGTGTATAAATGATGATGGAAATATAGAGACATTAAGATGAACAATGAGACGTTGAACATTAAGACTAGTCTTGCGGACATAATAAGATGTATATATAACTTGGTCTCCTATTGTGTAAGATAAGGACGTAGACTTATAAACATAACATATAGGGACTCGGACAAATATATATACAAATTGAACATTTAGATGTTACCATAAACAATGGATTGGATATATAATACTGGAATAAAGGACCTACGCCATACAACTGAGATAATATATTTTTACAAGTTCTAGTCACCACTAAATATTAATTAGAACAAGTCACCCTTAATAGCTAAAAGTCCTTGTCGCAACCACGATACTCGGCTATACACACTGATGCCTGTGATTATATTAGGATATTGCATGTGAATCATAGATGGGCTCTGGATTTGGAATACCATACGACTGTGAGACTTGACATGATGTGATACGCTGCCAAGGTGAGTTCCGTATACAATTCCCCTCTTTATGTTTTAACTGTTTTGGGGTGAACATATGCTTGTGTGTGTGAACTGTTTGATGTGACAAGATACTTGCTGCCGGATAACCATACACTGACACTCATTAACCCAGGGGATTTGGGCCACTTAATATGTGGGTAGTATTACTTGGGGAAACCCCCACACACAGTGGATCCGGAAGCCCGGAAAACCCTCCACTGAGGTCCACGGGGCCGTTGTGACATGTATTTTTCCAGGGAAATCCATAATGGCAGAAAATGGATTTAGCGTATAGCTTTGAGGTGTCGCTTGTACATCACCATGTGTTGTGCTATGTGAACTTGTAAACTTATTTTGAAAACGATAAGCTTGTTCGGATTTACTTAACTACTTACACGGACTCACCGACATATTTGCTGACCCAACTCTTTTTAAGCATGTGTTCAGGTATTGCATTTGGATAAATGTGAAGCATACGGAATATGATTACGTGATGTGGATTAGAGGTGATGATTGTAAATAATCGGGCTTCAAGTGTTGCAGATTAGAGTTCTAGAGCTAAGCGCGGATAGAGTTTGGTGCGATAAATAGAGTACACCCCGCTAGCTGCTTCGACGACCGCCGCGTTTCTTTCCTTCAATAAATATTAATTTATTTTATATAATATTTCTATTATTATTGGAAACTAGAGATTGTATAAACATTTATAATAGTCATTGGTTTCTTCCGTTGTGCAATTTTGGTATCAACTGCATCCCAACCGACACCCCCTAGGTCGGGTTGTTACAGTTGGTATCAGAGCAACGGTCGTAGCAAAATAAGATATCTCCAGATATCCTATACCACACTAGGATAATTCAGAAAACTTAGAGTTTAAGGCTCTAAAACTACCTAGCTAGGAAATGCCTTGGAATTCCTTAAGACCGACAAGCGTTAGAAGCGAATTAAGTTCGAACTTGAGTACCTGAACACACCAGAATGGTTAAATGGACTAAGAACCAGTGTGACCAGTATACGAGCTTTATGTGATACGTGAATGATGACTACAACGGAGATTACTAGAATGATTCCATGAGGTAAATTGACAATTACATTTGACGTCATGTAATTGTGAATCTATAGGCACGAAAAAGTTCTAAGAAATCTGAAGAGTCACCGAGATTAAGGGTGTTAACTACGATAACCACGAAGTTGCGCAAGGAAACGGACAATGTTGAGTCGTAAATAAGTATGCGTTAGGCTCGCATGACCATAGTAAAGGTTTTTGAACTTGAAATAGTTTATACAATTTGGAACATTTTGACGAGTATGTATGTGCTAGTATATGTGTATAGCTTTCATGATTAAGTGATGAGCCAGCCAAGGTAACCATAGACTTATGTGAGAAAATAGACTACGTTAGAGTTGTGAATAACTATGTGATATACTTGTGTTACCATAATAAGGCTTTCGAACTTGGCAAACTAATTAGTACGACTCGATCTATTTTAATAAATATACACACCTCCATTTCTTTGGTAGTACGTATATATGCGTATTATGATTATTAGTGAAGAATATTACGTTCGACTAACTTTCCATGACTAAGAAGTGAGCTAACCATGAGAACCAGGTACCTTGCCAACCTTGGCGTTGCAATGTGAAGGAACCTGAAATTCTAAGGTACACTCTAGTCAACGTAACGATAACCCGAACGAGATGTACAACTGAAACTCGATAACTTGACAACTATATATTTAATTATAAACACTCACATGTTATATAATGATGCGTGTGAGACTTAACGAGCCTTAGATACAAGCAAGATTGATTTATGTATTGGAGCGAATGCGAGCATTGAGAACTAGGGACTTTGGATGTATTGGACACTTGAGACTTGAACCCTAAACGTCATACTAAGACGTAAGACTTGGGTCGGAACATAAGCGACAGGTACTAGTATAAACCAATATGTTCCAACACATTGAAACCTTAAACATAGCCTTAGCATTGGAAAAAAAAAAGATTCGGGTATGGATATGACAATGAAGGCCCGGGCTTAGTAGAAGCAACTTATGCTCTAATTATAAACTTAGTTGAATATTAAAACGGAAGTTACCATGACATTTTGGATTTTAAAAGCTAAGACATGTTGACTAGATAACCTATGCTATAACATATATGTGTATGAACAAGATTGGAACTAAATAATAGAGTATTGGATTTGTAACCGCATGACAGGTTTTAGAGTTAATCCTAGAATATCAACCGGAAAGGCAGTGACCAAGGCTCAAGAATGTAGCGATCACCATGAATATCCTAACCAGCAACCCAAAGAAACTAGGATTGAGTGCTACATGAGGTATTCTTAAGGTTTAATACATGTTCCATTATCTTAATACCTCAAGTTTTCCTTAGATTATTGCCAAAACCTTTGAGTTAGTTACGTAACTTTTTAATATAATGATGAACTATCCGTATGGAATTCGTCAAAAATGTATAGATAGGCCCTAACGGGGGAGCGGATGCGTTCGTGATAATTGTTATAAGGCATAATTAATATGAATAAGAAAGCAACGTCAAGATTAGTAGACACTTTTTTTTTCATAAATAGCAATTCGACCACACGAGAAAATAAGATTTAGGACGGCAAAAGAGAAGTTATGTGCCCTTGACATAGTTAAAAATAACATAGTAAGTTTGGACGCCGAAACCTTTTCGTGCTTTTTGGCAACTTGTCGCCATATCCTACACCACGTACCATAGAAAACTTTGAAGGCTTAAGAAATTTGACAAGTTGCTGATAATATAGATAAAATTAATCATAGTATTAGGCATAAAAGCTTGCGTGAATAGCATAAAAGTTTGTTGTGTGGAGTGGGGCCTGAACCAACATTTGGTATCAGAGCCTAGGGTTCATGAGGAGAAGGCCGGTTTGAGAGTCGACTTACGAAGGCGGGTTGCCTTCAGGTGCAGGGCTGCGAGAGCAGCAGAAGCAGTGTCGACAGGTTATTTTTGGCGGAGGGCAGCGGCTATGAATGAAGAAGGTTCGGGACAGCAGGGGGCTGTTTCGGGTGTTGTTTTAACAGTGGTAGAAGACGGAGTTGGCGCGGTGTTTCGGTTCTACTGTGGTCTGGGAGAGTACCGTTTGAGAGTACGGGGGTGACCGGTTATAAACAAAGGCATTCTGTGGCTGTTAGGGGTGCCTTGATCGGATTGTTTCGTGATAAGAGGAGACCGGTGTACGCGGGAAAAGTGAGCAGGAAGGGTCCGTCAAAGCAGGTGGCTTTGGAATCGGTTCTCTTGGCGGGAGTAAGAAAATGTTAGAAGGCAGTGGCCTTGTTTTCTTGTCGGTGGAGATTCCACTTGGAACATATTTGATCGGAAAAGCGCACGGGTTGTCAAGATTAGAAGAGAAATGAAAAACACATTGTGTGACATTATGATGTTGGAGTTCAAATCGGGTGGCTTTGGATTTGGCCGGAGGACGTCGTCAATCTGTGATAAGTCGTGATGTTAGTGAACGGTTTCTAACATGATGCTATGGGATATGTTACAAGTGTGGCGATTTTTAATCGGGTTGAACCGAGTTGACTTTGGACGTGACCGGGGTGAAGGTCGGGTGTCCAGGATGGGTCAAGATGGTTGAAGGCGAATGCGATTCGGTGTTGTCGTGTAAACAAACTGATTAAGGGGGTGATTGTTGGGTTAATCGGGTTTGTTCACGGGTCGCGGGTCTAGCATATGGATCATGGTTGATGGTTATGGTCATGCTACTTGGTCTTGATTGACCAGAAAAGTAGGAGTGCTTATGTTAAATAATGAAGAGTGGGTAAATGGTTGGACCTATTCTTCAGGATACTATGTACGTTGGCTGCATGTTTAGAGAAGGAATAGGTCATTTTTATGTACTAGTTATATAGGAATAAATATTGTTATTCACATATGTTCGGTAGACTATATATAAGCCTTTTAGTGTTAATAATAAATCAAGGCATTTCATTTTCCGTTCTCTTCTAAAACCTTCTGCAACAATTATTTACAAACCTTTCGCAAGTCTAATACACAGAAAGGTTTTAGTGCGTTGTTTGTTGTGTGGAGTGTGGCCTGAACCAACAATATATACATACATACATACATACATACATACATATATATATATATATATATATAGGTAGAAGATTCGGTAAGAAAATTGATTTGTGTAGGAAGTGTAGGAAAGATTTATAGCCATAGGATCAACTTTTGAGATTAAGGCACTACGCCAAAATATGCCTACGGCCACACAAAAAAAGTGTGACCATATGCCTTTCGCCACACTTTTTTTTCCAGCTCAAGTGTGACCATAGGTCGAGTCATCGTAGGTATCATACGGCCACATTCACATTTAGTGGCCGTAGCACTTAAAACATGTGGCTAAAGGATACCAATATTTCTTTTTGAAATCAAGCATTTTGTCTATTAAATGTGACTAAAGGGTAGTAACGGCCACATGAAATTACTCTAAGTGTGGCCATTTTAGTTATATAGTCACTAAAAGTTTTATTTTAGCCACATCAATTAAAAAAATATGTGGCAAAAATGGTCGTTTTAATAAGCTTTTCATCTATTAACTGTGGCTAAAGGGTAGGAATGGCAACATGAATTCACTGTAAGTGTGGCCGTTTCTATTATATAGTCATATGAAATTACTGTAAGTGTGGTCAAAAACTATTTATAGACACACAAAACAATTTTTTAATTACATGTGACTATATTCTAACTTTCGGTCACACATATTTTTTTTTCTACGACATTTGCTATTATTCCGTCACATAAAAAAAGTGACAATGGTGTGGCTATTGCCTAACTTTGGTGACAAATAATCCGTTTTGTCCATGGCATTTGGTATCATTCCGTCACACAAAAAAAAAAAAACAAAGAGGATAGTGTGACTAATGATTATATAAAGCCACTTGATATATTGTAATTTTATTTGTGACTATCGTCCAACATTTGGTCACACTATTTCATTTTACCCATGGCAATTGCTATCATTCCGTCACACAAAAATAAACAAAATTAAGATTGTGTGGCTAATTGTTATGTAAAGCCACATATACGAAATTTATAATTTTTAGTATGACTATTGTTTAACATTTGGTCACACATAATTGTTATATAAAGCCACATGAAATATTATAATTTTATGTGTAGCTATTTTCTAACATTGGTGACACATTTACTGTGATTCTATGTGACCATTAAAAAAAATTAAAAAACCAAGTGATATTATAAAAATACTAAACGAAATTCCATACATAAGTTTCAAGCTTAAATACTAAAAACTAATTCTCAGCCGGTTTTCATCTTCTTGTTCTTTGTGTGTTGTTTTTTTAATCCATCTAGAGTTGTATAACTCTTCTTTTGCTTTTTGGCGAACTTAGTTGTGATGTTTTGTGTTTGATTGGATGGTGAATCTGTAGCTGGAGAAACAAAAACAAGAAAACATATATTAACTAACCAGGTAACTCTGACCAAAAAAAACCTTGAGTCAAATATATATTAACTAACCATATACCAACAGCAAAACAAATTAACAGAATTTATTTTGTATCTTGATGTTGTAAAGCCATTTAAATTCTAAAAGGGGCTGATACAGATTTGACCAACAGGGGTTGATACAAATTTGACCCATATGAAGTGATTAAATTAAAAGGCATACAAGAATTCACAATTTTCAGTTAATAAATTACAAGCATAAAAAATTTCTCACTATGTGTGTAAATTGTAATCAACAATCAGCTTCTATTCAGGTTCATCTCTTCATTTGCTGTAAATCTACGCTATTACTGTGACAGGTTAATTATGTTCAATAATCCAACAGGGCCAGCGTCCTATGCTAGAACTTGCTAATGAGTAAATAGTAAACTTGCGAGGTGGCTCAGAAGTGAGAAAAGGGTTAGTTCCACCTGTTCTCATAAGTTTTATTTTCATAACGGGTCGCTACAAAGAACATGGTACAAGTATTACCACTTTGACTTTCACAATGAGGGGTCTCAAGCTATGCATTTTCTACAACACTTGGTTTAAAACATCTAACACATTAAAACAAAATCTGTACATCAGCCAACATATTTTAAGAGCATTTTCTACCACCCTTGGTTTCATAACGGGTTGATACAAAGAACATAGGGCACAAGTATTACCACTTTGACTATGACAATGAGGGGTCTCAGGCTGTGCATTTTATATAGCACTTGGTTTAAAGCATCTAACGCATTAAAACAAAATCTGTACAGCAGCCAACATATTTTAAGAGCATTTTCGCCATTATAATACGACACACTTGCTTTGCTAGTCTTACCAGCAACGTTAGAAAAATAAGTCGCTATATTTAGTAAACTTTTATAGGGCAGAATAAATAAAACAAACTGAACTCATACACGAGCATATGCAAACATAAAGCGAGCGTGGTACAACAGTAAAAACGAGTGTAATCAATTAGCGCAAGTGTTACCACTTTGACTATAAACATTCATTGATTTTCATAGCGGGTCGATACAACTATAAAACTAGAGTTTTTAAAGAATAGGAAAAATCACACAAATGCACAGGTCAGCGACAAGCACCTCATGGTGGGACAAATGGGTAATGTAATCCAAGTTCTTGGGAAGATGTTCATTGTTTTAATTACTATACATATGTATGCTAGTTGGTAACATGTAGATAAAACTATATAATAATATATAGTCATATTAACCTACCAATTTTTTTAGATATAAAGTCTACCATTACATGTGTTTTGATATTGCTGTTACTGTGAGCAGAAGTGAAAAAAAGAAGTAGAATCATTGTTGTTTAAAAATAATTATAGGTAGTGTGTTTTTACCTTGTTAAAAAAGCCAACATGATTCCTATGACTAAAATTTCTATCTAGTTGCCACTGCAAAGCAGAATTTCTACTTAGTTGATCACACTACCAGTAATATGACTGAAGTTTATAATCTATCTAGTTGACTTAGAAGTCAAGAATATACATTTGACTTTGAAATTTGAAATCTATGCGGTTGACTTTGAAATTTATAATTCGTCAAGTTGATTTTGAAAAGCCCGGCTCGAGCTCAATAGGTGAAGCCCGTTTGACTTGTCTTTTAATTTCGAATGACATTGTAAATGTATTGTGTGTTTTCTAGGAAGTAATGATCATATATTTTATTATCATAGTGGTATGCTCCTCGCCCCGCCCCCGACAAATTGTGACCGATCCAAAAATTCTAATCTTGCGTGAAGAAAAATCTTAACACCGAAAAAATGGACCCCATTGGAAAAAAACCATGGAGTCGGACTTTGGAGTTCGGCTGGGCATATACAATATTATTAAAAAAGGCATACACGATAGTTTGGACTTTGGAGTTTGGCTGGGCATATACGATACTTCTCTGTTTAAGTAAAAACAAATATGATTGATGTTCATTCCGCACTCCCCACCATGACAAATGGCTTGTTATCATGTCCATGTAAAATTACCATAACATAATTCTACTTGTTTTCTACAGTTCTACCAGAGATCATCGGAATACATATACTCAAGTAAGACAAATAAAATGGAATTTTCTTGTTTAACTATATATACTATGTTGTCTAGTAGTGAATAATAATAGTCTTCGTTTACAGTTAACCGCAATACTGTATCAGAGTTCAGAAAAGAGAAGCAACATACAGCACAGTGCACACATGTTATGAGATATGCAAACATTATGGAATTAACTAGTCGAACATATTTCATACAATCCATATCTGGTATAAAAAACTATATTGGAGTTAAGTCAAAGAGTAACATCACATATTAGTTCCATTTGTTGTGTCACGCTGATAAGCATTGACCATTGTAATACATTTTTAAAAGCTAACTATTAACGGCCTAAACTTGCTACAAGCATATTACAGATAAATACAACCTGTGAGAATCTATATGCATAACAGAGATTGTGTTCTAACTCCACTAAAGGCCCTTATGCAAACTTCACAACTAACAACATATTTATACATAATCTTCATTAAGATATCATATTCTTCATAATAATAGAAGCAAATATTTGTTGGGGAAAAGCATGATCAACAACAAATGACTTGTCTTTTAATTTCAAATGACATTGTATCTGTATTGTGTGTTTTCTAGGACATAATGATCATATATTTTATTGACATATTGTATTTTATTATGCTCCCCACCCCGCCCCGACAAACTGTGACTGATCCGAAAATTCTAATTTGTGTGGTATAACCTATCTATTTCGAATGACATTTGCATATCTTATCAGGAACACTTTCAATACTAAATACCAACATGAATGAATCTGTTTGGTATAACCTATCTATCATAATCATAATAATTATCAATAGCAAACAAGTACACACTATCCACTAAAGAAGGGAATTGAACCTCGAGGGGTTTTCCCTTCGCCTCACGAGGCATAAGACTCGAGGAGAATTTAAAAAACAACCCGTTTGACACATTTTATATATGAAAACAACCCAAATTAACTTTGCATTGATTCAAGTACAGCCCTATATCAATAGTCCTAATGAGTTAAATGTTAGATTATTAATTCTATCCTTCTACATTGAAAGTGGATTAGTGATTAAACCAGAAACTATAATAATAGTGATTCATTAACATGTTGATGATGGATCCGTGGCGTGGCCTCATTCAACTGACGAGTATATATATGGTGTGTACCAAGTATGTTGTACTGGCTATGTATGGGTCAGGTTGGGTTAGATGGAGACATGATTTTTATGAGGTGTGAAATAAAAATGCTCATAAACAAATGGATATTGGATTGGAGTAAATTATAATTATATTATATGAACCATAGCAGATTGGATTAAAAGCTAAACTAAAGCTTTATGCCTGTCTTTTATGCAAGCTTAATAGGCTTTTTTGTTATAACTATCATATGACACACTATGTAAAAGACAATGACAGTTAGAAAGCTTTCACAAACAACCATTTACCCTTTTGACATTGGATTACATCGACTTTACTTAACGCGTTTTTGCTTCTTCACAGTGTGCTATAAACTGAAGCCCTAAGCCTTACTCTATTAGCGGAAAAAAAGTAAACGCCCAGCAAGAATCAAACAGAACATAAGCCTTAATCTATTAGCGGCAAAAAAAAAAAAAAAAAAAGCAAACGCCTAATTGATTACCTGAACGAAGACACAATGGAAAAAAAACATGATTCCTAACCTGATTTGTGGTTTGATTCCATCTTGGTAGGGTTCCATCTTCTATGTGATAGAAAGCAGGAGAAAGGGTTTGAATGTGATGGGGATAAAAGAAAAAAACTAGGGTTTTATAAGCAGTGAAATGGGAATTTTGGGCGGTCACAATGAGCGGTAGAAGGAATTTGAGAGGGAAAACAAAAAGAGGAATCCTGATGATTTTGTATTTGGGGAAACAAGAAGAGGATACAAGGAAGGAACAAAAATTTTGAAAGAAATAATAGTGTGGGTAAAATGTGAGAGGGAAAACAAAATTTGGGGAAAGCCATTAGTTTTTTTTAATTATATTAAGTGAGGTATAAAAATGTTAATTTCCTTTTAACCTTACAGTCTTACATAATGAAAAGTATATTTTAATTTCAAATTATAACATACATAAAATATATTATTACTTGATTGGTTTTATTTAGAAATTAGTAAATGGTACCGGATCCCGATATCCAAACGGTACTGGTAGTGGATCATTATCGGTACCGGTACCCACTCATTAAATTTTCGGTATTGGTAGTATCGGTTCAATACGGTATCGGTATTTACCGAATTTTACATGCGAATACCAGTATCAAACCATATCGTACCGGTTTTTTCGGTACCGTTACCAAGTTGTAGGTCTATTAAGGCCCGGTATAGTCCACTAAGACATATATAATTTATTATTGTTTATTATGGTCCATTAAGGCCCATCAACGTCCAATATTGAGTTCGGTAGGAATAGGGTCTAATTGATCATCATTGAGCCTAATGGACAGTCATTTGAGCCTAATGGACCATCATTGGGCATAGTTAACCATCATTGTATCTAACTAACCATTATTGACTCTAATGGACTATTATTTGGCCTAGTTGACCATCATTGTATCTAATTAGCCATTGTCGAGCCTAATGGACCTTAATTTGGGTCTAATTGACCATCATTGAGCCTAGTGGACCATCATTGGGCCTAGTTGACCATCATTGTATCTAATTGGCCATTGTTGAGCTTAATGATTATGCTAGAATGGTGCTTACTCTAATCATGCTCAATACATAATGCAACATAGAAAACACATAGACACATTGATGATTGAATTGCATAAATGATGTTGTAACATGTTTCACCCCAAAAACGGTGATAAATAGAAAAAGGGGCTATGTAAAACTCACCTTGATTGTGATGGGCCGGCTATAATTTAACGGGAATCAACAAATTATGCTTGCACCTAATTAAGAGTGATGTTTTAGTACGGTAGTTAAAGTGATCGAACATAGTATATTGCTTTTAATTTTATTTTTGTTTATATTATTACTATGCTCCTTATTAAACGTTTTGATTAATAGTTTTGTTTCAAAACTTTTAGTTTTCAACGGATGACGATATAAACTACAAAAAAAAAAAAACATATATTATTAAAAGCTTTGAAGAAAATCAAATATCATAAACTATGTTAGTTTTTTTTTTTTCGACTTCCCAAAATAATACTATTGTAATTCATTTCCATGGTTCATTTAGAAAACATCTATTCATTTTGGTCTTCTCATGCAATATTCGTAATACCTCAGTTAACACAAGTATTCACAAATCAAATTGCAACACAATCCAATAAAACTATTTAACTTTTGTTATCGTAAATTGATGACTAGTATAACAAATTTTGAATTGAAGGGGGTATCTTTTGACTTAAACTGCTAGGTGTACGGAGATGGTGATGGTTGATATTGTAAGTTGTCGAAGAGGTGGAGGGCGGAAGGTGCTTGTCGGTGATGCGAACATCGCTCGATGGAGGATGGTTAGTGGTGGAAAATAGTGTGTTGACGACGTTGAAGATGACCGTACGGAGGACGGAGGTTGCGAATCGATGAAGTTACTTAGTTCGGTGGTGGTTATGCGAAACGGTTGTGGTGTAAGTGGCGGAGGTTGTTCCGTTTCGCTGGGTTTATCGGAGCTTGGTCGAAATTAAACATAAGGTGAGTCGGGAAAGGGCGATTCAAGGCGTGGTTGTTATTGACGGTTCTGCTCGGCCGAAAAACATTAGGTGACGGTTGGTGGTTTCGTTTCACCGTATTCTTACCGGAAAACACAGAGTGGACCAAGAGGATGGTTTCGAGGGTGTGCCTTCTAAATGATCAGACGATCGCCTATTTATATGGTTGGATGCTTCGGTTTAAGGAAGGTCCCACAAATTTCGGTTTGATTGAAGCAGAAATCCACGAAAATGCGAAATCTTTATTTGTGTTGACTGCGGTTGATTGTGTAAGTTCTTGGGCTTGATTGATGGTTGATTCCGGTAATTAAGACTTGCCATTTCTCTTCGTCAAGTTGCAGAGAGAAGTGAGGAAGGTGAAGGCGCAAATTTCGTTTTTGATTAAGATTTGCCATTTATGTACCTTCTTGTCGTTAAGTGTCGTTCATCATTTAGAAAACTTTCTCATAGTAGATGGAAATAATATTTGCAACTCTTTATACATATTTATGACATGACATTAATTTATTTAGGTCCAATGTTCTAAAAAAATAAATTATCATAATTCTTCTTCTAGAGAGGAAGTGTCCAAGAATCCTCAAACTTATTGACTTGGCGTTGGACTCAATATCACTAACTAATGTCATAATCATTATTTTTTTCATCTTCTTATAACTAAAAAAAAAACCTTGTTAATATTATAAAAAAAATGACGGTAAAAAAATATGGTTTATTTGAAACTAACTTTATATTTATTAAAATTTTTCTAAACTTTTTGATGTTAAAAATTTTAATCATTTTTTTTGAAATGTAAAATATTTGAAATAAATATAAGTGTGGAAAACGAATTAGAGTGGGACAAAATATAACTTTTATTGTTTAAATAATTTGGGAAAAAAATTCATGGGGTTACAGCTGCAACTTTGCACGATTAACCAGGCACCACCACACACATGTCACAATTAATAAAACACATAGATATATTACAGTTCAATCTTTAAACATCAAAAATAGCCATTAAGTTAGACGTTGCAAACATTCAACATTCACCATGCTTCCGAAATTCCAGCATCAATACCATTCAATCTCATGTCCCATATCACTGCCATTGCATGTCTACATAGCATTGCAGTCAATTCCCACCCTCTACATGAACATGTTTTTTGACCCATATTTACTACACGTCCATTCAAAGTAGTTCCTCTAGTAACCTGATACTTGTCCTGCCCACAATAAATCACTGTGTAGTTAGAAGCATCGGTCTTGATGTTCTCAAAATCCTCACCATGTTTCATTAATATTGGCTGTTACAATGATTGTCTAAATGATTATCAGTCTCAACCACTTATCTTGTGTTGCACATCCAGCTTGGTGTTGTAGGGCGGTTTGGTAGCGACGCAGTGACGGAAGCAGTTACAAGGAAAAATTGAAATTGCGCCACTCATTCCATGAAATAGCCCCGAGTCTCGATCTCTGCTGCTCAGTGCAATCAGTTTCTTTCTTCGACCTGCTCGGTGCATGAGTAGGCCCAATCAGTTTCTTTCTTCGATCTGCTCAGCGCATCGACGTTCCCGGATCCAACACCAAAAAATTCCCAAATCATTAATCACAATTAAAAAAATAGTTCTTTTAATTTTGTTTTAATGCATATAACGGGAACAAAGTGTATACATCTAAGGTATTCCACACCTGAATCTGGATTCACTGGTCCAAAAGAACAAATTCATCTCACCTCAACATCATCAACCTTATAAAAACCTACTAATTGTGGATCAACCGGCATATGAATCGTATCATACCAATCGCAAACTGACTAAACCTGTACCTGCTAAGTTGATTCGATTTGGACTATTCAATCTGAATAATTGACCCACATATCCATCTCATCTACACACATAAACAAAAACAAATGTTTCAATTTCTTTTAGATAAAACTCATTTGCTAACAATACAAACAAATCATTTATTACTGTGAAGATTTAAGGAAAACGACACCAAGGTTATCCAGCAGGAAGCCATGGTTTGAAGTTTGTGACTTGCCGGAACCCTACGAAATTATTACTCTCCCCAGAACATACCTGAAATCACTCCACATCCGATCGTAGTCTGATTTAAAAAGAAGCGAGATGGTAGCCCCTTAATCGTCGGGCAAAGTAGCGGAGAGAGAGAGAGATGATGTAAATGAAGAGGAGCTAGAGAGAGAGAGAGAGAGATTCCAGTGAAGAAGAAACTAAATAATAATAAACAATTGAAAACACATAAATAAGTAATAAACAATTGAAAATATAGCATACGTGGATGAGAAAGCTACGTTGGATGAGAAATGTACGGTGGAGATGCGAGCAGTGTTCATAGAGTCTACATGTTTTAATTATATATAGAAGGTATATTCAGGTGTATTTTACGGTCACACATGACGATGAGAATGGTGAGAGAGAGAGAGAGAGAGATAGGGGTTGTTTGAAATTACAGGTCGTTTGAAAAATAGAGTTTGAAACCCCATTACACAGTCACACATTCAAATTTTAAAGTGTTCATTTGTTACTTTTAGATACACATAAAAATTTTAAACGTGTCCATTTATTACTTTTAGCCACACGTAAAACATTTTACTATAACCATTTATCACGTTTAGCCACACATAAATTCAAATAAATACCAATATGGCAGTTGGTCACATTTGGCCACACTTTTATAGCGTGACTAACAAATGTCACAGTTTTTTTTCTTAAAGTGTGGCTAAATGTTTTGAAATGATATGTTTTTGGTCATATGAAACAAATATTGTGGCCGTAGATCATATTTAGCCACACTTTTAAAGTATGGCTAATAAATGACACGTTTTTTTTCATGAAGTGTGACTAAAGGTTTCGAAAAGATTTGTTTTTGGTCACATGAATAAAAAATCAAACAAATATTGTGGCCATAGATTAAATTTTGCTACAATTTTCTAGTGTGGCTAGAAAATGTCACATTTTTCCCTAGAGTGTGGCTAAAAATTTTGAAATAATATATATTTGTCACATGAGTAAGTAAAATGTGTGGCTAAAAGTAGGCTAGATGGTTTAGAAATGTAATTAATGACCTTTAGCCACACATATAATCGAAAGTGTGGCAGGACAGTTTTAGAAAAAGTGTGGCCATAGGCCTATTTTGGCGTAGTGAGGGCATTTAAGACTTTTTAACAATTTTTAAATTAATCAAATCCCACTAATTTAGCACCATATCTTTAACATATCATTCAAATTACCTCCACATTATTATTCAATTTCTCAGATCAATTCCCAAAAAAACAATTTATATTTATATGAATTCAATTTTTTTGAGACTTACGTTTTTATAATAATATCAGTAGTGTTTTATACTTATCAGGAGTGTTTTATAATAACATCAATAGTGTTTTATATTTATCAGGAGTGTTTTATAATAACATCAATAGTGTTTTATATATCATTTTCATCACAGGCTAACATCAGGAGTGTTGTATTCTTATCAGGAGTGTTTTATAATAACTTTGTTTTACATCACCACAAAATTACCAAGTCAATTTTTGTAAGCCATAACACTTTAGCTTCTAAATGGTGTTTTATATGAACATTATACTATGTTATATCTCATCACTAAATATCAACATTTTACTGTGTTTTATATCATCACTAATATAAGGAAAACATTACATGTTTCTAGAAGTAAATAATAATAATAATAATAATAATAATAATAATAATAATAATAATAATAATAATAATAATAATAATAATTAAAAAGGATGCTTAAGAATGATTATGGCAAATAATAATGATAAGAGAGAGAGAGGAACCATAATATAAGGTAAGTATTAAAAAGGTTTCTAGAAGTTTAGCATAAAAAGACATTGATACCCTCATTTAAAACACATATTCACAATCTTACCATGAATTTCTATAATATATTAATTAAATTTTAAGCATATCCAAACTTTTAATCTCCATCATCCATCTTTAACTGAGTAAAAATTGATAGAGTGCTGGTTTGTCAGTCTTTCTTTGGTAAATGGCCGACAGCGTGCTTAAGAGCCCTTCCACGTGGCCTTTCTAATCACTGCCCTCTCAGTCTGATGATTAAAGATAAAAATTTTGGCCCAAAACCATTTAGGTGGTTCAATTCGTGGCTGAATAGAAGCGACTGTGAAAGTGTTGTTAAAAAAGCTTTGGAGGAATGTGATTTTGAAGGGGCCCCGGATATGATTCTTAGCTTGAAATTTAAATATCTTAGACAGGCCCTGAAAACATGGTGGGACGGGGTAGTGAAAAAAGAAGGAGAGGAGGTTAGTAGGATTAAAGCTGAGATCGAATTCCTTGAAAGAGAATTGGAATACAGAGATCTTGAGGAGGAGGAAACTTGGATATGGGAGGAATGTAGAATCTGAAGCAAAAATCTAGGGTTAAGTGGACAGTGGATGGAGACGAAAATTCGGCATATTTCCATAGAGTCATAAACGGGAGGAAAGCAGCAAACAATATACCGGGGCTTATGGTAAATGGTCGGTGGGTCTCAAAACCAAACTTTGTTAAAAGGGAGGTGTTGAGACACTTCCGCGAACACTTCGAAGAAAAGCTGAAGAATAGACCCGCTCTAGTCTGTGATAATTTGAAGAAATTGGAGGAATACAAGGCGGTGGAGATTGTGGTGAGATTCTCTAGAGAGGAGGTGAGACAGGCAGTGTTTGACTGTGGCTCTGACAGGGCCCCAGGCCCAGATGGCTTTAATTTTCACTTTCTAAAGTTTTTATGGGATCTTTTTGAGGGCGATTTTATGAAGCTGCTGGATAATTTCTATGATACGGGTGTTATTAGTAGAGGTTGCAGTTCGGCCTTCATTACTCTTATACCGAAGACTAAATCCCCTACAGGCCTTAAAGACTATAGACCCATCACGCTCATTGGTGCTATTAGTAAAGTGATTTCCAAAGTTCTATCATCTAGAATGAAGAAGGTTTTAGGTGATGTGATTTCGGAAACACAATCAGCTTTCCTGAAGAATAGATTTATTTTGGATGGGCCATTAGTTATTAATGAGTTGATTGGCCGGATGAAGAAGACCGGAAATCAAACTTTCATGTTGAAGCTCGACTTTGAAAAAGCATATGATAATGTTAATTGGGGCTTCCTTCTTTCTATTCTTATCAGATGGGCTTTCCGGGCAAATGGCGTTTGTGGATTAAAGGTGTTTTGGAATCGGCTAGATCAGCTATCTTAGTGAATGGGTCCCCCACGTATGAATTCCAATGTGGGAAAGGAGTTCGACAAGGTGACCCGCTTTCTCCCTTTTTGTTCCTAGTGGTGATGGAAGCCCTTCACTGTATGATTGAAAAAGCCGTGGTGTTGGGAGAGATTGAGGGGGTTAGAGTTGGAGCTGGGGGTACTCCTTTCTCCCATTTATTCTATGCGGACGACGCCTTGATAGTGGGGAAATAGTCTATAACCAACATTGAACAGGTGGCGAGACTTCTTAGAGTTTTTCATTTGTGCTCTGGCCTTAAAATTAATATTCATAAGTCTCTTCTTTTCGGGATTGGGGTTCATATGGAGGAAGTGGGTGGCATGGCAGAGCTTATTGGATGCAAAGCGGGGTCGTTACCTTTTGATTATCTGGGTATTACGGTGGGAGCTAATATGAACAGAGTTTGTCACTGGCACCCGGTGGTAGACACGGTCCAAAATAGACTCTCATCATGGAAAGCTAATACGTTATCAATGGGTGGGAGACTAACCTTAGTGAAATCTGTTCTGGCTAGTCTACCAATTTATTATCTTTCAATGTTTAAGGCTCCAATCAAAGTTCTGGATAAAATAGAGAGTTTAATGAATAATTTTCTTTGGTCGTGTTCGGAAGATATTAAAAAGATTCACCGGGTTTCATGGGAGGTAGTTACTACCTCTAAGAAAGACGGGGGTTTGGGGATCTCAAAGCTGATTGATGTTAATTTAGCTCTTCTCGCCAAGTGGGCGTGGCGTTACACAGCTGAAAAGAACTCCTTGTGGTGCAAGATTATTGAATCGATACATGGTGGTTCAGGGAAATGGATGTTTCTTCCGACCAGCAATTCTTATACGGGCTGCTAGAAATCAAATGTTAATTTCTTAAAGAAAGCGAAGGTTCAAGGTAAACTTCTTCCATTTTTTATCAGGGGGAAAGTGGGTTCGGGAGAAGATATCAGGTTCTGGCTAGATATTTGGTGGGGCTCAACAGCTCTAAAAGATAGATGGCCGGCTTTGTTTAAACTAGAAAGAAACAAAATATGTAAAGTTAGGGACCGATTCCAAAGGGGCAGCAATGGAGTCTCGTTTTCAGGTTTGTGGTCGAGATTTCCAAACTCTGTACAAGAGCTCTCTGAACTTAAGGAGTTAGATGAGTTGAGAAGTTCTATAGTACTGACTGATTCGAAGGACTCGTGGGTCTGGGACGATGACAATAAAGGTAGTTTCTCTGTGGCGTACGTGAAGCATATGATAAGGGAGGGACGGGATCAGAATAGAGAGCGAAATATGAGGTGGGAGAGTTGGATTCCATTAAAAGTTAATTTGATGGTTTGGCAAGCTGAAATGGACCGTCTACCAACTCGCACGGCTCTGCTGCAGAGGCGGATTAACATTGGTAGTGACATGTGCCCGATCTGTGACACGGCAATGGAAAGCAGAGATCATTTGTTTTTTGGATGTGGGTTATCATACGGTATATGGGCTGCTATCTGTGGGTGGTGCAAGCTAATTCCTTTTTATTTTTATGACTTTGAAGACCTCTTACTCTTATACAAAAGTGTACACGGTGGGAAATGGAGAAAAAAAATCGTTAGATGCATCGTCATGGTTACTCTATGGTCGGTATGGAAAACTAGGAATGCATTAATTTTCCAAAATAAAGAGTTTAAGGTCTGTAAAGTGGTAGTAGAGATTAAGTCCTTGTCTTTCCTTTGGTTAAAGAGTAGGTCAAAGTTTAGAGACATAGATTGGAAGGAATGGGTTAAATTTCCGATGTATCTGTGTAATTAATTTTGGCGGTCCTTTCTTTGAGGACCTGTCGGCGTTTTAATGAAATTTATCGTTCAAAAAAAAAATCCAATGGTTGAAAACACTTCTTAACTTCTTACTCTTCCTACACAAAATCATTTTTCTACAGGAACCCTACCCTATATATATATATATATAGGGGAGGGTTATCTTGAGAACGCTAAATATTGTGAGAACCGTGAGAACAAGTAAAAAAATCAATCAAAATCAATTTTTTTTAATACAAACCTCATTATAATCAAAATACAACATTAATAAATGAGTTTTCTTTCCAAATAATACATCTTTTCTTGCAAAAACACTTTCAAATTAACTTTTTACACATGTGTAAATGAAACAGTTTACACATGTATAAACAGTAAATTTACACATGTGTAAAAACAATTTATTTTCGTATACGTTTGAATTTTTACGCGTTAATTGTGTTTTTGGGATTGTATTTTAGTAATAAAGATAAGTGTAAAATGAAATTTTGAATTTGAATGGTTTTAGATGCCGTTCTCACGGTTCGCACGAAATATAGGTGTTCTCAAATTAACTTTCCCTTATATATATATATATATATATATATATATATATATATATATATATATATATAGGGGATGGATCCATAGAAAACCCTAAATATTTGAGAAAACTCTAGTAAACCCTTAAAAAAACCTACTTCCCGAGCTTTTTTTTTTTGAAAAAATTAGGGCATGTAATATACATGTTTTTAAGTGTTTTGAGCCAAAAAAATCAAAAAAGAGCCGAAGGGTTTTTTTTTTAAAAAAAATAAGTTTTGCATCATAACATATGTTACTAGTGCAAAAATAAGCTAACATATGTTATTGTGCATAACTTATTTTATTTTTTTTAAAAAAAAAACCGCTCGGCGCTTTTTTGATTTTTTTTGGCTTAAAACACTTAAAACATGTATATTACATGCCCTAATTTTTTCAAAAAAAAAAAAAAGCTCGGGAAGTAGGTTTTTTTAAGGGTTTACTAGAGTTTTCTCAAATTTTTAGGGTTTACTATGGATACTTAGCCTATATATATATATATATATATAGAGAGAGAGAGAGAGAGAGAGAGAGAGAGAAAGAGAGATAGAGAGTTAGGCTTATTAATCTTATTTTTAGATA
Source organism: Ambrosia trifida (assembly GCA_028751855.1). NCBI lineage: Eukaryota > Viridiplantae > Streptophyta > Magnoliopsida > Asterales > Asteraceae > Ambrosia > Ambrosia trifida. The sequence goes on from CM054127.1 coordinate 47,433,131, forward strand.
TAATTTTGCAATTAAGGTTGTTATTAATTTAGAATTTTTTCAGGGATATTATTTCCAATGTTAAAGAATCATCTTGAATTGTCATAAAATATCCACTACACATTCTGTCATTAATCTTTCATTTACAATAATTCTCTAAATTTCATACTGGTGTGTTTTATATTCATGTTAAGCAAAAATGCAAAACACGTTGTGTTTTATACTAAATCCTTTTTTGTTAAGAACATTCAACATAAAACACATCATTTGTTAACTACCCAAATAAACGATGAGTACAAATTCAATTTTGTTTTACGTTCATACCAGTGTGTTTTATCATCATATTCTCAACTTTATGTTTTAACAATCCCGTGTGTTTTATCATCTTCTCCATAATCAAGTGTGTTTTATCTTCATCATACATAATCCAGTATGTTTTATATATATATTACCACAATATCCTTTGAACACCAGTAGATTGATCTAATACATACAAAACACATAATCATTGATGATTTGTTGGTTCTGTTGAGAAATGATGGCAGCCAATCGATGCTTAGCCTATGAAATTGGAAGAATTTAAACTTTGAAAGTGTTCGAAGAGTGACCATTATTATTATTATTATTATTATTATTATTATTATTATTATTATTATTATTATTATTATTATATAATATAGTGAATATCTACAAGTTCTTGTAGATTGATTTTTGAGGTTTTGGTGCATAGAGAGGCGATTTCCTGGAGTGAGGATAGAGAGAGAAGAGAGAGAGAGAGAGAGAGAGAGAGAGAGAGAGAGAGAGAGAGAGAGAGAGAGAGAGAGAGAGAGGAATGAGAGTGAAGAGTTGTTTCCATATTTTAAGATCTATCAATTAAATGTGGGTGACAACTTTACCTTAATACCCCTCAACCATCTAATTTATTATTAATAAGATAACACTAATTACTAAAATGCCACTCAATTAATCCACACCATAGATTAAAATGATCTAATGGTCAAAACACCTTCTCACCCTTCTCACACAAAACACACTTTGTACAAGATCATGACCCTATATATATATATATATATATATATATATATATATATATATATATATATATATAGGGGAGGGTTTACTTGAGAACGCTAAATATTGTGAGAACCGTGAGAACAAGTAAAAAAATCAATCAAAATCAAAATTTTTATTACAAACTTCATTATAATCAAAATACAACATTAATAAATGAATTTTTTTTCCAAATAATTCATCTTTTCTTGCAAAAACACTTTGAAATTAACTTTTTACACATGTGTAAATGAAACAGTTTACACATACATAAACACTAAATTTACACATGTGTAAAAACAATTTTTTTTGTATACGTTTGAATTTTTACGCGTAAATTGTGTTTTTGAGATTGTATTTTAGTAATAAAGATAAGTGTAAACAGAAATTTTGAATTTGAATGGTTTTATATGCCGTTCTCACGGTTCGCACGAAATATATGTGTTCTCAAATTAACTTTCCCCTATATATAAGAACACTTATATTTCATGCGAACCGTGAGAACGACATCTAAAACCATTCAAATTTAAAATTTCTTTTTACACTTGTCTTTATTACTAAAATACAATCTCAAAAACACAATTTACGCATAAAAATTCAAACGTATACGGTTATAAATTGTTTTTACACATGTGTAACTTTGTTGTTTATACATGTGTAAACTGTTTCATTTACACATGTGTAAAACGTTAATTTGAAACTGTTTTTTTGAAGAAAAGATGAATTATTTGGAAAAAAAAATCATTTATTAATGTTGTATTTTGATTATAATGAGGTTTGTATTAAATTGTTTTGATTTTGATTCTTCTTCTCACGGTTCTTACGATATTTAGCGTTCTCATGATAACCCTCCCATATATATATATATATATATATATATATATATAGTGAGAACAAGTAAAAGAATCAATCAAAATCAAAACTTTTTAAAACAAACATCATTATAATCAAAATACAACATTAATAAATGAATTTTCTTTCCAAATAATTGATCTTTTCTTGCAAAAACAGTTTCAAATTAACGTTTTACACATGTGTAAATGAAACATTTTACACATGTATAAACAGCAAATTTACACATGTGTAAAAACAATTTATTTCTGTATACGTTTGAATTTTTACATGTAAATTGTGTTTTTGAGATTGTATTTTAGTAATAAAGACAAGTGTAAAAAGAAATTTTGAATTTGAATGGTTTTAGATAGCGTTCTCGCGGTTCGCACGAAATATAGGTGTTCTCAAATTAACTGTGACACCCGGCATGTTTGGCTTAAACATTTTAGTAACATCTAAGTCTACCTTAGCGAGAAACGTTTATAAACGAACATTAACTGGGTTAGTTGAGTTGGGTCAAGTTAGGATTGTCCAGGGTGCAATGATCTGGAGGATCATTGGGAGTCGTTTTGGTAATACATTAGTACCGGGTTCCGTTGTTGGTGACATTACATGAACTAATTAAGTATATGTGTAGATTATGGGTCGTGTGGTGGATTATATACATAGATGTGTTTAAATGATTATCTATGCTTAAATATGTTAAATATAGATTAAGGATGCATGCTTATGTGTTAAGATGTGTAAGAATGCGTTAAACACGACAAACTGGAAAACTAGTTAAAAATGAGTTCTGGTTCGACCCTTTGTAAATGGGCGAACCTGGGAAGTGGAATTGAAAGAATTCCTTTTGACCAGGACAGGGCTCATTCGACCCTATGGAAGGGTCGAAGGAGGCCACCTTCGACCATTAAGTTGGGGCGAAGGAGGATTAGTATAAATACCAAACTTTGTCATTTTTCATCATTTCACAAACCCTAACCGTCCCAAAACACTCTCAAACGATCTTAATCACTAAGGAAGGAGTTTTTGCTCTTCTTTTTCATAATCTAACCTATCTACAACATCTAAACAAGAATCCAAGGTGTGTTCTTAATCCTAAACCTTTTTAAAAGCATTTTAATTCGTTTTCATCTAACCCTAATTGTCCGGATCTGTCCTAAGGGTGTTTTTATGATTAAAAACCTTTTAAACATCTTTCTAAACCAAAACATTATCATTTGACATAGGTTTTCATGATGATAAACATATGTAAATTGTGTATTATGTGGTGTTATGTGTTGTTCAATGATTTGCTGCTGTATCTATGATAGAAACATGGTATAGGATTGTTATTGATGCTAGATTATTGTTGTTTAGGGTTAGGATTGGATGAATGATGATATTATGGGTATTTGGGGGTGTTAACGAATCTAGACTTGATGCATGATATTTATGATCAATAGAACTAATAAGGAAAGATCGAACACTCGACAAACTGAGCATTTCAAGTTGAATATGAATCAATTTCAAAAGTTTCCAAATTGGGTAAATTATTCATACATGATAGTGATGTTTCCATAATCTTTACCATTTTGGGAAAGGGCTGAAATGGGCGTATTATCAGGGGAAATCGGTGGGGTTTTGTAGGGATTTGTTATTCATGCTTGACTGCTGTGTTTGATGATGTTTCGAGTCGTTTTGAATGTGTTTGAAGCGTTTTTAGGAAAATTTGCACAACAGGGGCGAACCTGGACTCCTTCGACCGATTGAAGGTGCGAAGGAGAGAATTCAGGGTCGAACCTGGGTTTTGTTTGGGCGAACGTGGTAAAACGGGCGAAGGAGGCATCAAACGGTCGAACGAAATGTAAAACGGGCGAAGGAGACTGAAAACGGGCGAAGGAGACTTAAACTAACTGGTTCGACCGTTCTGATGCAGAAATGAGATTTTTGATACAAACTAAGTGTTTTATGCTTGAACCTTGTGTGTAATCTATGTGTACTTGATTAGTTAGGGTAATGGGTCACCAACGGAATGTCAGGTCGGTCTAGTGTGTCGGTTAAACATTTAAACACGTTTTAAAACATACTTGGTTACGATCTGGACAATCGGGGACTAGATAACCTTATGGTTATTAGTCGGAACACTTATGTGAACATTTTGATAGATCTCCGGTAGAGGGATTATCAAGGGCTTAACATCTTTACTTATAACCGAAGAACGCTATCTAAGGTGAGTTCACGGCTCCACTTTTACTGCTTTAATCTTTGGGGGAGAAAACATGCACTAAACTATTTTGGTAACATATGTCATACTATGGTTTTAAACTTGTGTACTATACGATCTTTTAAAGTCCCGGGGGAAACCATGAATGTGCGGGGATGCACAACGGGGGAAATGTGGATAGATCTATTGGGCTTGACAAACCCCACTCGACGGCTTGGAGGGCCGGGCGGGTGCATATTGTCTCGAACTGGTAACACTCGTAGCATGGCTACAACACATCGGGCTGAACACATGGTAACAGTCTAGTAATGGTTTTCCAATCGTAGTGGTAACAAAACATACGCCTAGCAAGCGTACTTGGTAACATTGATATAGTATGGACATGGTAACGTTTTGGTAACATATCGAACAAACCTGTGAACTCACCTGCATCATATGTTGACATCTTTTTTTTTGGCATGTTTTTCTCAGGTCGCTAAGGTAGCATCAAATGGAACTAGGCGCACGGGTCTGCATTGGCGTCTAGGTTTAGTTGCACGTTTTGAAATAAAAGTGTTTTGAATACTTTGGGATACTATTGTAGCTGATTAAATTCTTCTTTAATGCTTCCGCTTATAAAATCGTTGTTTATGGTTTTTACGTTTTCATATAGAGTCGTTTATTGTGATCGTTGACTTGGATCCTGGTTTGTCATGCGCCTCGCGGTAAAACCCCGCAAGTGGAAATTTGAGGGTGTGACATATTGGTATCAGAGCCAATGGTTATAGTGAACTAGGACTGCATGTAGAGTCTGGTCTATAGCCGAGTCGCACACACTAGACGGTCACATACTTGAGTCTATTAGTGGGATACGTACTAACGTTGTCGGGGTGTCCTTACATCATCATCATGTTTCTCCGTTACATCATCCGCTTTTATTTGGGGTTCTTACCTACTCTTGTCTTCTTCTTCTGGACTGAAGAAGGAGGGGTTGATTTGTTGGTTCTAGCACACACATGCCTTCCTACACTTGCACCTATCGTCACAAGTTACTAGGCGACGATATTCGGTGACTGGGGTCTGGATTAGGGGTACATCTGGAGGACCATGTAGAGTAGTTTATCATTTCGGGTGCACACGAAATAATAAACTGGAATGCATGAAAATCCTGATGGACTTCGAGTTTGGATGTATAATCCTGGATTCGTCCCTAGGTTAACTCTTATAAATTTCTAGTGGTTGACACTGGAAGTAAATCTGAATCCCTCGATTTCTTGATTTGTTAGATCATGTCTGGTGCTCGCGGTGGTGGACGTCGTGGTGGCGGTGGTGGCCGTGCTGGCGGCGGTGGTCGTGCTGGAGGCGGTGGTCGTGGAAACATCAACATGACCAAAGCTGAACTGAACAACTTGCTACAGCAGCAAGTGAACATGGCTATGGCTAATTTCCAGGCGGGGATTAATGCCATGGGTGGTGAGTTGATTTTGTCGACCTTGCCTCATTTTTGGGTTTCGTGCCCTTTCGTTTGTGTTTTACTCGTGTACCGTGTTTCAGGTGTTGGTGCCAATCCACCCCCACCTCAGTGCTCGTATAAGAAGTTTCGGGACTGTCAGCCCCATAACTTCGCTGGAACTGAGGGAGCGGTGGGACTGCTCCGATGGCTGGAGAAGGTTGAGTCTGTGTTCGTCATGTGTAACTGTCCTGCTGGGGACCGGGTGAAGTATGCTACTGCGACATTTGAGGGGCCTGCGCTGTCGTGGTGGAATGCTACCACTCAGAACATGGGATTGGGGGAGGCTATTGCTATGCCTTGGGCGGAATTTGTGCAGCTGTTGAGAGGTGAGTACTGTCCGAGAGAGGAGATACAGAAGTTGGAACATGAAGTCTGGAGCTACAAGATGGTTGGGTCGGAGATTGAAGAGTACACTGTGAGGAGGAATGAGCTGGCGGTGTTGTGCCCTGATTTGCACACACCCGAGTACAGGAGGATCGAGCACTATGTGTCTGGACTAGTGCCCGAGATAGCTGGATTGGTGGTTGCTGGGAATCTTCCCACTATTGCTGAAGTTGTCCGATCAGCTCATCGGATGACTAACCTGTAGGTGGCAGAAGGCGTTTTGCCACCCAAGGGTGCTACTGTGAAGGTTACTGAGGGGAACAAGAGGAAGTGGGATGGTATGGGAAAGAGTGTTGTACCGGCGTCGTCTCAGCCGGCAAAGAAGTTTGAGTCGTCTGGATCGTCTTCGGGGCAGAAGACAGGTGGGTATATCGGGAAGCATCCCAAGTGTAACCGGTGTGGTTACCATCACTCGGGGAACTGTGATAAGGCACGCTGTCATCGGTGCAACCAGCTTGGACACCTGGCTAAGGACTGCAGGGCAACACTTCCGTCTGCCCAGGCTCGTACCCCTACTCCTGCTCCTGCTCCTGTTGCTCAGGGGACTCAGGGGAGGCAGGGGTGTTATAACTGTGGTGACACGGGACATTTCAAGCGTGACTGTCCCAAGCTGAAACAGGGCGACAATGGGAAGAACGGGAACGGTAACGGGAACAATGGCGGCGGAGGCAGGACTGCGCGTGCTTTCGTCATTGGATCTGCGGAGGCTAGGCAGGATCCAGACACAGTTACCGGTACATTCCTTCTTAATGATCGCTATGTTTCTGTCTTATTCGATTCTGGTGCCGATAAGAGTTTCGTATCTTTGGATATTAGTCGATTGCTAGGTATAGTACCCACACCTTTAGAGGCTAAGTACTTAATAGAATTGGCTGACGGTAAGAAAATTGAAGCGACACACACCCTTAGGGAATGTCGCTTGGAACTGTCGGGTTTGTCCTTCCCCATTGACCTTATGCCGGTACCCCTGGGTAGTTTTGATGTTGTGGTCGGCATGGATTGGTTATCGTTGTATCGTGCGGAGATCGTTTGTTTCGACAAGGTTATTCGGATCCCTCTCCCTGATAGAGAGATTTTTTCGGTTTGTGGCGAGAAAAGTGATGACCTCGGTCGTCACGGGTCATACAAAACCTAAATAACCTAGGTAGCTAGGGTAAATAGGGTATCGAATCCAAGGAGCGTGTGGTTAGCGTCACACTAATTGTTTGTTTTAAAGAAGAAATTGGAATTAACTAATAACTAAGGTAACAATAATTTCTAACTAACATTCACTCCCGGGCTAGGATATGCAAGTAACTAGGATTCAAGAGTTATTATGATAGATTTGCAATTTCACTTGTAAGAATCGCTAGGACAGAGAATCAAGACTTAGGCATCAACAAATAGCTACTAGGCCCTAAGTATGCTTCATTATCTAGTTCACCAAATCCTATATGTCGAGTTAAGGCATAATTGGCAGAATTCATCTTATGAGCTTAAAAAAACACAACGGTCTCTAAACATGCAATAAGTCCAACCCAATACCAAGACAATTAAGCACAACAATTAATTCATACAAATGATGTCACGATTACAAATAGATTTGCAAGGATACAAAAACCTTTAGTCATATAATGAGTCTAACCCAATATCCCAACTTAAGTGATAGGATTTATCTCACAAGTCTAAAGATAGTGTTGAGGCAAAACTTAATTGACAAGATTCATCTCTATGGTTTAAGCATACAAGAAACATACACAAGGTCCAACCCAACATCAAAAGCTAATTGATGGAATTCATCCCCGTGGCTCAAGCACAACATAAACATACACAAAGTTCAACCCAATATCAATGCTTCATTGAGTACAACACTTGTTCCTTACAAATACACAATCAAAACAACATTACAAATCTAGAAACTTACAATCCTTCACCCGGAAGTGAAGGGGAACTTAACCAAACATGGTTGTAGGAGCTTGAATCTCTTCTCAAAATGATGATTTGGATGGATTTGGATTTTTAGTGTAGAGATGAAGTATGAGGGATGACGAGAGATTACTCTCAAGACTTCATTATATAGTCTCCATTGTCAAACTCCACTTAATGACCATTTAGTTTAGTTAAAGTCTTGGTCAATAGTCTTGGTCAAAGTATTTGGTCAAGGTCTTTGGTCAAAGTCTCGGGTCAAAGTCTCTGGTCAAAGTCTCTGGTCAAAGTCCCATTAATTTTCCTAAAAATATTGATTTCTTTGACTTTGACTAACAGCGTCCGTCAGCGACAGGCCTTCACCAGTTTCTCCATCTTTCTTCTTCGTTTTCTTTCCTGAATCATCCTAGCTCCAATCCAAAGCTTCGTTTAGCTCCGAAATACACCTTAAACTTTGTTAAACCTGCAAAACGCAAACTTTATCAAAGTAGTGTGTCCAAAACCATAAAATTGCATAAAAATACAATCTTAAACACGAAACGACTAAGATTTTCCCCCGCGTATCAAAAAGCGGTGCTCCGCTGAGTATCATTTCTAGCATGAAAGCCCGTAAGTACCTTTGGAAGGGTTGTTCGGCCATTCTGGCGCTTGTTAACGTTTCTACTGACGATGAGAAGAAGATCGAGGATATTCCGGTGGTTCGTGACTTTCCTGATGTGTTTCCTGATGATTTAGTTGGTCTTCCTCCCCATCGTCAGGTTGAGTTTGGTATTGATCTCACTCCGGGCGCAGCTCCTATTGCCCGAGCTCCGTATCGTCTTGCACCTCCCGAGATGCAAGAGTTGTCCAGCCAGTTACAGGAACTCTTGGAAAAGGGTTTCATCCGACCAAGTTCTTCCCCGTGTGGAGCTCCTATCTTGTTTGTGAAGAAGAAGGATGGAAGTCTTCGCATGTGTATTGATTATCGTGAGCTGAACAAAGTGACCATCAAGAACCGTTATCCTCTTCCTCGCATTGATGATCTCTTTGACCAGCTTCAGGGCTCCAGCTACTATTCGAAGATTGATTTGCGGTCCGGTTATCACCAGTTGCGCGTCAGGGAAGCTGACATTCAGAAGACTGCTTTTCGCACTCGCTATGGCCATTTTGAGTTCTTGGTCATGCCTTTTGGTCTCACTAACGCACCGGCGGTGTTCATGGATTTGATGAACCGCGTTTGCAAACCTTACCTTGACAAGTTCGTCATCGTGTTCATTGACGATATTTTGATTTATTCCAAGAACAAGGCGGATCATGAGGAACATCTACGGTTGGTCTTGGAACTTTTGGGACAGGAGCAGTTGTATGCTAAGTTCTCAAAGTGTGATTTTTGGTTACGTGAAGTTCAATTCCTAGGACATGTGGTGAATGAACTGGGAATTCATGTCGATCCGGCTAAGATCGAAGCTATTAAGGACTGGGAAGCACCAAAGACGCCATCTGAGGTGCGGCAATTCCTAGGCCTTGCGGGTTATTATCGTCGTTTCATTGAGGGATTTTCGAAGATCGCTCAACCCCTCACTGCTCTTACCCAGAAGGACCGAAAGTTCGACTGGGATGAACCACAAGACTCAGCATTTCAGATGCTGAAGCTTAAACTTTGTTCTGCACCTATCTTATCCTTACCAGAGGGTACGGATGACTTCGTTGTGTACTGTGACGCTTCTATTCGTGGTCTCGGTTGCGTGTTGATGCAACGCGGGAAAGTTATTGCTTATGCTTCTCGTCAACTCAAAGTTCATGAGAAGAACTACACTACTCATGACTTGGAACTGGGTGCAGTAGTCTTTGCGTTGAAAATCTGGAGACATTACTTGTACGGTACCAAGTGTGAAGTATATACCGATCACAAGAGTCTTCAGCATATTTTCGACCAGAAGGTGTTGAACATGCGGCAGCGTCGCTGGGTTGAACTCCTGAACGATTATGATTGTGCTATCAAATACCATCCTGGCAAGGCGAACGTTGTGGCGGACGCCTTGAGCAGGAAGGAGTGTGCGAATCCTCGCCGTGTTCGAGCCTTACAGCTCACCATTCATTCGTCGTTGCCTGACCGAATCTGTTCTGCACAGTTGGAAGCCTTGAAGGAGGAAAACCTTAAGGCTGAGACTATGCACAGTGCTGACAAGCATCTTGAGTTCAGGACCGATGGCTTACACTATTTTGCGGGACGTGTTTGGGTACCATTGTTCGGGGGATTGCGCGAGCTTGTTTTGGATGAAGCTCACAAATCCCGGTATTCTATTCACCCTGGCTCCGATAAGATGTATCAGGATTTGAAGATACTTTATTGGTGGCCAAACATGAAAGCTGATATAGCTTCTTATGTCAGCAAATGTTTGACTTGTGCTAAAGTCAAGGTGGAGTATCAGAGGCCGTCTGGTCTCCTGCAACAACCAGAGGTTCCGGAATGGAAGTGGGAGCGAATCACGATGGATTTTGTCACCAAGCTGCCAAGGTCACCTAGTGGTTATGATATGATCTGGGTGATTGTTGACCGGCTGACAAAATCGGCACGTTTCATACCTATTAAGGAAACCGATGGACTCGAGCGGTTGGCTCGACTTTACCTTAAGGAGGTGGTTGCTCGGCACGGGGTGCCTGTCTCTATTATCTCTGATCTTGATTCTCGTTTTGCTTTGCGTTTCTGGAAGGCCCTGCACAAGGCTTTGGGTACTCAGTTAGATATGAGTACAGCTTATCATCCGCAAACTGATGGACAGAGTGAGCAGACGATTCAAACCTTGGAAGACATGCTCCGGGCGTGTGTTATCGATTTTGGCAAAAGTTGGGAGATCCACCTGCCATTAGTGGAGTTCTCCTACAACAACAGCTATCACTCTAGTATCAAGGCAGCTCCGTTCGAGGCTCTTTACGGACGGAAATGCCGATCACCACTTTGTTGGGCCGAGGTGGGCGAGAGCCAGCTCACTGGTCCGGAACTTGTGTACGAAACTTCGGAGAAATCGTACAGATTCTTCAGCGTCTGGCTGCTGCTCGGGATCGTCAAAAGAGCTATGCCGATCGCCGTCGAAAACCTTTGAGTTCCAGGTTGGGGACAGGGTACTTTTGAAAGTTTCACCATGGAAGGGCGTCATACGCTTTGGAAAGCGTGGCAAGCTTAACCCTCGTTATGTCAGACCATTCGCAATCCTGGATCGGATTGGACCGGTGGCATACAGACTTGACTTACCGGCGGAGCTCGGTAGTGTGCACAACGTCTTCCATGTGTCTAACTTGAAGAAGTGTTTGGCTAATGAATCTCTCATTGTACCACTGGAGGAGATCAAGGTTGATGATCGTCTTCGCATTGTGGAGGAACCTGTCGAGATTCTCGACTACAAGATTCGTAGCCTTCGTCGGAGTAAAATCCGCATCGTTAAAGTTCGTTGGAACTCGAATCGGGGACCGGAGTTCACATGGGAACGGGAGGATCAGATGAAAGCTAAACATCCTCATCTCTTTCCGAAATGCGCGTTTGAATCGAGGCATGTTACTGCTGAAGCGGATTGAATCTCGGGTCGAGATTTCTTTCAACGTGGGGATGATGTGACATCTGGTAATTTTCTTTTCGTTCTGTTCTTTTCCGTTTCTTTCTTTTGGGGCTTTTCGCAATTTTCGGGATGAAAATTCTTTCAACGTGGGGATGATGTGACACCCGACATGTTTGGCTTAAACATTTTAGTAACATCTAAGTCTACCTTAGCGAGAAACGTTTATAAACGAACATTAACTGGGTTAGTTGAGTCGGGTCAAGTTAGGATTGTCCAGGGTGCAATGATCTGGAGGATCATTGGGAGTCGTTTTGGTAATACATTAGTACCGGGTTCCGTTGTTGGTGACATTACATGAACTAATTAAGTATATGTGTAGATTATGGGTCGTGTGGTGGATTGTATACATAGATGTGTTTAAATGATGTGTAAATGATTATCTATGCTTAAATATGTTAAATATAGATTAAGGATGCATGCTTATGTGTTAAGATGTGTAAGAATGCGTTAAACACGACAAACTGGAAAACTAGTTAAAAATGAGTTCTGGTTCGACCCTTTGTAAATGGGCGAACCTGGGAAGTGGAATTGAAAGAATTCCTTTCGACCAGGACAGGGCTCATTCGACCCTGTGGAAGGGTCGAAGGAGGCCACCTTCGACCATTAAGTTGGGGTGAAGGAGGATTAGTATAAATACCAAACTTTGTCATTTTTCATCATTTCACAAACCCTAACCGTCCCAAAACACTCTCAAACGATCTTAATCACTAAGGAAGGAGTTTTTGCTCTTCTTTTTCATAACCTAACCTATCTACAACATCTAAACAAGAATCCAAGGTGTGTTCTTAATCCTAAACCTTTTTAAAAGCATTTTAATTTGTTTTCATCTAACCCTAATTGTCCGGATCTGTCCTAAGGGTGTTTTTATGATTAAAAACCTTTTAAACATCTTTCTAAACCAAAACATTATCATTTGACATAGGTTTTCATGATGATAAACATATGTAAATTGTGTATTATGTGGTGTTATGTGTTGTTCAATGATTTGCTGCTGTATCTATGATAGAAACATGGTATAGGATTGTTATTGATGCTAGATTATTGTTGTTTAGGGTTAGGATTGGATGAATGATGATATTATGGGTATTTGTGACATCCGTCACCTTTCACTTTTATCGTTGTTCAACTCTAGCCCCTCATGTTTTCCTGTTTTGATATTTCTAGTCCTTGTAAATTGAAACTATTTTCAAATAATAAAATCCACGAATTTATTTCTTCCATCATTGTGTATTTATTATATATTTATTCATCCATGTATTTACCCAAGACTTTTTCCCAAACAATAATCTCTTTTACGAAAATGTATATGTATGAAAATGTATTTTTATTTAAGATTTGTAATTAAGTAAGGTATTACTTAATCTTTATTCAAATAATTTTATTTTATAATAATAATAAATTTGATCTAAACATCTATATCCATATGAAATATAATTTTTACGAAACTTAACTTAATGCTAATTTAGCCAAAAACGTTACATGTCCCTCATCGAAATTGAATCATTACATTAATAGAATTTGATTTGATTATATATTTACATAAGGTTTTTTTTTTTTAATAAAAAAAAACTATATAGATACATATAAATTTTTTTAAGCAAGCTTCCTACTGTATTGTGTAGTGTGTACACCTCATTCTTAATAATTACAGGTCTAAGTCTAGATCCAATCATCTTCCTTTCTTTCTGCAATATGAAATGGTCACCTTTAATGCAATTGAAAACCCAATAAAGGCAAGTTCATAACGGATTTAGCACAATCAATAATAATAAAAGTTAAATCACTGACCAAATCAAATTAATTGATTTCATAACCGACCGGGGTGACTTGAACCTTAGCTTCTGTATAAGTTTAAGAACCTATACTATCAACCCATCTAAAAAAAAAAAAAACTCTATCGGTTTCCACTCTATTCACCGGTCATTTTCCGGCAAAGAAAACACACCACGGTCGCTATATATTCACCAACAAAATCACGACTGTTTCTGTCACGCCACCATTGTAGCACCACCCACAAGCCCTTTCCTCTTCCGTTCTCTCGCTGCTCGACGATTGCCATTGTTGTCGCCAGTTTATAAACGAACACCACTTCGGGTAATATATATTATCCATCTACTCATTTTTACTGCCTAAATAAAAATTTTATTATTAGTCGTGCACCGTAAATTATTTCATATAAATATTGTACTTCAATGGGATAAGGTATGGGGAATTTCGAAGGAGAAGGGAGATGTGGTATTTATGTTTGCATCTAAAACTCAATTTGAGCATTAATTTTCTTTATAGTCAATTATTATTATTATCATCTATTTCTATTACCAATGATAACAAATATCCCGACAAAGTATATTGTTTGGGAAGTTCACAACCATTATTTTTTTCTATACACCAAAATATGAGTTTTTCACTATTTGTCTAAAGAATTTGAACTCTACATTTGTAAAAAAAAAATCCAATACTGGTTGATTTTTATTGTTCCACTAGTACATGTGGATTATTTATTATAGTACATTTTTATTTTCATTTTAATAACTTTCAAGGAATATATGTACATACACCTTTGGGAAACCTATTCGGCCAGTGAACGAGGGCATAAAATTTATGGCAAATTTTGTTTTCTTAAACTAGTTGGATCCCAAATAAAATTATCATTAGTTTGTTTTTATAATAATAATCATTAAAAATAAGAAAACAAATAAGAAGTTATATATTCTACACGAGCACCATAACAATAGATACTAAAACAATACTCTTAATTAGGTGCAAGCTTAACTCATTGATTACCGTTAAATTCTTGCAAGTTCATCACAATCAATGTGAGTATATCTTTCCCCTTTTTACTGTTTTACTACTTTGGGGTGACTCGTGTACCTATATATTAATCAAGTTTCAATCTCTTATACTTAATGCAATTCTCATGTGTGTTTGCTTTATGTTAATTGGTGTGTCTATGACTTGTCAAAATCATTAACCGCTGGGCGGCCTAGCTTTTCAATGAATAGTACTATAGTATACCCCCTTGAGACTCTGTTGAGAGAATCTTGGTCATTGTCTTGTTAATTCATTATTCAGTTGGTTAGTCATGTGTTAGTCATTATTCTCAGGTTTGGTTTTGAACGGATATTACTTATTACATAATTGCAAATGGTACCGCACATGAATTGCTAAACATTTTTCTACTATATTTATTTAAACAGGGTATGCTCACCAATACAATTTTTGTATTGACCAAATTATTTTGTACATGTTTCAGGTTGTTTTGAGATACATCCTTTAAGCTTTCGGATTTAAATTTAGATTTTGATTCATTGTATTTCAATTCAGTTGGCAGTTAGAATCGTTGTATTTCATTTGAATGTAATAAATTATTAAATCAATGTATTCAAATTTACACTTTAGTCCATGAGCTATTGAACAATCGTCACTACGTGACACCTCGATGTTTCCGCCATCGGTTGAGGTGTTACAGTATTTGGGGGTGTTAACGAATCTAGACTTGATGCATGATATTTATGATCAATAGAACTAATAAGGAAAGATCGAACACTCGACAAACTAAGCATTTCAAGTTGAATATGAATCAATTTCAAAAGTTTCCAAATTGGGTAAATTATTCATGCATGATAGTGATGTTTCCATAATCTTTACCATTTTGGGAAAAGGCTGAAATGGGCGTATTATCAGGGGAAATAGGTGGGGTTTTGTAGGGATAAGTTATTCATGCTTGACTGCTGTGTTTGATGATGTTTCGAGTCGTTTTGAATGTGTTTGAAGCGTTTTTAGGAAAATTTGCACAACAGGGGCGAACCTGGACTCCTTCGACCGATCGAAGGTGCGAAGGAGAGAATTCAGGGTCGAACCTGGGTTTTGTTTGGGCGAACGTGGTAAAACGGGCGAAGGAGGCATCAAACGGTCGAACGAAATGTAAAACGGGCGAAGGAGACTTAAACTAACTGGTTCGACCGTTCTGATGCAGAAATGAGATTTTTGATACAAACTAAGTGTTTTATGCTTTAACCTTGTGTGTAATCTATGTGTACTTGATTAGTTAGGGTAATGGGTCACCAACGGAATGTCGGGTCGGTCTAGTGTGTCGGTTAAACATTTAAACACGTTTTAAAACATACTTGGTTACGATCTGGACAATCGGGGACTAGATAACCTTATGGTTATTAGTCGGAACACTTATGTGAACATTTTGATAGATCTCCGGTAGAGGGATTATCAAGGGCTTAACATCTTTACTTATAACCGAAGAACGCTATCTAAGGTGAGTTCACGGCCCCACTAAACTATTTTGGTAACATATGTCATACTATGGTTTTAAACTTGTGTACTATACGATCTTTTAAAGTCCCGGGGGGAAACCATGAATGTGCGGGGATGCACAACGGGGGAAATGTGGATAGATCTATTGGGCTTGACAAACCCCACTCGACGGCTTGGAGGGCCGGGCGGGTTCATATTGTCTCGAACTGGTAACACTCGTAGCGTGGCTACAACACATCGGGCTGAACACATGGTAACAGTCTAGTAATGGTTTTCCAATCGTAGTGGTAACAAAACATACGCCTAGCTAGCGTACTTGGTAACATTGATATAGTATGGACATGGTAACGTTTTGGTAACATATCGAACAAACCTGTGAACTCACCAGCATCATATGTTGACATCTTTTTTTTTTGGCATGTTTTTCTCAGGTCGCTAAGGTAGCATCAAATGGAACTAGGCGCACGGGTCTGCATTGGCGTCTAGGCTTAGTTGCACGTTTTGAAATAAAAGTGTTTTGAATACTTTGGGATACTATTGTAGCTGATTAAATTCTTCTTTAATGCTTCCGCTTATAAAATCGTTGTTTATGGTTTTTGCGTTTTCATATAGAGTCGTTTATTGTGATCGTTGACTTGGATGCTGGTTTGTCATGCGCCTCGCGGTAAAACCCCGCAAGTGGAAATTTGAGGGTGTGACATTAACTTTGGGACCAATACCCTAGTTAGGAACTTAGGAACCAATCTGAGTCATCCATTTATAATTTTGATCTAGGGGGTATTTGTGTAATTAGACAATTAAATATTATCTTTTTAATTGATTAAGACTTTTTTATATATGGCAGTTGTTTTAATTAGAGATTGGGTTTCCTTAAATCTCTCAACCATTATTATCTCTAATTCCTTAATCATAAAAATCACGTTCATAGCAATCAGAAGATTTAATTCAATTTGATTGAAAACACTTGCGATTAAAAAGAAACTAAAATCGTCCTACGATTCATAATTCAAACTTATGGATAATAATTCTATACATGAAACCATTGAATCACAATCTCATGTGATAGAAGATCATGAAACACCATCACAACCTTTATTACTAAATAGTATTGAAAATCAAGGTATTTATGTATTGTTTTTTTTAACTGTATTTCGTTTTCTCATACGTTTTTTTTTTTGTGATTTGTATCGGATGATCCGTATAGTTTCGTTTTATTTTTGACTTTTGAAAAAGTTTGTTTTGTATTCTGGAATTCATACATACGTACAGTATTGGAATGACGATATAATTATACACTGGTGTATTATATATGTAGTTATTGGGTTGTACATCGATGAAAAGATTTGTTGTTAGTTTATTAGTTGTTATACACCAGTGTATAACAACACATCTATTAATTATTATACACAAGTGTAGTATAGTAGGTAAATGACGTTCTAAATGTTACGTTAAATATACACAGGTGTATATTCATTAGGAAAAATGAAATGTATATCTGTGTTGATGATGTTGAATGATGACGAATGAAAAAACGAATATACACAGGTGTATATTCATTAGGAAAAATGAAATGTATATATGTGTTGATGATGTTGAATGATGACGAATGAAAAAACGAATATACACAGGTGTATATTCATTAGGAAAAATGAAATGTATATATGTGTTGATGATGTTGAATGATGACGAATGAAAAAACGAATATACACCATTGTATATCTTGTGTTGGTGATGATGATGAATGAAAAACGAATATACACCAATGTATATCTGTGTTGATGATGTTGAATGAAAAGAAAAAAAGTGATATACATCAATGTATAACTGATGTACACCGTTCTATATATGTATATCACTTTTTTTCTTTTCATTAAACACCAATGAACAAAAAAAACTGATATACACCAATGTATATTTTGTGTTGGTGATGATGATGAATGAAAAAACGAATATACACCAATGTTTATGGTATACCCAAACGTATTTATTGTATATACTATTAAAATTATATCTCGGTATATATACAACATTGTACATTGGTGTATATTCGTTTTTTCATTCATCATCATCACCAACACAAGATATACATTGGTGTATATTCGTTTTTTCATTCATCATCATTCAACATCATTCAACATCATAAACACAGATATACATTGGTGTATATTCGTTTTTCATTCATCATCAACACAGATATACATTGATGTACACAGATATACATTGGTGTATATTCGTTTTTGAAGTGTACATTGGTGTATATCAGTTTTTTTTGTTCATTCATCATCATCATCAAACACATATATACAACGGTGTACATCAGTTATACATTGATGTATATCATTTTTTTTTCTTTTCATTCAACATCATCAACACAGATATACATTATGATAAGAAACTCATAATTTTCATACATTATGATAGCTTCGTCCAACGTTCTAAACTTGGCACCTACAAATGGTTTAACATCGTCTGGTACAACAGGCGTCCAATATCTCGTCCCACCGGGAGACTCATATACGTTGCTCGACGAGGAACCTACAATCAAAAAATGTAAAATTAAAAATGAATTTTACAATATTTAAAAAATATAGTTAGACATGCTACAACTCATATACGGTACACCTGTGTATATTGAGTAATACACAGGCTGTGTCATACTGCACATTCCATTTTTTATAATGAATATACACCTGTGTATATTTAACGTCAAACAAAATACTATCAGTTTATTATAACGTCTTTTTCCACCTATAATACACTTGTGTATAATAATTAATAGATTTGTTGTTATACACTGGTGTATAATAACTAAGAAACTAAGAACAAATCTTATTGTCTCTGTACAACCCAATAACTATATATGATACACCAGTGTATAACTCTTTACTCATTCCAATTCTGTGCGTAAAATATGACTTACAGAATACAAAACAACTATTTTGCAAATCAATAATAAACCACACTATAAGGCTAATCCAAATAGAAATCACAAAAAAACGTGATTTTCGCACGAAAAACAATTAAAAAAAATAAAAACAATACATAAATACCTTGATTTTCAACATTATTTAGAAACAAAGCTTGTGATTGTGTTTCATGATCTTCTATCACATGAGATTGTGATTCAATGTTTTCATGTATAGAATTATTATCCATAACTTGGAAATCTGAATCGTTGGCCGATTTTAGATTCTTTTAAATCGAAAGTTTTTTTAATTCAATCAATTTAAATCTTCTGAATTCGACTGGAAGTTATTTTGATTCAATCGAATTCAATCGAACGTGATTTTTTTTTGTTTTGAGATTAAAGATGATAATAGGTTGAGATAGATTTAAGGAAAGTAAAAAAAAACTTGCATGTTAATCGCAGGAAGTTAATTAACTGCCATATATAAAACTTTTAATTAAATTAAAATATAATATTTAATTGTCTAATTACATAACTACCCCCTAGATCAAGATCAAAGATGAATGACTCAGATTGGTTCCTAAGTTTCTAACTAGGCTCTTGGTTCTTATTTGATCTTTTTCCTATATATATATATATATATATATATATATATATATATATATATATATACACACACACACACGTACATACATACAGATATGGCTGGGTTTGGAGTGTCATTAATTAATTTGGAAGTGTATTAATAAAAATCTTATTCTTTAATTTATTTTATATTTAATAAAAAAATTAAAGGATAATAATTTAGTGATGAAAATGGTTTAGTAGTGAGTGATGCCAGTGGCGAAGCTTGAGCGGAAATTTCGGGGGATCGTAAGTCACCGGTTACGGGCAATGGCGGGTCTAGAAAATTTGTTAATAGGGGCGGAGACTTTTTTGCGACGTACTCGTATGTTTATCACTATATACTAATTTTATTTGGTCTGGTTCAGGTCGGATCGGGTCACAATATAATTTTCTTTTTCATGGTTGTTCCTTAATATTCAAGACCCCAACAAAATATGTAGTAGGGGTGTTCAACGAATCGAATAACGAATTTTCGAATTATTCGAATCGAATTATTCGAATTTTTAATATTTTTACCTGAATTCGTATTCGATTCGTATTCGTTTAAAATTCAATTTATTCGATTCGTATTCGATTCGAATAAGAAACTCGAATTCGAATCGAATTCGAATAAATTCGATTTAGTTCAAATTCACCTTAAATAACAAATTGTTTTACTTTTAGTTTTAAAACTAATACAAACTCATTATTTTTAACATATAAAATACAAATCTACAAAATTGATAAACAACAATATGTCAAATACGAGAATAGTAAAAATAGTAGAGAGTATAGTTTTATAGAGTTTTGTGATATATAAGGTAAATATATAATAGTTATGCTAAAAGTTATAGACACTATGGGTTCTTAGAATTTGACCAAAATTTAGAAGTTTTTTTTTTCAATGTGTATACTTATGTATATAATAATGTGTATATGTGTATATATATTTAAAAAAATATACATGTACAATTTTTTATTCGAATTTCGAATCGAATCGAATTTAAAATCATAAATTCGTATTCGATTCGTATTCGATTTACTGGACTCGAATTCGAATCGAATCGAATTCGAATTCTTAATAATCGAATCGAATTCTTGGTAATCGAATCGAACTAAATCGAATTTCGAATTTTTCGAATTCGAATCGAATTCTGAACACCCCTAATATGTAGTATCCTTATATGATCTTGTTAAATTTCAAAAGTAATATAGAAAAACAACTTAGATACATTTTAAACGCGTAAAAATGAGTAAATTCCATTTTTTAGAATCAATGTTATAATTTAAATGTTTTAGGATTCAAATAATTTATTTAATAGTCAAAAATGTAAACTATGGTCTTTACTATATCAAGCATCGCTCTCAAAGCCTACACTAGCTACGTCTTTCTCTTACTTCATTAATCAAAAACAGTGACAGATGTAGAAGGTTTTAGACCACCCGGAGTGGGGGCGGGAGGGGGGTGAGGTGTCATTTTTTGATTGGGTAGAGTATAATTATTAGTTTATATATAAAAAAATCATATACTTTTATTTTTTTTGGCCGGTTAGTTTAAAAAAAATTAAATAAATAAAAAAACATTACATAATTAAATTACTTAAACAACCATTACATAATCCTAATTCCTAAATTACTTATTTAAACACTAGATAATTCCTAAATTACTTATTTAATCTTAATTTTCTTCACTAGTAGTTGTCCCAGTCATCGATTGTGTAGTACGTGGGGGACACGGAACGAGAACTATCGCGACCATCGGATCTCGCATCCTTGAGGATATAGCAAAACTCACGAGGAGGGGAAGGTTGGCTCCAGAGTAGTTCCTCCTCCTCAACTTCCCTGTGGGCTTCCAAGTCCTCCTCAGTTGGCTCCCCTCGTTGACGGGGGGTGGGGGGTGGGGGTAGTCTGGTGGTGGGGGGTGGGGATAGCAGCAGTAGTCCGGGGGTGGGGGCCGACAACATTAGTCGGTCAATTTCTCTAACAGCCATGGCATAATCCATGGCCCAGACCAATTCCTCATCTGTGAAGTCATCATCGGCTTCAGGAGGAGGAAAGGTTGGTTGTGCAGCAGCAGCAAGAGGAGTGAAGGTTGGTGGTGCCGCAGCAGGAGGAGGAGGTGAATGGTAGTCTCCGGGGGCGGCCCCGTCCCCGGACCCGGCGAGTGTACTGCCGGACATTAGACGGTCCGGCAGCTCCTGGTGCAAAACCGTCACACATATTATTCATTGCTTTGAGGAGGAGGAATAGGTGTGACTGAGAATTAGGTTAGGTGTTGTATTTATAGGGTTAGAAATATGACCGTTTGGGGGGGGGGGGGGGGACTTTGAAATTCTAACGTTTGGGGGGGGGGGGGGGGGGGAATTGAAATTCAAACTGTTTGAAACAGTAACCGTTTGAATTTCAAATTTTGAATATAATTTTTTATATTATTTTTTTTATTAATTTAATATATTTTCGGTTTAAATTATTATTATGTTTATTAATATATTAAAGTTTTTTATAAAAAAAAAAAGAAAATAGAAATGCCACATGTCACTTCCCCCTTCCACTCCCCACAATTCCCCCCCCCCCCCCCCACAAGGGTCCCACAACTGCCACATGGCGCTTCATCCCCCTCTTTCCCCCCACCACTCCGAGTAGTCTTAACCACATGGTCTTAAGTCAAAGTTTTAAAAAAATTTAAATGCATTCAACTATACCTAGCTTTTTTTTTTTTTTTTTTTTTTAACAAAAACTTTCATTAACAAGGCCGGCCCTCAAGAGAAAGACCACAACAACAACTTACAACATATACATAGGGAAAAGCGACCAATCCTTCCACTCCAAATTACTAAAATTGGAGTGGTTTTTGAGCCAAAGAAACGACATAGATTTAACAAAAGCCACCACCTCTATGACTCTAGTCGAAGACCGTTCAAACACCTTTTTGTTTCTAGCTATCCATAACGCCCAACAAACGACCATAATAATACCACGCAGAATCCTTTTAAACCATTTAGTTTGCTTCCCTATTATAGTCGGCAGCTTCAACACGTCTTCAAAGGCCGAAAAACCAACCGGATTCACCTTGCACCAACTCCAAATAGACTTCCAAACCCCGTAAGAGAAGCCGCAGTTGACGAAAACATGAGCAGTAGTTTTTGGATCAGTATCACACAAAGGGCAGGAGCTATCCCATATGTTTAAACTTCTATTGATCAGGGCCACTCGAGTCGGAACCCTGTCCATCTCAATTCTCCACACTAGAATATTCACCTTGATTGGCACCCATGACACCCAACGCATAAGCTAAGAACGATGCACATTATGACCCATATTCAGGAGTTTTTTAACATTAGCCACTGAGAAATCTCCCGAGCTGTCCACCTTCCACAACCATTTATCTTTCCCACCCTTGAACCGAACACTAGAAAGCATAGCATCCATGTAACACCCCAACCGATGGCGGAATCATCGAGGTGTCACGTAGTGACGATTGTTCAAAAGCTCATGGTACTAAAATGTAAATATATTATCATTGAATATTGTTTTACAACATGTGAAATTAAATACAAGACAACAAATAAAGATAATTGATTGATTTAATCTAAGTCCAAAGTCCTATGTGAAGCGTCAAGTAGCTCATCCTGAAACATGCACGAAAATAATTTTGTCAACATATGATGTTGGTGAGTACTACTTAGTTTTGTACATATAGTATAAGTTTTGAAAAGTAGTACAATTCATGTGTCTAGCATCACCAAGGCATTATGTAAACACGCAAGTAACCAAACAAGACAAAGATCACATGTAAAGTTGTACAATGTAATTGATAATGAGCACCTCAACACGTGTGAGTCTAAAAGAGCACCATAACACAAAGTTATGTCTAAATGAGCACCGTAACATAAGTTACGTCTGAGTGTAAAGAGCACCATAACATAAGTTATGTCTAAATGTATGATTTTGTATGTAAGCTACGTTCATGTTCAAGCATAAGCACAAAGATAAACAAGACACGTATATGAATTGTAAATGAATAAAAATGTATGTGTAAATGAATATGGAAGCTTTGTATAGTTGTGCATGAATCACCCCAAAAATTGTAAAAGCGAAAAAAGGGATAAGTAATACTCACTGTTCACGTAGTAACTTGAATTTGGACTGGACAACGAAATATGAACTTGAGATTTCTCCCAAATGATTAACCTAAAGTAATTGATAATGTGTGAGTGAAATAACTCTAGGCTACATGTATTCCTAGGGCTTCGAATTGGGGATAATGTTTATTTGTTTAATAAACAAATTGTCTATTAATTAAGAGAAATTTAATAAATAATTAAATAAAAGTCTTTTAATGAAATTTGAATTTAGAATATACACAATAAAGTGTTTGAAGTATAGAAATAATTTTTATAAAATTATTTCATTTAAAATAGATTTTTAAATCTATTTATTTATAAATAGCCAACATTTAACTTTAATATTCAAAAATACTAAAATTAAAGAATTATTATTTTAAAAATCATATTTCTGTTCTAAATGGATAGAAATAATTTATGTAAAATTTTGGTGCAAAAATATTGTAAAATGAATTTATTATGATTTAATTATGATTAAAACTAACAAAAATTGATTAAAAATATTAAATAAATGATTTTTCAAAATTAAAAATCATTTCAGTAAAGTTTCACTTAATACAAACTCAGGATAATTTTTGTAGAATTTAATAAAGTTGTTTTGATATATAAATGGATTTTTATAAATATAATAGCATAAAAATGATTTAATTATTATAAATATTAAATAAATGAATTTCTGAAAAATAAAAATTGTAATTAAAACTTTTATCTCAGATTAAACAAATGTAATTTTTTTAGAATTTATAAAATAGTTTTGATATTTTAAAATGAATTTAAAAGATTAAAAGGTTTAATATATATATATATATAATTGTTTAAAAAAAAGAAAAGAAAAGAAAAGAACAAAAAACGGGGCTGTGCCGGGACTCGAACCCGGTTCCCCTCTGCATTAAACCCAGATCACAACCACTTGGCCTAGGCCGGTGGTTGTGATATTTCCTGTTTAAAAATAATTAAATACACACATGAAATCCAGTTTATCCCCAATTTCATATGAACGAACCCTAGAATTAGCAATCAAACAATTCAGGAATCTTGAGCCCGATTAATGATGGGGCTATTGTTGTTTGATGGCCGACTAATGAAACCCACAAAAGAAAAGTTACTCACAGTGATGTTTCACGTATGATTGTCGGGTCAAAGCAAAAGTCAAAAGACGAACAAGATAATAATAATTAGGGTGTTTCAGAGATAATTGGAGGTTGAGAAAGAGGTGTGAGCGAGTTGTAATGCTTCGAAACACATCTATTTATACTGATGTTAAATGATTAAGGTTAATTGGAAAGTTGACCACGTTTATTATCATACGCGTAAAAATTAAGAATTGGTCAATGATTTGGTGTAATTGACGTGTATTCGCGTTGTAATAGGCCGGTAATCACGTAATATTACCATGTTTGCATAAATAATTTCTAAATCAAAGGTTTTGTTAAAAAAAAAATATATATTCAGTTGCTGTTGCTGTTGTTCGAACAGAAGAGAAGAAGAGACAATTTATCAAGGTGTTAAATACATTTAGGCTTGGGTTTATTTCAGAAACGAGCTGGTAGCTCAGTGGTAGACGCGTGTGTTGTGTGTACGGCGCGTCCCCGGTTCGAGCCTCAGTGGGAGCATTCTTTTTTTTTTACATATAAGGGATGAGGGGGAGTGGACTTAGGCAGATGGGCTTTGGGCTGCATGTTGGGCTTGCTGTCTGGTGGGCCAGTCTAGGGTGAAAGAAGATGGGCTGCTAGTTTGTTTCTACATATTATTATTATGTATTATTATTATTGTTTATTATTATTATTATTATTATTATTATTATAAGGGTAAAACGTGACGTATAACATAGGAGATGCGAAATAAAAAAAAATGTATATTTATATATGTGTAATAATAATAGGATAAAAGTGACGGATGTCACAGCATCCCCTACTTTTAGAAACTTCGTCCCGAAGTTAATAGTAACATAGGGTTATGGATGTTTAGGGTAAAAGTTAAGATAACTGTGGTTTTGAAAATCAGAGTTAAGGTACCACGTGAATTTATAGGTAACAAAATAAACTGTTTCGAATGACTTGGTAGGTTTGATAGGTGTGAGTTAAGGATTTGGTTCGTCTCGAATAAGAAGGGGAATAAGAATCTAGTAGATCACTTAAATTGCAAGTTCAGGAATCCCAAAAGAAATGTACGAGTTGATTGACTATAGAAAAACTAAATGAACTACCAAGTAACTAGAGTTTGTTCCTGGTCCGACTTCCAGTCTCACTTTCAATGCATCATTAGTGTTTGTATACAGGGTGTACCGCAGCTAACCCACCACACCTTTGATACCTTGAAAACGTACTGGACGTCTTCCCAAAAATTCTAATAGAATTTCACACTACTCTAATGTACCTGTAAATTCATGATTACGTTCCGGACCGGAATCATCAATTTACCTTACATTAAAGTTTTGCGTCCTTCTATGACCCCACCGATTGTTGAGTAGGTTTGATAGCCTCCACCAGTCGTGGAGTAGGTTGTAGGGCCTCTCCCGACTGTTTGAAAGGCATAGCGACCTCTACCAATCGTTGAGTATGTTCAATAGCCTCTACCAGTCGTGGAGTAGGTTGTAGGGCCTCTCCCGACTGTTGAAAAAGGCATGATGACCTCTATTAAGTGCAGCAATTATTATTCACATAGATTGCAAATTGATAGCATGTTTAAGCAAGCAAGTTTGTAAGTACTACAACCATTAAGTGTAAGTGTTATCATGAATAATTAAATGTTTACGAGTATCATGAATAATTAGGTGTTCAATGCGTAGTCAAATTAAGAGAAAAATCTAGTTTCATGTAATAACCAATGATGTTTTCTTAGAAAAGCATCTGTAAGATCAAGTATTAAGTCCAAACGTTTCAAATAAATGTAAGGTAGAGTCTTGTATGATAAATATAATAAATTTCCAATCTGTGTTAATACACAATAATACGCAAGGAAATTTCTAGATGTTGTATGCTAATGAGTGTGACAAAATTGGATACAAAATGAAAATAGAATTATGAAAATGAAAACACAAGTATTGGATTCTCGAGTCTTGGGAAGATTTCATCCATGGCTTAACCAGTGGGATTAACGTCATCCTGATCAGTTGTTTCGTTGGTATTGATATTGAAAGCTCGTCCATGTGCCACCAGGTTTACATTATTCAACTTAGGGCATTGAGGTCGCATGTGGTTAGGGTCTCTACAATGATAACACGCCCGACCGTTAGTAATCTGTAGTGGTTCCTGAGCAGCTGTTTGATGATTACCCTGTGTTCCAACCATTACTCGACAAGTGGTGACAAAGTGTCCAAACCTTCCACATCTAGTGCATTGACGGCATGGAAGATTTGTAGGGTGATGATACTTGCAAGTGTTGCATTGTGGATGGATTCCCGTGTAGGCTTTCTTGATAGGAGGTTGAGCCACCGGATCAACAACAGCATGGTTCTGATTATCGCCCATTCGTTTCTTAGAGTTCGAAGCAGTAGTGGCGACCTTTGCTAAAACAATCTTAGGTTGTTCAACAACATTAGTGGTTTTCTCAGTAGGTGTCTTGGTGCTCTTCCTAACTAAGTTTCCTTTCCTTACGTGTTTGTCTGTTAGTATAGCTGCAAGTTGGATGGCTTCTTCTACCGTAGTGGTTTTGCCTCCAGTGACAACGTCTTGAATCAGGTCTGGTAATCCCTCGATATATTTTTCGATTGCTCGAGAGACTGGGGTAACCATGTGTGGAACCAGTATGCTAAGTTCGTGATATCGGGTATTATACGCAAGATTCTCCCCACTGTCTTGTTTCAGTCCATGGAACTCTTCCTCCAGTTTCCTGATTTCGTTCCTAGGGCAAAATTTGGCGATCATGAGTTCCTTAACTTCAGCCCAAGATAAAGATAAAGCAACATCAGCTCCTCGATTGCGTTTTTCGCCATTCCACCAGGTTAACGCTCCCTTTTGAAGGACACTGGTAGCATAGCGAACGCGGAGTTCATCAGGACATTCACTGTTCACAAAAGTACTCTCCATGCTTTCAAACCATTGGAGGAGGCCAGTAGCACCCTCCTCACCAGTGAATTTTGTGGGGTTGCAGGAGTTAAAGTGTTTGAAAGTGCACCGAAATTGAGTCGTACTCCCTGTGTTGGCACTGTTACTATTCTGGGTTATCTCACTGACAAGGTTTGGGATCACTGCAGCAATTTGTTCGGCGACTAAAGATGCGAGGCGACGATCAGAACGTCGTCCCGAAGCACGAACAGGGCGTTGGCTGGCATCACGGAGCATGCGGCGAGCAGACATCTATGAGGTAGTCAAATAATAATCATGAGGTTAGAAAATGTAAGTGTATAATCGTACAGATGATTATGAAGATGTGATCTTGTAAGCAATCATGATATGCAAAGTATTGTATATGAAACGAGAGGGTATTATTGAAAAAGCTTGCATAAAATGCTTGGAGTGCCCTTGTCTAGCTGTAAAGCCCAACAAGAACGTTGACTTTTCAAAGGAGTTTGAACCCAACGGTGATCAAAGAAGACATGCTTTAACCTATAAGTGGACACTCACTCCAGGAATCCCCAGGTAAGCATAACAGGTCGGTAAATGGATTTATGCGCTATGCTTGCCTATGCCAGAAAACCCAGTGTACAGGCGTCCACCCTTCCAGATTGCACGTGTCCTTATCACACTCATTAAAGTTCAACAACTTTGAAGGAGTAATATAAGAGTAGGTATTATATCTAAGAGTGTCTTCATAAAAGGTACTGTTCCCATTCCATGATGATGTAAACTTTCCACTCTTTGTAGGACACCATCTCTATGCACCATGATGAAAGATAAGAAGAATAGAGAGAGGGAAGAAGGGAAAGATAGAAGGAGGAAAGTAGGGAGAAATGAGGGGTAGGGTAATTCAGGAGATATAATGCATGAAAGTTGAAATTCGGTTATAGTCTAGGCCATTTTATCTAATAACCTAATTCCCTATAACCATGGCTCTGATACCAATCTGTAACACCCCAACCGATGGCGGAATCATCGAGGTGTCACGTAGTGACGATTGTTCAAAAGCTCATGGTACTAAAATGTAAATATATTATCATTGAATATTGTTTTACAACATGTGAAATTAAATACAAGACAACAAATAAAGATAATTGATTGATTTAATCTAAGTCCAAAGTCCTATGTGAAGCGTCAAGTAGCTCATCCTGAAACATGCACGAAAATAATTTTGTCAACATATGATGTTGGTGAGTACTACTTAGTTTTGTACATATAGTATAAGTTTTGAAAAGTAGTACAATTCATGTGTCTAGCATCACCAAGGCATTATGTAAACACGCAAGTAACCAAACAAGACAAAGATCACATGTAAAGTTGTACAATGTAATTGATAATGAGCACCTCAACACGTGTGAGTCTAAAAGAGCACCATAACACAAAGTTATGTCTAAATGAGCACCGTAACATAAGTTACGTCTGAGTGTAAAGAGCACCATAACATAAGTTATGTCTAAATGTATGATTTTGTATGTAAGCTACGTTCATGTTCAAGCATAAGCACAAAGATAAACAAGACACGTATATGAATTGTAAATGAATAAAAATGTATGTGTAAATGAATATGGAAGCTTTGTATAGTTGTGCATGAATCACCCCAAAAATTGTAAAAGCGAAAAAAGGGATAAGTAATACTCACTGTTCACGTAGTAACTTGAATTTGGACTGGACAACGAAATATGAACTTGAGATTTCTCCCAAATGATTAACCTAAAGTAATTGATAATGTGTGAGTGAAATAACTCTAGGCTACATGTATTCCTAGGGCTTCGAATTGGGGATAATGTTTATTTGTTTAATAAACAAATTGTCTATTAATTAAGAGAAATTTAATAAATAATTAAATAAAAGTCTTTTAATGAAATTTGAATTTAGAATATACACAATAAAGTGTTTGAAGTATAGAAATAATTTTTATAAAATTATTTCATTTAAAATAGATTTTTAAATCTATTTATTTATAAATAGCCAACATTTAACTTTAATATTCAAAAATACTAAAATTAAAGAATTATTATTTTAAAAATCATATTTCTGTTCTAAATGGATAGAAATAATTTATGTAAAATTTTGGTGCAAAAATATTGTAAAATGAATTTATTATGATTTAATTATGATTAAAACTAACAAAAATTGATTAAAAATATTAAATAAATGATTTTTCAAAATTAAAAATCATTTCAGTAAAGTTTCACTTAATACAAACTCAGGATAATTTTTGTAGAATTTAATAAAGTTGTTTTGATATATAAATGGATTTTTATAAATATAATAGCATAAAAATGATTTAATTATTATAAATATTAAATAAATGAATTTCTGAAAAATAAAAATTGTAATTAAAACTTTTATCTCAGATTAAACAAATGTAATTTTTTTAGAATTTATAAAATAGTTTTGATATTTTAAAATGAATTTAAAAGATTAAAAGGTTTAATATATATATATATATATAATTGTTTAAAAAAAAGAAAAGAAAAGAAAAGAACAAAAAACGGGGCTGTGCCGGGACTCGAACCCGGTTCCCCTCTGCATTAAACCCAGATCACAACCACTTGGCCTAGGCCGGTGGTTGTGATATTTCCTGTTTAAAAATAATTAAATACACACATGAAATCCAGTTTATCCCCAATTTCATATGAACGAACCCTAGAATTAGCAATCAAACAATTCAGGAATCTTGAGCCCGATTAATGATGGGGCTATTGTTGTTTGATGGCCGACTAATGAAACCCACAAAAGAAAAGTTACTCACAGTGATGTTTCACGTATGATTGTCGGGTCAAAGCAAAAGTCAAAAGACGAACAAGATAATAATAATTAGGGTGTTTCAGAGATAATTGGAGGTTGAGAAAGAGGTGTGAGCGAGTTGTAATGCTTCGAAACACATCTATTTATACTGATGTTAAATGATTAAGGTTAATTGGAAAGTTGACCACGTTTATTATCATACGCGTAAAAATTAAGAATTGGTCAATGATTTGGTGTAATTGACGTGTATTCGCGTTGTAATAGGCCGGTAATCACGTAATATTACCATGTTTGCATAAATAATTTCTAAATCAAAGGTTTTGTTAAAAAAAAAATATATATTCAGTTGCTGTTGCTGTTGTTCGAACAGAAGAGAAGAAGAGACAATTTATCAAGGTGTTAAATACATTTAGGCTTGGGTTTATTTCAGAAACGAGCTGGTAGCTCAGTGGTAGACGCGTGTGTTGTGTGTACGGCGCGTCCCCGGTTCGAGCCTCAGTGGGAGCATTCTTTTTTTTTACATATAAGGGATGAGGGGGAGTGGACTTAGGCAGATGGGCTTTGGGCTGCATGTTGGGCTTGCTGTCTGGTGGGCCAGTCTAGGGTGAAAGAAGATGGGCTGCTAGTTTGTTTCTACATATTATTATTATGTATTATTATTATTGTTTATTATTATTATTATTATTATTATTATTATAAGGGTAAAACGTGACGTATAACATAGGAGATGCGAAATAAAAAAAATGTATATTTATATATGTGTAATAATAATAGGATAAAAGTGACGGATGTCACAATCCACATCTTGCAATTCAGAAATAAGAGTGATTGAAGTCGCATCCACCTTCCAATCTTGAGCTCGAACTATAGTATCCCCAACAGTCCCAATTCTGTCTTTAACAACACAACTTTTGTGGATCAAGGTGGCCATGTCCTTTGCAAAAAGACATGGCCACCTTTTCATGAGCGGAACCTCACCATACCAAATATCCTTCCAGAATTTAATATTTTCGCCATTTCCCAGTTCACCCTTGATCCACAATTGAGTCTTTTTCCCATCTAAAACCAGCTTCTCTAAGAAACAAACGATCTTTTTCCAACATCCAGAAATACCCTTCTTCACAGGAAGAAACGACCACCTGTTTCGGCCCCCAAGAATACAATACACAATCTTTCTCCATGACCCCGTTAACCTCATTTTTGAAACGCCAAGCCCACTTAGCCATTAAAGTCGAATTAACATCCTCAATCTTTGAAACGCCTAAACCTCCCGCCTTCTTCGGCTTTGTAACAGCATCCCACGAAACCCAATGAAGGCCACGTCCCTCCTTAGACCCTCACCAAATAAAGTGCCTCATAGTCTTCTCTATGGAATTTTTAACCGCCGCAAGGGCCTTGTACAAAGATAAATAGTACACCGGGATACTAGAAAGCACCGACTTAATCAATGTTAGTCTACCCCCCATTGATAAAAGGTTAGCCTTCCATTATTGAAGCCGGCCTTTAATAGTATCAATAACACTACTCCAATTCGAGACCCGACTCATATTGGCCCCTACTTGATTCCCAAATATTCGAAAGGAAAACTTCCAATCTTGC
Organism: Ambrosia trifida; assembly: GCA_028751855.1. Classification (NCBI taxonomy): domain Eukaryota; kingdom Viridiplantae; phylum Streptophyta; class Magnoliopsida; order Asterales; family Asteraceae; genus Ambrosia; species Ambrosia trifida. Next base: position 47,464,889 of record CM054127.1, read on the forward strand.
ACCCAAGAATCCACCTCATCTTCCATAACACCTAAACCAAACAAATGAGACTTATGAATATTAATCTTTAAACCAGAGCACATGTAGAAAACCCGAAGCATCCGATCCACATTTTTAACATTATCCTTGTTCCACTTTCCTATAATTAATGCATCATCCGCAAAAAGCATATTAGACAACACCGGACTATCCTTATCCATAATAATTCCTTCAAAATACCCATCGTGCATGCATGAGACACCATATTAGTCAAAACCTCCATCACTAAAAGAAATAAGAAAGGCGATAAAGGGTTCCCTTGTCTAAGCCCTTTTTGACATTGAAACTCGAACGTGGGGGACCCATTTACCAACACTGCAGAACGGGCTAAATGAAGAACACCTTTGACCCAGCATATCCACCTTGGCAGGAAACCCATTTGCTCCAAAATAGACACTAAAAACCCAAACTAACGTTATCTTACGCCTTTTCGAAATCGATCTTCAACAAGAACGCTGCTAACCTCTTATTCTTCAGCCATGCTTAAGGGACCATCTAAAATAAATCTATCCTTCAGAAAAGCGGATTGATTCTCCAAAATCACTTGCCCAATAACTTTCTTAATCCTGGAGGCCAAAACTTTGGACAGGATTTTACTGATTAATACTACCAAATTTATACGCCTATAATCCCTCAACCCCACCGGTGTCTTCGTTTTAGCTATAAGAGTAATGTGGGACGTACTGCAACCCTTTTTGACATGGAACTCCTCAAACAGATGCACGAAATCGTCTTCAAGATAACTCCAAAACTGCTTAATAAACTGGAAATTGAAACCATCCGGACCCGGGGCCCTATCAGAACCACAATCGAACGCTGCCTCTCTAATTTCTTCCCTAGAGAACGGTTTGATTAGATCTTCAACACAATCGGCTTGAACCTGTTTCAAATCATTACACAACAATACAAGTCTATTTTTATGATCTTCATGAAAATGTATTCTGAAAAAACCAAGCACCTCCTTCTTCATTAAGGAAGGTTTAGAAACCCAAACTCCATCAATTAACAACCTCGGGATTGCATTAGTAGCCTTTCTCCCATTAATACACCTGTGAAAAAATCATGTATTATCATCCCCCAAAGAAGCCCATCTAACTTGAGATTTCTGAACTAAATCCCTATGGTTGGAAAGCCTAATCTTCTCCACCTCTTTTTTACTTTCTTCCCAAATCCACAACTCCGCTTCCTCTAAATTCGTAGCTTCCATTTTTTTTCAAGACGCACAATATCCTCATTCAGCCTTTCCAATTCTACCTCTTCCTTTTTTTCACCGATTCCAATTTAGCATTAAGAAACAAATCCGTTGGCCCTTCAATATGATTACCACTCAAAGCATCAATCACAATTTGCTCACACCCTTGTCTATCTATCCAACAATTAAACCATCTGAACGGTTTAGGCCCAAAGTTTGTATCCACCAAGGTTAACAATAACGGACAATGATCAGACCCTTCCCACGATAAAGATCTCAAACAAGCTCCTGGCCATCTATTAAAGAACTCTTGACATACTAAGATTCGATCAATTTTGCTCATCTTCAAATTCTGTCCCATCCCTGTCAAAAAAGTATACTTGTTCCCCCTCATAACATATTCCTGCAAACTATTATCATCAATAAAGTTATTAAAAACCACCGCATCCCCCTGTTTGAATTTCGAATTTTTACGCTTCTCCGGTCACCTCACAGAGTTAAAATCCCCAACCAAGATCCACATACCCACCGCCCCCTCCAGCAGTTTAGAAAGCTTGTCCTAAACCACCCTTTTTTCGCTAAGTTTTTGAGGGGCATACACATTAACCGCATTAATTACCGAACCATCCTCAACTAAACTCCCATTGGTGATAATAAAATTCCTATCTTCAATGGTAGACAACTTCTTAGTTTTTTTAGGGTTCCATAAACTAAACATACCCCCTGACTTGCCCACCGAAGCAACACTATCCATATCAAAACCTTTTTGACCCCAAACAGTAGAGAAATCAAAAAACTTCCCATCTATTAACATAGATTCTTGAACTGCCAAGAAATCAACCCCAAAGTTTTTAACCGTCCCCTTAATCCAAGAAACCTTCCCAGTACCTCTAATGTTTAACGAAAGGACATTCATTGCACACCTGATTGTACTCCTTTTCCATTGATGGTGTCACGGACCAGAGACTGAAACCCATCCAGTTGAGCCCCCAGCTTTTCACCAAACTCCATAGTAACTGCAACTTCCTTATCAATATCCGACCTTTCAATCGGTTCTTGATCCACAGTTTGAGGGTGTGTATCACTTGCCCCCGTTTCCTCATTTTCCTCTTCAGAAATCGGAATCTCAATATTCTCCATTAATTTATCTGTGACCACCTCCTCAGACAAATCCTCTAGTAACATCTCAAAAGAATTAAACGTATGGACCTCTCCTTGACCCTAGTTTTTTGGACATTAAAGTCTATCCCATTAATAATTGGGTCAAGCCCAAAAGGATCCTCATCATTTAAATTGAATTCCTTAACAGGCCTTTCATTGCTACTAATGTACCTTTCAGCTGGGCTGAGGCCCACTGTCTTAATAATGTTACCTTTTTTTCTTTTAAGGGTTCTGTCAACCTTTGAATTTTCATTCCCCATGCAATTAATACTTTCCATATTGGAGTCCCCATTAATACCATGAACATAAACAACCGAATCATTGTCACCATTATTTCCTTCACCAAAACGCTGACTAACGTCGGTTTCCATGTCCGAGGGCTCTAATTGGCTGAATGGTGTTGTCCATTAGTGGATATTCTTGGTAACATGGCTTCTTGCAATCTGATTGGTCTAACAACGTTGGCACATTACTTGTTGTCCCCTTCGCGCCCAACGGGATCTTGAGACACTAACTGTCCAGTGTTGGCGCTCTTTGATTGGCCAAGTGATATCAGGCCATCGGGATCTCCTAGCTGGAGTGTTCTAATTGGCTGGACGTGCACCACATTCTTAGCACACGTCCGTTGGTTCTGATTGGTTTATACACTATCGTTCTTTCAAGTGCTTATTGTCTCTTGGCCATGCGCATGCATGGGGATGCGCATCCTGCCTTGGGAATTCTTGTCACAACCAAGTTGAGGGCTTATGGTGCGCAGCCGCAGTCTTGTGCCAGAGGCTTTGCCTGACGCATGGAGTGCTGCTTGCGCACCAACAAGTGTCCCAGAGTCAGTCATTTTAAGGCTTTGTGGGATATGGGTTAACCTTATCCACGCTAATATTTGGTACCTTATCCCTTTAACGTGTTTACACAATTAAATAAATTCGCTTTTAATTTCAAAAGCTGACTTTTTCATCACAAATGTCTAGATAGCTTTGTTAATTTAGAAATAAAGAAAGATACGATAGATAAATTTATTTATTTGTTTCTGTATGCTCATTGAAGAGGATTTAGACTTGGGTTCATTGCAATTCAATGAGATGTTGCTGATTTGTTTCAACTGGGCATATTCTTTGTTCATTTTATTTGCTGAAACTGACTTTGCAGAGTTGCACACAATCTGTTTGATCATTTGCCTCAATGAGAATTAATGTTACTACTCAACATGCTACTGTCTGTATTCCGAATTATTTTAAGGAGTCATTGGCTTCGTGACATAAATGGTTTTTAATGAAGCTACTAAAAATGGAAAATTAGTGCTCCAAGTGTAGTGAAAAATAGATGACAATTAGCAATGTGTCATCATATTTTATTTTTGAATGGCGACATTACTCCAGCAAATTAGAACTTCTATTTTGAAGTAATTTTCTGCAACAAAGTTTTTATACAAGTATACAACAATCTTTTAATCTCATCAGTTGATTATCACAAGCATGGGCAGACTTACACCAAGCCTAAAGGGTGCGGGCGCCCACCTTGAAAAAAAAAATTAGTGTTATATAGGCGCGTTAATCCCGTCCGCACCGCATGAAATTTTTCAGTCGCACCCCTTGGACTTTTGAAACCGACCTCAAGAAAAAAAAATATAATTATATGTTAAGAGCTAGCCCATTTTATTAGTTAGTAGCCCAATATCAAGAATGTGCCCATGCCCAAAGTTTATAACAAGCCGACATGTGTTTTAATATTGATTAAAATGAAAAAAACAAAAACAAAAATAAACCTAAAGCCAGAAAAACGCTAAATAAAGAAACACACAAAAAAAAGTTGTTCATCTCCCTCCCTCCTTGCTTCTGATCGGCGATCGCTAAACAAAGACGAGGAACCTGTGACGTTGACCCGTCACAATTCACAAACAATTGAACAAATCCAACAAAACTCTAAAAAGTAATTAGGTAAATGTGATTCTGTGAATATTATTAGATGAGTAGATGAGCAATATTATTATGGGTTTTTATATTGTAACTTTGGTTCTGTTTTAGATGAGCAATATTATTATGGAACGGTTTTATTAGAAGGAAAAATGGAGAATCATCTTCAAAAACTCCTTAATTCGTTGACTTGGATACTCTTCCTACGAATCCTGCCGATAGGAAACTGATTTTGCCATATAACGTTAATCAGCGAGACAAAATCACAAGGGCTTACATACTTAGAGGACCATATCAACCACGAGGTATAGAAATTCCACAATCAATGTTTGGTGTTGAGTTATGACGATTTAAAGAAACTTGGTATGATACGTATAAGGGATGGTTAAAGTATAGTATAAAATCGGACCGTGTGTTTTGCTTATGTAATGACGTTTAAATTACTTTTGGGATTTTGGTTTCCTTTAGTTGATTATTTAATTTTAGTATTATTATTTTTGGAATACGAGTCGACCGAACCCGACCCGGGTCACTTGATGGATAAACGACCTATATAAGGTTTAGGATTCCGCACCCCAAGAAAAAAATTCCTAGGTCCGCCACTGCAAGGCTTCACAATGCAAAATAGAATCGCAAAATTGTATACATATAAGCATGATGTCAGTCTCAGGCTGGTTTGATCAAAAGAATGTCGTGGCAATAATAATAATAATAATAATAATAATAATAATAATAATAATAATAATAATAATAATAATAATAATAATAATAATAATAATAAATAGCCGCCAACTCGCCAAGTGAGATCAGAAATGTTTAGGGTGGATGGGTGTGACAACCTGCACCCTTCACTTTTCATAAATGTGCATAATTGGTTCCTCAACTATTTCAAAATTTTCATTTTTAACCCTCGTATTTTAATAAGACCAAAAATTCACAATTTAATAAAACTTATAATTTTTATAAGTAAAAGTATGCACGTTTTATACTCACACCTACGCCCGAGCACGTATGTTTCAGACCTTGATACTCAAAGCTCTTAATTTTCGGTCCTAAAACAACTTAGAAACAGAAGGAAACAAGTCTAGAACTTAAAATTGATTAAATTAGAAAAAAATATTTTTTTTGCTCTCGCGGTCCGCGGAGACAGTCAAACAGTTAAAGTCCTAGTCAAAGTCCTAGTCAAATTCCTAGTCAAAGTCTCGGTCAAAATCATAGTCAAAGTCCTAGTCAAATAGTCAATTCATCTTAAAACCTTACTTTATTGTGTTGACCAATTTTAAAGCCTAATTGAATTCAAAACTAGTATAAAAATCCACCTATGACCAATTAAACTTTGCACCGCTAAATCGATTGTTTCAATTCGATTAAACTCTCCCTCATACTTTTCTTCTAGAGTATATTACTTATACATTTGAAGCTTTGATTATAAGCTCTAGTAATTGGCGAATTGGAAGCTTGATATCTTTTCCTATTCGGTTTATTTTCTTCTAAATTGGACTAGTTTCGTTGTTGAATCTTTGGGTTGCTCGCATTTTCACGCTCGCTTAGTCATCTAGTCATTTGGCGAAAGTGAGTATTTCCTATCCCCTTTTGCTTTTATTCACTTTTGGGGTGTTACATGTACACTTATACAAATTACAAATACAAGTTCACATTTTTACAATACAATTCTAGTACTATGTGTATTTGCTTACAAACGTGCTTTATGCTTAGACATTACATGTAGAATACATTTGTACTTAGTGAAATCATTAACCATGTACAAGCCGACCTTAACATTGGATAGCGCTATTGGATTGACAACCCGCCTAGGTTGATTCTCCCCCTTTTTCATCGGAGAATCCGTGGTCATTGTTAAGTTATTATCCATTTATTGGATAAGTACACCGCCGTTCATTTAGTACATTATACAGTCACAGGATTGATTTCGCTCATTTGTATGTTACATAGTTTACATAATTGCACTGTAGCTTTGCACTTGAATTGTATAACATTTTTCCAACTTACTATATGTATTAAATCTAGGAATGCTCACCAACATTTCATATGTTGACAAAACTTATTTTGTACATGTTTCAGGTGCAGTTTGTTCTTAGTACTATAGCAATGGACTTTAGTGCTTGCTTTTAATAAGTTATTTCAAATTTCATGTTTCATTCAGACTTTTGTATTTTTTTTTCCATTTCATCTATGTAAGACAATTTAAATTATTCAATAATATATTTACATTTTAGTACCATGTGCTTTTGAACAATCGTCACTACGTGACACCTCGATGATTCCGCCATCGGTTGGGGTGTTACAGATTGGTATCAGAGCCATGGTTATAGGGAATTAGGTTATTAGAATGCCTTTTAGCCTAGTCTATAACCAAGCTTACATTAACGAGTCCTCTCGTGTATATTTCTCTTTATTCTTATATTTTCTTTCAAGATATTTTTGCTATTGTTCTTTCACGTTATTCTTTTGATATTTTGCTTGGAGAAGAAGACACTCGTATTTCACAAACGAAATGATATCACCAAATTAGGAGTGGTATCCATACCTTGGTGATTAGTTTCACTCCTCTATATGTTATTTATCTTAGAAATATATCTTTGAGATAGGAGTGACATCCACACCTCAAAGAGTATTTCTTTCAAAAAGGAACTTATCCACTAAGCTGGGAGTGATATCCTTAACTTAGTGATTGGTTTCATTCCACAATCGTTTTCAATTTTGAAATACATCTTTGAGTTAGGAGTGAAATCCAAATCTCAAGGATCTATTTTTGCATCTCGTTTTTAATCTTGCTAAAGTTTTGGAATTCACTATTGATGGGGCACGTGCAATCTGAAAGGGTGAGCGCCTGTATCCTGAGTTTTCTGTCTAGGCCTGGTATTTCGTATAAATCCCAATCAGACGAGGGACCCGTATACCTACCTGGGAACTCTTGGGATGAACATTCACTTATAGGCTAAAGTACGCCCCCACAAGTCAATAGGAAATTTCAAATACTTGAGTTGGTCAATGTTTTCTATGGAAACAATTCCAATGTTTTATATCATTGATATTTATGTTTGTTTATCATTTGAAGATTCCATTTAATCACTTGATGTTTCATATGTCATTATTCATTGATCATTCGCTTTTGAATCCCTTATCATCATTACTAAAACTTTTGTTCGATATATTATCGCATTAAAGCTTACACTATTTCACTTATGCTCATGATTCTTACACTATAAGGTATTACTCGTTTTGCGTTAAAACATTTTTACCCACGACTTAAGTTTTAAACTCTGTGTTTAACTTTGATCACATCCTGATTTTAGGAATGTTGCGTCATCATACAGTTAAAAATGAACATGGTTTTTCCAAAACTTATTATTTCAACCTGTTTTATACCTTCATGTTTACAAACTTACTTGATCGAAGTCACAGTATATCCTCATATACCTAATACTAATATTGTTGCACCTAGTCTCCTAAGCCATAGCCAACTACCATTAGTTAAAACTTCTTAGTCAGACTAAACTCATACATAAATGCCTACCTACACGATACGCACTAGTACACTACTCTCTAAAACGATTAATTTGACAACTTATTCTATAAGTTTTTTCACAAAGCCTATTCACCAAATTAGAACACACTTTTCATACACCTTGTGCCTTGAAACAAATAGCCCGCTATAAGCCCAAAAAGATGCCTTAACGATCCTGCAAATAAATGATCTTTCAATGTATAAATTTCGTAAAAGTTTGAAAATTTAAAAGGTTTCAAGTTTACCCAGTCTTAACGAGTAACACTTCGATTTTCTCAACATTTCATAACAATTAAAAATTTCCGACTTTTCAACCCACAAGTTAAAGAAATGTTAAATACAGAAAATTTTATTTTCCAAAATTCGTCAAGGCATCTGGGATCATTCACAACCTTCACATCATTTTAAATCTTGGTCTTTCGAAACACATTAGATTTACACACACTTCATGAAATGGTTTCATCTTGCATTTTATAAACTTGCATTGCATATTTTACAAATCAAATGTAAATCTGCATGTTTTCATATAACGTATCCAATATATGTTTTCGGGAGGAATTTGCAACTAATAATATACCTTATAACACTTTTCAAACTCGACTTCTCGTAAACACATGAAAATGTGTACCTACGAAATCTTTTCAAGTGAACCTGTTTTGAACTTAAAACATTCTTCGGTTTCCAAAAAGTTATCCTCATACCAGTAGACTATACGTCTGTTCTGCGCACTTTCATTTACAGTAAATTTCATTATTTTTTTTACACCATTCTATATATAGTTACGTTCGTACATTATCTTATTATTGTTGTATTATTCTTTTGTTGGTAGTTATTTTCACGCGTTATTCGCAACTATTCTCGCACTAGTTATTAGTAGTTATTCTTACAACACTAGTTTTGAGCATTAATTTAACTCGTTTACTTTCATTTTATGCAAATTGTGTGATTTACTCGATTTACGTTATGCTATTCTTTCAATCGAAATTTTATGCTATACTTATATACTTACATGAACGCATATTTGGTATGCATATTTTTTTTTTTGTTGTGAGCAAAACCCTGTTATACTTTACATTATTTTGTTCATCATCATGACCAACGAACATACTAATTGATAGCTCGTATGAGATCTAACCCAGTTCCCATGTACGACTCGGTTCAGAGTATTCCTCTAACCCAAGGGGAACGGTGTAATCCTCAGAGTTTATCAATATGGTTGTTTAGAGCCCAATGATGTGAACAAAAATTTACCGGTTAAGGGTGAACCCGAAAGGTGAAGAACCCCTAATCATGTCTTATACTTACACATTAATCTCATTACGGTTAAAAGGTGAACCTGAAAGGGGAAGAACTTCTAATCGCATCTTATACTTGAGCAGTATCTACTACTTAACACATTTTGGTTGCACGCATTGTTTCTTGTATTACTTATGTTAGTGTTATGGAAAAGCATAGCACCCTAGTGTAAGGTAAATCGATGATTACGGTCCGGAACGCAATCATGGATTTACAGGTATATGGGGGTGGTGTGTGATTCTACTTAGGCTATTGGTAGACTATCAGTACGAGTCCAAAGTATCAGTAGTGTGGTGGGTTAGCTGCGGTACACCCTATATATACGCACGAGCGATACTGCGGGATCGGACTAGGAGTCTGACCAAGAACCTACCCATTACTATCTCTTTATTAGATCGTTGACTAATAGCTAGCATTTTCGATAAGAATGTTCTTACACGAGCTTCAATTCGACTTCCTAGAGTCTTTCTCTAGACCATCCACACAGAAAACACAAACTTTGTATACTCTTACACTCTCTGTTAATCGAAATCCTGTTGCACGTCCTTAATAAAGTTCGGTCAGAAACTTCTCTAAAGTAAGGGAAGCTACTATAACACTGCCCTGCCCTAACCAGTTACATACTTTTCCCAAACCTTGCTCATTATAAACTCTTAGTTCTCTAACCTTGGGTCAAACTTTAAGAATTTTCAAACTCTTATTTTGGGTATTAAACAACTACTTCAAACTTTGTCAAATCATGGCTGATGCATTTCTTAAAATCTACATGCCTTTTTACAAATGTCTTTTGTTTCCTGGAAACCTCACTTGAAAGTAATTTCGGGACGAAATTTTCTAAAGTAGGGGAGACTGTGACAACCTGCACCCTTCACTTTTCATAAATGTGCATAATTGGTTCCTCAACTATTTCAAAATTTTCATTTTTAACCCTCGTATTTTAATAAGACCAAAAATTCACAATTTAATAAAACTTATAATTTTTATAAGTAAAAGTATGCACGTTTTATACTCACACCTACGCCCGAGCACGTATGTTTCAGACCTTGATACTCAAAGCTCTTAATTTTCGGTCCTAAAACAACTTAGAAACAGAAGGAAACAAGTCTAGAACTTAAAATTGATTAAATTAGAAAAAAATATTTTTTTTGCTCTCGCGGTCCGCGGAGACAGTCAAACAGTTAAAGTCCTAGTCAAAGTCCTAGTCAAATTCCTAGTCAAAGTCCTAGTCAAATTCCTAGTCAAAGTCTCGGTCAAAATCATAGTCAAAGTCCTAGTCAAATAGTCAATTCATCTTAAAACCTTACTTTATTGTGTTGACCAATTTTAATGCCTAATTGAATTCAAAACTAGTATAAAAATCCACCTATGACCAATTAAACTTTGCACCGCTAAATCGATTGTTTCAATTCGATTAAACTCTCCCTCATACTTTTCTTCTAGAGTATATTACTTATACATTTGAAGCTTTGATTATAAGCTCTAGTAATTGGCGAATTGGAAGCTTGATATCTTTTCCTATTCGGTTTATTTTCTTCTAAATTGGACTAGTTTCGTTGTTGAATCTTTGGGTTGCTCGCATTTTCACGCTCGCTTAGTCATCTAGTCATTTGGCGAAAGTGAGTATTTCCTATCCCCTTTTGTTTTTATTCACTTTTGGGGTGTTACATGTACACTTATACAAATTACAAATACAAGTTCATATTTTTACAATACAATTCTAGTACTATGTGCATTTGCATACAAACGTGCTTTATGCTTAGACATTACATGTAGAATACATTTGTACTTAGTGAAATCATTAACCATGTACAAGCCGACCTTAACATTGGATAGCGCTATTGGATTGACAACCCGCCTAGGTTGATTCTCCCCCTTTTTCATCGGAGAATCCGTAGTCATTGTTAAGTTATTATCCATTTATTGGATAAGTACACCGCCGTTCATTTAGTACATTATACAGTCACAGGATTGATTTCGCTCATTTGTATGTTACATAGTTTACATAATTGCACTGTAGCTTTGCACTTGAATTGTATAACATTTTTCCAACTTACTATATGTATTAAATCTAGGAATGCTCACCAACATTTCATATGTTGACAAAACTTATTTTGTACATGTTTCAGGTGCAGTTTGTTCTTAGTACTATAGCAATGGACTTTAGTGCTTGCTTTTAATAAGTTATTTCAAATTTCATGTTTCATTCAGACTTTTGTATTTTTTTTCCATTTCATCTATGTAAGACAATTTAAATTATTCAATAATATATTTACATTTTAGTACCATGTGCTTTTGAACAATCGTCACTACGTGACACCTCGATGATTCCGCCATCGGTTGGGGTGTTACAATGGGGTGGTCATCACCCATCACACTCATCACACTATCACACCCAATTAGATTGTGCCACCTTATTCCATCACATTCCATCACTAAACTCATGTGGCGGTGTTCACATTTCACCACTTAACTTTTTTTTGAAAAAAATAAACTAAAAACATTACATTTAAAAAAAATAAAAACATCAAATAAAATAAAATAGAAAATATTACATTAAATAAAATAAAAAACATTACATTAAATTAAAAAAAATAACACACTACTAGAAATAAAATAAAAACTACTAAAAAAATAACACACTACTACAAATAAAATAAAAACTACTAAAAAATACAAACATTAGTAAAAACCTAATAAAATTTTGGTCGTAACATTCGCCACGCCGAAACATGTTGAAAATCAACCCCGACCTCAGCCACATAGTTGATTTGAGCAAAGCCAACTTGCACATCTTATGTTTCGTTGGGGTTATTATTCACCACTTTCTTAAAAAAAAAATTTGAAAGTTTGACACTTCGATTGAAGGTCCGCGTGCTTGTGAGAGATTGAATCACACGAACGTTGGAATTTAATAATATTATGTACAATTATAATTTAATAAATGTGAAGTAATTATAAAATATAATTCGAAGCACACGACGACGACGACGACAACAACAACAAAATATGTAAAATCAGATCTTTGCCCCTTCCCCAGCATAAAGCTGAACAAAAATGTTACCCTTATCATCCATCGTCTTCTTTATCCATTTCATACCTTCTTTTAGATATAAAATCAATACTGCACATATATTTCATTAAACAGAGCACTTTCATACCAAATATATTTCAATTGGGTTTAGATTAAATTGCAATGTGGGTAGTAGATTAAAGTGTATTCTAGAGAGAGAGTGGCCATCACGGACCATCCCACCCACCCTTAAAAGAAATTAATTTATCACAACAACTGCTGCTAATGATCAAAGTATTAGATTGGTTAAAAATGATTAGCAGCTTAATGCCCATTGCAAAAACGGCAGAAAAGGCTCGTAGACGAGACGAGACTGAAGTTTTTGTAAAGGCTACTGAATTTACAATTCCCGGGAAAACCCGACCACTCACCCGCCCGAAGGCACGGCGGTGAAAAAGTCGGCAAAACCGGTCGGGATCAGGACTCGAACCCAAGCCAATGGCTGGGTCATCCCTCACTTCCCCTCCACCAATGTCCTCCAAATGTAGCTAGTGAGAATTGAACCCAAGCCTCCCATATGAAACGTTAGGCCCTCAACCAACTGGGCTACAAGTGTTGGACGAATTTACACTATTATGTTCAGATCAATTAATGAATAAGTATGCAGTTGGTAATTTGCAAACTACTTGTAACAAAGCTCGATATAGCAACCACAAATGTTTCTGATGAAAGTTGATATATGTTGCAAAACACTATATAGACTGAAATAAGACTATAGCACATGAAACAAATCAATGGTCAGTTGCTCAAAAAGTTGGAGTTTATAGTAGTAACTAGTAAGATTTGTTGAATATATTCAAACTTTATTAATTGGGACACCCAAACTACTGAATTACAAAATAGAAATGGCAAACAACTAAAGATCAGCAAGTCTTCCTCATTAGGTACTAGTGCCAACTTTCCATTCGAATCTATCTCCTGCCACAAACTGCTAGGATGCCCCATTCGGAGTTATTTGAGCATGTGGTAGCACCTTCTTCTTGTATTCTGCTAGAGCCCAAATCGGGAAGATGTCCCTGTACAATGGAAAGTGTAGCAAACAGTTTTTCTTGAAACATCCGGTTGTTTCCTGCAATAAGTATTTTCATTTATTAGTAGTGTTGGAAGCAAGCCTAGACCTTGTTACACTCATAGCACTCGGCATAAATTAAATTTTTATGATCTTGTTTTGCCCAAAAATATTATGTGATGGAAATGAGAATGTTTGTCCCTTAAACTGTATGAGATGATCTAACTAAAGGTATGCAATAAAAATGTTTTTGGATTCTTCGAGTGCATTAGAATATTGTTTGTCAAGAAACTCTACCGTAATCTAGAGTAAGTTCATCTAACGCCCCTAGGTTCACATTGGCCAATGCACCTTGGCACTCTACTAGTCTATTTATTTGAACTCCCTTGTCAAATGGCTTACCTGTTGTGGAAATCCGCCATTTTGCATCTGAGAATTGATCAACAACTTGGCTGCAACATGTAACGGTGTTGGGTCTCTTTCTGCCTGTACAACCGATGACATTTAATTGAATAATAACTAATGGCAAGATTAAGTAAAAACTATGATATAATCTAGTTTCACTTGCCTGCCCAGAATGAAGCAATCCCATCATAGCCCATGAAGTATGTACCAAATTGGACCGATCTCCTTCTAAAGGCACGTATTTCTGTTTATAAAATATAGTGCAAAAGAGATTGTGTATGTGTTTATTATTGAACATTCATATTGATAATATATAACATATAAATATATACCTTTTCAGGAGAAGATCGGTAGCTTTCTCCCCAGCCACCATCCTTCCGCTGTATTTTGAGCAGAAAAGTGACTGCGTTACGGATTGCTTGACAATTTTCATACGTCTTCCCATTCGCTGCCAGCCCTCCAAGAGCAAACCACGTTCCGTATGTAAAACACATACCCCATTCTCCATACCTAATAATAACAAGAATAATTTCATTTCAGAAGTGTTTAAAAAAAGGAGTATTGGATGTAAATAATCCTAACTATTAACAATTGACCGCCACAAGTCCCAACTAAGAAAATGTATGCTAGTGGTCCCAACTTTCAATATATTGGCCACCAATGGACTATGACATTAGAATACTAATGATTTTCTAAATGGAACATATTTATTTTTAGTCATAGTCCGTTGGTGGCCAATATGTTAAAAGGTGGGATCGCTAGCACATATTTTGCTAGTTGGGACGCGTGGTTGCCAATAGCTAATAGTTAGGATGATTTAAATCCAACACTCTTTTAAAAAAACGCTTATTCAATTGTTCAAAGAAGAAATGATGAATTAACCATGAACCATCTGGCATTTGTGTTTTCTCAAGGTAAACACCAGCATCTACAAGGAACTTTTCTATTTCTTGTCTCCTATATGTGGGGTGTAACTTCTTAAATAAAACAAGAGCTTCTATCGCTGATGATGTGCATTCCACATATCTGGCCAATAACTACAGTGAGTTTCTTAAATTTTGGCATTGTAGTCTATGATCGGTAACCAGAGATCGAAGACATGAAACTATAAACTTTTGCAGTTGTCTTACTCATGCTCAATGACAATGTCCTCAAGAAATTCAGTAGGATTAAGAATCTAAAACAGAACAGATGTTGAATCATTACGGATGCATAGTGAACACATTATTCATGTAATATTTTTCCTTGATTTAGTTACCTCTAACCATTGTGATGCTCTTGCTGGTTCCCATGCTGCTAAGCCGCCATTTTTGCTCTATATTAACACAAGTAAAATAAACATATGCATGTATGTTACCTTTTATTTAACATTCCCTTTTAGTGCATTTTTCATAACTTTAAAATGTTTTTTTAAAAAAGGAAGCATTATGTGTTGGTATGAGCCTTGATAATAACCTCACAAATAACTTAACAAGATGAACACTTAATGAACACAGTGCACGACATGCTGAATAATTGAGAGTACATAAACTTGTATAGATTATGACAGTATGTCATCAACCCTTCTTAAAATCTCTTCACAATTCCCTGAAATGACTTGTATAGATTATGTCATCAACATATAGACAAAAATACATCACACCTTTGTCTTCAACCTGTTTCACATACAAAGTAGGCTCATTTTTGCTTCTCTCAAAACCATGATTGACAAAGTATGCATCAATCCTTGCATACCAGGCTCTAGGAGCCTGTTTCAACCCATACAAGGCCTTGTGAAGCCTGTATACCTTTCCTTCCTTACCAACAACTTCAAAACCTTTTGGCTGTTCTACATAGATCTCTTCATCAAGAGTCCCATTCAGGAAGGCAGACTTGACATCAAGCTGGTAAATCCACCAGCTTTGTGCAGCTGCAACTGCCAATACAGTCCTGATAGTCTCAAATCTTGCAACGGGTGCAAAAGTATCCTGAAAATCCACACCTTTTCTTTAAGAGTACCCATTGGCTACCAATCTTGCCTTAAACTTCAGAATTTCACCATCAAGCCCCACTCTAGTCTTGTACAGCCACTTCAGACCAGCTATGTTTTTGTTTGCAGGAGCATCAACAAGTTGCCGGGTCTTGTTCTTCTCAATACACTTGATCTCCTCTGCCATAGCCTCTCTCCACTCCTTCTTGACAACTGCATCTTCAAAAAAACATTGGATAACTTATATTCAAAGCAAATTCACATACCAGATGTTCTTCCATAGGGGTAGTCTGCTCATAAATTTCATTCAAGGTTTTGGTCTTAATGAGTGATGAAGCTGCATCCACTGTAGCATTCACTCCAGTATTCGCAGTGGCATCTAAATGACTTGAACCATCTTGATTACTTGAACTTGAAGCACCATTGTTGTTGTAGACAGCACTAGTAGACTCAGTTTGATTCTCAGCTTCAGGGGCATAATTGTCATTTCCCAGATCCAACAAGTCATCAAATGCGCTTAAATCCCATAAGTGCTTGTTCTGATCATTCTTCAGTTTACTCCAATCCCACTCCATATCTTCAAAGAATTTAATGTCCCTCCTAGTGATGATCTGCTTAGTCAAGGGATTATATAATCTATATCCCTTTGTTGGAGTAGAGGAACCAATTAAAACACACTTTGCTGAAGTTGCTTCAAACTTTGGTTTCATCTGACCTGGCTTTAACCCATATGCAATACTTCCATATACCCTTAGGTCCTCTACTTTAGGTTTCTGCCCTGTCCACATATGAATTGGAGTTTTGGCACCTAATGCCTTAGTAGGGGTCATGTTCAAGATGTGGACAGCAGAAGCCACAGCTTCTGCCCAGAAGTAACTTGGCATATTCTTGGCTAAAAGCATGCATTAGCCTTCTCTACAACTGACCTGTTCTTTCTTTCACTAACTCCATTCTGTTCAGGGGTGTATAGTGCTGTTAAATGCCTTTTGATCCCATGTAGTTCACAAAAGGTATGGAATTCATTTGAACAATACTCACCACCCCTGTCACTTCTTAACACTTTTATAAATCTTTCACTTTGTTTTTCAACTAGGGCTTTAAAGACCTTGAATTTTGAGAACACTTCTGATTTGTTTTTTATAAAGTACACCCAAGTCATCCTAGTGTAATCATCAATAAAGAGTAAAAAATACCTATTGCCACCCAAGCTTTAGACAGGCATTGGTCCACAAACATCAGTGTGGACAAGTTCAAGTGGTTGTGTGGCTCTCTTGGTGCTTGTTTGGAAAGGAAGTTTATGCATTTTCTCAAGGACACAACCCTCACATTGACCATACTCCTTCAAACCTGGTAACCCAACCACCATTTGTTTGTTATGCATTTGTTGTAGGGCCTGGGCATGCAGGTGACCAAATCTGCAGTGCCACGGTTTTGTTTCTTCATGACTCTTGGATGCACAACTAGCTTTAGCCTTAGTGGCATCAAGAGGAAACATGTTGCTGGCTGCCAACTGTGCTCTCATCAATTCTGTTTGAGTTTCTTCATGTATTATAGAACAGGCATCATCATCAAATATTAATGCATAACCTTTCCTCATTAACTGTCCTACACTCATTAAATTATACTCAAGATTAGGTGCATAATAAACATCATCAAGATACCTGAAATTCCCATTGGACATCTTTATCTTGATGGTGCCCTTTCCTTCAACTGCCAGATTCTTCTTGTCACCAAGTTTCACTCCTAATTTAAACTTTTCATCTAAGCTCACAAAACTGCTCTTAACACTACTCATGTGGTTTGAACAACCTGAGTCAACAAACCACAAGCTAGGATTTTCAGGCTCACATGGGCTGAGAGCCATGAACAGATAAGGAGTTTCTTCTTTATTTTCATCTTCCTCATCATTGTTTGCTGCTACACGAGCATGTCCTTCATCAGCATACCAGTAGTCCCTCTTAACATGACCAAATCTGTTGCATAGGTAACACTGAGGACCTCTACCCCTATCCTCATTGTTCCTTCCTCTTCCTCTTCCTCTATAAGTTCCATGACCTCTTCCTCTTGAGTTCTGATCAGGGATCAATCTTCTATTTGGCTGGTACGCTTGAAGTGCTTGCTCATCAGATCTTTCTTTGTCACACACTTTGTTCTCCCCAGATCTGCACTTCATTCTTTCCTCTTGAGATTGTAATGAACCCATCAACTTAACAGGTCTCAAGTTGCTGAGATCATAAGCAACCTCAATAGATGGTACTACATAGTCAAACTTGGATGTAAGACTTCTTAATATCTTTTCAACAATTTTCTGGTCTTGAACTTCTTCTCCAAATGATCTTTGTTGGCTCACAATAGCCATAACTCTTGAAAAATAATCTCCAACTACTTCCCCTTATTTCATAACAAGGTTTTCAAACTCCCTTCTCAAACCTTATAGTTTCACAGACTTCACCTGTGAGTCTCCTTGAAACTCCATACAAAGAGTTTCCCAGACTTCCTGAGAGGATTCTGCTCCAGCAATTCGTGAGAACAAGGTATCATGGACACCTTGTTGAATCACAGCTAATGCCTGAGCATCCCTCTTGATCTCCTTTCTTGTTTCTTCAATGTTTTCTCCATGATCTGTCATCCCCAGATTCACCAAGTCCCACAGCCCCTTGGATCTTAAAATAGTTCTCATTCTTATACTCCAATGCTCATACCCCTCTCCTTTAAACATAGGAAGAGGAGGGTGAGATGAAGTCGGTACACTGATTGCATCAGCCATGGACAGATTCACTCAAGCTAGCTCTGATACCATGTGTTGGTATGAGCCTTGATAATAACCTCACAAATAACTTAACAAGATGAACACTCAATGAACACAATGCATGATTTATTATTGTTGAATAATTGAGAGTACATAAACAAAATGGAAAAGAGCAACAACTTAAATAGGCTAGACTCAAACGGCTACAAGCTAAGAAATCTCAACAAACCATAAGACCCGGACTTAACAACCAACTAGCCAAACGGTTTTATTCAAACTAGGAAAAGGCACGTGCATGCATGAAATGAGGGAATATTAATTACTTTCAACATTATGCCAGTGTTCTCAAGAAATGGAAGAAGAAAATAGATTGGCTGATTATATACTTGCCTGTAAGGAGAGTATAATGTTGACCGCATCTCTAAATTGCTGAGTCTGAATCTTGTTGCCAACAGTTTCTGCGGGCATCATTGAAAATAGGAGGCAACACTGCATATAGAAATAAGTAATAAAGCAGTTGGTGAGTCAATTCTATATTACATGATTATGTGGCTGATATAAAATTAAATATATACCTTCAGTCCTTCGGCAGTACAGTCTGAAAGTTGCCATCCATGGTCTTGATCTGAGTAGGTCCATGAACCTTTAGAAACATGGCGATACATGCTCTTGAAATCTCCAGAAGGATTGTCCTTAACCTAAAGAAGAGATAAAGATAGGTTTTTCATAGTTGGCAAGGAGTTTAAGAAATGCATCATTATCAAAACCTGTGATGCTTTAATGAAGTCATGTCCTTTATTTAATACAGGGCCAATCTCATGGGCGATATCGGTAGCCAGCAAAGCTTGAATAGCAAGACTTGCATCCCATGTTTGACTTCCAAAACTCTGTTTGAATGATTACCCGTAAAGTTATGAAATTAGGAATATTTAATATGAATATAATATCATGTATCATTAAAATATTGTGTTCTTTTCTAGATGATCGGATATTCTTGTATAACCTGCATTTTCATTCCATCCTCAGCAATCCATATATAATCCGGGATTCTGGCAAGGTGTTTTTTAAAGCAGACACCGTTTGGGTCCTCATCCCAGCACGCGAGCATACAAAGTGCCTGCACAGTTTATTTGCTGGAGGATAAGACAAATGTTATAGAAAAGTCGGAGCTCCTTGAACACCACTTCTCATTTTCACATTGTACTAATTTGTATTGTTTGAGTAAGCATGTGTGTGATTATTCTTTTCTAGTACCTTTTCCACTGAACCAATCGTGATATATCGACTATTCTCATCTTCATAATGGATATGATTCATGGTAGTTTTGAGTGCGTGCTCACGCAATTTGCTAAATGGCCACCGAGTTAGGAGAGGCTCCGTGAAAATGTAAAGACTATCCCATATCAAATCTTGTAATATAGGGTGTGGGTAGTATAGGTCCTCCTGAAATAGAGTTTGCTTAAGCAAGTGACAAGGGAAGTGTGTTTGTAACTACAATCATACAAATCTATGAAGTAAAGATAGTATTTTACCTTAGCACACAAATGCCTTGAACTCTTCCAGTTGATTTCATTGTAGGATTGCACATAAAGTTCGTCCCGAAGTTCTAATACTAGAGGAGTGATTGGACCCACAAACCTTCTCCCATATAGATATGACATAGGCATGTATACCAGCCTACAGTAACACCACATTTTTGCTGCATTTGGATAATGAAAACTGTTAAAGAGGATGAAGTGGTCATTATTGTCCATGGTTTTCATCATAACTAATCGCGGATTCTAGTAGGATATATAGTTTGGGATTCTACTGCCTAAATGTATAAATCATTGTGTTAACGAGTCCGATCATAGATTTCGACCATGGTATGATCTATCATATTAAAGAAACAGTATCTAGACGTGCACCTGATAGCGTGGTCACATATGCTCTACTTCATCATCATCATACTTAGTTAAACCCACAAATAGCAAAAGCTAAGGTAGGGTCTGAAAAGGGTAAGATGTAGACAACATTACCTCTACCCTGTGGGAATAGAGGTACATAAGCTCTACTTATGTGTACTATATTTTGTTGGAAATTAATCGGATCGGACAACACACAAAATAACCAGATTTATGACCAAACTAAGCCACAACTCTTTCTGATTTTCTATTAATAGAACCCACACTAGATACAAATGCCCTGCAGTACCTCTATTGATAATAAACATAGTTTGGAACTCAAGACTCATCTAAGACACCTAGTTCAAACTCCTAATAACATAAGAAACGTCAATACCATAGCAGTGTAGTAGTAGAGATATTGGTGGGCAATGATAGAAGACCTGGGGATCCTGGATTCGATTCAAGAGCCATACGGGTTTCACTACTGGAAAAGTGGCATTTTGCTACAAAATTTTCTTATGGAAAAAAAATGTGTCACAAATTTTAACAAAGTTGCTACTCATTGTTGACGACAAAAAAACTATAATTTTTCTAGCAAATTTGCGACACAATATATCTACAAATACTTAGGAAATTGCGTAGGAAATGGGTCACAAATTTCCTACACCATATTTTCGTAGGAAATGCGTTGAAAATTGCGTAACAAATGTGTAGGAAGTGGTTCCTGACGAGGTATTTTCTAACATCAAGGTTTTGTTGCAAATGCGTCAAAGGGAGTTAGTGAATTGGACGAAAATAGATGGAATGACAATAATATCCTTGAGTTAAAAGAGTAAACAAACGAGTTAGTGAATTGGACGGAAATAGCACCAAAATCCAAACGTCAGGTGTTAAGTTGCACAAAAAAAATGGACTGGAGCAACAAAATAGACCAAATCTTAGAGACGAAATTGACAGTAAACTCTTATATGTTTATTGTTTTATTGCTTTAATATATGTTTATTACTTTGGTGTACTATATACATTTACGAATATATTATTCGGTTGTGCAATGGGTCTTCTCGTAATTGGTCTTGCCTGCCATGGTCGCATACGGCTAGTGGGTGTTGGAAGAACATTGCAAAAATCGGGGATAAAAGGCTGCCTAACGGAAGCTCCTTGCAGAGTTATTTTAATGGTTCGGTTGGCAATGGGGCTCTTATATCTGTTTGTGGTGGCACGTGGTTACGAGAGCTCCCGCTTAGACTTATTTATCCGACTTTGTTCAGGCTGGAGTCGGACAAATGGGCGCCTATTTGTAATCGGCTGAAGCTGGAAAATGGAAACAAGATTATTACGTGGGGCTGGAGATCGGAGCCTACGTCTTTGGAAGCTGTGACAGAACTCTTTAACCTGTTGGAGGATATTTTTTCATTTCATTGGCACGGGGGTGAAGACAAATGGAGCTGGAAGGCGAATTCTAGTGGGATTTTTTCTGTTAGTTTAGCGAAAAAGCTTCTCTATGAAGCTTTACAGCCGGTTAGCTCTCCCACAATTAAATGGAAAGGCTGGGTTCCATTAAAATGCAAGATTTTGGTTTGGAGAGCTCTTCGTGATCGTCTTCCTACTCGGGTGGAGTTGGCTAAGCGAGGTGTTCCGGTTATGGAGGATTTGTGCATTTTATGTAATTCGACTCAAGAAACGACTATGCATCTTTTCACCGGTTGTTCCTTCTCTTTAGAGTTATGGAGCAGGGTCGGTTTTTGGTGTCGTGTGAGACCTTTCTTTGCTTTTGATGTGCTAGATATTCTAAACATTGCAGATTCTCAAGCGCTCCCGAAGTCGAAAAAGCACATTCTGAGAGGCATTTTCTTTTCCACTATCTGGAGTATTTGGATGGAGAGGAATGATCGTATTTTCAGAGACAAGTCTAGACGTCCGATTGAAGTGTTGGAAAACATTAAGTCGTCTTCGTATTTTTGGATCCGTCATAGAGCTAGATTAAAAAGTATCGATTGGAAAAATGGTGTAACTATCCTTTGGATTTGATGTAGTGTGGTTTGGCCGGGGTCCTCGCTTTGTGGACTACCTTTTGGCCTTTTTTTAATGAAGTTTACTTTAAACAAAAAAAAAAAAAACATTTACGAATATTTATGGCGAATGCATGGATATGTATCTCTACTTTATCGCTTTTCCTTTCATTCCAATTTAGTGCACTACTACAGTTTGCAATAAGTGTAAGTAGGTAGCCATATTTAAGTTATTTAAGTCATTTATGATATATAATAAAGAGGTTCGTAGGTTAGTGTTTTTTTTTTTTTTTTTTTTTTTTTTTGGAATGGCCGTATGTTAGTTTTTTTTATAACTTTAAGTCCTTATTTTCTAATAGTTATGTTTCAAAATCAAACATATGAAATATAAGTTAACTTTGTGTTCTTTAACCAATATTATTTGAACAACGATCCACTAGTATTCATTTTTATGGTTTTAGAATTTGGTATTTTATCATGACGAGCCTAACTGATATCATCCAAACAACTTAGGTAGTTCTTTTTTATAGTTTCAGATACAAATTTGGATGAAAATGGAGTTCACTTCATAGTAGAGTATTTTTATTTTGTATCGTAAGCTAAAGGGAGTGTCGGTAACATACCTGTACTGTGTCAAACCAAACTTGTACCGTCACCAATATCGGTACCACGTCGACTCCAACCGTGCAACATCGGTACTGAACCATTGGAAATGTTACTGATATTTGTTTTTATGGTTATCGATGTATGTAAAACACGTGTTAATGTACTTTTGGCCATATCAAAGCTTTTTGTTGGATTTTCTCTTTCGATTTTTATACAAAGTGTCGGTACTGCATTGATACCGTAATGAACCGCATCAATACCGATCAAATTCCATCCGCAATGCGTGAAGAAATTCCACTAGTTATATACATTTAACTAAGATCCCTAAAAATTCAAGTTTATATATTTATATCTATTATTATTTTAAAAAGCTTTTTTCATTATGACAAAAATACACAAATTGTCTTTTATTTATTACCAAAATTGCATCTTCTGTCCCTTATCTTTCATTTGCACTCATTCTGTCATTTATTTTCTGAATTTGCTACATCCATTGTCTTTTAGCCTAACTAAGTTAAAAAATTTGGTTAACTTTATTTTCTAACTTTACACTTTTAGCCCTTGTAGTTTTCCTAAGTGTAAAGTTCAAAAATAAAAGCAATCGTTTGATGTTTTTTAACATAAACAATCAATTTTATAACTTTATATTACCTTTTTTTTCATAAAATTAAACAACCGTGTCATACTTTTTATAAAAATAATCAAATTTTATTATCCTTTTAATTACCCTTTTTTAATAAAACAAAACAACAATATGATATTTTTTTTAACTTTTCTAAATAATCAAAATTTATAACTTTGGTTTCAAATATTAACAATATGACTTGTAAATTTACCCCATACATCATTAGGGTAACTTGATACTTGGGATCTTACGGTCTATAAAAAAAATTATAAAAAAAACCTGAAGTTCATTAAGGACAATTAAAAAAATAGAAGGTTTAGTTAACTCCGAAAAGTTAAATTTATTATCCAAAGCTGACAAGTAACAATACAGTTTAGTTAACTTTACAGGGGTGATCCAGTTTTTTTTATCCAGTTTTTTTCCACTTGTTTTTATTGTGTTATTGAGCATTTATAATTTTATATGCGTGCATGGAAACCAGATTCTTATTTTACTTGGTCAATCTGGTAGAGTAGTTATACATGTTTCAGAAGTTTGTGATTAACTTCTGATAGGGGCTGAAGTGTTGCAATAGGATTTTAACTTGAAGGTTCTAGACTTTTATATCAAATTCTTAATTCTAAGTTCAAGAAGTATTTTTGCCTACGTAATTCTAATGTATTTAGGTTAGATCAGACCGAACCACTCTATAGAAGTTGACACTGTATTTGCATGGTTGCACTTTACTTTAAAGTAATAACAGGCAGGGCTTGTCATGCTAGGTGAAGATAAATATACGAACTTTTTACATTGTAATAATCAAGGGTAATTACCTGAGAAAGATGGCGATCTTTAGGATAATGAGCTTGGACTCTAATAGTTGTCTTTTTTTAACTAAACTGTATTGTGTTACTTGTCAGCTTTGGAAGGTTTAGTTAAAAATAGAAGGTTTAGTTAACATTACACTTATAAAAACTACAGGGGCTAAAAGTGTAAAGTTAGAAATAAAGTTAACCAAATTTTTTAACTTAGTTAGGTTAAAGGACAGAGGGTATAGCAAATTCAGAAAATAAAGGACAGAATGAGTGCAAATGAAAGACAAAGGACAGAAGGTGCAATTTGATTAATAAATAAAGGACAATCTGTGTAATTTTGTCTTTCATTATTGTTTGATAGCTTTATTAAATGTTTTAGGACCATGTGAAAATTACTTGTGTAAGTGGTCCCGGGGCGCCACTTATGAATGTCACGGCCTCACAAGTACTTCACTACCTCCATGAGAACACCATCACCGGTGTCCCGGATAGTGGGTTCCGGGTGTGTCTTGCGGGTGGTAGGCAACGAGGAGCAGAAGCTGTGGGTAGGAAAGAGATAGAGAGAGGATATGTGAAAAGGTGAGACCCATTAATAGTTTAGGGTAGTGTTGCCTCCAAATATGTGTTTTGTGGTAGCATTTGGTTTTCTTATTAAAATAGACATAAAATTATATATATATAAACTACAAAATAATTGAAACAAAAACATGTTTTATTGGAAATCTCCTGCATCAATGGGAATCTGCTACGCCTAGTTAAAATTTATCGAATTACTATCCACCTTATGGTGGAGTGGTATGGAGGCCTAAAGATAGGTGACTTGGGGCATAATGGTCACAAGTTCGAGCCTTGAAGGATACGAGGTTTTACCGATTATTCACTGTTGTGTCTTCGGGCGGTTCGATGATCGGGTTTTCCCTGGATTTGTGGACCTGGAGTACCGGGTGCCCCGTGGAGTATCCTGAATTCTTCATAAAGAAATTCCCACGAAAAATTTGAATAACTCATGAGTTGTACACTGATTGTGAAGAATCTATCTATATATCTATATTTATAGTTATATATATCTAACAATAGTACTAGAATTGCTCCTAAACTAGAACACGTAAAAATTTGTCCATGAACTAGTATTGAACTTGCCAAGCTAACCTGGATGCACGGGAAGGAAGGGAGGGAGGATCCAGAACTCTGGAGGCATTGGGTTGCTTCCTATCCACTCGCGAACACCAAGTACCTATTGAAAATGAATAAATGCGCGTTATGTTTAATACGAGAAGTTAAGAAGCATATCATTGAGAACTCAACATGCAGACTTTGTTATTAATATGCTATTTAGGAACAAAATGTCATACTGAAAGCCACGTTTTTCCCCAAGAGGGAATGGCTGTCGCGCTGCCATGATCTAGAATCCATTTTCGTGCTTTGGCACATGAACCATTCAAGCCACCGTCGGGTCCTTCTCCCAGAAGGCGCATACATATGTAATTGAGGGTTGTGCCGAACATTGTACTATGGCCCTCATGATGAAATCCCCAACCACCATCTTCGTTCTGTCAATTCAAAATGACATTTTAATAGACATCTTTTTCTGGCCAAACAAATATAAAAAGAAGGTGAAATCATCAAAATGACCATCTTAACCCCCGAGTTTGACGAAAGAGCCTTTACTTCTAAAAATTTTCAACTGTTTGACAAGTGTCCCTTTGAGTAATAAATTCATTCTCCTACCACAGATGCTAATCTGTTGCGTTGGATATTAAAAAACTGATGCACCATGACAAAATCCGTTGCGCCTGTGCAACAAGCTGTGCCATGTGGAAGCGTCTAGCTTGTTGGTTGAAATAGTTTCTAAATTAAAAATAAGAAAAGCCAAATGATTTTTTTTTTTTTTTTATCTAGCTCGTTGGTCAAAATGGTCATTTTGGTAATTTTTCCTAAAAATAAATGCATCAGTTTTGTTGGAACTAATCTTGTCAATGATCAAAAGTTGGAGGACGTAAATGTTTATCCTATTACAGGAGGAAGATTAGGAATTTAGGATTTATATTAGTTTAGTTTTATTATTATTTGGTTTCCTAATTCTAGTCTATTAATATGACTATATGTTTAGGTTTTATGTACCTTCAATTTTAATCAATAAGTTTTTCATGTTAATTATATTGTTTGATTAAGTATAAGTTGAAGAAGGTCTGGTTTCCAACAAGTTTGTCATCCTCCTCTATAACGGCCGGTTAGTACCTGATGACAATATAAGTAGCGAAGAATTTCTTTTCTGTGTTCTGCGGTGAACACGCTGTTAAGATGCCCTGTGATATACAAGCATATAACCTGTATATTTTTATAAAAAATGAGTCAGTTGTTCAACACCAGATTCTGGCTGATCTCAGAATTTAAACTGGGAAATTACTAATAATAGCTAGTATAATAAACAGGTACCAATGGAGGCATAAAGTACATCGGACCGGCATTTTCAGCTGGCCAGTGACCATCATCAGCCTGCAAGGCTGCAAATAAGTGCACAGACCTCCTCAATGTGGTGGTAACTTTGTCGGACGATATCTCTTCGCCATCCTCTATCTTCACCTGCGGTATGGTCTGTTTGAATTGCTTTTCTCTTAGAAACTGCATATTAATGTTCAATTCCCATTGACATTTAATCATTTATGTTACCATGAATTCCAAATTTAGTTTTGCAGAATAAAAATAATCCATGAAATTCATATTAGAAAGAGCAACCTGCATGCGCCAAAGGACATCGCTACATGGCTTAACTTCATGTCGATGATTCCAGAAATGAAGACGAGCTTGTTCAACCTCTCCGCGCTCTTCCTCAGTTCCATAGTTAGGATCAAATTCCCATGTTTGCCTACCCACGAAGTTGTTTGTGCTGTACAAGTATGGATGGTTGCCTCCTGCTATTTTCAATCTCCACATGTTTTTTTTTTTATCTTAATTATGTAAAAACTGCTGGAGTTATTCTATCACAGATTCACAATACATTCAATCTATTAGTAGTTAATTATAAGAACTCACTATGAAGTAGTTCAAATTTATTGTGTAGTGTGTGAAGGAGCCAGAAGGTTATCTTTTGGAAATAGAAGTGAAAGAAAGTAGCAAATATTAGATTTGAGAAATGACACCTCGCATGGCTGCCGATACCCATATTTATAGAGCAAGCAATTGAAGAGAAATAGGACAATATGGCTTATATGCATGGGTTTCTACATTTGCACCATCACTTATTAGAAAACAAGGACAAAATTGAGCTGCTGATTTTGAGTTTTGTAATTCTCTAGATAGCTTTCTCAATTGTGTATTTCACTTCCAAATAATCACTGACGAAACTTGAACTTTTATATAGGGATGTGTGTGTGGGGGGGGGGGGGTGAACTAAGTTTTGTATTGACGATTTGGTTCGGGTCGGGTCGGGTCAAACAATAAAAACCTTCAATCGTTCAAATTACTGTTTTTACACATAAAAAACCTTTTTTTTTTTTTTTTTTTTACTTTTTTCACAAATAAAGAATAAGCTACAAATTTCATATCAGCATAACCTATAATCCAACCTACTTGACTACTTGTATCCTTTGATTAACACCATTATCAATCCATACAGAATTTATACTTACTAATCCAAGATTAAACTTAATAGGGTTTTGAGTATAGTGTAGGGATTATAAACAATAGGATTTGTATTGAATAATTGTATTATGTAATGTTTTTGTGTGTCTATCAACAATACATCAAGGCATTTATATAGGCTTATATATGACTAACTCTAGCTAAGATTATGGAGTCAATGGATGACTAAGTATAATGTACAATATAATACAATGGCTAAAATCATGAAGTCAATGGTTGACTAAGAGACTTGACTTGACTTGATTTATGTTGTTAATACGCCCCCGCAAGATGGAGGATCCGTTGGATACTCCAATCTTGGACCGAAAATATAGGAAAGGTGCACGTGCAAGCGGTTTGGTGAGCACATCCGCGAGTTGATCCTTGGAGCTGACATGAAGAACTTTGAGTTGCCCGGAATTGACTTGTTTCCGCACAAAGTGATAGTCCAGAGCGATGTGTTTCATGCGGGAATGGTAAACAGGTATCGCACATACATAAGTAGCCCCGGTGTTGTCACAGTAAAGCGATGGGGTGCTCTTAATTAGGAGCCCGAGTTCACCAAGTAAATTTTTAACCCATGAGAGTTCAGCCGCAGCATTAGCGAGTGCTTTGTACTCGGCTTCGGTAGATGATCTAGAGACTGTTTTTTGTCTAACAGATTTCCAAGAGATGATATTGGTCCCAAGATATATGAGATATGCTGTAGTGGACCGTCCCCCATCATTAATACCGCCCCAGTCCGAATCCGAAAAAGCCTGCAAGTGTAGGTTAGTATTGCGTTTCAAGAAAAATCCATGATAGATCGTTCCTTTCAAATAGCGGAGTACCCGTTTGAGAGCTTGCCAGTGTGATTGTTTAGGTGAGTGCATGAATTGAGATAATTTATTGACGGCAGAGGAGATGTTGGGACATGTGAAGGCAAGATATTGCAAAGTGCCTACAAATTGGCGGTAGGGAGTGGGATGGACTGGGGAGTGGAGTCAAAGGAAGAAAGAGAGTCAGAAGTGCTTAAAGGAATGAGAACCTCTTTTGCACCATCCATTTTAAAGGTGGTAAGAATATCTTGAATATGGCGATGTTGGGAAAGAAATAGACCATGAGGCGTAGGAATGACTTCGATTCCTAGAAAATGATGGAGAGGGCCTAAGTCTTTAATAGAGAATTGGTTGCTTAGGGCTTGAACAAAGGAATCCATAAATGGATTGTGATTGCCGGTGAGGACAATGTCGTCAACGTACACAAGGAGGTAGCAAGTGATGTTGTTGAGATTGTATACAAAGAAAGAGGGTTCAGAAATGCATTTTTTAAAACCAAAATGAGTGAGAAAGGTGGTTAGTTCGATGTGCCAAGCATGCGGTGCTTGCTTAAGCCCATAGAGGGATTTTTTGAGTTTGCAAATGTGACGTGGGAATTCTGTATTGGTGAACCCAGGAGGTTGCACCATAAAGACATCTTCGTGAAGAGTCCCATGAAGAAACGCATTATTAACGTCTAGTTGACGTAAAGACCGTCCTTTTGAAAGAGCAATAGAGAGAACGGTGCGAATGGTAATGGGTTTAATAACGGGACTAAATGTTTCATGATAGTCCTTTCCATATTGTTGGTGAAACCCTTTGGCAACTAGACGGGCTTTGTACTTGTCAATCGTGCCATCGGGTTTGCGTTTGATTCGGAATACCCATTTGCAACCAATGGGAGTTTGGGTTGTGTGAGGGACAATTTCCCAAGTGTTTTTATGAAGGAGAGCATTATACTCAAGATCCGTGGCATGGCGCCAATCCGGATCTTTCAAGGCTTGAGTATAAGTGGATGGTTCAAGAGAAACAGGTTGAGGGTGAATGGTGGTAGAGTTGACAAAGTTGGGGTTGTAATACTTTGAGTTAGGTTTTGGTTGTCGACGAGGTGGTTGAGGGTTATGTGGAGGTGAGTTCGTGGGATCATCGAATGTGTTGGATGAAGACATTGATGAGCTGGGGTTGGTGAAGTGGGAAGTGGTTGGGGTAGGGGTGGTGCTATCGGGTGGAGTCGGTGGGCCAGTCGGTGAGGGTGTCTCGGTGGGCTGGGGTGTAGGTCCTGTTGTGTAGGAGGTTGGGTTGTTTGGGCCTGTTGTGTGGGAGGGTGGGCTATGTGTAGGAGGTAGATGAGGTGGTTTGTGGCGTATGGGTTTGGGCTTCGGGTGATGTGGGCTGTGGAGTAGGGGTTGGATAATGCAAGATGTTTGGGTCTGGAGTGGGTTGGTTAAAAGGGGAGGTTGATTGGGCCAATTGGTATGTGGATAAGAAGGATTCAAATGACATGTGTTTGGGTTAGGGGTTAGTGGTTTGAGATGAAAAAATATGTGGGATAAATTCAACGTGGTGAGAGTGGTATAGTTTGTGACTAGTAGGGTCATAGCATTTGAATGCCGATTTGGAGGATGAGTACCCAAGAAATATGCACGCCGTTGAACGGGAGTGGAGTTTGGAAGTAGCATAAGGCCGTAACCATGGGTAGCAAAGACAACCAAACGTTTTGAGTTTGGAATAAGTAGGAGCGGTTTTGAACAACATATCGTAGAGAGATTTGTTGTTAAGGATGGGTGTAGGCAAACAATTGATTAGGTGGGTTGCGGTTTGAAAGGCATGGGACCAAAAATGTTGTGGTAAGTGTGAATAGTGGAGTAATGCGAGGCCGGTTTCCACAACGTGTCAATGATGTCGTTCGGTAATACCGTTTTGTTCTGGTGTGTGAGGTGGTGTCGTGTAATGGGAGATACCTTGAGAGGCAAGATAAGGTGAAAGACCCACATATTCACCCCCATTATCAGTGAACAACGCAACAATGTTGGTTTTGAAAAAAATTTCAACAAGAGATATAAATTGTGGAAAACGAATTTTGACATTGGATTTTCGTTTGATTGGGTATAACCAAATGTATTTGGAAAAATAGTCAACAAAAATGACATAGTATTTAAAGCCATCGATTGACATTTTTACGGGATCATACGTTGGAGTAAAGAAGTTGTAGAGGTTGATTGGCAACAAAAGAGTTTTTGCCAAAAAGTAGTTTGTGGCTTTTATTTAGGGAACATGAAGT
Source organism: Ambrosia trifida (assembly GCA_028751855.1). NCBI lineage: Eukaryota > Viridiplantae > Streptophyta > Magnoliopsida > Asterales > Asteraceae > Ambrosia > Ambrosia trifida. Next base: position 47,495,837 of record CM054127.1, read on the forward strand.
ACAATGAAAAGACTCATGGGCCACCTTATTAAAACGAAGTCCCAATCTAGAAATTAAAGACTTGAACACTTGAAGCGATGGATGTCCAAGTATGTGGTGCCACATGAGAAGAGAGTTTGTTTGGGTGTTGTTGACTTGAGTAGACAAGAAGATTGGTCCATAGTAGACATCATTGACTTTCACTCCCCGCATGAGTCGCGCCCCCGTGCGTAGATCCTTGAAAAAAATGATAGGGAAAAAATTCAACGGAAACACAAGTAGTACGACAAACTTTGGCAACGGAAATAAGATTATTTCGAAGATTAGGAGAAATTAAAATGTTATTTAAAAGAAGTGGGCAAGATTTTGTTGGAATAGTTGTTTGAGCAATATGAGTTATAGGGAGAGTTTTACCATCACCTAGCACGTTCTTATCGGGTCCTCCGTATTCAGAAAGAACGGGAAATTGTTGGTTGTTGTTCGCGGTGTTGTTGGACGCACCGGTGTCCCACATCCAAGATGTGGTTGTAGCCGTTGGGTGAGGGGTGGTGTAGTTAGCCACCGGTGTGTTGGTATTTTGAGGCGAGACATTGTGTTCTCGTAGGAAGCGACTAACTTTGCGACAATCTTTAGTGTCATGTCCGGGAATGTTACAATAGTAGCAATAAGTGTTATTGTTGCGAGTCGGGCGAGTGTTGGTATTGGTAGTTCGAGGTGGCCCTTGGTTTCGGGTTGTTGCGGCGGTAATGTGGGTGATTTGTTTGGCCATGGTGAATCGAAAGAAAAAAAAAGGCAGAATGCAAATAGAAGGTGTCTGTCAAGTATGTTGGGATCGAAGATGGCTCAAGGGAGCTTTTAGGCTCTTGATACCATATAAACAATAGGATTTGTATTGAATAATTGTATTATGTAATGTTTTTGTGTGTCTATCAACAATACATCAAGGCCTTTATATAGGCTTACATATGACTAACTCTAGCTAAGATTATGGAGTCAATGGCTGACTAAGTATAATGTACAATATAATACAATGGCTATAATCATGGAGTCAATGGTTGACTAAAAGATTTGACTTGACTTGATTTATGGTGTTAATAGGGATGAGCATCCGGCACCGAATACCGAACCGATACCGATCCCGAATCGATCTCGTACCGAACCAAGGGTGTTCGGTATCGGTATCGGTACTCACATTTAGAGGTTTTCGGTTTCGGTATCGGTACGGGATCGGTATGGTTTCGGTATTTTAAGGTAAAATACCGATACGATACGATACCATATTGGTACCGTACCGATACCGCACCGTATGTTTGTGGTATCGGTGTCGGTATTGGGTTTTGGGAGTTTTCGGGATCGGTATTTTCGGGATCGGTATCGGTTAGTACCGACACCGTCCCGAGCTCATCCCTAGTATTGTGAACTGTTTGTCCAATCTATAGTTTGATAAATAATGAATTGTCTGATATCTGAAAATTTCTATAAATTCATACAGTCCAACGTCATACTAAAATTAATACAATTCAACAATTAGCAAATTATAGATTTCAGGTTTTCATTGAAAGGTAAATCATTAGATCAAATAAACATAGAAATGAATTCTATCAAGCATTAGATCAAAGTAATCGAACACTCAACAGTCACCACCTGACGAAATCCACTCTCAGAACTGAATCACTTGGTGTTGCAGCTGTAGCTTGAAATCGATTGCGGATTTTGGCTTTATTCGCTTGAAATCAACAAGTTCCCCACAACCAAGCCCCAAATCGAGTGCGAGACCAAGAGGACAGAGGTGAAATGGAGAAACCATGGAAAATCTATAAACAAGATAAGTTTCACGAGTTCCAAATGTAGAAACCATGGAAAATCTTAAAAAAAAACAGCAATGGTATCACGTCCCGGTAATGGACGCACGGAACATACGGGCCAAAAGATCGAAGACCATATCGTACAATGACTACGCATCCTCTCAAGCCGCATTTGCGCATTCATAATTTGAATTAAATGACTCGAACGATGAGTTTGAGATGTCAGAAGAACCGAAACCTCTCATTGAACAAAATCGTCTGAATGGCCGAGATCGTGCTATAAATAAAAGAAAGGTGTCGGTTCATCTTCAACCAAACTCAACATCAAATCCCAAATTGATATTCTCGATGCGACCATAAAAAAATTGTTAGCCCTAAAGAACAATAAATCTACGCCTACGACCTTACAATGCTTGAGATGAATACCAATGGTATGCCGGATTCGGATAAACATATGTCGGAGTCGGACAAACATATGGCTGGGAAAAACAATATTCATCAATGCTTTGTATGTGGTGAGGAGGACGAGGAAGAAGACAAGTACATGGTTTACTTTTTTTATGTTTTACAGGGTTGGCATATCGTGTAAAACACGGCACGATAAGACAAGATGACCTGGGGGTAGACACTATAACACAACATGATAACTTATCGTGTACTTTCTTCAAAACAAGAACACAAATTTGTTTATAACAGGTTTAAATGATAAGATGTGATAAGACCTGTTTAGAAACGCTATACATATCACATATTTAGGAACCTGTTTAGTGAAACAAAAGTTTACGAAAATTAAGAAAAGTCTTAAATAATACATAAATACATAATCCTTAGTTAATTTAAAACAAAAATCCACAAAATTCAAATCATAACATCCATTAAAAACATTTTCAAGTCCACATTGGTCTTATCTTCAATCACAAACACTCAAACCTACTCACAACCAATTATAGTCCTATTAAGAATGGACAACTCGACATATAAACTAATTCATATAGTTTTATCAAGCAACATTACTAGAAACATATGATTCGCCGAGTTAAAAAAAAGACCCTTAGGCCCTAACTAATTATATATAAAAAATAAGTTTTTTAAACAACGATTAACGCTATATCAATACAGCAAAAAAATACCGTAATAGCTAACGGTTTTCAGGGTTCTCACCACTAAAGTGAGGTTTCAATATATATATATATATATATATATATATATATATATATATATATATATATATATATATAGGGGAGGGTTATCTTGAGAACGCTAAATATCGTGAGAACCGTGAGAACAAGTAAAAAAATCAATCAAAATCAAATTTTTTTAATACAAGCTTCATTATAATCAAAATACAACATTAATAGATGATTTTTCTTTCCAAATAATTCATCTTTTCTTGCAAAAACACTTTCAAGTTAACTTTTTACACATGTGTAAATGAAGCAGTTTACACATGTATAAACAGTAAATTTACACATGTGTAAAAACAAATTATTTCCGTATATGTTTGAATTTTTACGCGTAAATTGTGTTTTTGGGATTGTATTTTAGTAATAAAGACAAGTGTAAAAAGAAATTTTGAATTTGAATGGTTTTAGATGCCGTTCTCACGGTTCGCACGAAATATAGGTGTTCTCAAATTAACTTTCCCATATATATATATATATATATATATATATATATATATATATATATATATGATTAAGATCAAATGAGAACCAAAAGGAATTTGTGAACCTAGAGAACTAATCTAGACCACTAATTTTGTTTGACTTTTTTTTAAAGAATTGAAGGGTAGTTAAGTCATTCTAAACCCTTTTAATAATTTTGGTAATTTATTTATAACTGCATAATTATCTTCTCATATCTCAAAATTCAAAACACGACATCGATCATTTCAAAACCTAACCAATCTCGCCGCCAACCTCCTCCATCATATCACTAATCGCTAATGTTTTTCCTGTTTTATTTGTTTGCAATTGTGTAGTTCCACCGTATTTATTACTAGTCTACGTCATACTATTTTATAGTTCTACCATCAAACATAAGTTGATAATGTACATACACATACATATACATATTTGTATACCTAAGAAGATCATGGTTGTGATGTTGGTTTGTTAATGTACATATGAGTACAATGCTAAATAGCTATCAAAGAAACCGTTAATTAGAGGTACACTATAAATATACATATGTGCACATTCCAAACTCAAACATGTGTATTTGAAGAAGAAGATAGAATGGAACAATATTTGGCAATGTACATATATGTATATAAGTACCTAGGGGAGGGATAATTTGAAAATCCTCCCCAGTTAAGAAAACCCATTAAGCTCACATCCTAACCATCCATCTTAAGTGACTAATGATGGTGATTGTTTCTTGCTTTTTTATCAAAAGTTAAGATCCATATTTAGTAAAAAAGGGTATTATGATCCAAGATTTTTTATGTGTCTTCTCTCCTCTCTCCTAATAATATAGATTCATGTTTTTCAATCAAAAAAATCATACAAACAAAACAAACTACTGTTACCAAGTTTCAAGCCTTAAGTAACAAATGTTTTTTTTTTATAAAATGTTTGAGTAACACATGTTTCAAGCCTTATCTCACCAAAAAATATATATATATAAAAAACCATACACCAACAACAAAAACATATGTTGTCACAAACTTATCTCACAAAAATATATAAAAAACAAAAACATATGTTTTCACCAATTACATATAATAAATTGTTACCCATCAATAAAACCATATGTTTTCACGACTTATCTCACCAAAAAACATGAAATAAATTATAACCCAACAAAAATAAAACATATGTTTTCACTAATTATCTCGCCAAAACATATAATAAAATATTAAAATTATAACCCAACACCAAAAACAGATGTTTTCATGACTTAGCTCATAAAAAACATATAATAAATTATAACCCAACAACAAAAACATATGTTTTTAGATGAAACAAACATTCACATGTTGATAACTTGTAAAGGTTCAAGTACAAAGACTGTAAGAAAGATTAGAAATTGACATTTAGGCATCATGTTTTGAATTTAGGCATCATGTTTTAGGTTGTTTTTGCTAGAAAAACATCAAACACGATAATGTAAAACACAATGCAATGTATTATAGACATAAAATTTAAAACACTGCTAAAATACGCAACTAAAACACATCAATTTAAAACACATGTTCTTGGTATAGTGTTTTAAGTTTTAAGCCTAAAATAAATTGTTTTATGGTTTTAATTGTTATGTTTGGTGTTATGTTAGCCTAAATAAATCCAAAACATCATGAATAAGGGTATGTTTGGCAAAATTAGCTGTAGGCTGGTAGCTGGTAGCTTGAAGCTGGTAGCTGGAAGCTTTTTAAATATATTTTAGTGTTTGGCAGAGTAGCTGAAACTTTTAATAAAATGTATAAAATGACCAAAATTGACATAATTAAAAGCTTGTAAAAAAGGTTTTTATTTTATTTTTAAAATAGAATGGGTATTTGTGTCATTTACTAATTAAAAGTTTGTATCTAGTAGAGTTTTTTCTTAAAAGCTAGTACTAGTAGCTTTTCACTATAGAGCTTTTTCTCTAACCTAAAAGCTTCCGGCTCCTTCAACCAAACAAGGCTTTTTATAAAGTAGAAGCTTTTTCTTAAAAGCTTGAAGCTCCTAAAAGCTCTTAAAACCTCTTTGCCAAACATGCCCTAAGTCCAATAAATAATTCCTAAATATCAATTCTTAATATTTCTCACAATTCTAACGAAATATGATCTTTGTACAGTAACCTCACCCTCTGTATACATATTGGAGTTTGTAAAGGTTTGTACATTCTAGAAAAATCAAGGATTTATAAGAAAGTTTTCAAATCTAATGGGAGGCGAAGGATATGAGGGGCCGGGGCCCCGGCCCCTCCGTTTTTTTTAATTTTTTATTATTATTATTTTCTTTTTTTGCTCAGTAATGAAAGTTTGCGATTTTCATAGATAATTTTTATATAAATTATGTCCGGTCCTTACCGACAGGAAAAAAATTGGGTTTCATGATTTTCGGCTTCATCCTTAGTTTTTTCAAGGTTCAGGTTTGCATGGTGTGGGTGCTCTCAAATGTCAATTATCCATTAAAAGCATAAATTAACCCTGTTGCCACCTCTGTCGTGAGAAAAGTAAGTACAGTAAATTTCCATCTAATTCTAAAAGGACATGTATGTGGACTTTGGTTACGTTAATGTCATAATCTCACCAGCTAATCACGCTAGTATGATAAGGTTCACCAACCGACTATCTAGTACATGAGTCATGACTCATTTGCGGGAATAAATAAATAAAAATATATTAAGAAAACAACACAACTTATGTCTCTATTAAATAATCATCCAATAATGCCAAAAATGGTACAAGTGAATGTGTACTTCTTTCGGTTGAAAAGAAAAGTGATTTGGTGACTTCTTGTCTACAAGAGCATCCGTAATGGGTTCAATAGGTTCGAAGGAAGGTGCCAAGGACCCCCATAGCGCCGGGGTACACAGCCCTCGGGCGCTATGGGGCAGAAATCGTGAGCAACGTGTTGGTCTTTGCTGGGTGCCTCTCATGTTTCAAAAAAAAAAAATAATAATAATCAATTTCTACACTCACTTCTTCTACACCCAATCCAATCAAGCTTCTACACTCAATCAAACCTTAAAAAATCATTCTTATAAAAAAAAAAAAAAAAATTTCTTATAAAGCCTCCATAAAGCTCTTATCACTACACACTATTTTTATAGAAAGTGAAGGGAAATGGGGAAGTGGAATACCCCCCCCCCCCCCCCCTAGAGCATTCACATCAGGTTCTCTATCCTTCATTCACTCAAAACAACATATTATATTAAAAATCATTACAGTTTCCCTCTCCTCCACCCACAACCACTTTCAACAAATATTTAAAAATAAATACAGTTTCCTGTTTTCCCTAAAAGATTCCCAAATAATCCTCATTATACCGATCTACAGTAGATTCCCCATTTTTCTTCACTCACAACCCCTTAAACTCACCCCATATAATTTGAGGGACACTCTCACAGAAAAATGAGGGAGCTATTGTGAATGCTCTTAATGAGGGAAGAGAAGAGATGGGGGATCTGATATAGAGGTGACGTGAAAAAGCGGGAAAGGGGAGAACACCCCTTAGCCTAAATGGGAAAAGTATGGTTACAACAATGCCATCCACCCCTTTCATCCATAATTTTTTTCCTGTTCAACCTTTCAACTTTTTACATCGCTCTTTACACCACCTCAGTTTTCTAAAAATTTCTTAAAATGTCATTTTGACCTCATCGATTTTTACGTGCTTATTTTTATGTATGTGAGCCAAAATATAATGTGCTCTTATGCTTATTTTTATGTACGTTTTTTGTTAGTTTATGTTTTGACATAAATTTGTTCGAAGATGGGCCCGGCCAAATTACGTTTTCACTAGGCTGTATAAGTTTGAGTTACTTTACGTTTCGACACCGCCGCAACGCGTGCACGATACCATTCTTTAAAGTAAACAACACTATTTCTTACATTTGTAAATATGTTTCGTTATAAATTCAAGTTTGTTTATGTTTTGATGTAGTTTTTTCTCGGTAATGAATCATGTCAAATATAATATATTTTTCGTACTTATTTTTATTTATGTTTTTTGTCTATGTTTTGATGTAATTTTTGTTCAAAAACGAGTTTGGTCAAATATTTGACAGTATGAATTCAAGTTACTTTAAGTTTTGACGCCGTCACAACACATGATTAGTCAAAACACTAGTTATATACAATTACAATTTATTATGTTTTCCTACGAAGCTCGCAACAAACCAAAATAAGTCTCAAAATGAAGCTAATTAATATGAATAAGTCATTCAAACTTTATGTTTGAAATAGAAGATATCCGAAAAATAGCTGGTAATTTGTCCCAAATAGGAGGAACGTGGATTTTTGAAATGATATATAAGTGAGAGCCTTAATTGGATCGGGGTATTGGCTTGCTATTTAAGAATATATATAAAAAATAATGAAAGTAAAATGCGATGGATGTGGAGTGGGTTTGGTTTAAAAAATAAGTGGTGTAAATTTCTATCTCTGTTATATTATAAAACATTTCTTAAGGACTTCTTAAAAATTAAGAGGTACAAGTGTAATAGTTTATCATACAATACTAGTGGGGTGCTCGCGCGATGCGGTGGAGCGACTTATATTGAAGCAAATAATGAAATGTTAGTGTCGAGCGTTGTGGCGTTGATTATAATTTGCAATGCGACACTTGTTTTATATTAGTTTATCAATCTCTCGTAATATATTTTATAGTATTTTTGTTAAATTTTTTATTCATAGGATCGTTGTGATCTCTAGATGTTATGAGCGTTACATATCACAATTAAATAATAAAAAACGCATGACTAACAAAATATCAGCCATAAATATAGTACGCAATTTAAAAAAATTCGAACACACGAATAGGAAAATATCAGTCATGAAGATAGTAACTTAAGAATAAATTTCGTATGTCAACTAACTGCATCGTAATGAAATCAACTTTTGTCATATACACCAGCTACATTGTTCGACCACCGGTCTTCATCATTGAGACTCTCGTAAAAAGAGCACCCAAGGGTTTCATCTTCCTATATCACTACTCCATCTTCCTCGTTCATCGAGAGTTTTATTTTCGTTTTATATTATGTCACTGTTACATCTACCACAACAGCTTACGGCACCAAAACTATACAAAGCATGGTTAACTTGACAAACTCTATCTAGTTCTCTTGATGTTATAGATCTAGTAGTTTAGTAAAAAAAAATTGAGTTATATAAATAAAACCGCCTTCCAACCTGTTACTAAATTATTCTAACACATTACTTTTAATAAACCCTTAATATTATTATCATTATAGTTGTCGTCTAGAAAAAAAAACCATTTTGATGCTATTCAATTTAAAAGTGTTCATGAACCAAATTTTAGGATAACGATCAGAAATAAAAAAAATAAAGTTAATAGATATTGATAAATATTAAAGTCATTAAGAGGTTTTAACATGTATGGACGAAGATTGTCACACCCTCAAATTCCACTTGCGAGGTTTTACCGCGAGGCGCGTGACACACCAGGGTCCAAGTCAACGGTTACAATAAACAAACACTAAATTTAATATATGAAAACCAAAACATTAAGTTTTGAACCATAAACCAACAGCGGAAGCATAATCTTGTTTTACAACCAAAAGACATAACATAGTCTGAAAACATTATTTAAACATGCACTAGAACCCTAGACGCCGTGCAAGACCCCGTGCGCCTAATCCATTGACTGCTACCTTAGCGACCTGAGAAAACATGCCAAAAATGTCAACATATAATGTTGGTGAATTCTCAGGTTTTACAAAAGAGTTTCCATAAGTTTAAAAAGATCATTTCCGTTAATACTATTGTATAAGAACGTTAGCTAGACGTTAAGTATTTTTACTACTATGAGTTGGAAACCATTACTAACATGTAACCCCAATAGTATGCCCAGAATGTATGAATCACCGTCATCATCGGTGACTCCAAAAGTTAGAGACAATATGCACCCGCCCGGCTCCAAGAAGTCGAGTGGGGTTAGTCAATTCCCCATTATGTATACCCACATACTCATGGTTTCCCCTGGGACTTCCTGATGAAACGCCCGTATAGTAAAAAACAATAACCATAGTATAACATGACCTTTAAGAAATGTAAGTATGTAGCATGTTTCTCCCCCAAAAGCAAAACAGTAAAAGACAGGGCTGTGACACTCACCTTAGGTTGCGTGTCACACCACGACAATGGCGGAAACACGTGGCGCGACGGTTCAAAGCATAAAGTCAAGGTTATTGCTAAACACAAGTAATTTAAGTAAGTGGGTCATTTATTAAGGCGTCAAATCTTGTTCCAAATATTACATAAAAGTCAATTGTTTTTAAGACAACATAGAGGTTTCTCAAATATATCCCAAAGCCTTGGGAAATAAAGGTGAAACCCCGCAAAACGTTTGACGCCGCATTGGAGGATTCCACAACCCAGCTTGCCCGGTTCTCCTTCATCTAATTACCTGAAAGATATGTTTAAAAATTTCGTCAATATAAATATATTGGTGAGTTCACAGGTTTTTAGTTTCCAAAACTTGAATACTTGGGAAATACCATGTTATGACAATATATAGGAGTTGCAAATTCCTATAAATCTACTTGAGACTATAATCAAACCAAGACATATAATAATTGTGCCCCGCTCCAAGTCGTTACTCGGTTTCCCACGACTTAAGTTCAGAATATATGCACCCCAGGCATAACCTAATGCATAATCGACGCTATCGATTAGGGGTGGGCCTTGTCAGGCACCAATAGTACTATCCAATATTCCACCGGTTTCATTTCCCTGAACAAATGATTATAGAGGCGATGACTCAACCCCGAGTGGCGGTCACACCTCAAGTAATAATTCCGTCAAACATTTTCCCTAACATATCTTTCCCCCGAAAAACGTAAAAATAGTTTAAAATGGGGCCGTGAAACTCACTTGAAACTCTGGCTGGCTTACTAGGCAGATAGCAAAGAGGGTCTCGCACCTACAAACGTCCTAGACGTATAAGTCACTATTCCTATAGTGCATGTGCCTTGGCAAGTTGTACACCCAACTCCCGACCACAAGTTATTCCAAATCCCGTTTAATTAAGCGCGTATCCTAGGTTTCGTTGGCGTTAGATTACCCTTTGCGTTACGAGTTATATATTACTCTTGTTAATATTTCCTTAACTTGTACCTTATTATCATCGACTCGACTTCACTTAACATATAATCATTTTCCCATTTAAATAATTATACTTAAGATCGCATCGCTCGACATAATATATATTTCAACACTTGACCCGACTCACTTTGCCGCACATTTGCTTTCCCATTTAAACAAATATGCTAAGATCTTGTTGTTCGATTGTATATTCTTAACGCCCGATTCAACTCACCATACCGTATATTTATTTTCCCATTCAAATAAATATACTAGGATCTTGTCGGCGCGGCATACACATATATATCTTTGTCTACTTGTCGCGGCTTTCCTTCCCACATATCTACTTTCCCATTAAGTAGATATACTAGAATTTTGCCGAAACAAGTGTACATATATAAATGTGTAATTTTTCTTGTTAAGTATATACGTTTGTTTAACGTCTAACTTGTTTACGTCATGTTTTTCTCCCACGAATAATTCCTTTCAACACTTAGGAAAGTGTTTATTAGTTTTCACCCATGATGTATATATATTTTACTTCTTAAAAATATATATTTTCTTATCTTGCCGCAATGGCATTTTTCTCATGTTTTGTCCGTGTACGGTTCGTTAACGCGTCTTAGTTCGATATCTTAGCTCGAATAGTTAATTTTTCCAAGTTTTTCCCAACAAGTGTTTTATAGAAATATTATTCATATTTCTTCCTCCTAACACATGTTACTTGGAAGGTTTGAAATACTTATGTATTTTTAACCCAACTTGTTAACTTAACTACAAAAATGTTTCCAACACTTTTATATTCCCATTTATATAAAAGTATTCCTTTTTGTATAAGTTTCTCAAGTTTGTTTAATTTTTTTATAAAATCTCTATTTTATAGAAATCCTTATGTTAATATAATCCATATTTTTATAACTTTCAAAAATATACTTTTATACAAAAATACCCAAGTATATCTACTAGTATTTACCAAAATCATCCTTAGAAATTTATTACTTACACTTTTGACACCAAACTTTCCATCCTTGCATTTTTGGACTAGTAGTTTCTAAGATATCCATTTTAGTCCTCTAACTTTCAAAGTTACAATATTAGTCCCTTAACTTTCAAATGTTGCATTTTTCCACTCTAACTTCCAAAGTTAGCATTTTTCACTCAAAATAGTAGACTTTGAAGATTCAACTTTTTATTGATAAGTTATTTTTGTATCAAAACACTTTTGTTAGTCTTATATTCCATATATAAGACTACTTGTATGTGTGTTTTATGTATTTGCCCATTTTAACAAAATATCATTCTTCTAAGTAAGTAAACTTTAATTTTTCATTTTCTTTATTCTTGAACTACTAACATGTTCCACCATATATTATACCTTAGATGATCATATTAAGATGATTAACACTACTTTTTAACACATTAAAGTTCATTCCATAAATCTTGATCAAATCATCATCCTACTTAGTGTATGTGTAGATTTTATACATTTTCAAGAACACTACTCTATCATCATTCAATCCATGATTTATTTACATATCTTTAATCATCTATTTTACACAAGTAAAACCTATTAAAGATTATGTTCAAACCACCTTTTAAACCCTTCATGTACAACTTGCTTCTAAGAACACATACATGAATAATAATAATCAAAAACAAGGTTAAGAAGCTTACTACTAGCACAAGGCTAGGGAAGACAAAACCTTGGATTTTGAGAGGGGTTTAGTGTGTTCTTCCTTAATGGTTAAGCTCCAAGCTTGAAACACACAATAGGGGTTTGGATGATGGATTGTTTTGAGTGATTTGGAGATGTAAAAACTTGAAAGAAGAATGTGTATGGGGGTGGGATAACCTACGGCTCAAAGAAGGAAAGAAAAGAAGAGTTTTGCTTTTGTTTTTCTTCAAATGGCTAACACATGTTTATATAGTGTTATCATGTGTAATCTTTCCAAAGATTCAAGTAATCTTATGGAAGATTGAGTTGTGTACTTGGGATTTTTGGAAAGATATGTGTGTGTGTGTGCCGTGTGAGTTGAGAGAGAGTGGGGAGATGTTTGCTTGCAATCTTGGTTTATTATTTGAGTGATCCTACACTTAATCTTTATACAAGATTTTCACCCATGCACATGCACATACTTAGGCCATGATGGCTAGCTTTTTGCCTTGGATTTTAGTGGCCTCTTGGCCGAAAATTTGTAAGGGGTAGACAAAAGTTTGCATGCTTTGTACTTCCATGTTTCTTACATCTTTTGGCTTTTAGCAAAGCATGCTTTATACTAGGTTATAGATTATTATCATTAACACCATTTGCATGGATATTTTGTGGCCATTAGGCCGGCCCTTGGTGGGTCTAGGTGGGGTCCACCACTCCAAATATTTACCCAATATTTTTTATGTTTAATCCCCCGTCGTTCGGGTGTCGTTCGGGTATTTTTCGGGTTTTAATCACGCGTTATTCGGACATTAAAAATACCTTTAATAACCCTTAAATATAGTCTAATTTAAGCGTTGATTGGTTATTTAGGCCTTTGCCGGGTGAAATTATGAGTTATACGCGTATCGGGTGCGGTACGCGCATCTTATTCGTTACCGGGAGATTTGTACAAGACGTTTTCACTTATGGTTTTGGAGTTCCAAAACTCATTATATTTTGTGAAAATACCCTTTATTTTATATCCTGGGTGTCCGGGATCCTTTTCGTTTATTTAATTATTACCGGGTAATTGCCAACGTCCATACCGGATAGTTATTTCGCACATGATCCAATCATGTTTTTACCATTAAACGTATGCATTCCTATGCACTATTTGGAAATTGCTATCCCCTAAGGCCTTGATAATTAAATCACACATAATTGCATTTAATTACGTTAATCATATATTAATTAATTTGTACGGAATTACCTTATTTTTGCCGGTTGTTACATTGCGTTACTTGAAAAACAGTTAAATCAACGAGCTATGATATCCCCAAATAGCGGCGACCTATCATGAGACGTATATAAGTACCCAGACTAATAACCCGTAGATTAACTAGTCCCCGAATGTCCAGACCATAGCCATGTACGTTTGAAAACACCTTTGACTGTTAAACCAACCGCACAAGACAAGACCCGACATCCCATTGGTGACCCAACATCCCACGTGTTAACCAAGGACGAGAAATTAAGCAATCACATGCAACTATGCACTTAACACGCATCCATGTTCACTACATCTACCATACGAGTCATATATAGCATAAACGAGTCTGAACACGTGTTACCAGGTTATTAGACATGCCACGGGGTTCCTAACATGTTCCTAGGTGTCAAACCATGTTTCGGGATGTCAAAATGCACTTACAACAGCAAAACACACGATTAGGAATCAAACAAGCAATTAGGAAAGTCAACAGGCAATTAGGAAAGTCAACCAAGCAATTAGGATTTGTAATCACCTGTTGTACACGTGAGTAGGGTCCTAATCGCCCCTAAGGGAATGCGAGTAGGCCTACTCGCCCCTCTTATAGGCGATTAGGATCTCCTACTCGCCCCCTGCAGCATCAAACCACATTTCGCGCGTTTAACCCTCCAAATCAGATCCGAAACATGTAAAAACACCCAACATCAAACCCAAATTATTAAACAACCCATTCCAAACAAAAACCCCCCAATTTATCACTGGTCTAACACCCTATTTCAATTATTTCCAAAAATAGCAAAGTACTAGGTAACATTAAATATGCATATCTTTCCCTAAATGGTAAATAACCAGATTTCATCATCTACAACCTTGCAAATCATCATTCCTCTGCTATTATACCATTCTAGTGTAAACCCTAACATCAAACAATCATCAAATCATATCATAACACCCTAAATCTTCAAGAAATACTCAAACGGGTCAAAATGCATATTATCATCAAAACACCATAATAATTGCCCAAAACCATAGGAAATCATCTTAACAACTCATACACATCAGTAAAACATCAAATACATGGAAACATTCATGTTTTAACCATTAAAAACCATTTCTTGCATGAATACTCCACATAGAGCAAGTATAAAGGTTTAGACTTGTTTTAGAAACTGATTTCAAAGGTCTTCAAAGACACAAACTTGATAAAACTAGGTCTGGACCTTTGGGAACCAAGATATCAACATTACAAAGGTTTAGGGTAGATAACACACCTTGGATCTTGCTAAAGAGGAAGTGTAAGCTTAGGAATGATGGGTTTTAAGGCAAAAACGAGTTCCAGAGGTGTCTTATAGTGTGAGGGAGGCTTGGGACGAGTTAAGGTTGCACAAATGGTGTTTTACAAGTCAAGGGTGGTATTTATAGGTGTTTCTAGTCGTTCCAGCTACAACAGGCGATTAGGAGAAGTTACAGGCGATTAGGGCACGTGATTACGCCTAATCGCCTATAAGGACTGGCGAGTAGGGGCTACTCGCCCCCTGTACTCGCCTATAAAGTCCCTAATCGCCCTTAGCATGTAATTTCGGGTTTTTGGCACGTTAAACACTATTTTAACACATATAAGCACGTATTCACATACCGACAAGTCATATAATGATTATAAACATATAATGCACGATAACTAACACGTTCACATTCGTTCACCAATTCCCGGGACTCAAGACTTGCGTGTGTGCATTAACACCGGCGATTCTACAATCACCAATATCCTTGTACACATGGTTATAGACCGACTCCCAATGATCACGTGGATCATTGCAACGACTACCGATGATTCCCCGAACCATCATAACGAATCAACTGACCCAGTTAAGTATGTAATATGCATGACTCGCTAAGGTAGACTTACTAGTTTGACCAATGTTACTAACCTGAGTTTGCAGGGTGTCACATCATCCCCGCAAGAGGCGAAAGAAAAGAAAATTTTTTCAGTTGCTACATCATCCCCCTGTTGAAAGGAATCTCGACCCGAGATTCATTCAGCTTCAGCAGTGACATGTCTTGACTCGAACGCGCGCTTAGGAAATAAATGAGGATACTTAGCATTCATCTCATCCTCCCGTTCCCACGTGAACTCCGGTCCACGAGTTGAA
The DNA here is from genome assembly GCA_028751855.1 of Ambrosia trifida. Lineage (NCBI taxonomy): Eukaryota > Viridiplantae > Streptophyta > Magnoliopsida > Asterales > Asteraceae > Ambrosia > Ambrosia trifida. Next base: position 47,511,432 of record CM054127.1, read on the forward strand.
TTCCAACGAACTCTAACACTGCGTATTTTACTCCGACGAAGGCTACGAATCCTATAATCAAGAATTTCCACCGGTTCCTCCACGATACGCAGACAATCATCCACCTTGATTTCTTCGAGAGGAACAACCAAAGATTCATTAGCCAGACACTTCTTCAGATTCGAGACATGGAAGACGTTATGAATATTACTGAGCTCAGCTGGCAAACCAAGCCTATATGCCAACGATCCAATTCATTCCAGAAATGCAAACGGTCCCACATACCGAGGATTCAACTTGCCACGCTTCCCAAAGCGTATGACGTCCTTCCATGGAGATACCTTCAATAAATCCATGTCGCCAACCTGGAATTCCAAAGGCTTGCGAAGACGATCGGCATAGCTCTTTTGACGATCCTGAGCTGCTGCCATGCGGTTACGAATTTGTACGATCTTTTTAGAAGTCTCGTACGCAAGTTCCGGGCCGGTGAGTTGACTCTCACCCACCTCAGCCCAACAAAGAGGGGACCAGCATTTTCGTTCGTAAAGAGCCTCGAACGAAGCTCCTTGATGCTAGAATGGTAGCTATTGTTGTAAGAAAATTCCACCAACAGTAGATGACTCTCCCAACCCTTGCCAAAATCGATCACACATGCCTGAAGCATGTCTTCTAGCATTTGAATCGTCCGCTCACTTTGACAGTCAGTTTGCGGATGATCGGTTGTGCTCATATCTAACTGAGTACCCAAGGCCTTATGCAAGGATTTCCAGAAATTCGAGGCGAAACGAGGATCACGATCAGAGATAATAGAAACAGGCACCTCGTGCCGAGAAACCACTTCCTTAAGATAAAATGAGCCAACCGTTCCAGGCCATCAGTTTCCTTAATAGCAAGGAAGTGCACAGACTTTGTCAACCTATCGACAATCACCCAAATCATGTCACAACCACTGGGCGACCTCGGAAGCTTGGTCACAAAGTCCATCGTGATCCGTTCCCACTTCCATTCAGGAATTTCAGGCTGTTGTAGAATGCCAGATGGCTTCTGATATTCAATCTTGACCTTAGCACAGGTCAAACACTTGCCTACATACGAAGCTACATCCGCCTTCATATTCGGCCACCAATAAAGTATCTTCAAATCCGGATACATCTTATCGGAGCCAGGATGAATAGAATACCGAGATTTGTGAGCTTCATCAAGAATGAGCTCCCGCAAACCCTGGAATAAAGGAACCCAAACACGTTCAGCAAAATAATGCAGGCCATTGGACCTGAGCTCGAGGTGCTTATCGGCACCGTGCATGGTTTCAGCTTTAAGGTTTTCCTCCTTCAAAGCTTCTTGTTGTGCAGAACGGATTCGGTCAGGCAAACTAGAATGGATGGTGAGCTGCAGAGCTCGAACACGATGAGGCTTAGCGGATTCCTTCCCGCTCAAGGCGTCTGCCACAACATTCGCCTTGTTAGGATGGTATTTTATAGCACACTCATAATCATTAAGAATCTGACCCAGCGACGCTGTCGCATGTTCAACTCCTTCTGATCAAAGATATGCTGGAGGCTCTTGTGATCGGTATAAATGGTGCACTTGGTACCGTTCAAGTAATGCCTCCAGATCTTCAAAGCGAAGACAACTGCACCCAATTCCAAATCATGGGTGGTGTAGTTTTTCTCATGAACCTTAAGCTGACGAGATGCATAAGCAATGACCTTCTCACGTTGCATCAACATACAACCGAGACCTCGAATCGAAGCATCACAATAAACCACGAAATCATCAGTGCCCTTAGGCAAGGATAGAATAGGAGCCGAACAAAGTTTAGCCTTTAGCATCTGAAATGCTGACTCTTGCGAATCGCCCCAGTCAAACTTCTTGTCCTTCTGGGTAAGAGAGGTGAGGGGTTGAGCGATCTTCGAAAATCCCTCGATAAAACGAGGATAGTAGTCTAGTCTGCAAGACCCATGAATTGTCGCACCTGAGATGGCGTCTTTGGTGCTTCCTAGTCTTTGATAACTTCTATCTTGGTTGGATCAACATGAATTCCTTTTTCATTAACCACATGACCAAGGAATATGACTTCGCGTAACCAGAAGTTACATTTCGAGAACTTAGCATACAACTGTTCTCGTCTCAAGAGTTCCAAGACAAGACGCAAGTGTTCCTGTTTGGACAAACAAAGCTTTACTACAAAATTTTTATACGTTTTTAATGGCTATTTTAAAAAAAATAAAATAAATGTTATTAGTAATTCAATTGTTAACTTATAAGTATTTAAAAATTTGGGGTGTTACAACACTACCCCAAACGTTACGAAAAAATATGGTTTATGGGATTTTCAGTTATGGATCATTGTCACTTTAGATCCCCAAAGCTATAATTTACTTATTAGAAAATTTGCGAATGTTACACTTATGACATATGTCCACCACTATGATGCTACTAACATAAAACCTTTCAGAAAAAAGAACCATAAATGGACTTTTGTAAAAATCTACATCTACATCTACACTATATAATAAAAGAAAACACATGAGGGGCACATGACACTCCCTCGTGAATTCTCTCATTTTTATTATTTAATACATTAAACTTAAATTTAATTATAATAATTGATTTGCAAAACCATGATATAAGTTTATTAAATTAAATTTTAGTAATTTTATATTAATAAGCATAGTTGTAACTGAATCTACACTTATATAACATATTTATATTTATGTATTATTAACTTTGAATTTAAATCATGTACCTTAAATTAACCCATTTTTAAAAAAATTAATCTGTTATTCTAAGTTTAAAATTAATTTTGTTACAATATTTGACAAATGATTATTAAGTTTTATTATTTTGGTCATTGTTTTAGATGTTAAACTATGTTCAGCAAATACATATTAATTTTAATAATAACACAATGCAATTAGTCAAGCTTTTTTGTGAGAATTTTATATTGTTCAAAACAAATAAATAAAATAAATCAATCAACATTAATCGATTTTATCTATAGTAATAAAAGACAGCACATGTAGTACATAGACCTCCATTATAAAGCCTCCCATTTTATTATTTCAAACAATACATTTATTTTAATTTGTTTCTTTATTTAATAATTATTACTTTTTCAGTTTTTATTTGTTACAACTATAATTATTAATATAATTATTGTAATTCAGTTTAATATATATATATATATATATATATATATATAATTATATTTTAATACAAAATTAGAAATAAATTAATAGACATAATTTGAAAATGTTTATGAACTAACAAAAGTAATATTTATTAAAAATTATTTATATTTTAAGATAATGTATTTATATGTTATTAAATTTAAATCATGTACCTTAAAAACGTGTTTTTAATATGTGGTCTTTCACTCTAAGTTTAAAACTATATTTCTTACAATATTCTAAACAAATAAAATAAAACAAATCAATCCACATTAATTAAATATTTGATTCAATACAAAACTAAATATGTTTGGCTATTTTCGTATTATAATAGCTTGATATATAAAATACATTTTATATATGAAAAATCATTAATTGAAATCTTCATTGACTTTGTTTTTTCAAGTTACTTCAATAGAGAAATGCAATATCTAAACAATCTTTGCATTACTAATTCATTTCAATCTTTATTTTCAGGCTATTAATTTACACAATCTTTTTTTATAATACAATCAAATTGAACCAATAAATGTCATTATGTTTAAGGACCTTGATGTTAGAAAAAAAAATGATTATACACTCAAGGTTAGAAATACTTTGGCTTTGAGGAAATTTGATGTCAATTTTCAAAATGAACAATACTCGATTGGGATGTTTAACGGATAAGGATATACTTTTAAATTAATTTTTTTTTATATCTTAGCCTAAACAGATTTACCTTTATTACTTTTTTATTTTTGTTTTGTTTTGTTGTACCTGCAGTCTACAAGGTAATAGCTGTGTATGGAAGATATATTTTGGAATGTTTGAAAAAAGTTTTATGTGAATAAAAATGTTTTTTACAAGAAATCATTTAGAGGTTGATGAATATTTAATATTTTTTCGGTTGTACAGGAAACTTTTTTTTATTTTAAATAAAATATGTAATCTAATTTTTCTTAATTATATTTTAAATTTATATATAATATATATAATTTAAATTGTTCAATCCGTGTATCACACGGGTACATAACCTAGTACTATATGAATACAAAAACTCCCATAAATGAGTACCGCAAATGCAAAGTGTCGCCCCCGTCGCAACGCGCGGGCCAACCCACTAGTATATATAAAGGGTTAGTTTTTTTTTAAATATATCATGAAACGGTCAAAATATTTAAAAATATTAAATGTCTGCCAATGTGTCGTTAGCCCTCGTTATTGCAGTGGCGAGGAGTCAATAGACCCCCCCCCCCCCCCCCGCACCCATGGCGCGGGGGAAAAAGTGCGAGGGTTGTTAGGAAAAGGATGAGGTGGTAACGACGACACCTTTGCACCGGCCAACCGAATGAATAATTGATGTTTTGATTGTATATTTTGCACTTGGTGAGCCTGAATAGCATTAATGACACGGTAGTAGGTTGCAACTTATCAGTTTATACTATAAAACTTATTATAAACTAGTGGGTATTCTCGTGCTTTATTGCAGGTTTTCAAATAGGTATCATCTGGTTAATTACGGTACCGGTACGATATGGGCACTTTAGTAGAACAATTGAAAGAGGAAAAAAAGAATACATGTGCAAATACAACTTTGTGTTTTACTAAATTTATATAGGTTATGAATTGAATAGTAGCAACCGACAATGATTTTACCGATATCGATGTTATTCGATTGGAATCAGGTCAGTTCGTCAATACACCAGAACATCAATACCTATGTTGTTTGTGTGTTATCGGTTCGAATTATTATAATAAAGAATAAAAAAGATCATTTATATTTGACCCGTTTGTTTTTTATATAAGTTTTGGAGAAATTTTTGATAAAAGTAAGCTCGTCCCAACTCTAAATTACAAAATCACAACTCGATTTTGATTAAAATTTATATTGAGAATTAGAAAGAAAAAAATAAAAACGTATGACGGCATAATTAGAATTTTATAAAACATAAAAAAATAACACGCTAAAAATATTTTAAATATTAATTATACACTTTAACAATAAACATAATAGAAAATCAAAATTTGTTATGATGGTCTAAGACAACTAAACTTGAAACCTAGTTAAAAAACTAACTAAAAATATCAAAATACATGTTACTGTTCTTGAAGCCTCTAAATTAATATACAGATAATGTTAAAATTAATTATTTTATTATGAAACTAAATTTTTATAAATAAAAAAAATATACATATACTAAAAAATAGACTTAATAAAATATATAAATCATGTTACAATCGAAATATTGAATATAGAGTTACAAGTACATAATAATACATCAAATAGTTATGTGGTGTATGTTCAATCAATCTTTTTTTAAGCGTAATGAGCTTCTCTATTGTGAAATTGTGAAACGGATATGAAAGTATGTAATTATTGTACAACATAGAGAAGAAGAAAGTTACTAGTTTTATTAATTTATTTTTGTTTTAATAATTTTCAAAATAAGATAATGTCTTTTAGATAATTAATTTTAACAAAAAATTCCAACAAGCCAATACAATATAGACAAAGTAGCAAAATAAAAATGTGTGATTTTCTTATTAGATTAGAATTGTAGAGTTGGATTAAAAGGGAAAAAACGTCGTTGTTGATAAAATTTATATAGGAATGTTCATATATAAACTAAATAAATAAGACTTGAGTTTTTAGTTTTTATAAACATTTTGATATAAATGATATGAACCAATAGTTATTTGAGCAGGTGTAACCTTTTCCAAAAACAAAATGTTTTTTTTTCTTAATTTATTAATTCCATGTGACAACATCGATGGGTCACGATGTGTGTAGTGATAATTGATCAAGAAAGCATTCATATCTCTTCTATCAAACCGTCCTAACACTTGTAGCTCAGTTGGTTGAGGAACTAAAGTTTTTTATAGGAGGCTTAGGTTCAATTCCTACTAGCTACATTTGGAGAACATTGGTGGAGGGGAAATGAGGGATGACCCAGCCATTGGCTTGGGTTCGACTCCTGATCCCGGCCGGTTTTACCGATTATTTAACTGTCGTGTCTTCGGGCGGGTGAGTGGTCGGGTTTTCCCGGGAATTGGTGGCAATTGGTGGCCCGGGTACTCTCGAGTACCTGATTCGCGAAAAGGGTGCCCAAAAATGCTCGGAATTGATTCGTTGGCCATTCAAAAAAAAAAAACATCTTTTATCTTTAAATTTTTTAAAAACCTATTAAAAACCAATTACATTCTATTCATCATTTCTTTACCTCACCTTATATTTTAAAAAATAGCTATACTAGGTTTTTATATTTGAAAAGGGTACTATTCATCTTCCACTAAATAATTATGAGTGTATCAAATCAAGAAATATAATAAAATAAGTGTTTACGAGTAAGATAAAGGTAAAAATGATGGATGTGATATGAAAAGTTTTCAAAATGAGAGATAAATTTTAAAATATATGATTTTTAGTTAAATTATAGAATAGAAAATGGTAAATGTAATAGGAATACTCTAAAACATCGTTGTTTATTTTTTTATTTTTTATTTTTTATTTTTTTGCACCACCTAAAACATAGTCTTAACATCAACATCGTATTAAATAAGATAAAAAATATCCCACCCACCTTCTTATGATTCGATGTTGAAACATGACAAGTTGTCAATAACGAATTTAAAGCAGTATTTAATATACTTCTAGTTACGCCGCCCAATGTCAAGATTTGTCACTTATCTTTATTTTGTTTATGAACGGCTGGGAAAATCTTATCACAATAGAAATGCTACCGGGTATGGATGAGCAATCGGTATTCGTATAAAAAAAATATCGGTGTAGAACCATATTATACTAATCGAGTTTTGGTGCTTAGTTTTGGCATTTCCGGGATCTACACTTTTGGTACGGTACAATGTTTTACCCACTTTTATCTTTAAATATCGTACTGTACCGGTATCGATACCGTACCGAACACTTTTGATAGTAGTAACCATTTCTAGCGATTTTCAAGATCAGTATTTTTGTACCAGTATGATAGCGAACTCAACTCTAGCAAAAGCTATAGACTTATATATTTATTGCTTAGTGATGTACGATCAAGGAAAGAAATTTATACAAACGCACTTCTATTTAATATAATAAATTTAATTTGATAAATGTTTAACCCACCCAATCTACAATCCCCACCCCCGACACACACACCGTTGGTTTATCTGTTAACAGTTAACAGTGGATATCGGCTATTTAACTCATCGGATGTCGAGGGTCTGGTAAAAAAAATAGAGTTAAAATGTGGTTCTTTAATACCCTTAACTATATAACTAGTGGTAAGAAGGGTGTCGAACCACAAAAAAAAAAAAAAAAATTGTGATCCTTAGAGATTTAATTGATTAACGGGTTATGGAATTGTTTTTCTTTGTTAAAAGTTGTTTGAAGGTGGGAATCAAGGAAATTATTCCAGTTGGTTTTTATAAACTAACAGTATCAATTAACACTTTGAAGGATTAAATGGTGAATGAAATGGATTTGTAAAAAAAAAAATTGATTAGCGAATCACACCCGCGTTTTGGATTAACAAGTCGTTAGACTTATCTAACAACTTATCTTTCACAAATGGTTGACTAATTGAAGCACACAATGATATATTTGGGAAATGTATGTTTTATTAATCAAGCAACAAACAAACCCTAGCACAAATCAAAACTCATAGTAGCTAAAGGAATTGTTATCAACTTGATCTCCTCTATTATTTTACATTTCAATTTACTAGTAGGAAACCCGCGCGATGCAGCGGGTACAACAATTACAACGTGGTATACATTTACTGTTAGTTTATGGACATCTTAAGGTGACATGGGCTATATGAGTCATATCACTTATCACGTCAGTCATTTATGTAACCTGTACCGACATAGGTTACTTTTGTGTTATTGGACAATCGGTCAAATCAAAATCACGAACACACGGAATTGTGGGGGACTCACCACGACGGCTTTTTCTTTTTATTAAAACTCAAACTCATAAAAAAAAAATACAAAGACTTATGACCCTATTTATACTAGAAACATAACTTGAAGATAGGGATACAAACGAGCCGAGCAGCTCGCGAGCTACTCGAGCTCGGCTCGGCAAAAAGCTCGAAACGAGCCGAGCTTTATTGAGCTTGAGCCGATCTTGAGCCTAAAACAAAGCTCGTTTATTTATGAAGCTCGAGCTCGAGCCTAGCATGTGAAGCTCGTTAGGCTCGTCGAGCCTTATTGAGCCTAGTATAATATTAGTTTTTTGAATATTTAAAAATATTTAGCATTCATTTAAAGTTGCTTAATAAACGAGCCCCGAGCTCGAGCTTCACTTATCGAGCTCACGAGCCTAAATGAACTATTATTTATATTATTTTTATTTAACATATTAACTAATAAATACTAAACAAGCCGAGCTCGAGCTTGAGAAATTACAAACGAGCCGAGCTCGAGCTTTGAAAACAAAGCTCGAATCGAGCCGAGCTCGAGCTCGAGCTTTTATAACTTAATCGAGCCCGAGTTCGAGCCTGGTCGAGCTCGGGCTTGGCTCGGCTCGTTTGCACTTGAAGATAAAGCTAAATTACCTATCTAGATAATGCTAAATTATAAAACCTTATTTGACTACAACTCAAATTCCACAAAGTCTATTGTGGTCTTCAAGTAACTTATCCAAACTTTTCAATTTCTTCAATTTGGGCTTTGGTCCATTAAACTCCTTTTACGCAAAAAAAAATGTTAGCCCATCAATCACCCCCTTAAACCTTGTTTGATCCTTCCAAATCTTCTAGCCTGAGCATATTTCTCATCTCTTTGAATTTAACTCGTGGCAACGCTTTTGTTAATATATCCGCCTTTTGCTTGTCACCGCTCACGTGTTCCACGCGAATCTCTCCTCTCTCTATGCATTCACGTATAAAATGGAACCGTGTGTTAATGTGTTTCCTACGACCATGAAACACGGGGTTTTTCATGTGAGCTATTGCCGACTTATTATCTACCCGAAGTTCCACCACCTTTTCTTCACACCTTGTTAACTCACCAAGAAGTCCTCTTAACCATAACGCTTGGCAAGTGGCGTCCGCGGCTGCCATGAACTCGGACTCACAAGACGAAAGTGCAACCGTCTTTTATTTTTGTGAGTTCCACAAAATAAGTGAGTTACCAAAATAGAACGCCATACCAGTTGTGCTCCGTCCATCTGATAGATTGGTAGCGTAGCTACTATCACAGTAACCAACTAGATTGAAATTCCCTTCTCTAGTGTACACAATGCCATACTCAACAGTCCCTTTTATATACCTTAACACTTGTTTAATAAGCTACATATGAGTTTTCTTAGGTTCTTGCATGAACCTACTCAATACACCAACCGAATAATTCAAATCCGGCCTTGTGTGTGTCAAGTAACGAAGGCTACCAATTATGCTACGGTACTCGATTGGATCAACAACTTCACCTTTATCATCTTTATCCACCTGTAAACGAGCCTCCATGGGAAACCGAGTTGAATTGCATTAATCCATTCTTGCAATTTTGAGAATTTTTCTAGCATAGGCACTTTGCTTAAGTTCTATTTTGCCTTCCTGTTGCAAAACTTCAATTCCCAAATAATAAGATAATAAGCCAAGATCTTGCATGTCAAACTCACACATCATTTGCTCTTTGAATTTTTTGATTTCACCTTCACTTGAACAAGTTATGATAAGGTCATCCACGTACACACCAACAATCAAAGAACCTCCATTATCTCCCCTTTTATAAACAGCTTGCTCTCTTTGACACCTTACAAACCCAAGCTGCTTCATAGTCTTGTCTAATTTCTCATTCCACGCACGGGGCACTTGTCAAAGACCATAAAGTGCTTTGTGTAATTTGTAGACCATGTGCTCTTTACCGGGTACATGGAAACCGTCAAGTTGTTTGACATACAACGTTTCTTTGAGCTCGCCATTGAGGAATGCAGATTTCACATCCATGTGATACCCCTTCCAAGCTTGTTGTGCCGCCAATGCTAATATCAAACGGATTGTTTCGAGTGTTGCTACCGGGGCGAATACCTCATCAAAGTCCACCCCCGGTTGTTGGACGTACCCTTTCGCGACCAACCTCGCCTTATATTTTGATACTACACCACTAGCATCCCGTTTCATTTAAACACCCACTTCAAGCCAATTGCCTTATGTCCAGATGGCAATTCCGATAGCTCCCATGTGTTGTTTTTTTCAATCAAAACCATCTCTGAATGCATTGCTTGTTTCCAGTTTGAGTCATGTTTCGCTTATTCATAGTTCGTTGGTTCGTCATCAATTAAGTAACATTCTCCATCGTGAAGCATTACATAATCATTGAACTTTTTCGGTAACACAGTTTGTCTTGTTGTTCTTCTAATACCCATGGCTTCCTCAGAACTATCTCTAACTCCATTTTGGTTTTCAATATTATCTAGACCAACTGAGCTTCCTTCATTTACTTGATCCAAACTTTGCCCATTCTGTGGTTCAACAAAAGTGTGTTGATGTTGATCTTGGTTTGCTCTTGTAACTTCTTCACTTATTTCATTCGAGGAGCTAATTAGATGACTTGAGACTTCATCAAGATTTATAATGAATTGCGCCCACTCCGGGCCGGTGCCAATCTCGAGCTGATGTGAAACTTGTTGGAAATTTTAATAATTAAGTATTATATTAAATGTAATATAATGACATTTAATTATAAAGCTAGGTGAATGAGAGATCTAAGCTTTATGTGTGTGGTGGAATTTTAAAGTTGGAGGAATTTGTGCTTGTCCCACATTGGTGGAAATATAAATCATGTGTTGGTTTATATCTAGAATTCTGTAGAGGAATGTATTCCTATACAATAGGACACACCCAGTGGCAGCCAGGAGGGTGTGAAGCACCCGACACGCCCGCGCCCGGGCTCGGGACGGGGGCGATGGGCGTAATGTGGCTTTTGATGGCGCACTTCGCACGCTCGCATCGCCGCGAGCCGCTTGAGAGCCGCCTTTATATTTTTAACTGAGCTTTGACTGGAGTGGCTCGAGCCTGTGGCCAAGACTGGTTAATTAATCTGGTCAAGTCAATGAAATTAATTGTATTAATATTAACTCATTGACCACGTTTGAATTCTAGTCAAACGAAGTTAATGCCAGACTTAATTTCGTAATCAATGAGGCCTATTACTAGGCTCGGTTTCGTGTATAAATACCGAGTACAAAACTCTGTTTTAACACACCGGAAATTTTCCAATTTTCATGTTCTCGAACCACCACCTTCTTTCAGAAAAATTTCCTAACTTTTCAGACCTGCAGGCTCTTGTTTCAGGTACTGTTTCAGGTGCTTGGCTAACTCCGGCAGTGCAATCTGCTTAGGCTGTTGTACCCTGGGAAACAGACGGGTTCACCTGGGTGGCCCGAAATCTGTTTTAAGGGAAGCGTGTTTTACACGTGCCTCAGTCACATCGAGTTTCCTTTGCCTTCCTTAGCATTTTCCTTTCAGTTTGTAATTTTCCTTCTGTTTGTATTCTGTTAATTTCATTATTGTATTGTAATCCGATTTCATTTAATAAACGACTGTATTTCTTTTATTTTGTGAACGGTGTTCCTACAAAACTCGACGCCATTCATACTTACAAAGCTCTTGAAATCTGACATCCCGGCTCACATACAGTTGTTTTTTAGTCGGATCAACAGTCGATGTGCTTTAGTTCCGGGTTCCGTTCCGAGATAAACAACCCTTAGGCTTCGGTCAACCAATTTTCTTATAGAACATGATGGGATCTTCATGTAGCAGGTACAACCAAACACCTCAAGTGTCTAATACTTGGTCTATGGCCGTTTAGAGCTTCAAATGGAGTTACTGACTTCAAAGCTTTTGTTGAGACAAGACACGATTCATTATATATACGGCATGACGCACCGCTTCTCCCCACATATTTTGCGGCATTCCCATGGCCTTCATCATGCTTCGAGCACTGTTTAAAACGGTCCGATTTTTTCTCTCAACAATACCGTTTTGTTGTGGCGAGTACGGTGCTGTAAACAGTCTCTTGATGCCAGTTTCTTCACAAAATTTGGTGAACAAACGATTTAGGAACTCTCCGCCTCGATCACTGCCAAGTGCCTTTACCTTCAAAGATGTTTGCAACTCTACATCTTGTTAAAAAATCTTAAACACATCCAAAGCATCACTCTTATTTTTAATAGTATAAATCCAAGTATAAAGTGTATAGTCATCTACGAGCAACATGAAATACCAATTTCCTCCCATAGTGGGTGGGGAAATCGGTCCACACAAGTAAGTGTGTATGAGATCTAAAGGCCTCGCGGCTCGGTAAGACGTTTGCTTTGGAAAAGGTTCTCGATTGTTCTTACCTAGCATACATGCATCACACAATTGCTCTCCATGTAAACCATGCAAAGTCCCACGCACCATGGCTTTAGACTTCATATGGTTTATGGTTTTAAAACTAGCATGGCCGAGTCGAGCATGCCATAACCAAGCTCGGCTTTTGATTGAGTTAAGAAAACATACCGGATTTCCTGTTTTCAAGGATATTTTGTATAACCGATTCACGCTCCGTGGCACTTTCATAAGCAGGTTGTTTCCATCTTCATACAGCCATAGTTGGTCATTTTCCATCCAAACTTTACATCCGTTCTCAGTTAGTTGTCCGAGACTTAAGATGTTACTCTTCAAATCGGGTATATAATACACGTCATTGATGACTCTATGCTCGCCATTCTTGCATATAAAAACAATCAAACCCTTTCCTTTTATTCTCACCTTTGAGCCATCACCAAACCGTAGTAAACCTGAAATATTGTAGTCGATTTCCGTGAAGTATTCCCCTATACCCGTCATATGATTGGATGCTCCATTATCCAAATACCAAGTCGACTCATCTTTTGTATCATTTGCATAAAGTTTCGGATGAACTTTTTCTTCATTCAACAGGATGCTATCTTCATCGGGTTCAACTAACGGCATCATAAGAGCCGGCTCATGCTGTTCGGTTTGGTTAAGATTCGCCTCAGGTTCTGGTGTCTTGGTACATTCCCACGCGAAGTGATCCATCTCGTCGCAATTATAACACCTCACATTACTTTTATCACGACCTTGGTAGCCTTCCCTTCGATTATCGGTTCCTGTATTGTTTCGGCCACGTCCCCTTCCATGGCCTCGACTTCGACCTCGTCCTCTTCCATATCCTCAGCCACGATTGTCTTGACTCGTAAACCCTTGTCCACAACCATGTTGTTTACGACCTTGATTCGTACCTTTCTTATTTTGGGCTTCTGCTTTAGAAAACATTAGTTTTCCTTCTTTCTCGACTACTGCTTCTTTGCCTTTGATGCGTTTCTCGAAGGCTTTTAATCTCGCGATACAATCTTCAAACGACATTATACTTAGATCCACAAATTGTTCTATTGTAGCGACAATAGTGATAAACTTGTCTCGTACACTATCGAGCAGTTTTTTAACAATGACCACATCTTCTAGGTTTATACCCAAGCTGTTAAACTTGGTCACGTACTCAGATAATTTTCCAGCAAAGTCTTCAATTGATTCCTTCTCGGACATCTTCAGCTGATCTAGTTCATGTTTTAAGGATTGTAAACGAGCTTGTTGGACCCGATCCGCTCCTAGGAATCTAACTCGCAAAGATTCCCAAATTTCTCGAGCACTTCGGCTTCTAGCAACTTGCATCAAGATGTTTTCAGGAAGGGCTTGGTAAATAATAGCCCTTGCTAACTTGTTCTTCCGCTCATCCGATGCGTCTCCGGTCACCGGATCAACCGTTTCCCACAACCCTTGCACGTCTAAAGTAGACTCCATTATGACAACCCAAATGTTGTAGTTAGATGTGGTGAGTTTTGGGCACTGCAAAGACGATACGCTAGGCTCATGCGGGGGGTATTATTATTGCCTGTTGAGCCGGGTTTCCTTCTCCATCACCATCTTTGATCCTATGTTCTGTTTGAAACTTCCCAGAAGTCAGGTTACTTCCTCATAAGGTCACCTTCGGTTCTGGTTAAGATTGGTTATACGCCCCGATCTTCTACCCGGGTCCAAGAGCGTCGCCTACGCTCTGATACCAAGTGTTGGGGACAATCAGTCGAATCAAAACCACGACGGTTTTTTCTTTTTATTAAAACTCAAACTCATAAAAAAATACAAAAACTTATGACCCTATTTATACTAGAAACATAACTTGAAGATAAAGCTAAATTACCTATCTAGATAATGCTAAATTATAAAACCTTATTTGACTACAACACAAATTCCACAAAGTCTGTTGTGGTCTTCAAGTAACTTATCCAAACTTTTCAATTTCTTCAATTTGGGATTTGGTCCATTAAACTCATTTTAAGCAAAACAAGGGTTAGCCCATCAATTTTTAGATTATTTTTCTATTAAGGGATAAATTTTAAAAAATTAAAAACTTTAGATTATCTTTTGGATTCTTTAATTATTGATAAATTGTTTTTATAGTATTTTAGTATGTAATTATGTACTTTTAAATTATTTTTTGTGTTAGTGTTGTATATAGCTAACTAATCAACCCGGTTGAACCGCCCGGTACAACGCGATTCAACCGATTGAACCATTTCTTAGTCAAATCCGATATAATTAAAAAAACCTGTTTTTAAAACATTGATCGCCTCTTCAGTCAAATCTACAACAGCTATCTACAACCAAATTTTTAAACCACCACCATAGAAGTAAACCACAACAATTTCTTCACCATGGTGATTTATTGCTTTAGAAGCATGAACATCACATAATTTGAACACATAGAAGTGAAATGCCATGAAGAACATCACATATTGAGCCAAAGTTTTTCTATGCACAAAGCTATTAATGTCTACAACAACCAAAACAAGTAAATCATATGCAAATTCCAGGAAATGAGAAATACCTATTTAATTATGCTTTTTCTTATAGAAAATTAAAACCCAATTTTCTATTTCATAAATGCACTCTGAAGAAAACTAAACATTCTTTTACCAGAATTTTCCCTTATAAATTTTCAATCTTTTATAGACAACTACCGCATTCGTTTACCACCTTGCATATTACTGTATGTATGCACATTTTTTTCTAATCTATTATTGGAAACGTTTTCCAAATTTTAGTAGTATTTTAAAAGTAGAAAAATGTTCAACGAAGCTAGAGATAGAAGAGTGAAAAAATTTTCTGCTGCAGGGAATGCTTTAAACTTACCATCAGGATGACACTCACTCATGTGAAATGTATCACAAGTGAAACTCCCACCATGAATTCGACAAAAATATTTGCATCTCTTGCCTGCCAACCGTTTTCCTTTTGAGCTGCAGAGTCATTCAGAATAATTTTATAGATATGTGTAGAATCGAGATATACCTTAGCATGTTCCAATTCTTCTACAAAGAGAACACCGACAATTCTCCTGACAAATCCTTCACAGCTTTGCTCAACCAATATAACAACCAACATAACATGATAAACAAAAAAAAATTATTTGAAAAAAAAACTATGTATATTTAAATTAAACCACATCTTAGGGGCGTCGTTGGTTAGATCACCATGCCGTCATGAAAGTGCGTTTGTTCTTAGAAGGGACCATTAATCAATATTGCAAGTAGCCATCATTATCATAAAAAGCAAAATCAGCAAATGCAAAAACATATAAACCTAACATTATTAGAAGCCTAATCAACAATTGTTTCGAGATAATTTCGTAGTGGTACCTGATCAACGAATGAAAATTGGATGAACGCTACGAATGACTGTTCGAGAGGGTAAAAGCAAAGCCCAGGAGTCGTTGGTTTCATAGCGGCACCCGATTGTTGACCGAAACCGGATGAAAAGGCAATTCGAGAGTCAATATGTTGAATGATTTTTTTTTTTGTGTGTGTGAGAGAGGAGAGGTCGAATGAAGAAACCGATGTTTAAAAGTAGAAGTTAATTGTAAGAGATAATTTAGGAATTTTTGAGTCAAAGAGAGCAAAAATCATAAAAAATAAAACTAATATTTGCTTCGAAATATGGATGTCTCATTTATTTTTGACCGTATAATTTATTTATTTTTTTCAAAGGCGTGGAAGCAAGAGTTTTGAATATTGCAGGGAATGTTAAGTCGTTTTCATTTTTGTGGTTAAAGCATAGGTCTAATTTTAATGATCTTCAATGGGAGGATTGGTGTAAATATCCGTTGTACATGTTATTGTTGTGGGTTGGCGGTCTTTGCTTTCAGGGCACTCCCCCGGTTTTTTAATAAAAGTCAAATTCCAATATATATATATATACATATATATATATATATAGATAGATAGATAAAGGTTCCGGTACAAAAGGTTGATATTGTGAGAAGGGTAAGAAGGATTCTCATGCTGACACGTGATGGTAGGGTAATTTAAGATTAGGGGGAATATTGTAATCACACACATATCATTTAATATTATATTTTTGGTGGTTTTAATTTTTGAGATTTTTTAGGGATTGATTTCAAAGTTTATGAATTTGAAATGGATGGAAGGTCCTAGGACAAAAGAATAGCAGAGGTAATACGCATATCAATCAATATCCATTTTGTGTTCTTTACATTGTGTTTTAAGTTCATTCCAGTGTGTTTTATCATCATCGTCTTTAACAAACTAGTGTGTTTTATCAACTTTGTGTTTTAACACCATTTGATAAACAAAAAACACATTCGGATCAACTTTGTGTTTTGTATTTTACTACTATCATATAACTATAAAACACAACCAAACACAAACAGTTAACATATAACCAAAATGTCGTTATTGTGTTATAACACCATCGTATTAACATAAAACACATAGCTATCTTTATATTATTTGTGCTATTAATCTAATGGGTAATATTTGATAAAAATGGGTTGATGACATTGGTCCCAAATGGACCTAACAATGAATCGCTTGAAAGTCCCATTTAGTCAAATATATATGTCTCAAAATTTTGTATGGAATATAATATATAAAGATATTATGTTGGTTAATTTTTTGGATAACTGTTCCAACTTTTGATCCGACTTTTTTTTTGGTTAATATCAATTTTCGAAAATAGAAAACACACAACCTTTTTTCTATTCGATCAGGGATGAACACAGTATTGGAGAATTTTGGGTGGTGTGGTCTTGGAAGTTATTATCTTGAGAGTGAGAGAGAGAGGAGAGATAAAGAGAGATGGGAATAACCTTAAATAACTAAGGAGAGAGTTAAATCAATGAGGCGTTTAATGATTTTTTTTTTTTTTTTTTTTTGTGTTTGACAACTATACCCTCACAAGCCTTATTTTATTAATTAGATTATAACAAAATTTATAACTTTGCCATTCATTTAATCTCAACCATTCATCAACGTGATCTAAAGGCCACAATTATTTTTTACCCTTCTCACAAAACACATCTTTTGTACCCTAACCCCACCATATATATATATATATATATATATATATATATATATATATATATATATATATATATATATATATATATATATATATAGGATTGGGTTCATTTGAGAACTCACCCGAGTTGCGAGAACTTGAGAACTCCTCTAGACTAATCACAAAGTGACACATCAGCATGTTTATAGTTTTTTGTATTTTTTTTAATCAAGGGCAATAAAGTCTTTTGCACACAGATAGTTAAGGGTATTTTAGTAACAATAACACCCCACCCCACCCACACCCAACCAACCCCACTAACTTTTAAATAATAATAATAATAATAATAATAATAATAATATAAATCAAGATCTGCTCTCTCTCTATCTCATTTTAAACTTTTCTCTCTCTCTCTCTTCTTCTCTCTCTCTCTTCTTCTCTCTCGTTCTCTTCTTCTCTCTAAACAACAACAACAACAACAACAACAATAATAATAATAATAAGGAAGACGACTGGTGCCGGTGGTGGCTGGAACATGAAGACGACGCGACTGGTGCAGTGGAGACGGTGGTGGGTTTTGGTGGTTCATGGCTGTGGAGGTCATGGGTGGGTTATGGTGGTGTTTTTACGGGTGTGTGGTGGTGTTTTGGGGGGGGGGGTGGAGGCCTGGGTGAAAGCGACGGGTATGGTGGTGGGTTATGGTGGTGGATCTGGATCTGGGGGGTTATGGTGGTGGTGGATCTGGATCCGGTGATGGGTTTTTTTGAAGGCGGTGGTCCGGTGATGGTGGTCCGCCTCTTGGTGCAGGGGGTGGTTGCAGGTGTTTGTTCGGCGGTGAACGGTGGGGATGAACTAGGTTGAAGGAAGAAGATGAACAGGTAATATTACTATTATTATTATTTTTCTGTTGTGTGTTATTATTATTATTATTATTATTATTATTATTATTATTATTATTATTATTATTATTATTATTATTATTATTATGTAGATTGATAGGGAAGCTGTTATCAATTGGGTTTTGTCTTTGCAAGCTCATCCGAAGAATGAAGATGATTTAAACAACGGTATGATGTTCGTCTCGTGCTTCATGAGGTACAATGAAGAAATTACTGAACTTGTTTGTGGATTGGTTACTGCAGGACAATTCTTTGGATTTCATGGTTCTAAAAGCTTTCAGTTTCATTATGTTGATAATGCGGTATGAATTCAGGTGGTTTACACTGGTGTAAATACGAATGTATAGATGGTTTGGTTTTTTATACTGATGTAATATACAAATTTTTAGGAGAAGTTTTGTGTATGGCAGATTTTTACACTGGTGTAAATACGAATGTATAGATGTTTTGGTTGTTTTACATTGGTGTAATACATTTTGGTGATGTTGTGGGGGCATTTTACACTGGTGTAATATGTTTGTGTAGATGTTTGTTTCTGGTTTACACTGGTGTAAAATAATCACACTGATGTAATACGAATGTAGTAGTCTTGTGTATGGTACATTTACATTGGTGTAAATAATTATACCAGTAATACGAATGTAATAGTTTTGTGCATGGTAGATTTACACTGGTGTAAAATAATTACACCAGTGTAAATGATGGTAAATTTACACTGGTGTTTACACCAGTGTAAATCATCCTCATTAGACTTATCTGATTATTTATTTTAAAAAACAAAGAAATTAAAAAAATAAAATATAGTTTAAAAAAATATGATATTTTTGAATTATTAAATAAAAAATTAATATTGTATTATATTAATTATTTTCTCTCACATGGTGTTTTTACCTTAATACCCTCTAGACCATTTATTAGATTAAAAAAATACTTATTAATCAAGTCAAGACAAAAACCCTCATCTTTTAATATCAACCATTAGATCATCAAGATCAATGGTCCAGAAGAGTTCCTATGGTTCTCACAACTCATGTGAGTTCTCAAACTAACCATTCCCTATATATATATATATATATATATATATATATATATATATATATAGGTAGAGGATCCGGTAGGAAAATTGTTTTGTGTAGGAAGTGTAGGAAAGAGTTATAACCCTTGGATCAAATATTGAGATTAAGGACATTTTAGACTTTTATATCATTTTTTAAATATCTCAAATCCCACTAATTTAGCAAAATTGATTAAATAATCAAAACCATTCACCTAGGATATTTTGAAGATCATCATCCTAAAATAACTATCTTAATCCCTGAATACTATCAGTTTTATAAATCAATTTCTCAATTATACCAGAAACCCACTATTATCATATCAATTTATTTCGGTTCTTCAATCATTATATGAAGAGTGTTTTATTAACATAAGTAGTGTTTTATTAACATCAGTACTGTAGTGTTTTATTAAAATTATCAAACATGTTATTAACATAAGAAGTGTAGTAGTGTTTTATTAATATACATAAACGTTTTATAAAACACCTCTGATGTTTAATCCATATCGAACAATGAACTAACAAATCCTTATATAAAACACTTCTGATTTCACAATCTTATTGTTTTTTGGGATTATGTTTTTCTAAGAGGTCCTGTTGAAGTAGTTTATTATAACAGGGGTATTGCTTTAGAACACTACTGTTTTATCATAAGGAGTGTTTTCTTAACATGAAGTGTTATAAAACATTTCTCAATCATCGATCAAACATATGTCCAACATTGCTTTTTTAGCATTACCCAAAACATATGGTTAAAAAATAAATAAACACCTACCAAATTCAGATACATGCACAGTATAGTAACGACACATATAGTTTTCCAAATCACAAACTTAAAGCATTTTTGTTCCAAGACACAAACTTAAAGCAAGCATTAGATAGAAAAAAGTTGCGCTATAATAAATGACCATTCACTTTGTCGGACCAATTTGTTTTTGATTCAATCAAACGACGTCTTTTTCCAATTGTTTCTTAAATTTGCCTGACATCAAGGAATATTCATCCACGCCTAATTGAACATCCATGTTGCATAAATTGATATCACTATGTAGGATCTTCGCAACACACTTCCTCCTCAATTCATTTAGCTCGCGTTTGCTGCTTCCCAAACATGTTACCCTTCTCGTCGCACTCTCTTCGACAGACTGCAATTCCAGTCCTTTATTTGCAATCCCTTATAGGTCTCATGTGCATCATAATCCTATGGGCTTTTCCCATACATTTATCAATAACAAACATTATTCAGATGCAAAGTTTAAGATTTCATAAAAAAAAATAACATCAAGGAGTGTTTTTTAGCAGATCTGTAGGTGAACAATTCCAACAACGCATAGTGTTTTACATGACGCGATTAAGGTGTATAAAAAACCCACTTTCGGCCGAAATCATAACAAAAAAACAAAACACTATCAGCCATTATCAAACACTATTAGCTGAAATCAAACACTATCATCCATTACATACGTGTGTATTTGAAGTTTATATACATGTATAAAAACCCATTTTCAGCCGAAATCATAATAAAAAAACACTATCGAAATTTTCAGATAACATAAAAACCAACAAAAGTTTCACTTAACAACACACAATAATAAAAAATTGAGACTATTTTAGCCAGAATACCTGTGAGGGTAGTTGTAGGATACGATGGTGTCTGATCGGCCTGCATGTTTAAATGGTGGTTATCGGGTCCGCAGGAGGAGGTTTAAAAACACTGATTGTTTTTTTTCGGTAGAGGAAGTGTAAGAGGTTTAAAGCACGAGTGACAAGGAGGTTTAGAACACGGCGGTTGTGATGTGGTAAAACACGAGCAGAAAGTGGATCATCGGCGACGGCTTTGGGTTTTTCCGGTTGGGGTTTTTTTTTAGTTTTTGAAGATGAACAAGATGAATGTTTCTGAATGTTATTATCAATGAGGAGAGAGAGAGAGAGAGAGAGAGAGAGAGAGAGAGGAACGAGAATCAAGGAAGCATTAAAATGGTTTCTAAAAAACTTGATAGAAAATGACCTTCATACCCTCATATAAAACACATATTGACGATCCTGCCCTCAATTTCTATAATATATTAATTAGATTTAAATACATCCAAAACTTTTAATCTCCACCATTCATCTTTAAATCTAATGGTTGAAAACACTTCCTACACTTCCTACACAAAACTATTTTCCTACAAGAACCCTACCCTATATATATATATATATATATATATATATATATATATATATAGTATAAGTATCCATAGAAAACTCATGTTATATAGAAAACTATGGAAACCCATTGTGTGGCTAGGAATGTGCCACGTCATTACATGTAAATAAATAAAAAAAACAAAGTATAAAGGACATATTTGTAATTTTACACAACCTCCATAATAATGAACTATTAAAATATTAATACTAGTACTTTAAACCCACACTTCCCTATAAAGTACAATCTCTCTCTACTTTTCTCTTTCTTCTTCTCTGACTATATCTTTTCAATTTTCAAACTCAAATTCAATTTTGAATTTATCATCTTTATAATTCTTAGATTCATGATAAATAGTGAAAGGAGATCATCGACCAAACAACTATCGACCACCTGCACATCAAAGAAGAAACTAGGTTTTTGTTATTGTGATCGGAGTTGGGTTGCCGGTCACCGGAGCCAGGGAAGGTGACCGGCGAAGCATCCTCAACTTTCTCTTTCTTAAAGTTCTCTCTTCTCTTTCCCATCTCTCTTCGTTTTTTTAATGTTCCCTTTAAACAACCGAAGTTTGTATACTTTAATTTTATATCCATCGTTTTTTTATCATGATTTTTTTGGTTGTTGGGATTGGAGTAGGGTTGCAGATCACCGGAGCTGGGGAAGATGATTGACGCCGGCGTATCATTAACGACAGTGTCCGGAATGTAGACATTGTATCGGTAGAACGATTTAGGGCAACAACATTTTGTGTTGGCACTGGCGTACTATTGGAGACAAGCAAAGATATGTGAAGAAGGTGGATTGGAAGATGAAAGTTCTTTTTAGAGAGAAGGTTTATTGGAAAGGTTTACTGTGTGAAGAATAAAGAATGTTGTTTTAGGGAAGAATGAGTTTTCTTGAAGATAAGGCTGAAATAATGGTTCCGAATGGGGAAGGGAAAAGGTAGGATAGATGTGACTAATGGAGTATTTGACATGGAGAGATAAATGAACTTTTACCTAATATACCCTTCCTTTGTACTGCATTGTACTACACATAATAAAGTGGGGTATTTATTTATAATAAAACACTTACTTTAAATCTCATCCATTGATCAAGGCTAATCTATGGCTCTCATTGGGTTTCCAAGGTTTTCAGGATAAGAAGGGTTTTCTATGGATCCCTTCCCTATATATATATATATAGGGTAAGGATAATGTGGAAACCCACTCTTATAGTGAAAACTCTGGAAACTCTGACTTCCAAATTTTTTTTAATTTTGAAAAAATTAGGGCATGTAATATACATGATTTTAAGCATTTTGAGCCAAAAAAATCAAAAAAGCGCCGAGCACTTTTTTTTAAAAAAAATAAATAAATTTTCGACTAACACATGTTAAGCCAAACTAACACGTGTTACCCATTTTTTACCCGAAAACGGTTTTTATTTTTTTTAAAAAAAACGGCTCGGCGCTTTTTCGATTTTTTTGGCCCAAAATGCTTAAAATCATGTATGTTACATACCCTAAAATTTTCATAGAAAAAAAAAGTCGGGAAGTTAGAGTTTGATAGAGTTTCCAAGGTTTTCACTATAACAAGGGTTTCCAATATAACCTTATACTATATATATATATATATATATATATATATATATATTCAAAATTGCAATAGTCACTTGTACATAAGGCATTTAATTCTTGTAGATTTCAATTCACTTGTTAATATTGTGTAAGACGAACATCGAAATGTTGACAAAAATAGTAAGTGATTAGTAGATGATGTAACTACAATAGAAAATTTCATGTAATCAATTCAACGTACTTGTTCACGGTGTTTGTTTGGGTACAGAAAGGTTCATCTAGTTAGTATTTAAAATAAAAAATGCAATAATCTCATCCATCTACACATCGGTATTAACTACGACAAACACCGTAACGTCGAAAAAAATGAGCCGGTCGTCATGGTATATTCGAATGTTTTTAAAATTTAATACTTTTAAAGTGATGATAGAATTAAATAAAAGAATTATAATTTTGTAGGAGATGGGTGGAAAATGTAATTACTAACTAAAAATTAGGGAATTAAAGTGTAAATAAGATAGGGTAATAAAGTGTAAATAATGTATAATTGACTAATTTACCCTCATTTTAGGGTTATAAATGAAAAATTAGTTCTTAACTTTTGGGTATCTTAAAATTCCCTTGGCTCATGCATTATAATATAGTGTATATAGATACAAAACATAATCTCCTACATTTAGGGGAGATTATAATCAAATCAATTTACAATTGTTTATAAATAAATAAACATTCTATTACTCCCCCGCAGTTGAAGCACAGGGAGGACGAATGCTGAGACTGGATCGAAAATCATCAAATAGAACTCGTGGAAGACCCTTGGTGAAAATATCGGCGATCTGATGACGAGATGGAACGTGGAGAACTCGAACGCAACCTTTCTGAACTTGCTCGCGAATGAAATGAATATCTAGTTCAATATGTTTAGTGTGCTGATGTTGAACTGGGTTGCCCGACAGATATATTGCACTAATATTGTCACAAAAGACTAGAGAAGCTCGAGTTATTGGAAGATGCAGTTCTAAAAGAAGGTTGCGAAGCCAGCATAGTTCAGCAACGACATTTGCAATGCCACGGTACTCTGCTTCAGCACTGAAGCGAAAAATTGCGGATTGTCGCATAGAGCCAAGAGATAAGATTGTCACCTAGATAAACACAGTATCCTGATGTAGAGCCGCGAGTATCAGGACATCCTGCCCAATCATCATCTGTGTAGGCCACTAGAGATAATAACTGAGATGGAGTGAGATGTAAACCGAACTCAGAGGTGACCTGAATGTAGCGAATGATCCTCTTCAAAGCATTCCAATGAGTCACACGAGGGGCATGCATGTGCATGCAAATCTGTTGAACTGCGTAGGAGATGTGAGGTCTGGTGAAAGTCAGTTACTAAAGTGCACCTGCTAAACTGCGATAAGTAGACGGATCATCCTGTAGAGGACTCGAGTCAGCAGAAAGTTTTGACTGAGTGTCAACAGGGGTCGCTGCTTGCTTGCAAGAATCCATAGCAGCATGATGAATGTTGTCACGAGCATACGACTGTTGGGACAAAAACATGGTGTCCCCGGTCCGAGTGACCTGTATGCCCAAAAAATAGGAAAGAGAGCCCATTAGAAGTGGTAAGAATAATATCATCGACATAAATAAGGAGATAGGCGACATCCTGGTCGTGCTTGTAGATAAACAAAGAATTGTCTAATTTGCTCTGGCGAAATCCCTGTAAGATAACAAAATCGGTGAACCGCTGGTACCATGCACGGTTGCCTGTTTGAGGCCATATAGGGACTTCTTAAGAAGCCAGACATGGTCAGGAAAATCTCGATGACGAAAACCAGTAGGTTGATGCATGTAAACAGTTTCCTCTAAGTTGCCATGCAGAAATGCATTTGTGACATCGAGTTGACTTATTTTCCATGATTTTGCCAGAGCAAGAGAAAGCACTAGCCGAATAGTAGCCAGTTTGACAACCGGGCTAAAAGTCTCCCCACAATCAATCCCTTGTTCCTGTTTACGACCATCACAAACTAAACGAGCTTTATAACGCTCCAGACTACCGTCAGACCTGTACTTATGTTTAAACAACCACATGCGTCGAGTAATATTCATATAAAGAGTGCGAGGTACAAGTTCTCAGGTCTTATTTTTAATAAGAGCACTAAATTCATTGGCCATGGCATTGTACCACTCTGGTGTGGCTAAGGCAACCTGAGGGTTTTTGGGTATAGGTATAACAGTGGTAGTATGGAGGTTAAATGGGTGTTTCGGTTTAGCTATACCGCTCAGAGAGCGAGTGTGAATGGTACGTATGGGAGGTGGTGGAGGTGGTGGATCGGGAATTGGTGAAGCAGACGGTGTCGGAGGTGTGGGGGTTGGATGGGGCGAAGGTTGTGGGCCTAGTGGTGAGGAGAGTGATGGGCTGGTTGGGCCAGGAGAGAGGTGAGGGGTAGGTGCGGTTGAGGTAGTTGGGCCGAAAGGAGAAGGGATATGGGCAGGAGAGGTTTGTGGGCCGAGAGGGTTGGTGGATGGGTAAAGTGATGTTGGGCTGTGTGGGTTGGAATGTGTATTGAATGATTTAGGTTTGTTGGTAGGTCATGGGGGTATTGGCAGTGGGTGTGGTAGCGAGTTTGTCCCACACAAGAGGATGGATGGTTGGGTTGGGTTGAGGAAGTCGTAAGATGGTGGTTTAGTGCGAGATTGAATGGTGTATGAGAAGATGGTTTCATCGAAGTGGAGGTGGCGGGAGATAATTAGTTGGTGAGTTGAAAGATAGAGGCATTTGTAACCCCGAAGGTTTGGTGGGTATCCAAGAAAGACGCAAGTAAATGGTAGTTAAGTTTGTTGATGTTGGTAGAGGGTGTTAGAGGATAACAAAGGCACCCAAAAACACGAAGGTGATCGTATTCAGGAGTGACCTTGTAAAGGAGAGAGGTGGGTGAGCGAAATTGGTGGTTTTTGCTAGGAAGAATGTTAAGCAAATAGGTGACGGTTTCAAAGGCATGGTGCCAATAGTTAGGATGTAGGGAAGCTTGAGCAAGGATGGTGCGGATCATATTATTAATGGTACAAATTTTCCGTTCGGCTTTACCGTTTTGTGATGACATGTAGGGGCACGAAAAACGGAATTGCGTGCCATTGTGATGACAAAAGTTGTAGAAATTTTGGTTTGCATATTCCTTACCATTGTCACATTGAAACTGTTTTATTTTACGTTCAAATTGCGTGTGAACAAGGTTATGGAATTGTGTGAATATGTGGAAAACTTGGGATTTATTGGTTAATGGGAAGGTCCAAAGGAAATTAGTGAAGTCATCCAAGAACAAAATATAATATTTATGTCCGGCCGTACTAAGTACGGGTGAGGTCCAAAGGTCACTATGCACAATGTCAAAAGGAAAACGAGTACAATTAATAGAATCGTAAAATGGTAATTTAACACTTTTGCCAAAAATGTAAGATTGACACAAAGTTTTATTAAGTTTGCCATAATCAATCAAAGATGAAAGTTTTAAAGATTGCAATAAATTGTTGTCGGGATGACCCAGTCTTTGATGCCAGCGATCTTGAAAAATGGTAGTAAAGGCCTTGGGTTGGTTCAGGTTGAGCGGGAGAGGCTGTGTGAGAGCATAGAGATCTCCTGTACTATTGCATCGTAGGATAGGAGCCCGAGTTTTGAGATCCTTCACAAGAAAACTAAAAGGGTCAAACTCAACAGAAACCAAATTGTCAGTTGTAAGGCGACGAACTGAAATTAGGTTTTTAATAATATTAGGTGCAAATAGGACATTGTTAAGTTTAAGGGGTGGGAACAGGGGTGGTAGGACTTGGTTACCTTGGGCCAAAACATGGATAGTCATGCCATTGCCAACGATAATATTTTTATTAGTGCACGAATTAAAATTAGACGTAGAATATGTACCTTGTTGATTGGCCGAATGCGACGAGGCTCCTGAGGCCATCAAACTGTGATCTGGAAGTGCCTGCTTAATATCCGTTGGAGTGTAACCAGTGTAATTTGCTTGATCAGGAAGGGGCCCAAAATTCCTTGTGAAGAGTTATTAGGTTGCAAGGGATATGGGCAAGGGGGTTAGGCTTGTTGGTTACTCCATGTCTATGACGGTCCGTGTATAATAGTCCGGCCCACTGGCTCAATGTCCAGTTAGAGGGGAAAACTATGTAGGGATGGTTGGAGCTTGAGCCTTGGTTGTAGGAGTTACATCCGCGGCCACCGGCGTTACGCCCGCGACCACATCCGCGTCTGCCACGACCAAGCCCAAGCTCGGAGGAATAAGTAGGATAGTTTGTGGCGGTTTGACAGCGGCTTTCAGAGTAGTGGCGGACCATAACATTGCACATTTCCTCCAAAAAAAATTTAATAATAAAAGTTCATGTTTTGTTCATTTTATCCATTGTTGTACATTGTTTCAAAAAAAATATTCATATATAGAATAATTCTTTGATATTCCTATTGTACCTTAATTTCTTGCAGTTACCATATTTTCTTCACTTATTTTATCATGTTTATTTGAAATAAAAGTGAAATATATATACAAAATAACATTAAAAATAGTTAAAAAAAAAAAAAAAACAATAATTGTCTTAGTCAAAGATCGAGCCCGAGTTACAACCGGTTTGAACCTTAATACACTTAACACCAACCACTACACCACATCTGGTATTTGTAATTATTTCCGAAACAATAAATATTTAATAGAAAAACCTGGATGTTCTAGAGCATGTATGGAAAGTCAAAACCCAGTCAAAACTGACAAATTCATTCAATTAACGCGCCTTTGAGCAGAATTTGGAAACATTCCTGATTGAATCTCGATTGACAAGGATCTCGATTGACAAGGCAATTTCAGTTAGTACACGAACAATTACAGCTGTATTCCTTCGAATTCAAGACTAATTAGACGCGTAGGACTTTATTATCGGTCAAACTTACCAATCGAACAATCCAGGCCACGAAACTATAATTGAAACCATCCCCATTGTCTGATTTGGACGATAATCAAAACCCCACCCTCACAGACCTTTCTCGTTCCCTGAATCGTAAGTCTTGATCGTGGTTTGACTTCTGCTTTTGACTCGCAATATTACTCGATTAACATTCGGTAAGCCCCAATTAAACCCCTCATGTTGTTTGTTGTTTAGTTCCGATCATTAACCCTATGGTTAATCGGCTTGTAATAGTGGCGTAGATCCACTGGAGTACAATAGCATCGAGACGAGACCATAAAGCTTCCGCCTTGGAGGTGGCAGCCACCTTGGAGGCGTCAGAGGAAGAAGACGCAGCAGAGGCGGGTCGTGGGGACAGATGTTCGATGACCTTGTAAGCCCGGTAATGAACCTGGAAAAGGGCTGACCAGGTGGAGTAGTGAGAGGAGTCTTTTTCTAGAATGAGAGGGACGTGAGTTTTGATGTTTGTTATGGTGAGAGCCGGGTGTAGGGGAGTCTCCATGAGGAATGAATTGTAGAGGAGATTTGGAAGAAAAAAAACAGAGGAAGGGATGATGCAGGAGAAGCAGCCGGCTAAAAGAAGAAGAAGCCGACGATAGTGGGGTGTTAGGGTTTAGGATCGATGATGAGGAAGAATGATGATACCATAAAGAAATTGTTATCAACTTGATCTCCTCTATTACTTTACATTCCAATTTATAGATACAAAACATAATCTTCTATATTTAGGGGAGATTATAATCAAATCAATTTACAATTGTTTACAAATATATAAATATTCTATTAGTAGCAATTGTCTCTTGATGTCAATGCTGCAAGAAAAACTTGACTATCTCGAATTCAAAGCAATACTAACAATTGAATCAAACAAATTACAATCAAAGATAAATAAATGTTTTCATCAAACCAATCATATAAGGTTGACCCTAAGACACTCACAATCGTTCACCTAGTGATGATTATAGGAATTAGTCACGCATGTTATTAGAATTCATCTTTAATCTTTGGATTTCAGTTGATAATATTTAATTGGGTGTTGGAATGGCTTCAGGAATATTCACCAAGCTCCTAAAAAGTACCCAAAACATAATGAATCCAAATTGGTCAAAATCGGCTAATTCCGTGAAATCTGTTTTGAGTTGTAACAGATGCAGCATCACCGATGTCAAGTCTCAAGTCGTCGACGCCATTGGCATCGGCGATGCCATGCCCAAATGCCTGAGAGAGTTGTTACTACACGTGAGAATCGGGGGATCACCGATGCACCTTCCATTGAGGACGCCAGGTTTGCGTCGTCGACATTAAACATCCGAGCTACATGGTTTTACGAAGGTCTGTTAACTCCCAAAATACATCTTAAACCTGTCAATGCTTGTAAACACAACCCATCTCAAATTAGTATATTCTAAAAGTTATTTTCCAACAATTCAGTAAAAATAAGGTTTTTAAACTTCGGATATTTACCAACCCATCACATCCCCACACTTATCTTTTGCTTGTCTCAAGCAAACTTGCTCATTAATGTCTAACATTTACAAGCACACATTTCATGTTTCTTATAAAATAGTGGATTCTATGTGCTTCGCAGTAGGAATTCAGTCAGTGTCGATTTAGTTTATCAATCGAAAGAGAGAGACAAAACGTTATAATATGCCTAAAGGTTATTGGTAGGTGTTTTACATCAATGAAACTTTAAAAATGAATATCGGTACTGATATAGTTAGGTCAAATCGATTTGATTCATCAGAGTATTGGCACAATACTGATACTCGTATAGCCTACGATACCAAAAAAAACCACTTTAGTTCAATAAAATTGTATTGTAATGTGAAGGAAATAAATTAAACAAAGCCATCTTACTTTTTTTTTTTTCCTTTTTTAATGTTTACAAACAGAAGTTACAGAAGTTATAGAAAAAAAAAAAAGAAACATAAATTTAAAGTTAAATATGATAAAAAAAAAAAATTATCAACGGCACCGGACCATTATATCTCCATTGCTCCACATATAAATCCCCTCCCTATTCGCTCACCCCTATGAATATGAGGGACCATATGGTGCATTTGGTTTGTGAAATGGTTTGAAATTGAAATTTGTGAAGGAATTGGAATTGGACTTAGAAAGAATTGGACTTAGAATTTAAACATTCCAATATGAATGGGAGGTTGTTGGAATTGGAATCTCAAATACATTATTATGTTTGGTTAGTAACTAGACTGGAATCCATCACCTTCGCCCCCACCACCCGAACCATTTTGACCCGTACCGGCCTAGAACCATTTCACCCATATTGTTTCAACCCAACTGTTTCAACGAGTACTTTCGACTTGAACAGTTACGCCCCGTACCGTTTTGAACCCAAACTGTTTTGACCCGAACCATTTCGACACAAACCGTTCAAACCATATCATTCCGAACCTAACCGTTTTGACTCGAACCGTTTTGCCCGGTACTGTTTTGACCCGAACTGTGTCTACCCGTACTGTCTCAACCGGAACCATTTTTTGGATTAAATTGTGCAGGTCGAAATGGTACGTGTCGAAACAGTTCGGGTTGAAACGATACCGTTTGAAACCCTACGGTTCAAAACAATATGGGTCGAAACAGTACGGTTTGAAATGATTCATGTTGAAACCGTACGGGTCAAAACAGTAAGGGTCGAAATAGTGCGGTCTGAAACGGTTTGGTTCAAAGCGGTGCGAATTGAAAAGGTACGGGTCGAAACAGTGCGGTCTAAAATTGTTCGGATCGAAATGGTATGGTCCGAAATGCTTCTGGATTGAAATGATTTAGGACGAAACGATATGGTTCGAATCAGCCGGCATCAAATCGGTTCGGGTCAAAATGGTACGAATTGAAACGGTGTGGGTCAAAACAGTTCAAGTCAAAACGATGTTAAATGATCGAAGATTCTATTGAATTTACTTGAATTCATTCAAATATTGGAAGGATTTTGAATTCCTTTAGTTAAAAGATTTTGAAGGAATTCATACTGAATTCTAATTCCAATTCCTTTGTCAACCAAACACATCCACATTGGAATTTTAATTCAATTCATTCAAATTCTATGAACCAAACATAGACTGAATTACAAGTTTTGTCTTTTACATTTATTCCAGATTTCAAAGAATGTCCTTTATGTTTAAAATTGACGAGTTTTGTACTTTATGTTCCAAAATCTTGCACGTTACGTCATTTGACACTAACCCATTTAGATTTTAACTGAAACTTGAGGGTAAAATCGTCTTTCTACTTATTTTTGGGACTAGTTGTGTAACTACCTAAAAGTTTTGAACCAAAATGTAAATACATATGTGTTTATATAAAAAAACGTTTTATAAAAATAACCATCACCATCATCAATCATAACCACCTACCACCGACCACCCACCATAACCTTCCTCATATGTGGTAATGGAGTCAACATCCCTCCAAAATAACACAAACATCAAAGAACCATCATTACAACATAGTACAAACTAGTAAATATACTCGCGCTGCGCCGCGGGGTTTTGGCTAGCTTCGATTCAGTGCAATATTGTTACTCAGTATAGCGATCGTAAGTGATATCGGTATGTGTTTTGCATCGATCGAAAATCAAAGAATCTATACGCACTGGTCAATATCCGTGTGCGGAAAGAGTTAATGTCACCATTGTAAATTATTATTTCAATTAAACACTTATAATATACAACTCCTTGTATTATGCAATACTAATGATCTTTATGTAAAATATTTTCTAGCTGTAAAAAATCTTTATATACTCTCCTTTACATGTCTTAATAAAAAAAATAGGCAAATGCAATTATTAGAAATAAAGTAAGAAAATAATTTGGTTGGCTCAATATTTCCTTCCCTATTCTCTCTCTCTCTCTCTCTCTCTCTCTCTCTCTCTCTCTCTCTCTCTCTCAGATCTATACCACCACCACAGGCATCACAACACAACAATCCAGCAGGTAACACAGCACCACCACCACCGGTTGACTGTCTCCACCGACTCATCCCCGTTCTTTTATCTCTCTCTTATCTGTTTATCACGTCTCTCTATCTACCTTTTTCCATACTACAACCACAGATCTGGTTGCACACAAATGCCCATCAGCGTGTCTCATCCGAACATGCCGTCGAGTCTCTGTCAATCTTCTCTCTCCCTCTTGTCGTTCATCACCACCAGCCCCTACCGAAAGTAGAGGGTGCTGACCTCCAATTCGTAACCGTGGCTATCGTCAGTGGGAGAGGGGAAGAGATATGTTTGTTGTTTGGGGAAAAATGTGTGATAACCGATTGGCAAAGCAAAAAGAAAGACAGGTGTGGCAAAGCCGTAAATAACATTCATAAGTTGTCCAAATCGTATATTATTCATAAGGTGGACGGGAATTGTTATATTAATAATTAGAAGCAGATACTACGTATCTTTTTTCCACCACTATTACAAGATTTCTTGCAAAACATAAACTGTTTTTTTGTGTATATGTGTAGCATCTAAAGTTGCAAATGGGTCTCACCTTTGCTGATAACCATCATCATAACATCATCATCACCGTTGCCGGAAAAGTTGTTGCGTCGCCGGAACCTGTTCACAACTGCCACCGTCTCCGTTAACACAACCACTGACCTCATCACGGGAACCCACTTCTGTTTCCCCATCTTCGAACCCAAAGCACCGCATCACCAAGCGTCTCCCGCTGCAACATCAACGTCTCCGACCTGCTTGCCTTTCATCTCCGTCGCTCCCTTTTTCTCGTAGCTCTTTTCCTCTCTCTATTTAGTTCTCCTGCTTTCTCTAGAACTTTGCCCGTGAACGGAAATATTGTGTAACTGGGGAGGGAATAAAGTGGGGTAAAGTTTCTATGGAGGGGAAGGGGTGATGATGGTGGTCAACGGCAGGTGGTTGTGGTCCGATTTGTTTCATATTTGGGTTTAGGGTTTGGTTTGATAAAATGGAATGGAAGGGGTAGTGGTGTTGGTGGTTGGGCAGGTAGTGGTGGTCACAGCAGGTAGTGGTGGTAGGTTGTGGTGGTGGTGGCAGATATTAAGAGAGAAGGAGGGGGTTTATATTAATTTTAAATTTTACTTTTTGTCCAAAACTTTAACTTAATTACATAAATAGGCCCTGTAATAGTAAAAAGACGAGTTTACCCTTGTATTAGTGTTAAAATCTAACTAGGTTAGTGTCAAAGGATGTAACGTGCAAGATTTTGGAACATAAAGTACAAATCTCGTCAATTTTAAACGTAAAGGACATCCTTTGAAATTTGGTATAAACGTAAAGGACAAAACTTTCAATTCAGTCACCAAACATATTAAGTATTTGAAATCAAATTCCAATTACGATAAATTTATGCGAATTTAACGCACCCTTATTATGTTTGAATAGATTCCTGCTTAAGTGAATAAATTGATGCAACATTTCAAACCAAGAATTTGCCTAACTAACTCTAACTAAGTTTCACATTTACACACACTTCTCACAATGGTTCTCTACTCATGGTTTGAAATCGGTACTAGCAAGTATGCGTTAGCATATGCGTTCACTTATCAATGACCAAGATGCACGCCTGTTTTAATAGGCTAGACAAACAATCACACTTTAACCAACTAACATGAACAATGCATACATCTAATGGACTTACGTGCTTTGAGTTTTGGCTAAGGTGGGTATGGACTAAGATCCCATCAAATCCAAGACAATTACTTTAATGGGATCTTAATCCATCTTAGTTAACAAAACTTACACATGTTGACTTGCTTAAAATACACTGTTCTTTCCCTGTGCACAATTTTCGGCTCACTCATTCCTAAGACAGGAGTATGTGCAATGTTTTGGACACTATCTAACTTGTACAAGACACACTCACATCTCTATATACACGGAAATATACACACACAATCACATGGTGGAAAAGTGACAAAAACTACATACACCCACACATATATGATCGCATATATATACACACGTATGCACACCCATTTCCTTGTCACCAAGCCTATCTAGTAACCCTCCAATCTATGCTTAACACTAACATGGAATGAGATTTTCACATCTACACTTCCCATGGCCTTTGACCATCCAAGAATGCCACAAACACCTACACTTTTCGGCTAGCATGTTCCCAAAGATGGCAACTCTTGAACCAAGGTCAACCTCTTGCACCAAGTGAGCACAACATAGAATACTTGAGAGGGATTACCATGTCAACCTTACCACAAATATGGTGCCCCTTCCCCATGCCTTGTAGCGGCCGAAACCCCATGCCCCCATACACTACATTACAAAGCTCTAAGTCAAACTATTTCCCAAGCAATCCACCTTACTTTTACACTCCATGAAAGCACACCTTTGACCTTCCACAATTGTGAGCCAATGGCACTAGAACACCACCATCACCACTCGCCCATTTAAGAGGCACAAGAGCTCCATTTGATTCACACCACAACGCCTCACAATACACTAACACTTGAAACCTCTCACTCCTCTCTTGTAACCCATCGGCCGAAGCACGAAGCACCTAAGGAGCCTATTTCGGTCAATCCACACCATCACTATGGAGTTCCAAGCCTTTAGCTAGCATTTAAGAGCTTTCTTGTGAGGAGTTAGCTTATTATTTTCTTATTTTTCTCAGCCATATACGTGAGGTATGACACCCGAACCTTTAGTCTTGTTTACATGTTATTCGGTCATGCATATTGGTCACCCGAAGCCTAAATGTACTCGCACACCCTATAAAACATTAGTTCTTAGAACTAACTAACTTAACAACTCAAGTTTTGGTGATAAAAGTTCAATGTTTTAGATATGTATACACACATGTTTACATTGATACGTACACCTTGGAACACGTGAATGTGGACATTTACGAGCACACACCTATACATATATGTATGCGTGCGTGTGTGTGTAAGAGGCCAAGACCCGGGCCAAGAATAACATATTTCACTTAATTTTCACAACATACAACATGGTTAAATTTATGAACATGTGTTAAGAATAATAAAAACATGTGTTAACAAGCTTAACACACGAGTTTTCTCGAAAACATAAATTTATCCGTGTATAAACAAAGGCAAAACACTTGAATGTATTATTTTTATACAAAACTGCCACAAGATGTGTCCATGTGCCACCCTAGGCTTACATAAATATGACAAACATAACACTTGGTAACATTTAGTAAGACAAAGTACATGTTTTACCCAAAAACAGACTAAACAGGGTCATTTAAACGACAACCCGAACATTTTATGACACATACAGTGTGTGACACACATGGATGGTAGTACAGAAACCCCTAGTCCACGGGTGTTACAGTCGGGTGAACAGTTGCATGGTAGTTAGAACAAAACATAGACTTAATGTGCCTTTAAATGAACTTAGGGTATTCCCAGGACAGACATACAGGGCCAGGTTCAGTTCAGTTAAGCATCCAGACATCAAGTGAGTATTCACGGCCCTTTTTTACAGTTTTCACATTTTTCCGGGGGTAAAACATGCTACAGTTTTCAATTGCAATACATGACTATTATGTGAACATGAGACATTACGGTTCAGGATCCATTAAGCCCTCGTGTCATACATCATACCATAACCATTAGCTATGGACTTAGCCATGAAACATCGGGATAGATCTATTAGGTTGACACCCCCACTCTTTGTCAGTCGCTCTGACCGGATGACATATATCAAAAGAGTGCTTGTATTTCTCATTATTTCATTATCTTTAGTGTACAATGGGTGAGGCACAACATGTCAAGGTTTGGTTATGGGCTCATGTCAGATCACATATTGATTATTGCTCTAGCTAGGCAATGATTTAGTCGGTTTTGGATTACATGTCCACCATATAGAAAACCCGTGAACTCACCAACTTTATGTTGACCCATATATTTTACATGCATGTTTTTCAGGAAATTAGCATGGATCATGGAACTTGGGAAGGTCGCGTGCGAGCATCTATGGGATACCATCCTTTGAACTATTGTTGTGACGTTTTAACTAAACATTTTGCACAATGGTTTTAATTTGAACAATTAATGTTATGCTTTGTAAGACTTGGTTTTTAAATGGAAATCCCTGTTTTATCTTGCTCGTGTGACCTTTGTGCTTGGAAATCATTCAAAGTCGCATCTCGCGTTTCCGCCTTGGCAGGGTGTGACATGCACGCCCCTGAACACTCAGGTGCACGCCCGTGCACGAAAACTAGGTATTGTCTGTTGATACTTGGTGTCCTTTCTTGCAGAGCTTGTCTCCGGCAGTTGGCCTGCACGTCCGTGCATGTCACGTGATACAACTTTATGTCAGTCTTGATTGGGTCTAGAACCTTCTATGACATTGTTGGTGGTTTGTAGGGGTGTTCATCGGATCGGATAACGGGTTATTCGGATAGAATTGTTCAGATTTGATAATTTTAGTTAATTATGTGTTTTCTAGTGAATTATATTATAAAACATGGTTACTTTGAGTTTGATTTGTATTGCAGGTAGCTGCAACCGGAGCGGATTGGATGCAATTTTGGAGAAACCAAATGGCTTTTAAATGAAGATAGTAATTATGATGCGATAGAGCTCTAAAATACGAAGACGTGGCCGCGAGAATCGAAGAAAACGGAGTTCTAACGAAGATTTTATGGCAAAAACGGACGCATAATAGTAACCAGCGCAGGGCTACACTGGGGGAGGCGCCGAGCTGCGCCAAACTACAATAATCAGCACTGGTCTACTATGAAATAAGCGCAGGTCAGCAGAATTTGGCCCTAGCACAAGGCTGCGCTGGGTGGAGCGCAAGGCTGCGCCGGGTGTCGGAAAAGTTGCGAATCTTATGATTTTCACCCTATCTAAAGAGAGGAAACTCCAAAACAGAAAAAAACCTTGAACCCTAGTCGTTTTTGAGCTCTCAAATACACTTTTCATCATCCCAAACCTCAATACAATGAATCCTTCTATGCAATCATCATCTAATTTATTCATTGAAGATCCTATGATGAAGATGAGCGGCTAATTCTCATTCTAATCACCTCCGGGTTTATGGTTCATTTATGTGAAACTCAAACTTGTTTCTTTGTAGTATTTGGGACTGTTTTTCATGTCTTGAAAGATACTTGTGATTTTAATTCATTTAAACAAATCTTATGTGTTGCAATTACTGGTCTTTTATCAATCGCATTTGGTTTTCTTGCATCGTGAGCAGTTTGATTATTGGGTGGGTAATTGGCATATATGGTTCGGTAATTAGATTGCATAGATTATTATTAAAAACATGTTTCTGAATATCACTTGAGTTAGAATCGTTAAACAAGTCCATGTCTATGTGGTATCTTACTAATTGAGCGAGTTTGGGTGAATCATTGAACCGGAAATCCGTAGGCGGTTACTTCTTTTAATAATTGTTTACAAATCATAATTAAGTTCGTTTTCTTTAAAACTCAAACCAATCAAACAAAGCAATTAATTAGCCAATTAATTAAATTGGTTAAAAGCTACAACTTTCCACCAATTCCCTGTGGAGACGACTCGACTTCCACTTACTACTTATTTTCTTTATTTTTGACCGACCAAACGACATT
This sequence comes from Ambrosia trifida, assembly GCA_028751855.1. Taxonomy (NCBI): domain Eukaryota; kingdom Viridiplantae; phylum Streptophyta; class Magnoliopsida; order Asterales; family Asteraceae; genus Ambrosia; species Ambrosia trifida. Next base: position 47,549,144 of record CM054127.1, read on the forward strand.
GGTCAACCTATCCGAAATGCGATCCGAATTGGAAATCCCCCCCCCCCCTCCCCTCCCCGCCCCATCCTAATAATCCCTTTTTAAACCGATTAACAATTTATTCATAACACTATATTAAAACTGAAAAATAGAAATTAGTCTTAAAAGTTAAAACATACAAAATCGGAAAATAGAAACTAGTCTTTAAACATAGTCTTATAACACACACACAAAGTTTTAACTTCAAACATAGTCCCAATCATAATTCGAAATAAAAAACCTTAAACACAAATACAAGTTGTGAATTGAATTAGGTTCAGTCATGGGGACAAAGGCTATTGTGCTACAAATTTTTTTTTTTTTTTTTTTTTGGATCGGCGTCCCAGTGGTCTATGACACATCTGGGGTGAGACGCGGCCCGAGTTCGAGACGGCGCCAAAGCGCTTCAACCGACTTTCCACAAACCGACGTCCCAGTGCTACAAATGTTTAAATATTAATCATGGGTTTGATAAATTTTTAACTATTAATCATAGGCTGGGTCCCCATACAAAAATACTATTAATACTTATTCAGGTTATTTAGATATCCGAATACACTGAATAATCCAAATTTTTTTAAATCTGAAATCCGAATCTGATCCGTATCCAAATTCTTATGCGGACATTTGGATCGATTCGATCCGAATATCCGAATAAGAATTCGGATTCGGTTTGGATTTCGGATATTTTCAGATTTCGGATTTTTTGAACACACTTAGTGGGTTGCGCACCCATGCATGTTGACTTTCCCCTCCTAATTAACTCTAAAATGTTAAGTTGTTGACCAGGAACCAGGACCCGGTCGTTCACGGCCGTGCAATGACTTGTGCTGTCTTCCAAGTCTTAAATTCTTCAATCTTTTTTGCTTTTAGGCTCACCAACGGAGCTTGATGTTGAAAACACTTAACACTAAAAGACCATTCATGCGCATATGATTGAGCCATCCATCTCATACGAAGGTTTATTAAGTTCTTTTATAACATTAAGTATTAACCATTGTTATTAGTTAAACAATTATTACACCTAAACTCCATATATTCTTCTCTTTATAATACAATAATACATAAAAATAATAATTCATATCCCCTCTTTAAAACTTTAATACAACTCTTTACCACCAATCTATGAAGAATACAAACAAATTAAGAATAAGTGTATTAACCAACTAATCAAGGGAACTGGAAAGAACCTCCAATATTATCAGCACCATCAGGTGGGTCAATAGCAACCCAAAGGAGAGAAATGGTGATAGCTATGAGCCCAGACCAAACAAAAACAATCGTGGGCGTCCTCCCTCTTCGGCCCATTAGCCCTTTAGCAAAAGGATACAAATGGGCCAACACCCAAAAGCTAAAAAACACCCCACCCAATAAGCGGCTCCATTGCGGTATGGCACTGTAGATAGTTCTACTTAGCCCAACCGCAATAGCTATAAGGTTTGTCATCATGATTACAATCGGCGGGATCATCAAAGATGTCCATTTGAGTATGTAAAGATCCGCAAACTCATCATCATTATCGTCCCCACCGGATTTTGATGTTAAGGTGAATGAGATCTCGATGCCTGCCACGACTTTTAGCAGTCCTTGAAGGACTGCGGCGAGATGAGCACTCGTACCGCCTATTAGCCAAAACTGCTCATTTCGCCACCATTCTTCTAACTCGATACCCGACCATTTGATCTCGAGGATTGCTAGTAAGGAGAGGGTTATGGTAATGGATAGAAGGTAGACTAGAAAGGTGACATCAAGGCTTTGGACTATGAATTCACCCGAAAAAAGCGAAAGAGCCGGGAGGAAACAGTAGACGATTAAGAAAATGGATGTGAACGGGTAGATACCGACGTTTAAGTAAGCGATTCGTTGCAGGATATTCATTTTTGAGCTAGCTAAAAGAGCATTGTTTTTGGAGAAGAATATTTCGACTGAGCCGGTTGCCCATCGAAGCACTTGGTGCAGCCTGTCTGTCAGGTTGATTGGTGCAGTCCCGCGAAAAGCGTCTCGTTTAGTCACACAGTATATTGACCTCCATCCACGGTTGTGCATACGGTAACCTGTCACTACATCTTCAGTCACTGATCCATAAATCCATCCAACTCGGTTTCCCCATTCGGTTTTATCCTCGTACCAACAAGAAATCACGCTTATCGCTTCAGCGACAGTAGATGCGTCCAGCAGCTCTCTAGGAATCATTAGTGCACCAGGTGGGCGTCCGTTTTTAACAGCAGGGTGGTCAGCGAGTGGTCGACCTTGGAACTCTGCGATCGGGATAGTGTCTATTAATAAACTCGAATTACCAAACTTTTTAGGGAATAATGAAAGATTCATGTCTTCATCGTCCGAATCTCCCATTCTTAAAGCTCGGTTTTCAGCAGAAGCAACCGAGCCAGAGCTTTTCTTGCGGCGAGGGAAACAACAGCTGCAGCAGCCCGAATGGTAATCTTTGAACCGGGGTGGGTCAAAACCATATAAGGCCGTTCGACGAAAGAGGGTTCCTGTCCCAACATAAACCGGGCCTTGCAGACCATCTAGAGCGCGCATGTTTCCATCAAAGAAAACAGTGTTGTGATTGGCGTAACGATCAGAAGGATCTATCCCTTCAAACCTTTGTGGAAACTGCACATAACAGATGCGATCCCCACCTCGGTCCATCATGAAACACATTCCTTCTCTTATGGCTTGTGAGTTGTAGATATAATGATCACAGTCAAGGTTAAGCATGAATGGCCCATTAGACATGATGGCCGAGGCTCGAACGAGTGCATTCATGGCTCCAGCCTTCTTGTTATGATCATAACCAGGACGTTTTTCGCGAGAAACATAGACTAGAAGTGGAAGTCGAATATCAACTTCAGCGAAATCAACCGAATTCCCCTCATCATTTGTGCCATTCAGAGGAACATCACTCGGCGGCTTCAGCATCACCTGTATGATGCCTGCATGATCACCTCTAGAGTGATCAGGAGATGAAGCGATCCAGGTGCCGGGCCAATGGGTAGCATCTGCCATCCATGTCGCTTTCGGGATCTTAACAGGCTGCAAAAGTTCATCACCACCAGTTTCTTTTTGACGTTTCATGGCTTTAATTTCTTCTCTAGCGTTATAAGCATCCGAACGCCTCCTAATGGAATCAGGAAGCCCGTTAATCCGGACTTTAAACTCATCATACTCCCGTTTGACCCGTCTGCGATCCTTCACAAAGTCCTGTCTCATCTTGTTCTTAAAAGGATCTTTTTTCAAACCAAAATAAGACTCAGGATTCCTCGGCTCAATATCATGTTTCCGACAAAACGGGACCCACAAATTCGCAAAGCTTGCAGCTTCTGCCATGGCTTCGAAAGTTAAAAGAGCGCCACCATCATCCGAAACATAACATGATAGCTTGTCAACAGGGTAATCAGCAGCAAGAATTGACAAAATGGTGTTTGCAGTAACTAAAGGCGGCTCCTTTTCTGGATCCGCGGTAGAAACAAAGACATCTACCCCCGGGAGATCAGACTTACCCGACGGATTTTGGGGGCTCGGGGTTTCAAACTTCTCTTTTAACACATTGAGGTCGGTTGCACGGTTAACAGGTGCGAGTTTAGGAAGCTGGTCAAGAAGCCAAGAGAATGCAAACCAGATTTCACAGATAACTGACATGAACCAGAGCCATATTGCATCTTCATTCGGGTGAGTGATTCGCCAGTGAAGAAATAATCCGAGAACCACCATCCGAATCAAGGCTAGCAGCCTGCATAGACAATCAAATACAAATGAACACAAAATATTTAGATTTTTATGTCCATTTGATAGTCATTATTTATAAAACAAACAAACATTTTCGATAAAATGTATTCCGATCAACGCTCAAATGGCTGGCAAATCATGTCTTAACAGGTTTAACAGGTCTTTGATGACACGAACAAATCAAGTCCTAAACATGAACACGACTCATTTAACTACTTTATATCTCATGTTTATAACACAGTTTTATGTTTTATATACCAAAAAAGAGAAATGAATGATCTTTGCCTCTTAATTCTAATTATTTAAAAAAAAGTAAAAAATCACATGGTGTATTTTTCAGTTAACAGGTCTTATCGTGTCTTATACAAGTTACCCATTGTCAGCGGCTCAATGACCCTAACCCGTTCCAACTTGTACCAAAAACTACAGCTTTGACCCGTTACTAGACAAGCCCTAACCCGTTCCAACCTGTACAAAAAACTACAGATTTGACCCGTTACCCAACTTGCCAGTTTCCCCACCCTAACCCGTTCAAACCTATACCAAAAATAATACGGCGTCACAATATGTACATACCGATAAGGACTTATAATAGCAGCAGGTATCTTAAGTTTGCGAGTAAGAGGCCGCCAAGGTTTGTTAAGAAGTTCTAGCTGTTCAGCCGGTGTTACCCCTGTTCCGTCCTCACTAATCCCTTCATCCTGCGGCCAAAACGCATTGCCATAACCATACGTCCCATTCGTCTCAAACAACCAACGGTTATGATCAAACTCCCCTGTCTGGCCCCTAACCAAACCCGACTTACCTGACTTCATCATAGACAACCTCCTCTCCATTTTAGAATGTGACAAATTCGACTGCAGCGATAAATTCTGCCGCGTATCAACACCGTTCTCATCAACATCGGTTCGTTTATAAACCTCTTTACATCCAGGACACTTCCCATCACTGGTTTTCACAGCATCAATATAACAATCCCTACATATTTTAAAACCACATTCACATGGAACAATATCCACACCTCTCTCATCACTCATAACACTCTCACCACATCCATCCACTTTACAACAAGACCCTTTAGCCCCAGCCATTTGAGGATGATTAATCTCGGAATCAATCACTTTATCCATCAAATGTGCCTTTGTCACACTATTAAACCCGCCCGTAAAAAGCGAATTCGACACGTATTGCTCTTCTACTCTTTGTGAAACCGAAGGATCCATCGGTTGGTTATCGGGTGTGGGAGGTATATGAACCATATAGTTCATGAATTCAGTACTATCAATATCTTCTCTTGAGTAGTTAACATATTGGCCTGAAGATGTCCTCCTAGCATAAGTCACATGTGGCTGCTGTTGTTCTACAGCTTTAGGTGATCTTGAAGACATATTAATATATTATTTCACTTAGCTTTAATGTTAAAAGATGAAACAAAGCCACAGATAAATAGATGAACAAAATATCAGAGACTGGTTCATATATAAGACTAAATAAATACCTACTACAAAAGATATATATATATAATAATTAATATAAACTAAGTCATAATATAATGAAGCCGGTTCCTGAAGCGCGTGTAACAGAAAATTCAAACCAAACACCGAAACACGTACAAACGTCAAACGTCAAACGTCAAAGAGTGAAATATGTATGGACATGTAACATGTTGCATGTTACAATTATAAGTTTTGAAACATATGAAATATATTATAAATTTATAATGAAGTAATGTTTGTTTTGCCGGAACATGCAACATGTTTTGTGTTTATGGTATGTGTCAGGTCTGGTGTTACCGCAATCTAAGGTTGCGGGTTTATCCAATGTAGTAAGTGACTGTGTACATTCGTCCAATATCGTCCAGAATGACAAGACATGTAGGAAGCGTACAAAGATGAACCCGCAAGATGAACTTGCGGTTTTTAAAGGAAAAGTTGGATTCACGCAACTTGAAGTTGCGGGTTACTGTCACATTGCACAGTAGCACTTCGGTAGATACAATTATGGCTTTATTATAAATAAGAAAGTTAGAACACAATAGGTAAAACCAAATCTCACAGCTTCTCACATTCAAAGATCGATTCTTCAAACATTGTTACTTGCAAACAATATTGAAAAACAATGGCACATTTAAACCCAGGTCCAAGCAACAATCAACTTCTATGGCTCCAACCAAAGCATCGTTCTGCCTCTTTATTTGAAAATATCATTGACCACGCCACAGAGCTTGATATTAGGCGAGGGGACCAGGCAATTTGGTCGGCTATTAAAAACCGCCCGCTAAACCCTAACGTTGAATCTATGGTCCGGATGGCTAGCTTTGGTGGAGTTATCGATTGTGAATACCGTAAGCTGGAGTGTGGTTTGATAACCGCCCTTGTAGAAAGATGGCGTCCAGAGACTCACACGTTTCACCTACCATTTGGTGAAACGACGGTGACGTTAGAGGACGCTAACGTCCTCATGGGATTGCGTGTCAATGGTCCAGCAATAGCAGGACTAGAGGAAAAAATGACGCATGAACAAAGGTTAGAAAAAGTACAATCTTTGTTGGGTATAGACCCTGAGGAGTGCACTTTTAGAGGAAATGGTATTCCTACAACCCTACTTGTAAAAAAAATAAAGAAGCAACTGCTTGAAGGAGCAGATATTAATCAGATTACAAAACAAGCACGTTGTGTAGTATTACTGATATTGGGTAATACACTATTTTGCGACTCTAATAATGGTGTGACATCATTGTCATTTTTAAACCATGTGGAGTCGTTAGATACATGTGGAGAATATAGTTGGGGGAGTGCTGTATTGACATGTCTGTACAGAAACTTGTGTAAAGCCGCAGTCTCCACCAACAAAACGTGTGCAGGCCCTATGTATTTACTCCAGTTGTGGGCCTGGACACGGATCAGGGTAATAGCCCCTCAGTGTTTACACCAGTTGGACCCTGGAAAACCCTACGGTGCTATGTATGTATTATGTTACTTTACCTTTAGATTATATAATTTAATTTTTAATTAAACTAACTCGTGTTTTTAATTATTATTTAAAGCTGGAGAGGTAAGCACAAGCTGACGGAGGTTGCATCACACTCGTTGAAACAGCTGCGATCACAACTACAAAATTTGCAAGAAGAATCGGTATGAATTTATTTATGTTGTCTAAGAAGTTAAATATATTATGGTTTACTAATGTTGTTTTTATTTTTTTTACAACAGTTTATATGGAGACCCTACGAAGAGTACCTGGCGTCACTGCCAGAAATTTGCAAGGATGGGTCCGATTGTTGGCGTTGTGAATGTTTTATTGTGTGGTTTCAGGTGGTGGAATACCACTCACCTTCTAGGGTCCTAAGACAATTTGGACTATGTCAAGGGATACCCGATAGACCACCCCTTACCCCTGAAGTCCACAATGAATTGCATAATAAAAAGCAAACTGGGAAACCATACGCTTCTTGGTTCGAAGAACATGCCAAGTATGTGGATTCTTGGTATAATCGCCTATCTCATAGAGTGGACGGGGAAGAAACGCCCGTTCCTTCTGTGTATCCTGGTTACATGCAGTGGTATTCACAAATAACAGTGGGTTACATCACCAATCCGGCGGCTATCCCGACACCACAGACGGGGTTCCGAGATGATGGGGGGATTGCTCGATTTTTGGTATGTATATGACTTTTAAGAAATATATAATTATATATACATTATAAGTTTTTAATATTTAATTATTTGAATTATGCAGATGGAAGGATATACCCAAATTAACCAGCAAGCGTCTCAATTTATGTCAGCTGCCCCTGCACCCTTTAGTGAGAATTTTGGTGTGATTCAAAACACTGCTAGATCAGTGATGTCTAGCATTCGTGTAGGTGATCTCTTGAATTATCCTTCACGTCTACAGAATCACCTGGTTGGTTTGGTTGCTGACGAAAACCAACCTCAAAGAGAGCGGGGGCCTAGGCAGAATCAGAGGCATGTTGGTGTTCAACAGCCTCCGCCATGTGGTACTAAAGGACGATAATGTAACCAACCTGGATGCAACCGTTGTAACTGTAATAACACGATATTGTAATTTAGAGTGAAGTCCTATTTGAGTCTTTGTGGTTTGCTCATTTTAACTACTTGAGTTCAAAAACTAAACTAAACTTATCTTGATCTGAGTCCCAATAGTTGCAAATCTTAACTACATAAGTCCAAAAGACTAACTCTGTTAGATTTTCCCAGTTAGATTTTGTGAAAATACCAAATTGCCCCTACTATTAAAATTAAATATATATATATATATATATATATATACACATACATATATGATATATATATATACATATGCAGACACACATACATACTCAATCCATCTTCCCCCCCCCCCCCCCCCCTCTCTCTCCCGACTTACCAGAAACCATCACCACGCCCCCCACGATCCCCACCTTTGGCCAGTAGTAATTACCCCCACCATTTAGTATCATCCCATCTCCTTCAAACCTCGGCCTCCATGAAAACGCCACCTCGAACACCACTGCTGGTGGTTTAGGTCAGATCCGAGTTGTGGATAGGGCTTATATGCGTTTGGGGTTAGGGTTCAGCTGTGATTTGGGGTTAGGGTTCGGAGGCGATTTAGGGTTTGGGTTCATAATCGATTTGGGGTTAGGGTTCATAATCGATTTGGGGTTAGGGTTCATTTGTGATTTTGTTGGCTTAGGTTGAATCACGGGGTGATTACAGGTTGATGGGTTTGGTAGGTGACGACCACAGTGGTGATGTCGAAATTGGTTGTGTTTAGTGGTGGTGGGATGGTGATAAGATTATAAGAAGCTGATTATTGGTGACGAACAATGCAACGGTGGTGGTTTTGAAAGCTGTTGATGGTGGTTTGAGGGTGGTGATGTTCGGTGGTGGCTAGAGGGGTGAAGGTGGTAGATTAGTGGTTAGGGTGATGGTTTCATCTGGTTGTGTGTGTATAAATATATATATAGGTAGAGGATCCGGTAGGAAAATTGTTTTGTGTAGGAAGTGTAGGAAGTATTTTCAACCATTAGATCAAATATGATTAAATCTTTAGATGAGGGCATTATAGACTTTTTATCCATCTTTTATTTATTACAAACCCACTAAATTAGCAAGTAACATCTAGATATTTATGAAGATTAATCATCCTAAATTAACTAATTATTCATTATTTTTCATAAGAATCATAAGGTATTCATATCAAATAAGTTGATCAATACCCAAAAACTTGTTTGATTCTTCAAACATATAACCCATCTCTATCACTTGTTCGATTAATCTAGTCATGGTAGAAGGTTAACATCAGGAGTGTTTTATAATAACGTCAGGAGTGTTTTATAATGAAAGAGAAACTAGTATGCATTAATAAGGAGTGTTTTATAATATCACCGAAAGTGTTTTATAGCAGTATAACATCAAGAGTGTTTTATAACTGGAGGTGTTTTATAACAAACAAAACACCGTTGAAATGTTTTAATCCACAACAACAACTACACCTAATATACATAAACATTTTATAAAACACTTCATATGTTTATCCATATAGAATAATCAACTAACAAAAGCCTTATATAAAACACTTCTGATGTTACGATTTTATAACAAATAAAAACACTATTACGTGTTTCTTACACATAGGATGGAGATAAATGTTGAAGATGGGTGCACAATTGATTTTGTTTTATGAAAATAAATGTTTGAGTCTTGAATGATATTAATGAAAATAATAATTAGGAGAGAGAGAGGGGAGATACCATAAATGTAGAAAATATTCAAACAATTTCTAAAAATATTGATATAAAATGACCTTGACACCCTCATTTAAAACACATATTGACGATCATACCCTTATATTCTTTAATATATTAATTAGATTTTAAACACCATCCATCTTTAAATCTAATGGTTGAAAACACTTCCTACACTTCCTACACAAAACTATTTTCTTACAGGAACCTTACCCTATATATATAGGGTTAGGATCATGTGAGAACCTTAATGAGTTGTGAGAACTAGAGAACCATTTTAGACCTTAGATCTTAGTGATACAATGGTTGAGAACCAATGTTTGTATTTTTTTTTAGTGGGTTTATATAAGTGTTGATTAATTTATAATAAAAACAACTTTAAGGGGCATTTTTGGTATGAATAGAACAATCAAACCTGCCATCTCGTTTCCCTTCCACTGTCATAATAACATCATATCAGTTTTTTTTATTTTTAAAACTTTAAAACCACTTTCATATTCTCTCTCTCTCTCTCTCACAACCAACCATCCAGGTGGGCCCGGTCGGAATACAGATGGTTACCAAAACATCACGCAATGCAAGCAAACAGCGGGAGCAATGTATATATTACTATATTTTATAAATAACTGTTTACATTTCTAAATACCTTACATTCTCTAATACAAATAGTTCGGGTAATATCTAAGGTTCTCGCTTGACTTCTGATTCGTCCGCCAGGGATACTACGAGTCGTAGCTGCTCCATCCTTCCAACTCAGACAGGTACCTGAACACATGCTTAAAATGGTTTTGGGTCAGCAATTACGCTGGTGAGTCCGTGCGTTAGTTTAAATGGTTTTCAATAAGGTTTTATTTCAAAAGCAAGTTCATAAGGTTTACACGGTTCAACACATGGTGATGTACAAGCGACACCTCAAACCTAACACGGAATCTATCTACTGCCATTATAGATTCTCCTGGCAAAATACATGTCACAACGGCCCGCAGGCCTAAGTGGAGGGTTTTCCGAGCTTCCGGATCCACTGTGTGTGGGGGTTTCCCCAAGTAGCGCTACCCACATATTAAGTGGCCCAATCCCCTGGGTTAATGAGTGTCGGTATGGTTATTCGGCAGCTACTATCTTGTCACATCAAGCAGTTTATCAAAAGGAAGCATGCATTCACCCCAAAACAGTAAAACACGAAAAGTGGGGAAGGTACACGGGACTCACCTGGAGCAATGCATACGCATAGTTTATAGTAACCACAGTGTTTGACATCTCGTACGGCTATACTCCTGGTCGAATCCTAAGTCGACAACATTATTAGTCTTTAGTTCTTTTGGTCGTGGTTACGTGTGGGGACGAGCACGAGCGTATGGTTTGTTATCTATGCTCTCATTAGTTGTATTTGTCTAATGTCCATAGCCGAGTCTTTAAGCGTCGAGTCCATACTCTCTGTATCAAATGTCTAATATGTCTAATAGTTATCGACTAATATTCATTCTATTTATGGGTTACAATAATTATAACTTAGTAATAATTCTACATGCTTACATGACACATATAAGTTTCGTCTAGGTCACGTCTTAAGTCTTGATATCCAACTCCAAGTTATTAGTAACAATACCTTTGATGTTCTAAGTGTTCATTGCATCATGTCATGTGACAACCTGCACCCTTCACTTTTCATAAATGTGCATAATTGGTTCCTCAACTATTTCATAATTTTCATTTTTAACCCTCGTATTTTAATAGGACCAAAATTCACAATTTAATAAAACTTATAATTTTTATAAGTAAAAGTATGCACGTTTTATACTCACATCTACACCCGAGCACGTATCTTTCAGACCTTGATACTCAAAGCCCTTAATTTTCAGTCCTAAAACAACTTAGTAACAGAAGGAAACAAGTCTAGAACTTAAAATTGATTAAATTAGAAAAATTATTTTTTTAGCCCTCACGGTCCACTGAGACAGCCAAACAGTCAAAGTCCTAGTCAAAGTCTCAGTCAAAATCCTAGTCAAAGTCTCAGTCAAAATCCTAGTCAAAGTCCTAGTCAAATAGTCAATTCATCTTAAAACCTTACTTTATTGTGTTGACCAATTTTAAAGCCTAATTGAATCCAAAACTAGTATAAAAACCCACCTATGACCCATTACACTTTGCACCTCTAAATCGATTGTTTCAATTCGATTAAACTCTCCCTCATACCTTTCTTATAGAGTATATTACTTCTACATTTGAAGCTTTGATTATAAGCTCTTGTAATTGGCGAATTGGAAGCTTGATATTTTTCCTATTCGGTTTCTTTTCTTCTAAATTGGACTAGTTTCGTTGTTGAATCTTTGGATTGCTCGCATTTTCACGCTCGCTTAGTCATCTAGTCATTTGGCGAAAGTGAGTATTTCCTATCCCCTTTTTTTGCTTTTATTCATTTTTGGGGTGTTACATGTACACTTATACAAATTACAAATATAATTTCACATTTGTACAATACAATTCTAGTACTATGTGCATTTTCTTACAAACATGCTTTATGCTTAAACATTACATGTAGAATACATTTGTACTTAGTGAAATCATTAACATTGTACAAGCCGACCTTAACATTGGATAGCGCTATTGGATTGACAACCCGCCTAGGTTGATTCTCCCCCTTTTTCATCGGAGAATCCATGGTCATTGTTAAGTTATTATCCATTTATTGGATAAGTACACCGCCGTTCATTTAGTACATTATACAGTCACATGATTGATTTCGCTCATTTGTATGATACATAGTTTACATAATTGCAGTGTAGCTTTGCACTTGAATTGTATAACATTTTTCAACTTACTATATGTATTAAATCTAGGAATGCTCACCAACATTTCATATGTTGACCAAACTTATTTTGTACATGTTTCAAGTGCAGTTTGATCTTAGTACTATAGCAATGGACTTTAGTGCTTGCTTTTAATAAGTTATTTCGAATTTCATGTTTCATTCAGACTTTTGTATTTTTTTTTCCATTCCATCTATGTAAGACAATTTAAATTATTCAATAATATATTTACATTTTAGTACCATGTGCTTTTGAACAATCGTCACTACGTGACACCTCGATGATTCCGCCATCGGTTGGGGTGTTACAGATTGGTATCAGAGCCATGGTTATAGGGAATTAGGTTATTAGAATGCCTTTTAGCCTAGTCTATAACCAAGCTTACATTCACGAGTCCTCTCGTGTTTATTTCTCTTTATCCTATTATTTCTTGCAAGATATTTTCGCTATGATTCTTTCTCGTAATTCTTTCGGTGTGTTGTTTAAAGAAGAAGATACTCGTATTTCACAAACGAAATGATATCACCAAGTTAGGAGTGACATCCATACCTTGGTGATTAGTTTCACTCCTCTATATGTTATTTATCTTAAGAATATTTCTTTGAGATAGGAGTGACATCCACACCTCAAAGAGTATTTATTTCAAAAAGGAACTTAACCACTAAGCTGGGAGTGATATCCTTAACTTAGTGATTGGTTTCATTCCACAATCGTTTTCAATTTTGAAATACATCTTTAAGTTAGGAGTGAAATCCACATCTCAAGGATCTATTTTTGCATCTCGTTTTTAATCTCGCTAAAGTTTTGGAATTTACTAGTGATGGGGCATGTGCAATCTGGAAGGGTGAGCGCCTGTATCCTGAGTTTTCTGTCTAGGCCTGACATTTCGCATAAATCCCAATCAGACTAGGGACCCGTATGCCGACCTGGGAACTCTCGGGATGAGCATTCACTTATAGGCTAAAGTACGCCCCCACAAGTCACTAATAACATTTCAATTACTTTAGTTAGTCAAAGTTTCCTATAGAAACAATTCCAATGTTTTATATCATTGATATTTATGTTTGTTTATCATTTGAAGATTCCATTTAATCACTTGTTGTTTCATATGCTATTATTCATTGATCATTCGCTTTTAGATTCCTTATAATCATTACTAAAACTTTTTGTTCGTTATATTATCGCATTAAAGCTTACACTATTCCACTTATGCTTTTTGACTTTTACGCTATAAGGTATTACTCTTTTTGAGTTAAAACATTTCTACCCACGACTTAAGTTTTAAACTCTGTGTTTAACTTCGACCACATCCTGATTTTAGGAATATTGTGTCATCATACAGTTAAAAATAAACATGTTTTTCCAAACTTATTATTTCAACCTGTTCTATACCTTCATGTTTACAAACTTACTTGATCGAAGTCACAGTATATCCTCATATACCTAATATTAATATTGCTGCACCCAGTCTCCTAAGCCATAGCTAACTACCATTAGTTAGAACTTCTTAGTCAGACTATACTCATACATAAATGCCTACCTACACGATACGCACTAGTACCCTACTCTCTAAAACGATTAATTTGACAACTTATTCTATAAGTCTTTTCACAAAGCCTATTCGCCAAATTAGAACACACTTTTCATACACCTTGTGCCTTGAAACAAATAGCCCGCTATGAGCCCAAAGAGATGCCTTAACGATCCTGCAAATAAATGATCTTTCAATGTATAAATTTTGTAAAAGTTTGAAAATTTAAAAGGTTTCAAGTTTACCCAGTCTTAACGGGTAACACTTCGATTTTCTCAACATTTCATAACAATTAAAAATTTCCTACTTTTCAACCCACAAGTTAAAGAAATGTTTAAATACAGAAAATTTTATTTTCCAAAATTCGTCAAGGCATATGGGATCATTCACAACCTTCACATCATTTTAAATCTTGGTCTTTCGAAACACATTAGATTTACACACACTTCATGAAATGGTTTCATCTTGCATTTTATAAACTTGCATTGCATATTTTACAAATCAAATGTAAATCTGCATGTTTTCATATAACGTATCCAATATATGTTCGGAGGAATTTGCAACTAATAATATACTTTGTAACACTTTTCAAACTCGACTTCTCGTAAACACATGAAAATGTGTACCTACGAAATCTTTTCAAGTGAATATGTTTTGAACTTAAAACATTCTTCGGTTTCCAAAAGGTTATCCTCATACCAGTAGACTATACGTCTGTTCTGCACACTTTCATATACAGTAAATTTCATTATTTTTTTACACCATTCTATTTATAGTTACGTTCGTACATTATCTTATTATTTTTGTATTATTCTTTTGTTGGTAGTTATTTTCATGCGTTATTCGCAACTATTCTCGCACTAGTTATTAGTAGTCATTCTTACAACACTAGTTTTGAGCATTAATTTAACTCGTTTACTTTCATTTTGTGCAAATTGTGTGATTTACTCGATTTACGTTATGCTATTCTTTCAATCGAAATTTTATGCTATACTTGTATACGTACATAAACGCATATTTGGTATGCATATTTTTTTTGTTGTGAGCAAAACCCTGTTATACTTTACATTATTTTGTTCATCATCATGGCCAACGAACATACTAATTGATAGCTCGTATGAGATCTAAGCCAGTTCCCATGTACGACTCGGTTCAGAGTATTCCTCTAACCCGAGGGGAACGGTGTAATCCTTAAAGTTTATCAATATGGTTGTTTAGATCCCAATGATGTGAACAGAAATTTACCAGTTAAGGGTGAACCCGAAAGGTGAAGAACCCCTAATCATGTCTTATACTTACACATTAATCTCATTACGGTTAAAGGGTGAACCTGAAAGGGGAAGAACTTCTAACGCATCTTATACTTGAGCAGTATCTACTACTTAACACATTTTGGTTGCACGCATTCTTTTTTGTATTACTTATGTTAGTGTTATGGAAAAGCATAGCACCCTAGTGTAAGGTAAATCGATGATTACGGTCTGGAACGCAATCATGGATTTACAGGTACATGGGGGTGGTGTGTGATTCTACTTAGGCTATTGGTAGACAATCAGTACGAGTCCAAAGTATCAGTAGTGTGGTGGGTTAGCTGCGGTACACCCTATATATAAGCACGAGCGATATTGCGGGGCGGACTAGGAGTCTGACCAAGAACCTACCCATTACTATCTTTTTATTAGATCGTTGACTAATAACTAGCATTTTTGATAAGAATGTTCTTACATGAGCTTCAATTCGACTTCCTAGAGTCTTTCTCTGGACCATCCACACAGAAAACACAAACTCATTATACTCTTACACTCTTTGTTAGTCGAAATCTTGTTGCATTTCCTTAATAAAGTTCGGTCAGAAACTTCTCTAAAGTAAGGGAAGCTGCTATAACACTGCCCTGCCCTTACCAGTTACATACTTTTTCCAAACCTTGCTCATTATAAACTCTTAATTCTCTAACCTTGGGTCAAACTTTAAGGATTTTCAAACTCTTATTTTGGGTATTAAACAACTACTTCAAACTTTGTCAAATCATGGCTGATGCATTTCTTAAAATCTACTTGTCTTTTTACAAATGTCTTTTGTTTCATGGAAACCTTCACTTGAAAGTAATTTCAGGACGAAATTTTCTAAAGTAGGGGAGACTGTGACAACCTGCACCCTTCACTTTTCATAAATGTGCATAATTGGTTCCTCAACTATTTCATAATTTTCATTTTTAACCCTCGTATTTTAATAGGGCCAAAATTCACAATTTAATAAAACTTATAATTTTTATAAGTAAAAGTATGCACGTTTTATACTCACATCTACACCCGAGCACGTATGTTTCAGACCTTGATACTCAAAGCCCTTAATTTTCAGTCCTAAAACAACTTAGTAACATAAGGAAACAAGTCTAGAACTTAAAATTGATTAAATTAGAAAAATTATTTTTTTAGCCCTCACGGTCCGCTGAGACAGTCAAACAGTCAAAGTCCTAATCAAAGTCTCAGTCAAAATCCTAGTCAAAGTCTCAGTCAAAATCCTAGTCAAAGTCCTAGTCAAATAGTCAATTCATCTTAAAACCTTACTTTATTGTGTTGACCAATTTTAAAGCCTAATTGAATCCAAAACTAGTATAAAAACCCACCTATGACCCATTACACTTTGCACCTCTAAATCGATTGTTTCAATTCGATTAAACTCTCCCTCATACCTTTCTTCTAGAGTATATTACTTCTACATTTGAAGCTTTGATTATAAGCTCTTGTAATTGGCGAATTGGAAGCTTGATATTTTTCCTATTCGGTTTCTTTTCTTCTAAATTGGACTAGTTTCGTTGTTGAATTTTTGGATTGCTCGCATTTTCACGCTCGCTTAGTCATCTAGTCATTTGGCGAAAGTGAGTATCTCATATCCCCTTTTTTTGCTTTTATTCATTTTTGGGGTGTTACATGTACACTTATACAAATTACAAATATAATTTCACATTTTTACAATACAATTCTAGTACTATGTGCATTTTCTTACAAACATGCTTTATGCTTAAACATTACATGTAGAATACATTTGTACTTAGTGAAATCATTAACATTGTACAAGCCGACCTTAACATTGGATAGCGCTATTGGATTGACAACCCGCCTAGGTTGATTCTCCCCCTTTTTCATCGGAGAATCCATGGTCATTGTTAAGTTATTATCCATTTATTGGATAAGTACACCGCCGTTCATTTAGTACATTATACAGTCACATGATTGATTTCGCTCATTTGTATGATACATAGTTTACATAATTGCAGTGTAGCTTTGCACTTGAATTGTATAACATTTTTCAACTTACTATATGTATTAAATCTAGGAATGCTCACCAACATTTCATATGTTGACCAAACTTATTTTGTACATGTTTCAGGTGCAGTTTGATCTTAGTACTATAGCAATGGACTTTAGTGCTTGCTTTTAATAAGTTATTTCGAATTTCATGTTTCATTCAGACTTTTGTATTTTTTTTCCATTCCATCTATGTAAGACAATTTAAATTATTCAATAATATATTTACATTTTAGTACCATGTGCTTTTGAACAATCGTCACTACGTGACACCTCGATGATTCCGCCATCGGTTGGGGTGTTACATGTCATGTCATTAAAATGGCTTTCTTAGACCTTCATTGAATGACAACTCATCAATCTTCAATTCTTTTATTATAAGTTATAGATTACAGATAAATCAATTACCTAACATTTGCCATGAATGGTATATGTTGGACAAAAACGAGAAGACCATCTGAATACCCAAATTATCCTTGTCTAGGCAAAGAAAAAAAAAAAGCACGACCAACGAAAGCCTGGCCACCCTGGTGAACCTAATGGAAAAAGGCGACTCACGCTTGGAGTTGGGCTGGAAACAGCCCCGGGTCTTTTTCGGTTAAGGGTGTTAAAAAAACTTCATTACAATGGGTGCGATTATAGTTCCAACTATCTTTTCGATTGGTGTAAATGGGTTCTGGCCAAATGTAATATTTTATGTTGGAGGGCTGAGATGGGGAAGATTCCTTACCTTGTCGGCGCTTAGGGATCGTCACATTCCGGTCCAGGAGGTCGAGTGTCCGGTGCGTAGGTGTGGTTCCGAAACTGTTGATCATTTGTTCACCTCGTGCTTCGGTTGGGATTGTATTTCGAGGTGGTGTAAGTTGGCCGGATTCTTCGTCTTCTCGGTTAGGGACTTGTTGAAATTCACCATCACATTGGGTTGCAAGGCATTGGGAAAGAATTGGTGCAAGGTATAGTTCTTATTGCTTGTTAGTGTATTTGGCGAGCTAGGAACAAGTGGATGTTTGAAGGGGCTCTAGTGCGTGTTGAGAACATAATTGGTGAAACCAAGGCATTGGGCTTTCTTTGGGCAAAACAGAGAGCGAAAGTTGTGGATCTCGATTGGGACAAATGGTGTAGATTTGTAATCTTGTAATTATGTAGTTTCTTTTTTTCTTGTTTGTTGGTTCGTGCCTGCCCCGGTTCGTGGGTTTTTGACGTTTTTTTATGAAGTATACTTTTCAAAAAAAAAAAAACCACTGCCTGAAAGCCTACTGTGATAAAACTTGTAGCTCTAACCTAGAAAATTTTTGCTCTAGGTGAAACTCCAACCCACTTGTGGTCCACTAGAAGGTGATTGGCCTTAGAGGTGATCAAATCGGTTTTTTTTTTTTTTTTTTTTTTTTTTTTTTGCCAAACCGGTTCGCTACAGTACCGGTTCCTGGCCGAACCGGTTTCGGTTCCAAACCAGTTCGGTTTTGGACCGGTTTCAGTTTCGATTTTTTTCGGTTTCGGTTCTTAATCGGTTTTTTCGCTCACAATTAGAAAAAAAATTTAGGCCGATAAGAAAAAAATAAACATAAAAATACGGCTTTTATTATTTCTTAATGTTTTCGACTTAAGAAACTAGGAAAATGAAATACATAAACAAATAATTCGAAATATTACAATCAATTTTTTTTGTTTTTTGGGTTCGGTTTTTGCGTTTTTGAGTGTTGTGAACAACCCAAAACATCTAAAACCTACTTATACTAAGTTGGAATGGCAAAATGGTGATTTAGGAGCAAAGTTAACGGTCAAAAACAGCAAAAACGAGCCTAACAGCTAGTTTCTAACGGTCAAATCGTCCCAACGGTTCGAACCGGTTTTTTGGTTCGGTTCAGGAACCGGTTCGGTCCGGTTTTACCGGTCCTGGTCCGGGAACCGGGTTTTTTTTTATCACCTTTAAATTTGGCCTCGTAGGCAAAATAAATGAGAAAACAACGTGCAAATAAATGTTGGCCAGCCCATGCGCGTTTAAAAATTCTTGGTTTTTGTTTGGAAGTATTTCAAATACTCCGGCATCTGTGCCGACCCACCAATATCCATTTTCAGCATAATTGCATTTTTATTGTAAAATTCATTAATCGTGACAAATGTCTCTTTTTATTTTCTTGTTTTTTTTTAAACGGCCAACAAACATTCATTAAACGCCCAGACTAGCGGGAAACTAGCAATACACCCAACATACAAAACTAAATAAAACAGTTCGCCCTTGTACAGAACAACTTTTTATTTTCTTGTTTTTAACTTATGTTAAGTCTAGATATTAAACTATATAATTTAAGCTTAATCTTAAAGAATACTATAAGATTTATTTTATAAAAATTATCTTCAAATTCACTTGGTTTTTGTATATATTTACTACTAGCTTATACCCCGGGAGCTTCCCGGGTTGAGAAATCTAAGTAAAGTGAATAAAATTAGAAGTATCTAAACTATATGATTAATGAATATTATTATTATTATTATTATTATTATTATTATTATTATTATTATTATTATTATTATTATTTTAAACAAATCTCTACCATAAGTTATCATATTCTAATATAAAAAAAAAAGGTAATTGGGTCGGGTATCACCTAATCCCAGGCCCGACCTAAACCTACAATTTTTTTTACTAATTACCAAACCTGAGACAATACCTGTCGGGTTACAAAAAATAGTCGTTTTTTTTCTCCGTTTTTTATATAACACTATGGTACTTGTTGGAAAGATAATAAAACGCTCGTTAATTTGGTGTAATTTTTTTCTTTAAAAAATCTCGTATATAAAAGATATTAACGTTTAAAAGTTATGAGAAGAAACATGAGAAGTAGATTAGGTATTTAATAGATTATGTTAAATCATATTTAAACCATATTTATTCCTTTTTTTTAATTGATCTAGAGTTGTCACATCACATCCTATGTGGCATCTCTCAAAAGAGATATTGCATAGCATAATATTATGACATGTCATTAAAAATGTTTTGGTTTATTATATATATAGATATAGATATAGATATAGATATAGATATAGATATAGATTATATATAAACATAAATAGCTATCTTATAACTAAAGAATCTAAACATGTGTGTGCTTTGTTTGAACATGTCACCGGCAAAGAAATATTCAAAAAATCGTTATGACAAGAAGTCACAAAATAATTAATAGATATATCTTCATTTATAATATCATCAAAATAGGTAAATCTAATTGTGCAAGTGTAACACGTCCCATAGTGTTAAAGCACTATAATCGAGATTGTAATTGGGCATTGATACACCAACATGCTTTAGCAAAGTAACGTTATGTAACAAGTCTTCAAAACTAACAAAAAATTATATCTACGCATCATATATGTAATTGTTATACTAGGAATAAAGTCATAAACGTTTATCATTGATTTCAAATACATGTATTACATATTCATTTACTTTGAACTACAAAAATTAGATTGAGAGACTTCGTTTAAAATTAACAAACCAAACTTTTATGTTTGAAAATCCAGATTAGAATTTGATAATCACCCATATTTAGACTGATATTTAACGAATCTGAAATTGGATGTCAAATCTCCGTAAAGATCAAATCATCATTATACTCAGCAAATCTCACCAACAACAAAGTAAAGTAAGGTTTGAGAAGGGTAATTGATGTAGACAATTTTATCTCTACCCCGTAGGAATAAAAACAATGTTTTCAGAACCGGACCGGATGTCGAACCGGAGTCGTCACCGGTCCGACCGGCCCAATGAACCGCCCCAAAAAGTCGAACCAAAACCAAAATAAAATAACCGGTCCAACCGGTCAAAATCCCGGTCCTATGAATGTGCGGTTCAACATGGTAACCCGGACCGGTCGGGTCTAGGTTTCAAAACCTTGATAAAAAGACTGCTTCAGTAACACTCCCGGCTCGATTTCATCAAGATCGAATATTGTTTTGATAGTTCATAAGAAGTCGAACAAAATTGAATTCAATTTAATACCTTGTTACTTACTGAAACAATTTTTTTATATTTTATCATAAAAACCAAGTCAGAGATAGCAGGAATAGGAATTGGTTTGTTTTGACAACTTCTTGTTAGCTGGTTTTGCTTAAACGTGTTGGACTGGAGTTCCTTATTACTACTAGCATTAGAATGGAAACTGCAACACCTATTTATCCACTTGTATAAATGAGATTTAAGATCATTAACCTTCAGTAATAAACAATACGAATTAAGAGATAAATTTAGGAGGTATATATGTAGAAACACTTAATACATAAGCGATTTTAAATAGAGAACCGCAATGACTTATACATAGGTTAGGTTGTTACATAATCATATCATGTGTCGCATGTTAACGCTATAAATAAATACATGTGTTGCTCAAGCGGTTCTCTGCTTAATGTGTGTGTGTGTGAGGGAAAGGAAAGCATCTAAAATTCAGAGCTATCTATGACTGAAATGGGTGAGAAATGCAACATTAATAATTTGTAACAGAAACTGTACACCGACATGCATACCTTGATTGATGATGGAACCCGCTATTGCTTCTCTTGTTTCTGTAGATTTAGGTTTTGAGTATATATACCTGTATTCGAAACAACACAATATTCTAACACTATTAAAACACAGTTTCTTTCATGCCTTTTTGTCGCCTGCAGGTAAAATAATCTACGTATGCAAAATTCTTGAAGTTGGTTTTGCAAAATGTTATCTGAAAAAATTCTTACAAGTGAAAGTGCAATCTAGCTGAGTGATTGCCAGGGTTGAATCAACAAGACACTTGGGGTTGATGCATCAGATCCCTGTGCTCCATGTATGGCGGTTTTTAACACATTATATTGCCGACAGACTGAATCATAAAGTGCTTGTGAATAAGCTTCCTTGGCCTGCAATACACATTTGAAACATTATTATCTTCTTATGAAGATCATATAAATTTGAAATGAAGGCTTTTAAACTTATGTAATACACCATACAGAGTACAGACCTTGTCAGGGTCTCCACAGGAGGCGGTAATTTCATTGAAATCGATTTTGGGAGCGACTGATAGTCCGGCACCATGAAAAGAGATCACCCGTCTCTCTCCAATTTCTTTCTCAACCTGTTATAATGCGTTATGAAGACAAGGGTAAATGGAGTTGCTAGTAAAAGAAAACATCTGAATCAGAAATTTACCTGGCGAGGAGGGGGCATGATGTCATAACACAAAACAGCTAAAGGATATATATGGCCGGGAACATCAGCATGCTCCACAAGTCTTCTCATGTTGTCCACAGCAGAGGCATCAAATGGTGCCTAGACATCATGCAAGTAAAAAACACAATCTTTGTTTATATATCAAACATAATAGTGCTCTGTTGTACAGCAAGAGTATGTAAAAGGTTGACCGTATGCGGTTGATCATATTAAGTTGTTCATTAAGTCAGATGCTCTTGGTAAACAAGGACCAACAGTAATTGTCAAAGGTGGTTCTTTGTTGGTGTACATTTACATCAAAACATCTTACCGGAGACCACTGATTTGTGATGGGATCTGGCCGGTCCCTACCGCCACTTGCTGCAATCCATATCAGCTTAGATCCACCCCTAGTTATGAACAGAGAAGATTAATAAAATAATGTGATGACATTATTTAGTATGGCAAAATCATGTAGAGTAACTTTAGAAGTATCAATGCAAGAATTAAGCCCAGCCTATGGGATGGTAAAACAGGTAAAAGAGTGCTTCAAATGTAAAGTGTAAAGAAACCGTTAAATCTCATACACTAAACCATATGTGTACTGTGTAGAACCTATATTTATTGAGTTACAACAGCATCAATGAATGATACCTCAAAAGCAAAGCCATCTTCTTTAAAGTTATTGTATTTGCTCTCCTTTTCATCTCAGCAAGCTCAGGAACGTCATTCATATGTTTCTTTGAATACACACATAACAGATTCCTAGGAAAACATATGTTAGAAAGTGTAAATTACAGTATAAACATTAGGAAAAAAAAATGCAGAAAAGAAGCATATACCTGCCCATACTGAAAGGCTTGCAAAGAGGATCTGTAAGAACTCTATCACCTGCCACATAGATCTGCATTACAGCATCCAAATGGACTCAAAAATACATATATGACAATTTTTTTTTTTTTTTTTTGAGCATGTCATAACATGTTGACATGTTATAAGTTTTTCATTAAAAATAAAGGATAAATTACATAAGGACAGTAGGTAGGCGGGCAACAACAACAAGCTGCGCCGCCACCCCTTTCTGGATAGACAAATGGGTTTAAATTAAATCAAACTTACTGCGGTCTCAGAAATATGAGGACTTGTGGTTTCAAGCAGCAAAGAGATGATAACTGGATCAGCTTCCGTTTGGTGGTTTGAGATCAAAATAACATTCTCACCCTTATTAGTGGTAGAAAAATGCAAATATTAGACTCTTGACATAGCAAGATCTAAAAAAGGAAGAAAAGGAAAAGAGATAATGTTAAGCAAAAAAACGTATAAGTCGCAAATCATATAAACATGTAGTAGCTTCTATTCATGATTTTTTTTTTCACAGAATCGCTTAAACTAAAGATGATGACAAGCTGACACCTTCTTGAGTTGTTCTTCAATCTCGTGGAAAAGAGAAATGTTGCCAACATACGACTCCCTGACAAGAAAAACTGACAATGGTTAGAATGCCAAAAATAGTAAGTACCATTACGAAGTCATTAATTTGTTTGTTAGGTGGTTAGCTAACCTGAAGTTGATTAAAGGACGGATGTAATTTTGAACAAACATATAGTAGTTAAAAGGTTCTCGGATAGCCTCATGATATGGTGAGAATTCAAACGGTGCCTGCAAAATCAATTAAAGTATTCAGAGAAAAATTACTTAGTTGACTTGGTAAAAAATCTGCAGGTGGACATATCAGTATGCATCATTTAGTCAGACCTTCACGTCCAACATAACACGATCCAACGCTACACTCATGTTTGATACGACAATTTCTTCTGCACGAGGATCTCCACTTTGAAAAACCTGAAAAAGTAAAGAAAGTCAAGGCTCGCCAGAATATTATCTTGAAATTGCAAATGTTATATAATCTACAGTAACAATATGCAGTTGAGTAAGATCATTAATATACTCTTTCCTACCAACAACAACCAACTGTGGTGTAAATACACACATAACCAAAAAACTAATCCCTAGTGCAAATAAGAAAAGGACACCCCAAAGACGTACGGTACAATTAAATGAGCCCAATAAAAACAATTTACTGCATTTCTGTAATTCAGATAGAGCTCCTCCATCAATCGAGCGATAGGTTTTGGTAGAGTTCCATCGTCCATCTCCTTTTGAATTCCAGAAAGCAGGTCTGCAAAGAATAACAAATCTAGATATATAAGAAAAAGATCATGCATGCTACATGTATGGTCTTTGAGAGATTATAGTTAAATGGTGTAGTAAACTATATCATTGTTCATATTATCATCAGAAACTCCTCAATGTTAGACTATGCATTGTGGTAGGGTGAGCTGGGAGTGCGAGGCTGCGAGACACATGGCTCGCTAACACCACAACGACGTGGGGTGAGCAGGGGACGTGAGCCACTTGGCTTGCTAACACCACAATGACATGTGGGGTGAGTAGGGGCGCGAGCGAGCCAAGGTGAGCACATTCACAGGGCTTTATCCAGGATTTTGTCTTGGATTTTGAGGGGGCTCGAGGGAACAGAGGCTTTATCCATAACAGGGTCAAGTGAGCAAGCATGGGCTTTATTCAGTGCCCAGTCAGTGCAATATTATTGGATGAATCCGGGTGATAACCCTAACCACAACACATAGTCTTAGTACAATAAGAGTATCTAAATGTTAAGTCAGTCTAGAATTGCTAAAAACATAAATACATAATTACCATGAATAAAGTTTCATTGGTGACTAATTAATCACAATATCTATAATTCAAGAAGACAAAAACATATATCAACAAACAGTGATTACATTCCAAATTTCTAGAATTTTAAACAAAAGAAAATCATGATTGAACACTGAAATCAAAGTCAATGTACTGAAAATCATCCAAGATAACAATCACAGAAAGCCAAACAAAAAATATTTAAATTTTCAAGTGCAAATAAATATATATCTTATTCAAAAAGTATCCAAACCAAAACTAAATATGCTGAATTTCAATCAGTAATAAAACGGTCAACTCTACAGATACAAAAGTTGACTGTGTAAGTGTATTCTTCAAAGAATATGTAAGCCTTAATTCCAGTGGTCTCAACTCTCAAGTCAAGTCCCGATCAATACTCAAACAAACGTATAATATTATGGCTAACTCCCACAATATTATTAGATATCATAAAACTACTCAAAAACTTGATTACAAATCCCTAACCAAAACACGGTATATATAGCTAGTCTATGTTATTAGACTATAACTAGGAATATTCATATTAATTAATTAATTAATTACATAATAATTATCTAATACACGGTGTTGTAAACAAAAGACCTTGTTGAGAGCGAGCATCGAGGAATGTAGGAGACTGAAGAAGTTCGGTAGTAGAAACAAGCGGGCGTAGAATTGACGACGACGATGGAGGGTTGTTAAAGTCAACTATGCTTCCGGCTGTGTTCCCTGACGAACAAATAAGCGTCGGAAAAAGCGAAGGAGAAGCAGAAAGCTTAGGGTTGATGATGGAGAAGAAGAAGTTGTAGGAAGAAGGAAGGATGGACAACATTGTGTTTGTCATTTGTGTGTGAGTGTAAGGGAGAAGAAAGCAAAGTAGTCATCGTGGCAAATTAAGCATGTTGTTGTAGTTATTGGAGTCGTCATGGGATAGGGTGTGGATAGAGGCACGTGTTTTTCGTCGCCAACTTCATTAAAAAAATTAAAAAGTGAAACTCAAGCAGTCTCTAACATGCTATGTCAGGGTTGTTCACGAGTCAAATAGAGCGGAATTTTGTTCGTGTTTGGCTCGTTTATAAATTAACACGAGTTGAGCGAATCGTTTACAACCGAGCAGGAAACGAGCGAGCACTTTTCGAGCGTGAATTTTTTCGAGCGAGTGACAAATATAGAGTAATTTAGACAAACATAAATTTGGAATGTTTCCTTCAATGTTTTCATTGTCAAATGACAACCAATGTTGAACTCTCTGACGATAACACAATATTGAGGCCTGAATGTCTGATGATGAGGCTTAGGTTTAGGTTAAGGCCAATGAGGCGATGAACATACTGCAGTTAATGGTTGTCACATTGTAACGTAGGGTGATATCAAGCGACGATTAGCGACAGGCGACTAATAACATAAAGAAGTTAAGACTGTCACCTCATGATTTATGATTTTACTATTAAACTTAGTGTTACATTTTTATTGGGTTAAGTGGGTAGTTATATTTTATTTGCATCCGGGCAAAACCTAATAGAATGTTATGTATAAAACTATAAATATCAGTGTAATTTGGGTGTGTGTATATATAATTATATAATAAATAAATAAAAGATTCGAGCCGAACCGAACCGAACGAACCTTTGCTCATGCTTGGCTCGTTTACAAACCGAACGAGTCGATCGACTCGTTTACAATCAAGCGGAAGATCGGGTGAGCATTTTCCTAACGAGGGGCGAGCGAGTCACGAGCGACGGGCAATTTGAACAGCCCTAGCTATGTGTAATAGTCTTATTTCTTTTAATTGTCACGTTACAAAGTGTTCGCCATATCACTAATATATCATGCTTTCATAACGCCCCTTGGGAAGTTGTTTAATGTCAGGGTAACGTCTACGGTCGCCGAGGTGTCACTCCATTACACTATGGTCTTATGATGGATCACGAGACTAGATCCATTAATTATTTGGGAGAAAAATATATACTAAACCCCTTAATACTGCTAGGCTATGCTAGGCTAAGCTAGGCTATAAGCCTTTTACCAAATGCCAAGACCCTCATTCCCTTTTCTTTGCCTCTTC
Source organism: Ambrosia trifida (assembly GCA_028751855.1). Taxonomy (NCBI): domain Eukaryota; kingdom Viridiplantae; phylum Streptophyta; class Magnoliopsida; order Asterales; family Asteraceae; genus Ambrosia; species Ambrosia trifida. Next base: position 47,576,245 of record CM054127.1, read on the forward strand.
TACGCCAAACGACAACCACCACCACATCATACCCTCATATCATTTTTGGAAGCAAGGTTGTTGCTTAACTCTTCATAATCCATTGATGATCAATGATTAACACGTAAGGTTTTTTTTTTTTTTAATTTGCCGCTACTTATTTAGTTACTTTTTTATTAGGTTTAATAGTTTAATTTGTTACCAAAGGACTTGTTGCATAGGTGATACCAATGCATGATAAAAGGTGTCTCTTCTCACGAGATTGAGGTTTCAAGTCTTATAATATACACAAACCGTAACTTTAAAAGTAGGTTTGATGTATGGAAGTTAGGCGTTCTAAAAAGTATAGTCTAATTTATTAATTGGTTTTAAATGGCAATTGGCAAATGGTTTAGATGTGCTCAAACAAAAAAGGTTATTAGGTTCGTCTAATTGGGTAAATTTTTTGAAAAGGTTTTGAGGTTTTAGAATATTATTGTTTTATTAGGTTTTAAACTTCTATGTATAATTTATAAAATACAAAATATAGGGACATCACCAACATGTCCACCTTTACATGCATATCATCAAAGACTTTTAATTCCCAACGTTAACAATGGTTTTTTTATGTACAAGTTCAAGAGTTTCTGAGATTAATTTAGTTAGGTGAGTTTACTTGTTTGATCTCTTATTATTGTCATTGATCGTAACTTCGATGAAAGCAGACACTGCACAACAAATTTTGTAGTTAACAACTGGGAGCAGTCGAATACAATTGTTGGCAGATGCCATGTATATTTGCATCTAGATCTTAAAGGCAAAGAAGGTGAACTAAAAGATTGGCAATAGAAGACAGCTTAAGAATTGACAAGATAGGAGGAGAGACCAAGTCCTTTATTAATAGTATATATATGGCCAAAACCATAAAATGGCATACACCACATGGATTGTCCTAGTAATCTACCCCAAGCGGCAGTCAAACCGGGGCGAGATTAACAGATTTGAGATGGTAGTTTTGAAAGAGTATCAATGACATGGATATTATACACAATAAATCAAACCTGGGCCTAAGTGCGAAACGCTTAAAAAGCAAGAGTTTTTTTAAGTGAGGTGCATAGTATAAAAATACATTTTTAGGGGTTTTAAACATGTTTCCGGTTCCTCTATGGCCGGTTTAGGTTGTTTTAGGTTGATTATAGACTTGTTTATGGGTAGTATTATTGTTTCAGACTTGTCCAGAAGATTATTGGACAGAATCCCGTCGGGACTTAGCCTAAAAGGTGCGCATGAGGGCCTAGAAGTAGGGCTTTTGAAGCGAAGTGAGAAGGCTGCGCTGAGCCTGAAAATTGGGCCTAGGCGCGGGCCTGAGTGAGCCTTGACAACAGAGCTGTTACACAGATTAAGTTCTAACTGAACCTTCAATATCTCGAAATATTCAGGATTTGAACGTTATACGTGTCTAGATAAAAGTTACTTTGGAAAATTAAAAGGTCTGAACACTTAGACGATGTATGTATCCGAGTATCATGTAGCAACAACCTAGAGATATTCAGGTAATCCTTGTTAACGGATATACAAGTCATCCAAGGAAGTTCATGATCACTAAATGTAAGACCAAATTGCACAGAACAAAATCTGCAAAAGCACGCTCAGGAGGTAAATCCTGCAACAATTTGATAAGCAAATGTCATATGTAGGGAGGCTGCAAATGAAGGTGCAGACGGTACACAAAACATAGATGGCCAAATAGCAATTTCAAGATTCCGCCTTATTGATATCAGGAATACATGTTCCGCAAATAACTAAACGACAAGACAAATCAAGTGGGTTCGCTCAGGTTATCTTTTATCTCTGGTGGGTCAATGATCGACCAAAGAATACTTTAAAAAGTATGAAACTTCCAAAATCTTTTATTCAAAATTTAGATTTATTTTTAAAACGAACGAAAATTAATCAATTATCCATGACTGCGAAAATTACATCAAGATAGCGGGCAAGCGGGCAACAAGCTGCGCCGCCACCCCTTTCTGAATGGGTGGCAGTGATCAATTGTAATAACTTTATTTTTTTGGAAAAGAAAATGATTTGTGTTATCCCATCTTGTTTCACCCCTAGCACATAATGTGACCTCAATCAAGATGTTTTAAAGTATAAAGCCAAAAAGGAACAAGAAAGCGAGAAGCAAACCTTGAATTCCTTGTTTTCTTTGTTTACTTGGATCCGAAGACAAACTGTAGCCAAAAGAATATACAAATGTTTTTTTCAAGACAGGTAACCTTGACTGAAACGAATCAAATCTAAACACATAGTTGAATGTGTATAATCTTACCAGCAAGGACAGCTGTCCCGACACAAGAGAGTACGCCAGAGAGAAATGAGTTGAATGGGAAGGAGCCAACAATGGCCATGTAACCCACCTGGTAATAACCAAAACATGTGAAAGCCATCCCATGAACTTACTTTATTCAAAACCAAAAAGGTTAACCGTTAAACATGCAATTATACATATGCTTTTTCACTAACGAAGCGAGCTTGAGTTTTAGAAATATAGCTCAAAATGAGCTGAACTCGGGTTCAGCTCAACTCATTTACTCCCCCTACTTGTCCATTGTTTTGGTAGCTTCCAGGCGCAAAGATATATCTAGAAGTGTAGAACTAAAAATCCTAAATATAATCATACACTATTGATATTAGGGAGAAAGCTTTTCCATCGCCGCAAAAGCCCATTTCAATACTTCTGCATAGTGCATATAGCATAATTGCATAATATTTAGGGAAATCACCTAGAAACCATCACTCCATCCTATACCCCATCCCCATAGTTTAAGAGAAAGCTAAAGTGCATTCATCCCCTAAATTCAAGCAACCAATTAAATGATGACACGTAAGCATATTAGTTAAATTATAGAGAAAGAAATGGAGAACCAGATGTGAGAGGGCTTTAGAAAAAAGATGAGAGATATTATGTTTATAGGAATGGCGATTTTTAGTTAAATTATAGGGATGGGGAATGAATTGTGAATGCTATTAAAATTTAGATGAATTCATGGAATGCACTTAGTAACGTTCGTTTTCATGGATTGCAAAGGAATTGGAATTGGAATTCGCGCGAGAACCATAATTTGTTTTGGAATTTTGATGTGTTCGTTTCATAAAATAGAATGAAGTCTCGATGGAATTGAAACGTGGATTCCTTCTATATGTTGTTGTTCAATTACAATTCCTTCTTTTGTTGTAACGAACAACATAAGAAGTCGAATACACATTCCAATTCCTTCCTAATTCCATTCCATTCCCATGAAACGAACGCTAGTCTTTGATGCTTCAAAAAGCACCAAATATAAGTGAAATGGACAGATGTTCCCATGGTTGTAAAAATCGCGCCTTAGTTGCCGATTAATCGCTAGTCGGATGTTCACTGAGTAATTTTCATATTAATAAGCCAATTAATCGGTAGGCAGTCAACAATGGTAAAATTTGGTCCTAATCGGCCACAACCGGTGGCGGTTTAGTGATTCCGGCCAAAAACCTATAACAACTCAGGTCAGATCCGGCCAAAACCTATAAATTCTGGCAATTAATCCTATCTACTTCAAAATATGGGCAACCATTGATATTAACAGAATAATAATAATAATGAATAGAATACCTGAATGAGAGCGGTGAAGACGGAAAACAGAACGTAGAGATCTATGATCTGGAAATGGAAAATTGGGTTGCATCGTTAGAACAGACAACAAAATATAAATATAAATATAAAAAAATAAAGGCAATAATAAATCAATAAAGAAATGAGAAAAGAGGAACCTTGAGATGAGTAGGGGTAGATGAATAAGCAGAACGAAGAGAGTGAAAAAGAGCTTGTGCGTCATCTTTCGTCGTCACCGTTGACTTCCCCATTTCTCCGTCACACAAAACTCAACCAACTGCTTTACAGGCTTCACTCTTCTGCCAAATCAACAATCAATGGAAGAAAAACCCTAAATATGTCTAAAATTTTGGTGTGTCACAAATATATAGCTTTTGTTTGTTAATCGAACAAAGTGGCCTATTAGCTCAGTTGGTTAGAGCGTCGTGCTAATAACGCGAAGGTCGCAGGTTCGAGACCTGCATGGGCCATCTTTGTTTTTTCTTTTTTTGGTTACTTCTTTTTTTTTTTTTTTTTTTGTAAATATGATATAATTAACTTTTTTCAGATAATATACCTATAACAAGAATGCTTTATGGTAATTACCTTTTTTTTAACATTATAAATTATTATTGCTTTCTGGTTATAAATATCAAACTATAACGAATGGTTTTATGATGATAACTTATTTGAAAAAAAATAAAAAGATTCGAAATCATTAGTGTTTTCTAGTTAACAATTGTTTGGATGGTAAAAGACTAAAAAGGTGAATCAAAGAGACCCATTAAGGTAAGAAAGCTTTCAATTTGATCATTTAGTTCCTACAAAAGAAAATTTTTCATTCCTGGGAAACCGATAGAAAAATATGAAACTTGTAAGAGGTATTCTTGTAGTTCATAAATAAGTGAGTCGAGCTTAATGAGTGAGCCGAGCAAGCTTCAGCTCAAGCTTGGGCTCAGAGTTAAATGATGCAGCTCAACTCATTTTGTCATAACAAGTTGATATTTGGGTTTAAGCCCCACTTGTAAAATGTTTGAGGCAATCCGTTTACTATAAAGGAGGTTCATTACGAGCCAACAAGCTTAAATGTAAAGCTTGGACATATAAAACTTATGATTGCTCATTATTTGGATTATTGTTGGGTCTTTACTCTTTAACTCAAATTTGGAATTGTTGAGTCACGATATACTATACCAATGAAACATAAAAATCACATATGTTAGTTTCAAGGCTAGGACCTGAAGACGTATGATACCTAATTTATATATGGGCCTAGCCCATTAGGTCTAAGGCCCATGATAATAATGGAGTTCCCTATTTAAATGTGGTTAACCCCTCATTTAGGGCATGCTCTCATGGAGAGCCACCATCCCCACTATCCTAAAGGGGCAGATCTAATCAAGAGGAAGAAGAAAAACAAGGTGTGATTCTACATATCTAGTCGAAGACGATCCGAGCTCTCAACATTAGATTCGTATCCCTTGTAATCATTGTAACGTATTTCAATATGAAAATCTCTTCTTCTCTTTTATATATTTGAGTACGTTTGGATCTGTGCTTCTTCATTGACGCCATCCGTGGGACTCGAACCCACGACATACCTAAAATCATATTTATACAATAGGTTAGTTGTTGAAAAGCTTGCATGCCTAAAGTTAATTACATATGTTAATTACATACCTAAAACCATATTTATACAAGAGGTGAGTTGTTGAAAAGCTTGCATGCCTAAAGTATGAAGCTTACCATGTAATAAAATTTCATACTACAAGTAAGGATAAAAAGCTTGAGTTCACAATTGAAAGAGCCATATAATGATCTCTTTCCCTCGTTTGCATAATCATTCAGTTAGGCAATAGCAAATTAACAATATTCATATTCACAATTCCAACCTAATAGAAAATTAAGAAATTAGTTTACCTAGTTCACGATTGAAAACTAATAAACAATTTTAAAGTAATTTATAATTCCATTTACATTTAGCAAACCTATAAGTTAGAAGTTTAGTACCTTACGTATTGTTCTCTTCTGAATCAATGAAAGTGTGCCTAATTCACAATTCCATTAGCAAATTAAGAAATTGAAAACTAATAAACAAATTCAAAGTAATTTACAATTCCTTTAGCATTTAGCAAACCTAGAAGTTAGAAGTTTAGTTAGTAGTTTACATATTGTTCTTTTCTGAATCAATGAAATTTGGGCTCAGGAAAGCGGCTATGGTTGGGCGGCAAGCCAGTGATGACTAGGCGGGCAGTGGCGATAGCTAGCGTGTGACCGACGAGGTGTGTGAGCCTCACATTAAAACACAACACACTTGAAACTCTTAGTTTAAAGCATATTAAAACATAATAAATTAAAAAATAACATGCACTGATCATGCATCACGTAGTGGCGTGGATAACCAAAAGACAAAGGGTACATGCACTGATCAGGTTTGTCCCAATTGCTAAGTGTTTTGTGCCTTATGTCCGAGGCTTGATACCAAACCATATCGAGCCGGGGGTCTCACTGGAAGCAGCCTCTCTATTTTTACCTCTCTATTTTTAGGGGTAGAGGTAAGGTTGTCTACATCTTACCCTCCTCAGACCCTACCTTAGCTTTGCTATAGATGAGATTAACTGAGTATGGTGATAATGATGATGAAATTAAAAAATAACATGATAACATCAACAAATTATAACACCCCAGGATGCATGACTCAAGCTTAGGATCTCAAGGTTATAAGGGGCGCTCCATACCCGAGAACACTTCATACATTTTTGTTATGGATTTCTTCTATATTTATTTATAGATTCCTTCTATATTTTTTCTATATAGATCCCTACTAAAATTTTCAAACTAAGTGACTTCTTGAAAACCGATCACGTAAGGTAAATCCGCCCATGCCTTAGAATACTTATGTACAATTTACCGATAGAAAATTATAGGATTATTGAAAATTGTCAAAAATAGTCATCATCTTCACACCAACCGAAATAATTCAAAAGCTTATCAAAATGTGATGTCATACACCTCAAATGTGATGTCACAGGGTATATGAATTCTAGAACCCTTGCATCACAGACCAACAGGAAGCTGCCACATAATCAAAATGTGATGTCATACACCCCAAATGTGATGTCACAGAGTGTATGAATCTTAGAACCCTTTTCATATTTGAACACTAGTGAATAAATAAATAAAGGACTATTTCCTCCAAGTCACGATCACGACATTAAAATACGTTAGTGTAAATAGCATCGATGTTTGATTAAAATAACCATAATTTTGTGGGGTACTGGATATTAATAATTCAAACTTTTACTTATTGGTTGACAATAATTTGTATTTCAAAAATTTTAAACAACTATCCAAACTTTCAACGTATTGGCCGACAATAAACATTTGTTAACTAAGAACTAACTCAGTTAGTGGATGATGACGTGGCATGCCATGCCAGCGTCCACATCATCCACGTCATAATCCACTAACTGAGTTAGTTCTCAGTCAACAAAGGTTCATTGTCAGCCGATACGTTGAAAGTATGGATCGTTATTGGGAATTTTTAAATTACAGATTATTGTCGGCCAATGTATGAAAGTTTGGATTATTAAAATCCAATACCCCTAATTTTGTTGACAAGGTTTTAGTTAAACATTAGTTTTTTTTTTTTTTTTCTAACGGCTAATTTCTTATTATTTTCACGTTATCTAGGATTTGATTACGAGTCACTGCACCACAACCCAAATGACAATTAAAATAATACGTAGTTATTAGGTCATACACTATACTATAATTATAAAATACTAATAAACTTTTCTTGGTCTATAAGTTTAGGGTAGTTACAAGTTGAGTTTGAAATGTCCATAGCACTTTGAAACGTTTTATGTGAAAGATTTCTAGAAGTTGGCTTTTTAGTGCCTGTTTTTGACATCTGTGTTCACCTCATTTTCCAAGATTACATGGTGTAGCAAGTGCAAAAGTGCATAGACGTGGAGCAACACGTGTTTGTTATGTCAACAGAAGAGGCCTTTCCTTTCAAGCCTCAAAAATCATGGGTCATGACGGAGGGGGCGTTTTTTTATTTTTCTTTTAAAAAACAAATCAATTATTTATATTAATTAAACCAATGGAGAAAATAACAATTCTACTAAGGCCATGCGTAGTGATGGGTGAAATTGGTGGGTTAAAGGGACATTAAAGGGGCATTTTATCACATGTGGCATGTGGGGTCAATTTGGTGGGTGAAAGGGGCATTAAAGGGGCAAAGGGTGTAATGGTGGGTGAAATTTGGAGTGAGACATTTTTTTGACATGTGGCATGTGGGCCACATGCCATTTTATTATTTAAATTTAAATAAACAAATATAAAAAAAAACCTTAATACCTAATAATAATAATAATAATAATAATAATAATAATAATAAAAACGTTGTGGGGCCAATGCTTTTATTAATAAAAAAAAGTGTTCTTATGTTAATAAAATAAAAAAAATAAAGCAAGGTCCCACCCACCTCCTCTACCCTCTTCTTCTTCCCACCACTCCTCTTCTTCTTCCCACAACTCATCTCCACCTCTTCTTCTTTGAGTTACAATCAAATAATAATCATAATGATAATAATAACACATGTCCACACCTGATTGACCAGTTTCCCCTTTCACCCACGCGAAATTTTTGGCCCAAGACCCTTTAGCGCCCCTTTAACGGACAGGGGGCGGTGTTTGCATGTGAACGGGGCACGGAAATGCCCCTTTCACGCCATTTTCACCAGCCACTACGTATGGCCTAAAGGTGAAACTAAAGGCAAACCACATGGACTAATTGCATATTTTTCTCCTGAAATAACTACCAATCAACCAATAAAAAAAAAATAATGCCACCCTTACTTGAATTTGTGTTGGATTTCGAATTTGTTTTATATCATTAGCATGAGTTATCATGGTACTACTCATATGATTATCATTGTTATTATTCACATCATTGAAAATTTGATGATAAAAAAAAGTTACTTTAACGACGTTGTTATTAGTAGGATAGGCAAATCTTCACAGACAAAGATCTAAAAAACATATTTAAAAAACTCTTGATATCATGTACGGATTGTTTATCCTGACTAGATATGAGTTTTTTTCTTCCAAATATTGGAAGAACGAAACTATGTTAATACTCGGTTGTATCCTTGCATGTTACGTCATGTGTAGCATCACTTAGACGTAACAAAAACAAATATCTCACCATCATAGTAAAAACTTACAACTTTATTTTCAAAAGCACTAGATAATTGCCCGCGTTACACGCAGTTTACCAACGTACGATTATTTGGAGTAGTATAACGTATAAGAAAAAGTAAAGTAGAAACATTTTATTAAAATTTAAAAGCAACGAATACACAGTAATTCAAATATCGCTAAAAATTTCCTTATAAACAACATTTTTTGTTTTAGTCATCACTTTCCCATCAGCATCCAGTATAAGTAACTTCACGCCTGCCCTGCTTTTAACTCTTGATAATGCGACATAAAGCTGGCCGTGTGAGAATACAGGATTTCTTAAATACAATCCAACCTTTGATAAAGACTGTCCTTGGCTTTTATTGATGGTCATTGCAAAACATACACTTATTGGGAATTGACGCATTTGGAACTTTACTGGAATCTTGATATCAGATGGTATCAAATTTATTCTTGGAATAAGAGTTTTGGTACCAATGTTTCCACCTGATATGATCTCGGCTTCAATAACACGCTTTGCAAGTCTGGTGATTCGTAACCTCGTTCCATTGCACAAACCATTTTGTTGATCTATGTTTCGCAACAACATGACGGGTACACCGACTTTAAGTGCTAAACGATGGTTAGGTAACCCAGAAATTTTTAAACCATTAAGGACATCAGGAGAGTATAAGTCTTCCTGTGAACGGTTATTACCATTCTCAATCTGACATATACTATCAGAGCTAAGATACTCGACTTCATCTCCAGGAAACAATGCAAGAAGCCTTTCATTTATATCATGTACGACTTCATTTGTAGGTGCAAGTATTGCTCGTTCCCCAAAGTAATCCTTATCTTTGTAAAGTTGGATAAGTGAAGGGTAGACGAAGTCAATTAATCTAGAAATCGGATCTGATGTACCCTTAATAAGAAGATCATCTGGAATTTCCACATCAAACTCATCATCATGAATTGACTCACCAACTTTACCCTCACCTAATTCAAGAAGCCAGTTTGCAAATGCCTTTGTTTCATCGGATTCAGACGTGTTGTTACCTAAAGTTAGCCTCATGTTTTTTGTTAAAGTGAGGACTTTGCAACTATTCCAAATAGGAGAAGAAGTTATTGATGCATTTAAAATATCTCTTCTACTACCGTTTGGAACAACAGGAAGGATCTGTCTAAAATCACCACCAAAAACCATAACCTTACCACCAAAAGGCAAATCAGAATTAGGTGAAGAATTTGACTGCAGGACGTCTTTCATTGTACGATCAAGTGCCTCAAAAGCATGCTTGTGAATCATTGGAGCTTCATCCCAAATAATTAACTTAGTTTGCTTCAATAAATCAGCAATATCACTATTGGGCTTTATACCGCACAATGATTGTTCAGTAACATTCAAAGGTATACGAAACCTAGAATGCGCTGTCCTTCCACCAGATAACAGCAGAGAAGCAATACCACTGGATGCAACGTTCAAAACAATTTGTCCTTTAGATCTTATGGCAGCAGACAACGTTTTCCATAAAAAGGTTTTACCAGTTCCTCCAAAACCATAAACAAAGAATAGCCCACCTTTGTTACCATCAACCGCATGTATGATTTGATTAAAAATTGAACGTTGCTCATCAGTTAAAGAACGTGAATAGGTATGAAATTCCTCAGCCAACGTACTAACTTGATAATTCAGCTCATCAAGAATCAAACGGTTATTTGCAGATGATATGGAATCATTATCAGGATAAGGCATAGAAGGAAACCTACGCAGGCTTGAGTTATTCCGAAGCAATTGTTTCTCAATTTCAAGCAACGTAAGGTTCTTTATTTGTTCATCAGGAAGAGACAAACCTAAAAACAAAAAAGTTTGGACCATTCAATTTAAAATAAAAGGGACATTAAAAAAAATTATTTCATTAAATTTGGAAATTAAAATTTGTTACCTTCAATTTGGAATACGTCTTCGTGTCTACGCATAATACCATCTGACAGATACTTCCATGATTTTTCCCAAACATGCTCAGGTCTAGATAAGGTATTAGAAAGCAACATCATCGCAAACAAATTACGAAGACAATATCCAGAACCGGTATAATGAGCCTCTTCAATAGCTTCTACATATTCTTTGTCATCGTCTAAGAGGCCAAGAGCATAACATGCATCACGAAATGTTGGTAAGATTTCTCCATTTACCGTTCTTATCTCCTCAAATGATCTAGGGCCTTTTACTTTATTTAGAAGCACTCTCAAAAAATACGCCTCGCCCATAGATGGATTAACCATGTGAACACGACCAATTGCCTTACCCATCTTTCGAAAGTCCCATTTTTTTTGTTCCTCTTTCCAGACAAATTTACTTGGGATTTCAATGTAACTTAGTTCACGTGCCACAGCTTCGTTTCGGTTCAGTTCCATCCATTTTAGAAACATTGTGGCAGCCACCGTTGGTTTGTCGAGCACATTTTGAATATTTTCTTTTGGACCATATACAACACTTTGCTCACCGGGCAAATGAAATGGAAGCCTTATAACTGGAGGGTATCTATAATGCACTTCATTTTTAAATATTCTCCACGAAGCTTCACATGCTGAAAGGAACCTACAATCAAAATGTTTTTTGATTTCATCTCTTTGCATCACTTCTTCACCTTCTCCATTATCTTCGACAAAAGCAACTTTAGCCATATCAGGTCCTTTATTAATGTATTTAAATAAATACTTAATTGAAGCGGCCTGGTTACACCATTCAACATTGATATGAGCTTGGTAACGCCTTAAAAGTTTTGCATTATAAGGGACCACATGTCTATTGTCTAACGTAGCAGTTCCTTTTTCAACAAATATCCCTGACTCTCTTCTTCTATAAACCGGATATCCATTTGAATCTAAAGTTGAAGCAGGAGAAAACTTCTTTGGAAATTTCTTGGAGCACTTACCGTCAAGCATGCACGGACAGTTCGGATATTCACGCCCACATGGTCCATGCATCATAAAGTCACTCACAAGACTAAACAACTCCGGATCAAGATTCTTATCAGGGATTTCAGCCGAAACAAAACGATCAACGTGTTCAATTGTGGGTAGCTTACTGGCTTCTTTAAGAAACAAACAGATATGAGCATGGGGCAGTCCACGTTTTTGGAACTCTATAGTATAGACAGCTGAAACATAAAGTAAAACAATATAATAAAACACGTTACTATTTAGAAACAACAAATAAGAATTGTATTAGTATAAATGAATAAAGATGCTAATATATGAATATATATTGGAGGTTTTTTTTTTTGGTAATCAATTTTACCTGCTGAAGTTTTGCCCAATAGTGCTTTTTCACGTAAATCTTTCATGATTGAGTCTAGCTTAACTTTGAATAGTCTAGCTAAAATATCTGGCCTGTCTTCTGGATTTGTCTTCTTGTCTTTAAGAAACCGTCTAATTTCAGGCCATTTTGGATTGCATGTGATTGTAATAAAAAAATCAGGGTATCCATGCCTTTTACAAATAGCCATTGCATCAAGATAATTTTCCCTCATGTAGCGTGCACCACCAGTAAAAGAAGAGGGTAAAATCACAGGTGTCCCTACTTTTGCCAAGTCAGTAGGTCCATTTTGGTTCAACGTTTGAAGATTAGTATAAGTTTCACACCTAAGTTTACTTTGCTGGAAACGGACATAAAATAAACGCTCACTCTCAATCATTGTATAAACGTCAACCAAAAACTGTTGAAGAAGCCGCCTAGCATTCAAAATCAATGAGAACTTACCAACTCTGTCCTGAATATGATATGCAAAATACTCTCTCATTGAACACTTTGAATCAACCTTCTTTTTAGATTTCCTCTCTTCCCTATGTGGTATATCAACCCTATAACAATCTTCTCCAAAGGGAATAAGCAATGGATACTGCAAGGCTAGATACGACGGATGAAGTTCAGATATACGCTGAAGTCCCTCTGATCTTGATTCGACGACAATATCTCTATTGTCAAGCTGCTCATCATTGTCTGAAAAAATAAGAGCAGCGATTTCTGACGAAGTTGGTAGGTTGTATGTTCGGCCATCTTTAGTTCTCCTACCAATAAGACGCAACTTAAGGGTAACTTCTGGATTTTCATGAAATCGATCCCGTACACTCCTATAACTTTTCACAAGCGCATTATTTGAGTCTAACATCGACTTCAGGTACTGAATGATTTCAATGTCAAGGAGGTCAGAAATATCCTTACACTTTTCCTTTTCCTTACTGAAAAGAATTGAAAAAAATAAAATTAATACATTAAAATTTATATACAGGGCTAAAAAAAAGTTGAATAAAATTTGTAGAATATTACCTATAAATGTTTTTTCGGTTTGAAACTTCATTTTCAGTGTCATATATATATAACTGCGAAAACTTCGGTTTCGAACCATCATAAGGAAGAAGACCACCCATCGTGTGATAATTCTCACCACTTATTCTGTATATGAAGGGAGCCTTTCCACTATTGATATTTGAATCAACCTTCCCTCCCATTGAAGTAAAACAAAACATAGAATTGAAGCGGCGAATGTGCTTTAAGAAATATTTGCTCTTTAATTCTATGTTCTTGAAAAGGTTCTGATAATCTGAATTGCTCTCTTTGAAATCTGGAAGTTGTACCTTTCCATAACCACAACATAGCAAATAGGTTGTTTTTCCACAAACATTTACGCTTCTAGTAGCTTCTGACCTCCACAACTTTGCATTACACATTTGACATACAACGGTTTGATCACCATGATCCAGATAATCTTGCAAACAGAATAAATAAAATAAAACTAACTTATAAAACAAAAAAAAGGCTTTTAAATGTTTTGTAAATTTAATATTTACCTTTAGAGACACCCTTAAATTGCAAGCCTTCAATTGTTTGAGGTTCCACATTTTCTTCGTCAGATAAACTAACCATTCGGACAGGTGAGATGCAACGTCGATTATTCCTTGATGTATTAATCGGTTCTCTTTGAGCAGAAGATGATGCAAGTGAGACCATATTAACATCAGTAAGTCCACCTTTAATTAATAATAACATTTAAAAGTTAGTATTAATAAGATTCAGAAATTCATTACATTAATCGACACAAAGCAAATTGTACCAGATGGGGTTGGATAAGTAGGAGTTCTTAGCGTGTCATCATTTGAACACTCATGTGCAACAGTGGGTTGTTTTCGAGGTCTACCAACAGAACCAACTTTACGTCTTTTTGAATCTAGTTGTGCTTTTCTAACGTTTCGTAACTCTGTAGATTTTTGTCTTTGGACTTCAGCCACGGAAACTATGGATAAAAATAATATCAGGTTGTATATTCAATAAACGTTTAATGTTAAAATAAAGGACTAATGTAAAAATAAAAGGTGTATAACATAGTATTATGATACCGTTTGTAATATTGGACAAAGGAGTTCTTTGTGTGGAACCTAATAATACATAATGAAATAACAAAGAGAAAGTGTTAGAGTTAAAAATTTGTCATCAATTTAAAAAGTAAAGGTATCGAATATTTAAATGGCATACAAATTTATTACCAGAGAAGGATGCATTAAATGGGTTGTTGAAGGTTGATCTAAAGGATGGCATATCGATTGAAACTAAAGTACTTCTGGATGTTGATGAGTTTGAATTTTGACATTGATTAGCATTGAGTCTCATAGAATCCATTTGTAGTTTTCTGGATTTTGGACACTCCGTTGCAATATATTTATTGACTTCAATCGTAGAAACAACGTATGAAATAGTATTAGTTTTTATAATGAAATCAATAAGAAAATAGGATATTCGTATACAGTGAAACATGTAGTTTACATAAATAAAAATAACATTTGATAAATTAAACAAATGATTTTGTTGCAATTGTACTATAAAAAAAGACGAACAAATAAAATTTACTTAAATTGTAAATGTGGAATGGTAGTTAAGACTGTATAGAAATACTTAAAAATAGAAAGTGTTATTCGTTGATTTACCTGGTGTAGAAACATTCAATGTACTTTGGAAAGATGAGCTTTGATGAATATAATGGTTGGAAGTTTCAACGGAGTAACGATTAAATATTGTAGTTGGCGGCACATTTTGAATTCCATTATTATGATTGTTCACCTTGCATCTCTTTGCATCCAGTTGTAATTTTCTATATCTACGACACTCGGCCGCGTGCCTAACTTTTTCTTCATGGGAGATAACTATGAAGAATTACGTATTAGTTACATAAGTAAACGATAATATAAATAAAGACATATATAACTACGAAATAAGTGTACCGTTTGAGATATTAGATAATGGCGTTCGTTTGTCATCACCTTATAAAAAATCTCAAAATTAGATGACAAATTAAAAATAATAAAATTATAAATACATTGTATATTTATGCCAAAAAAATTACCATTCGAACTTTTAGAGAGTCTTTTACGTCCCATTTCAACTAAAAGGATGCAATTCTACATAAAATGCATTATAAGAGTTTAACAAAATATAAACAAACTTAAAATTATGGATGATAGGTTTATATATATATAAACATTCAACGATACATAATACTTATCTAACAATATATTATAAATCAACATAAAGTACGAATCATCATGTTATGCGAAAATATGTAATATTGAAATTAAAGAATTACATACCTTCATCTTCTTTGATGGAACAGTAGAGAAAAAACATGTAGATAAACATGTTCTACGAAAACATGTAATATTGAAATAAAAGAATTACTTACCTTCAACTTGTTTGGTAGAAAGTAGAGAAAATATACAAAAGCAAAGATGAACTCTTGAATATTTGAGTCTTCTGATTTGTCTGTAAGAATGAATGGATTCGTTTATATGAAAGGTGTTGGTTTGATTTATAGTAGTAGGGTTTTATAGATTTTTAAAAACAGAAAAATTCTAGTCAAAACTGTTTTAATATGGTTAATTACTTACCATATTTAAATGAATTTCAAAATTTGAATTTTTTGCTGTAATTACGTTCAAATTTTTCGAAAATTTTAATATATGGACATGTATAGGTTTTTATTTTTAGCAAGTGTGTAATTACAAAGATTTTGTAATTAAAAATGTTTATTAATAAGCTTAAATACTTACCATTATTAAAGAAATAGTATTTGAATTTTAAAGAAAACGAAAAAGTCAACTTAATTATTATTAGTATTTATTATGTTTTTTTTATTAAGTATGTAATTAGAATACAATTGTTTAAAGTAACTGTACTATAGCAACTTTTGTAATTTTAACATAATCTTTAGTTATAATACTTAGAATTTTATATAAAACTAACTAAAAAAAACGTTTTTTAAAAAAGTAATATAATTAAGTATTACTCATATTTTGTTGAATAATTTTATGGAATGTATTGGAACTTTATGTTTGATAAATTGTTTGAAAAAATATAAATATGATAAAAAAATGTTAATTATATATAGGTGGACCTATGAATAATGTTATGATTCTTATAGATAATTCAACGTAACGTATAAATAATTAAAATTTATTCAACAACGAACAATTATTTGCCAAAGGTAAGGAAAAAAACATAAATGTTCAAACCAACAACTAATTCAAATGAAAAATAGTAGCAAACATCAAACAAACCATAATAAAAACCAAATTGTTTCAAACCATAAACAAACATTCAGAAAAAATCCCCAAAAAAATAGCAAACAAACGGATAAATGTTCTTATTTTTCAAGCTTTGGGATCAACAGGGGGATCTCAACTGATTTGTCGGTGCAAACTTTCTTATCACCCTTACGCACTTTGGTAGTAGACTCACTTGCATCATCTTCTAGACCGTAAACTTTGTCGAGGCTACGCTTCACTTCCTGCTCGTCATGGACCAGACTAACTCTGCAAGATGATTCTGGAGTGTTGTTATCTCCAACAGAATCCTACAA
The DNA here is from genome assembly GCA_028751855.1 of Ambrosia trifida. Taxonomy (NCBI): domain Eukaryota; kingdom Viridiplantae; phylum Streptophyta; class Magnoliopsida; order Asterales; family Asteraceae; genus Ambrosia; species Ambrosia trifida. The sequence continues at coordinate 47,592,933 of CM054127.1, forward strand.
AAGTAAATGAAAGGTTTAATGTTTGATAATAGTAGCAATTTAAATTAAATTGCGGGAGTGATTTAATAGGTGAAAAGAACCTTAAGAGAGACTGCATTTTGTGTAGACGATTCAACTCCATCCAAGCTTTCAAATCCAGGTTGATCCACCTAAAAACATTAAAGGATTTCTATGTGTCACATTATATAGTAAAACAATAATAAATTTTTATAAAAGCAACCTATAAAGGAATATAGTATGGGAATAAAAAACCTGAATATCGGAGAACTTTTGTTCTAGTGAAGAAAGTATCGATGACTCATTTGTAAACTTGCGTATACTATATCCGTCTAGGTGCTTGTCAATATTGAATTGACCCACTTTTATTTTGAACGCAAACTTTTTGTCTTCAAGATCACGAAATTCAGTTGGAGTTGTTTTTTCTTCACCAGAAACCTTAATAACAAATGACATAAATAATATAAAGCAAAATAACTAATTTGTTTTGGACAGAGTGTAAACAACTTACTTGCTTAGATTTTTCTAAAAGTTGCATTGCTGACATTCCCAGCAATTTCTTTGCTTCACGATCAAATAAAGTAAGGGATGTAATACCAGTAAAATCCTGAACCCTTAAAGGTACTCTGAACCTACATTTACAAATTACAAAATATTATTAAACAAATTTAATACTGTTTTACTTTAAGATGTACATATTTAAGATAAAGCATACACTGGATCAGCAGAGACGATGTGCTTTGGACATTCTCTATTGGGGCAAACTAACACCTGTTTAAACGAAGTAACATCTGTTTCTTCATTATCATCAGGTAAACTTAAGGTCAGCTCCACCTTGTGATTACAGTGCTCACATCCCAAATAATACCACTCATCTTTATCATCGACACCCTTAATGGTTCCAAGAACAATGACCTGTTTGTTCACCTACAAAAGAAACAGGAATTGGTTAGTCTTATGAATTTTAAAAAAAACTTGTATATAATGATATGATAAATCAATTGAATCTTACCTCTGTTATCAACGGAAGATCACGAATAGTGCTGAAAGGGGTTTTATTCAAGAACTCATCATTAATATTCATACTACCAGACGATCCAAGAGATCGTTGCACAGACGATGATTCCGTAGATAAAAACTTTTCAATATAACTATAAGAATAAAAAAATTAATATAACATCTATATAATAAGTCAAATTTTTAGATATATGTAAATAATTACAGGATAATTTAAACATATCACCTTTTCTTAAAAGCACGAATATCGTCAATATCTTCGTTGATAAACAGGCGAGTTATATTGAACCCATTTTGCAAACTTACATTACCTAAAAAAAATAAAAAAGCAAGCGTTATTTTTTTAAAAAAAGTAAAAAAAATGTCAAACGTAATACAAATTGCAAGAAATGACAAACCTTTATAATTGGTAAAGCTACCAAACTGAACAATAAGAACTACATGGACTTCAGCTTCGTTCTGCTTGATGTACTCAAACATCTGCTCACTATATTCATCCCACAAAGAACATGACATTTTTACCCCACTACATACAATACATTTTTTATTAGAGCATGCATAAATTCCAAACATTTCTTCCAAAGTATTAATCGTACAAATGAGAAATGAATATATCATGAAAGATTATGAGATAATAAATTATGAATGGGAAAAATTAAACACATACTCTAGATCAATCAAGAGTAGGTTCATTTTCATTTTCAATCCAGCTTTTGTTTCGATAGGCTCGGGTGGACTCCATTCTTCAACAAAGCCAATGAAATCTAAAATATTTAAAATGTTATCTCAACTAATAAATAAGAAGACAAATTAAAAGAATAAAAATATATAAAAGATTAAGGCTTCGAAAACTACCAATCCTTTGTTCTTGCGAAAGGTTACCAGACTTAATAGACTCAAAAGAAGAGAAATTAAAACCATATTGGCTACCATCAAATCTGTTACACTTTGTAAGATTTGTTTCAAAAGTAAAAGATAATATGTCATTTTTAGAAAAGTGTTTAACAGATTTGTTATCCGCTAGTTGTGGTCTATAGATATAATATGATTCATTTTCACGTAGAAATTTTTCATGCTTCTTCATGTATCTATTCCACACAATCGCTTGCATTTTAGAACCCTGCGTAAAAAAATGTAATTAGAAGACATTATTTGACCAGAAAATATTCAATGGAGTTTTGGTAACATATATGTGACAAATGAATTGATGATATAAAATCTAACCTGTTCATCCATAACAACCATATCAATGCAAAGAGTTTCACCTGGTGTCTTTCGATTTGCTCTCTTCCAAAGCCTAAGTACCTTAACTTTGATTGTATAATTACTCAGCCGCCATGTTATGTCATTCAAAAATGTTACATTATTTGGATCCATCTGCCTGCACGTGTGTAATAGTTATCACAAATAATTGCGAACAAAAATATGTTAGTACTCGTGTGATATATAAATAAAAATGTAAGAGCCTAAAGTAGTATATACTACCTGCGAAATGTAGAAGAAAAAAAATGAATTAAGTTCGACAAATTTGTACATGTATATATAATTTGGTACACCAATTATAAATAAGGAAGAAATGTTTAATTTTTGGTATTGATTATATAAATAGAAATGCCAATCTAATTGATTAAGTTTAAAGGTTTCCATAATACATTTTCAATCAAATTAATGGGTCAAAGTTTCCGAAATTATGAAAATAAAAGTTATTTATTAAATCTTATTGTAAAAAATTCAAAGACTAATTTTTGGTCTATACAAAAATCTTGCTTGTCAAATTAAAACTTTTTTAATTTGTAAATTATTAATTACTTGTGATTTTAAAATAAAGAGAAAACGTTTAGTTTTGTTTTAAAATTGTACTGGATAAATTTAACATTTTTCAAATAAAACGGTTGACTTTGTTAATAAGCATTCAACAGGTAAAAACACAACAATGTATGTAACCACTAACAGTTAATCACAATACAAAAAACAACCAAACTAAGGTGGTAACAGTTACACAGCAACACAATTTTAAGAGGAAAAAGTCAACGGCATAAATTTGGATGTAAAAAAAGATAAATTATAGGTTGATTGAAAGCATAAAAAGTAGTCAAATTATACATTGTTAATTGATTGTCTTTCCAAAAATCTTGTTTCTCAAGATAAAACGGTTTGATTATGAAAATTATTAATTACTTGTGAGTTAAAAATATTAAAAAACGTTATAGTTTTTTTTTAAAATGTTATTCCAAAAATTTAATATTTTCAAAGAAAACGTTTGATTTTGTTAATAAGCATTCATATGTGTTTAAAAAAAAAGAATATCATAAATCTATTTCTCGTTAGACATATCAACAGGTATAACAAACCAATCTATGTAACCAATAACAGTTAATCACAATCCCAAAAACAACCATACTCTAGTGCTAAAAGTTACACAGCAACACTATTTGACCAGAAAAAAGTCAACGCCATAAATTAGGATATTTAAAGACAAATCGAATATAGGTTGATTGAAACCATAAAAAGTAGTCAATTACACATCGTTAATTGATTGGCTTTCCATAAATCTTCTTTGTCAACATAAAACGGTTTGACTTTGAAAATTATTAATTAATTATTTTTTTAAAATATTAAAAAACATGTATAAGTCTATACAAATGGAAAGTATTAAAACTTGGGACTTTTTCAAAAAAAAAGTCAAACTTACGAAATATTAGAATGTTAATAATGAGAATGACAAAACTTAATGTAATGTAATTTACCAATTTTAAGTTTTAATATAAAATTTTTAAAAAGTCAATTTGTAAAAAGTCAACCACTGTATTGTTTCAAAAACCATAAGACTGATATATTTTTGAAAATTATTAATTAATTATGTTTTTAAAATATTAAAAAACATGTATAATTTGGTAAAAAAATGGAAAGTATTAAAACTTGGTACGTTTTCAAAAAAAAAGTCAAAGTTACTTAAATTTAGAATGTTAATAATGAGAATGACAAAACTTAATGTAATGTAATTTACCAAATTTAAATTTTTATAAACAATTTTTAAAAAGTCAATTTGTAAAATCTATAGTTGTCTAAATTTTAATTCTCATTATGGCAAATAAATCATATTAACCATATTTACCTATTGCTAAAAAAAACATATTTACCAAATTTTTGCTAACTATTATAACCTAGAAAGCATATCAATGTATATTTTTTCAAAACACATATCAACACAAAAAACACATATCAACACACATATCAACACATATCAACACAAAAAACAAATCAATGTATGTGACCGCTAATTAATCATCATCCAAAAAACGACCATAATCAAGTTTGTTAAGAGTTACCCACAACCACTGTATTGTTTCAGAAACCACCACGACTTAGGACCAAAAGTATGCGATTTATATCCAAAAAACTACCCACTGAATCCCATCCTAATTACCATCAACCCTAACTACTTTAGAGAGCTTGAACAGACCTCGTTTTTCAAACCAACGGAAATGCACCTGATCACCAGCCTGCAAATCATTGTCAGCAACAAAGACAGACATACCTTTGATGTAAAAACGCTTACTCGATCCCCTGTCTTCAATACCTACAGAGACACCCCAGCTATTTTGCTCAGCATCCTTAATTGTCAATGAGCGCGGCCTGTTCAAGCCGTTGTCCTTCGCCCATTGTGTCTTCATCCGCTAAAACAAATAATCATACATGAAATTTGTTATAAAACGGTTTATATAGCATCAAAATGATTATAACAGATTGCTTAAACATATAATACTTACAAAATGCCTGTCAACAACAAAAACAACTGGAACGGCCCAATCTTCTATATCGTCAACATCTTCATCCGATCCAGAGTCATCATCATCAGTTTCCATATCATCATCATCTGAATAGTCTTCTCCATCATCATCATCAGAAACCACAGCTATTTCCTCCTGATTAACTTGGTCATCCTCGGGCTGTTCAACGTCCTCCCACAACTCCGGAGGCAGGGTCAGCTTGTTCTTTTCAAAGATGGACAACTCCAATGTTTTCTGTTAATTTTACAATGAAACACATGAAAGGTGTACAAATTAATGATATAAATCTCAAACAAAATTAATGATATTTTTTGAAATTTGAAATCGACAAACAAACCTCGTTGTAAATTTGAAACACCATCAGATGATCCGCTGTTATGTTAAACCTCTGTTTCATGTACGGCCATCCCTGGGTAATGAAAATCTCATGACCATCGTATTCAAGTTGGATCTGGAAAACATGCCCTGCAAAGAAGATGATTTTCCAGCATACTGTTATGATTATGAACATCAAAATTTTAAAAAGTCTTATTATCTAACAATATATTATATACATGATATTACCTGGAAATGAGCTAACCATAATCGGTTCCATAGGAGGGTTTCGATTGTACAAACCATGATGAACGAAGGCACTTATATGCTGGAAAGTTGAAAAACAATGTTGAAACATTAGTACATATTAATGTATTTAAGGCGTTATGTCATGTTTATAAACATCATTTAAAAAACATACCAGCCGATTCAGATCACTGAGCGGGTCATCAAGTTTGCAGTAGAAATACTTGCCCGGTGCAGCTATGGCATCCTGATGGAAAGTATACATATTAAAACAGTTGAGCATTTCTTCGTACTCAAACACAAAGTGACAACCACTTGGGTAGTTTAGCGTTGTAATCATGTGCTTCCACCCATTGTAAAAAAACCACTTCCCAGCGATATTCATCACTTTAACTTCGAATGATCTCTGATCCAACGTATGAATTCTGGTCATGCCAGTAGGGTATCCATACTTAGAAATCCATTCCTTATAATCTCCGGGCAACGCCTACAAATCAATACAAAAAATTTTGATTATAAACTAATCTCTTGGATTTTCAGTTAATAAACATTATACATCCGAATACTGTACAGTGATCAATGAAAATATTCTAACAACCAACAGAGTTTTAAGGCATAAGAAAGGTCGCTTACCATACACACACGTTCTCTGCCCTCTGATTTAACCCAAAATCCATAAACCATTCTGCGACGACCTTTAGAGCAACTGTATTATTAGTAAAAACATATTAAAACATGATATCATATAACTGAAATTGAATCATTTGATGAATACATAAGTGGCAAATCTGTATTTTATTAAAACCTATTCAATTTTGAAAACAGATTAATTTTGGAAAAATCCCAAATTGAAAACTTTATATAATCGAGTCATATTTTTTGATGTTCATACAAACTTGATTCCAAAAAAACAACAATCTAATCTTCGGAAAACCAAAGTTTGACCTAACATCATCTATTTACATCAAAAATAAAACACTGTGTTAGTCCATCAAAATCCATTCAAGAACCCTAATCAAACAATCAAAAAAACTAATCAAACAATTAAAAACTTTATATAATCCAGTCATATTCACAATGTTCATACAAAGTTGATTAAAAAAAAAAAAGAATCTAATCTTCTGAAAACCATAGTTTTTAAGAACATCATCAGTGTAAAATAAAAATAGAAAACAATGTTTGAGCACAACAAAATCCATTCAATAACCTTATCAAAAAATCAACAAACCTAATCAAACAATCAAGAACCCTAATTAAGGGCAAACGAATGTTTTCTTTGTCGTAACATAAACACAACAATGGAAACATAAATAATCAAATCAAAACAGGGAAAAAAAAAAGACTCAATCGACAAAGAGATTAGAAAAAAACGAAAAAAAACACAGTGACAATGAGGGATAAACATGGATTGATTAAAATAAGAATGAAAGAGAGGTTACCTTTGATTGGAGTTGAATGATTGGGTCGATCGCCGGTAATCGCTGGGATTAGGGTTTGGAGAGGTTTGTTTGAGAAGGAGGCGATGATATGTGTTGCTTATGTCCGTGTTTTTTTGTTGGGTTTTTATATATATATATTTTTTTTTTTTAAATCAAAAAGTTTATTAAATCCCACAATGAGACACTTGGCACAATATGATTGGCTCCACAATTGAGGATGAATGTGGGAGTGCCAAGTGTACTCATGGACTTTTGTTTATTAGGTACTAGTTTATACCCCGGGAGCGTCCCGGGTTGAGAAATCTAGATAAAGTGAATAAAATTAGAAGTATCTAAACTATAAAAATGGCATCTGCAATATATGATTAATAAATATTATTATTATTATTATTATTTAAAACAAATCTCTGCCATAAGTTATCATATTCTAATATAAAAAAAAGGGTAATTGAGTCGGGTATCACCTAATCCCAAGCCCGACCCAAACCCACAATTTTTTTAAACTAATTCCAAACCTGACACAATACCTGTCGGGTTACAAAAAGTAGTCGTTTTTTTTCTCCGTTTTTATATAGCACTATGGTACTCGTTGGAAAGATAATAAAACGCTCGTTAATTTGGTGTAATTTTTTTCTTTAAAAAATCTCGTATATTAAAGATATTAACGTTTAAAAATTATGGGAGGAAACATGAGGGTGAAAAATCCAATTTTGTTTTTAAATTATTTTTTTTCTAAAATATCTCAATGCCACATGGGATGACACATGGCACACTCAAGGAAGAGAATGCCTCTTTAAATGCCATGTCATTAAAATGGCTTTGGTTTATTATATGTATAGATATAGATTTATTTTCCAAAAAGTAAACGTTACGTAGTTAACACTCCAAACGACGTCGTGTCACATCTCGTCACATTACCGCCGTTTCTCTCTCCGTTTCTTTTCCGTCAACCAAATCCCATTCAAACAATTCACACATCTTAACTCCGTTATAACTCCGTCATCTCCTCTGTAAACGTCACTATCTTTGTGTCCTTCATGTCCTCCTCTGTCCCAAAATTCAACTTTCATATTTTTATATATTATTCTTCAAAAACAACTAATATTATTCAACACTCAATCGATCGATTTGTGCTTGAGGTGTACAGTTCTTATGCTGGTGAGTTCTTCTAACAGATCGTTACTATATTATATTAAGTTGATTTTATTTTACCAGTAAGCCTGTAACTGTAAAGTTTTAATCAGTATTTTCCCTAACATTTGTGAATTTAAGTTACTTAGGTAGCTCTTCTGGTAATGAGTTTTCATTTGTTTTATTTTCTGTTGTAAACGTTTTTTTTTTAAGTTTGTTTTGATTATATATATGTGATTTCATGAAGTTTAACTAGGATATTATAAAGGGATAGATGAACTATTGGCATGCATAAATGAATTTTTATGAATGATTGGAAGGTTGTGTAGAGGATAGGAGTTCGTGGAGACGCAGGATTAAGGTTATTGTTGTTGTAGAGTTTGTGATATGTGACTTGGAGGCTGGAACTTTAGTGTTGTTATTATTATTATTATTATTATTATTATTATTATTATTATTATTATTATTATTATTATTATTATTATTATTTTGTGATTAGTGAGAAAATTTTTGAGTCACATCAACTGCATACACACACTGACCAACTGCACAACGTACATGTTTTGGCGGTTAGAGCCAGATCGAGTTCAAAGTTAATATGGTTGGCACTTGGCGATATGCGACTCATAGTTAGTTAGTGAGAACTGAGAAAACTAACAAATATGTTCAAGAATTGGGAACTTTTGATGAACTTGAATTTTAGCGTTGATGATATGATTGTATGCTTTCTTTAAGACGATGAGATGAGTATTTGGAGATTTCATGTAGTAGCTTTTAAGAAGGATATGTGTGCAATGTTGAGTATACTTGTAAACGGTGGTGCTTTTGATAGCCGCCAAACTTTTCATGTTTTAATTGCTTAGGAAACAAGTAAATTGCATGTGTGGTAGTATATCGATTCTTCATGGAAAAGATACGGTGTTCTATTAACTGTACCTTTTTAGTTTGTACAACTTTTGACAGATGTTTTGTGTTTTCGTGTAGTAATCGTTAGAGATGTAACTCCTTAATGATAAGGATTGGAAATTTGTCATCCTCAAGCCACGGAAGGGAAATGGCTACATCATGCAGAAAGGAAGACGGTTTTAAAAATGGTATGTTCTCTTAACTGCTGTCACTGGTGAACATGGTTTTGTATGTCAATCTGCTGAAGTTAATTTTGTTGAAAAGTAGAGTTTTTTTAATCATCATTGTCTTTATTTAGTTATTGCAGATCGTTTAATATATTTATTGCTGCGTAAAGAGAGTTTTTGTTGCAAATGCTTAAATCTTAGAAGATCAACTCTTTCTATGTATATTTTCTAACTAGGAAAGTAACTAGGCATCTACCATCTAGGACTCATAATACTAAGAACACATCTGACTGTTCAACGGTTCAACCAGGAAAACTTTAAACAAAAAACAGAACAAAATAAAAGAGTGAATTACAATGATCATCCTTGTACGTGGTTTCTTGTAAATTACATGGATTGTCCTTTCCTTTGAAATTGTGCAACACCAAGGGCTTTTATTTGGATGCCCTGTCATGTGCAACACACATGATGGTAAATGTGTCTTTTAATACTCTTCTTATTATTGTTGCATGATTATTTAAAAAAAACAACGTGAGTTACACATCGGATCCCATATTGACACCGGTAACCACCTATACCGCAAAACTGAGAAGAGGAAGGGGCTCGAAGTTTCATGGTGGCGACAAGGCGGTTCGTAAAACCTGGATATGCAAAGATGATTCCACAAGCCTGAGTTGATGATCTGAGCTTAATTATTCCAGGAAAGATAGAAGTGTTCAACAAAAATTATGGGTTGGCTGTCGGGTTTAGTGGTGGCTGGTGCCGATGGGAAGGGGAAGAGGGGGCAAGGTGTTATATGAAATGACAGATTTACCCTTATGTGCCTCACATGACAGGGCTCAACGACCATCCAAATATAGGGCCGTTGGTGTTGCACATTTTGAAGGAAACAATGATCCGTGTAATTTCAGAAGTTATGGGACGAAATCCGTAATCTACAGGAAGCCACGAGGACGATCCATGTAATATACTCTAAAATAATATGGTAAATCTAATCATAGACAAGTTATCAACTAAAAGGAAAGAATAATCCCAGATAAAGGGAAAAAATGCTATAAATATTTAGTTCCTTAATAAGATTACCATTCCTTCAATAAACAATAACAGCTGTTTCTTGTAGAGTAAGATTTATCTTGGTTGGTCAATAGGTCCGTGCATGGTGTAAATTTTTTGTTGATAAAGTCTTAAATTAAGGAAGATTTATTTTTACTTTTTTTAGATACGAAATATAGTTAATAAGGATTGGCTGATTAGGAGAAGTGGATTATTATGCTCTATATGATTGGGAATTTACTGCAAATCAGATTAGGGAAGGAGCTCTCCCTCAAAAGTAAAGGGAAAAATAATACATATCAGTATTTTTATTGGTAGTTGAATGACTCAAAGACCTTCACATTTTCAGTTACCATTATTTGGCCTTACAGATTATAAAATCAAAATTGTTAGAAGCTTTAACTCTATGACATCTGATTGAGATTTTTTCATCCTTATGCAGGCCTTGCGATATCTTCAACACCTCGTTTTGACTATCAAGATTACTCCAGGCAGGTTGTTTTTAGGTTTTAGTGTAAATACTATTTAGCTTGTAGATAAATGGCATCAAAGTGGGTTAAAGCATCGGACAGTGGTAGTAGGATCATTGTTGATCCTAAAAGGAAAAGAGTATCTCAAATAGTTAGAGCTAGCAACCGGGCATTGGCTGTGAGGCCTAGCCCGCTATTGAACCAGACCGGAAAAAGAAAGAGAGATGAAAGCTGCAAGTCAAAGTGTTTCTCTTCTAGAAAAACATTACTCAAAAACTACTCAAATTTTATGAAAAGTGGAGTGCCCCAACGTTTGCTTTTCTCTCAAGATGGTCAATGGAATGAATTTTCCCAAGATGTTATTGACTTGGTCAAGGAAGATTTCTTGGCAAAGAAGTCAGCGATTGAAGTGAAGTTTAATGGGCGTCATCTAATGTTAGATATCCTACATATGGTTGAAGTAGATTTGAAAACTGGTGTACAGAAGCCTATAGCATGGATTGATGACACAGGTAGCTGCTTTTTCCCTGAATCATATTCCAGTTATGAAAGTCATCAATGCAATAAGTCCAAGGCACAGAATAATTTAGAACTTCTTGAATTAGAGTCTTCTATGACTCCTGAAATTAAGTTGCATGTCGAGATTGAACTTAATGGACTAAGTAACAATAATTTCGAGGAGTGCATGGACGAGTCAAATATCCAAGAGTCAAATATTAAGAGGGCCAAATTTGACCATAACCTAAATAATAGTTTCAAACCACTAGATGCAACAACTGACCAATTTGTTGAGACAATTCCACAGAGTGATGAAGATGCTTCTCCAACTTTTTGCAAAACTTTGGACCTAGAAACCGTCAGAAGTATGTTTATTAATGACATTAATCCAAGGTTGAAAGTTGATATGGTTGATGTCAAGAAATGTACCGGTGATATTATGGAATCAAAGCTAGAGCTTTTCCTGAAGCAACTTGAAATTACACAAAAGCGACGTGGGAATGCAAATGTGAAATATGCATGGTTTGCGTCTCCTATAGATGCAAACTCTAGCACTGTGGTTTATGGATTTGGACATGACGGGGCCAAACTTGGAAGGTATGGGTATGGAGTCCACCTTACAGCTGTCGACTCTCCAGACAACAGGTGTTTAAATAAGCTTTTATGTTTCTTGTATGGAACTATTGTTTGTTTTTGATCAATCCGTGAGTAGTTTTGCTGTACTTCAGCAATTTTTTTTTTCTACATATGCCGTTGTGGAGTTTTTAATTGTTTGCTATGATGACAGTGCTACCATTTGTGATGTTGACGAAAAGGGAGTAAGATGCATGGTATTATGCCGTGTGATATTGGGAAATATGGAACTTGTGTTACCTGGATCTAAACAATTTTATCCAAGTGACGAGTCCTTTGACAGTGGAGTGGATAATCTGCATAATCCAAATCATTATGTTGTTTGGAACATGAACATAAATACCCATATTTATCCTGAATATGCTGTCACTGTCAAGACGTCCCCAATCGCTGAAGGTAGTAGTAGTTCATGTCATCCAATTCCAACTTCACTTATTTTTATCATCATAATTACTGTCATGGAAAGCAGGACTGTTCATCGGGTCTGAATCCTTCTGAACTAGAACCTACAAATCCAAATTAGTGAAACGAAACTGGACTGACTTGAACTGCTTCAATAACAGTCTGGTTTTGGTTTATAACCAGTTTAGTCTAAGAATGGGTTCTAGTATGAAGCGCATTAAAATGCGGGGTTTTATAATATAGAAAATATAATCCTAAACTAGCCTCATTTCAAGTTTCTTTTTTCCAAATTCATACTGAACCGAAAAAAAAAAGATGTCTGGTTTCTGAGAAACTCTTTACTGAGATCTTGTTCTAAGAATCTAGAACTGATAAATGAATCGAATATACCATGTACTGTCTCGGTTCTGTCCTTGTTTGATTATTCAGTTTTGTCTGTGTCGACGGCTGTAGTGAACCCCCTGTAAAATTTGTAGAAGTGGTTGGTACAATGTTAAAGAATGTGAACTCATATACCCTGTTCCTGTAACATTTCCCTAGGACTTGAGTAAAATATTTTCTTCATCATGAATTCATGATATGATATTGTCTCTCAGTCCCTGAAGAATTAGAATACAGAGAACGATGATAGGATGAGGAGAACTTAGAACTCCGGGGGAAAAGTAGGGAGGCATAAGTTTATTTGAGATACAATCCTCAATTATAATCTAAGATAATTCTCACAGTTGAAGTTATTTAAGCATGCTACATGGAAATAGAAGCCCTATTTTCTATCATTCTATTCCCTTCGTGTCACCATGTTCTTGATATTGCACAGGGAATTTAATTATAGAGGGAAATAGGGCTGAGTTGTTGACGAGGGAAACAGCCCAAGATCGCCAGGGACTTGAGCAAGTAGATTCCTCTCCTAGCGAGCCGGTGAGTTTTCTTCATGTTATAATAAGTTTTAAAGTGTACATTTATCTGATTATCATACGAAAAATGAATTAAGGGGCATGCGTATGTGGAAAAGGTCCCGTGTGTTGGATCAAGCACCTCTAAGGCTCCTAAATCACCTTGGATGCCGTTTTCTAAGCTGTTTGAAGCTATTTCGGATAAAGTAGCTCCGGATGATATGAAGCAAGTGCATATCTTATACGAGTCTCTTAAGGTATGCTAACTGCTGACACATCATCTGTATGAATGTCTTTGTTTTAATTTTTAAACGTTTGCTTACTTTTGTTGGTGATTTTGTAGGGAAAGGAAATAAGTCGGGAAGACTTTATTAGAAAGCTGAGATCAATTGTTGGGGATCAGATATTAAGGTCTACCATATGCATTCTTCAGTCCTCCATGGCTTAAATCAATTGGTAATCTTGCATTGTTGCTCTTGGATTTTAGATAATACTTTCATTAAAAATTATACAAGTTCTAAAGAAATAAACAAAAGTACACTAGTAAAGTCCCACCCATAGGAAGGCTATATTGGTATGGTCTAGAGATGGTAGGATTAGGGCAAACCTACTTTTATCCATTGGGTAGAGAGCCTGCCCACACCCTGACTCAATATTTTTTTTTTTTGAACTTTTGAATTGTACACTTTGGTTAACCGGGTTACATGAAATGTGGCTACAAGAAATTGAAGCAACTCCTATAAAGGCGCTAAAAAGGATGATAGTAAACTACCGGTGGCATAAGATAGTGAATAAACTAAAGCACCAACTAATAGAAGAACAAAGAAACGGGGAAAAGTAGCGCTAACCCCCTCGAAAGTACGTATACACTCCCTACAAGTCTAGAAGCCAAAACAACGCTAAGGCACGACTAAGGCTAAGGTAAACAAAACTATAAGAAAAGCCAACGTTCGATGACAAAATCTAAACACGGTTAGGGCTATACATTCCCTTAAAAGTCCATAAGCGTTGGTCCACATCTCTAGGAACTCCAACCTTGATCATGTCATCGGAGATGTGCATAGTTGTTAATAGCGAGCAAAGTGGGAGTTTCCCGCATATGATGTTTAGCGCCTAAATAGCATGGTTCCTTTTTTTTTTTTTGGATAAGTATAGATAGAGATTGAAACAAAAAAGTGTATTTAGGGTCTTTTTAGGGCTGAAAAAAGGAGTGTATTTCTTTTATATTTACTGGATTTTTTAAAAAATAAAATATACATGTATTTGTTCTAGTGTATCGCTAAACATTATCGCACGCTATTTCTCGCTACCGCCACGTACTGTATTGATAGCTTCTCGTTATCATCCACTGTTTGCTATCAACAACTATGGAGATGTGCAAGTCTAGCAAATCCCGCCTAATCCCTCATCCCATGTTAGTTTTTGGTCTTCGTCTGCTCCTTCCCTCCACTGTGAGGGTTCCCACAGTTTTTAATAGAGCAGTCGTTGGTCTCCTCTTCACACGTCCTAACCATCTTACTCTTCCATCCCTTATGAAAACATGCCACCCCTAATTTCTCTAGTAGAAAAACATATTTATATGGTCCATTCTAATCTTCCCCTCTTTATCTAATTATTTTGAACATTATACAAGTTCTAAAATATTAAATTACTGGAAGAAAATTTATGAAGTATGTTTTTATTTCATTAAAGCAAATCATAGCTAAATTCGGATGCAAATGTTTGTCAACCAGAAACAAGTCGATTAGGATATAATTGTTGTAACATAATGGAAATATTAGAAGAACACCTGATAATCTATGACCCAATCTTCAAGAAATAGGTTGTTTGGAGGTATGTTTGCTTGATTGGTTCATCTGGGCTAACTCAAATTATAGACATTGGCTTAAAATGGACAATTCTAATGAAACTCGCTAATTTAGAATGGGTCCAAATGAGCCATCCACCGCTAGTGTTTGGCGCTACCTCCTTTCGGCTAATCCTAGCCCATTTCGTTCATAACCCGTTTTGCCTGGTTTGGGTAGAATGAGCATGATTTGTAGATTTGTACATGGGACATGAAATTTTATTGTATGAAGCTTAATAGCATTGTCTAATAAACTTATGTTATCTTTAGGTCTTGGATTTTTGCTGAAGCTGATTACATCGACCGACCAGTATCATCGTTCTTTAGCAAGACATTAGAAGTTAAGATAAGAAGTAATTTCAAGAAATTAGAGGTGGCAAATAACTCCAAACAGCTTCTGATGTCAGTTTGCTTTTGGTGTTTTATCTTTGTAAATCAATGGTTTTACAATTAATTAGATTGGTAATTTGAGTTTGCTTTATGTTTAGATTAGGTTAAACAACAAGGATGTATTTAGTCTTTGTCCCAGAAGTGACATTAAGTTGTGAGGTATCAATCACTCCAGCCATCCTCAATAAGATGTATCTTGCAATTGCAAAGTGGTTTTGTGGATATCTGAGTAGGCTAGTCTTGATTTCACCATTGGATCTTGTTGCCTTCTAAATTAGCTTTTTAGACTTTCTTTATTCTCCATACAATTTCTTCAAATAGTCCCATCTAACTTCTTTATATATTAGTAATTCCCAAAGGGTTTGTACCATGCGGTTTAAAGCTGTGACAGGACTAGTTATATCTGCGCTACATGGCAAGATAACTTCTGTTTCTAGTGACGCATTTGCAACTTTTGAAAATCTAAATGGAAAAAAAAAAAAAAAAGCGCATTTAACGACCAAAAATTCGGCAAGCATGAAAAGCTACGTCGCTGTACAAATGTAAGTTAAGAATAAACAAAATATAAAATTAAAGTATTATATTTTAAGTCGAAAAATATATGGGAAATATAAGGGAAAGAAGTAAAAAAAAGGTTAGGCATAAGGGTGAGCAAATCTCGGGTCAACCCAAGAAATACTGAAACTCAACCCGAAAAAGAACCGAAACCGGACCAAACCCGAATGTATTGGTTAAAACTCGGTTTCACTTCTAGCTGATTTTCGGTTTCGATCTCGGTCCAAGACCGAAAAGAACCAAAGTAGACCGGCCCAACCCGAAACAGTCAAAATACAACCGCAAAAGCGCCATTAGTCATTCTCTTCGTCAGCATTATCACTTGATTTCTTATCTAAAACACCAGCCGGAGAGCGTCGAAAAGCAATGACTATTGAAATAGTAAAACAAAAGAGGAGATATGATATTTCTTCGTTGTGATCTAGGGATGAGTTCGGTATCATACCGTATCAAACGTATCCTGATATCGATACCGATTTTTGCCAAAACTTGGTACCAATACCTAAAATATACGGTACGGTACTAGTAATAAGGTAAAATACCGGTTCGAACAGACATCGAACTGAACTGATATCAATATTGAAAATACTACTATTGAAAAATTTCATAAACTTAGTACAAAATTGATACCGAAAATAAACCGGTACCAGTATTTTTAGTATTTTGTACCGACTTGCTCATCTCTAATGTCATCACTTTATATTCTTATTTTACATCTCGTTATATTAAAATTTTGCTCCTTCCAACAACCTTGGAATGATAAAATGGTAATATACTTCTTTCTATGATAAGGCATACTTGTTACGTAAGTTTCAACCCTAACACAAAACTAGTATTAGACCCCCTGGATTGCGGTGTGCGAGACATAAAACCGTGCAAAGTAGCACTAATGCCACATCAACGTCCACGATTACCAGCACCGGAAAGTTCGTATAAAAAAATAAAAAATAAAACCGAACGAAAAGTAGACATAAAAAAAGTTGAACCACACACGTGAAAAGTACAAGATAGAATACAACAATTAAGTTGATCCGTGGCCATCCCATTAAATTAGAAAAAATAGGTATGAAAACGTTGAACCGCACACGCACGTTTAACGTGTTAACTCACACAAAATTTTGACCGAAACAAAAGACGAAATATTTGTAAACAATAAATATGTATAGAATATACACAAAATATGTACCATGTACAATACTAATATGCACCAAACAACCAATAAGCTCAACTTAACAACACAACCATGCACAAACAACTTACAAATTAATACTATATAAATATGCTAAAAGTTGGCGTAAAATATGGGCGTGTAGAAAACCAAATTAACCTACTCATAACCAAATTAACCTATGAAAACAAACCAATATACCTGAACCACCCCAAAACTAGTTGATCGGTTTAATGATCTTCTGAAAACGGACATTAATAGGTTAGTTATGGTTATCAAGGTATCCATCCCTAACAAAATTATTATATTATATATATAATAAAAGAAAGCCTATTTTCCTATATGGCGTTCAATGAGGCAATCCTTCTCCTCGGGCGTGCTATGTGACATCCTCCCCCTTATTTCCTTCCAAAAGTCTCTTTCTCTCTCATGTTTCCCCCACAGTTTTTAAACGTTAATAACTTTTATATACGAGATTTTTTATAGAAAAAAGTACACAAAATTAACGAGCGTTTTATTATCTTTTCAACGAATACCATAGTGCTTTACAAAAAACGAAAGCAAAACCCAACTTTTTTTGTGGGTTTTTGTTTATACAGGGAAAAAAAAAACACAATATGTTCAGGTAATTCATTAATCATGTTTAGGCAAGTCACTAATTATGTTCAAACAGTAAATAAGAATTCTATTTTCATCAAGAGCAGAATAGTTTAAAACAACTCCTTAAAAAAATCACACCTTCAAGACCACTGCCTCAATCACGCCCTACAATGGTTGCTTCTGGCTCTGCTCTTCATCCAAACGTCAATATTCTTTTTAATATACATTTTAATTCTTGGGAAGAGATAACGTACAAAGTTTCTTAACGTAAGAAGCGTAAGAAGCAATCTCAGCCATTAGATTAACATAATGTCTGGATGCAGATTAAAAACCCTAATCATACTTGGGTTAAACTAACCAAGGGTAAATTATAAAAACCGTCTATTTTTTTTCAAATCGTAACAACAAAAATTAATTGAAACAAAATTTTTCAACAATTGAAAATCGTTTAAACCAATCTGAATGATTACACAATCAAAATAAAAAAAAACATTCCATTACAATGAATGAAAACGAAAAAAATTATAAAAAACAGAGATTTACTGGAAAAGATGTAATCACACGAAAGACCATACAAATTATGAATAAAAGCTCGTAATAGTTGTCAAATACTTTCGATTTTGTTTCAATAAATATGATTAAACAGAAAAATTAGGTTAAAAAAAATTGCAGAGGAAGAAGATGAAGTTGGTGAAAACAGAGACTTTTAAACGCACTAACAAATTTTAAACGCACTTATTGTATAAAATTTAAACGCACTTATCAAATTTAAACGCACTCATTAAAAAGTTTGGAAGCACTCATTGAAAATTTAGAAGCACTCATAAAAAGTTTGGAAGCACTAACTGAACATTTATAAACACTCATTAAAAAGTTTGGAAGCACTCATTAAAAAGTTTGGAAGCACTCACTGAACATTTAGAAACACTCATTAAAAAGTTTGGAAGCACTCATTGAAAATTTAGAAGCACTCATTAAAAAGTTTGGAAACACTCACTGAACATTTAGAAGCACTTATTAAAATGTTTGGACACACTCACTGAAAATTTAGAAGCACTCATTAAAAAGTTTGAAAGCATTCACTGAACATTTAGAAGCACTCATTAAAAAGTTTGGAATCATTCATTGAAAATTTAGAAGCACTCATTAAAAAGTTTGGAAGCACTCAATGAAAATTTAGAAACACTCATTAAAAAGTTTGGACGCACTCATTAAAAAGTTTGGAAGAACTCATTGAAAATTTAGAAGCACTCATTAAAAAGTTTGGAAGCACTCATTGAAAATTTAGACGCACTCATTAAAAAGTTTGGACGCACTCATTGAAAATTTGGACGCACTCGTTAAAAAATTTGGAAGCGCTCATTGAAAATTTGGAAACACTCATTAAAAAGTTTAGAAGCACTCATTAAAAAGTTGGACGCACTCAATAAAAAGTTTGGAAGCACTCATTGAAAATTTGAAAGCACATTTGCAAAAACAAACGCACCTTCAAGTAAACCCAAAACAAGCGCACCTTCAAGTAAACCAGAAAGAGACAAAACAGAGCAAAGAGTACGACATGCAAAACATGGCTTGAACCAGACTGTATAATACTCTTGTTTAATTTCCTCATGTTTTTCTTCATCCTGCTTGAGCTTTAATTAGTGTCATTTGCTGCAAAATTGGAATTAATCACACATCTTATATCAATTTTTGGAAACTTTGTAGAAATAAATATGTCGATTTTTGCGTGTAGAGCAAAAAGTTTAAGTTGGCTTCACTGCTCCATTTCATCAAAGTCTGTGGTGTAGAATCTTGGAGCCAGAAGTGTTTCCTTAATAGCCTTCTTGCTCTTGTTCTTGTTGTTGTTGTTGGTGGTTGGGGTGGTGGTGGTGGTGGCAGACATGCGGATGGTGGTGGAGAACCGCCGTGGGAGGGTGGTGGTGGTGGTCAGATCTCGATCGGTTTGTTTCAAAAGAGGATGAGTTAGGTTTATGTTATGAAAGTTTAGAACAGGGAAGAGGAAAATAGGTTTAATTATGGTTTAACTGTGGTTAAGTTAAATTGACAGGTGTCAAATTATAGTGGCTTCATACACTTCTCACATTAAGGAACTTTGTACCATACACTTTCACTTAATTTTTATTCACGTGATGAAAATTGTTGTTTTCTCATGTTATAGTACATTAATTTAGATATTACATCATAACACATATTTTAGCACTTTATATTAGATTAGATTTGTCTATTCTGAAAAGCTTTCGAGTTATAATCTTAGTGTAGTGTATATATTGATTATACATTTTTATTACATATTTTAATGCTACGTGATATATACAAATGTCTAATAACAATTTATTATATGGGTAAAGAATTTCAAGCCCAAACTTCTGGCTCAATTATTTGTTTTGGGTTATTTTTGGTCAGGCCCAAATATTTCATGAGCAAATCTAGTTTACAATAAACCGACCCATTACTTATCCACTGTAACACTTGGTAGCAATCGTTTTTTTCTAATCAACTGTATTAACATAAGTAGTCAAACACGACTAAAATAGAACACTCTTACAAACTTTGATGACCAAATATGTATACATATAATTTAAAGGACTTTAGTGGAATATTTATAAATTTTGTTGCTAACCTAGGTTGATATTTAAATATTAAAAATATATTTATTTCATTACTATTAAGTTGATATTTGGTCTCAATGCGTCAACTAGGAAATTACATCAAAACAGATGTAGCTAGTAAACTTCATTTCAACTTGTTTTAATTTATTTAATTACTAAAACTAAAGCTAAAACTAAGCAAAACTTAAAATAGTAAGATTGGAACAATAGGCAAATAAGTTAATGGGTCACTCGCTTGTTTCCAAAGATTTGTAGGGCTCTAAAATGAGATATTCCTCACCCAAAGTCGTTGAGAAAGATTCAATATGTTCCCCTACTTTTGGAGCTCTTCATCTCAAGCGTTTTGGAATGGTAATCAATCAAAGTCAAATTATTCTAGCGTGACGTTGTTTACAAGTTTATAAAAAGAAATCGATTATTGAGTTCAAATTTTGATACTTAATAAGCCCCTAATCATCGATCGTTTGTTATCTTTGGAGAAAGGTCCCTTAGAATCATATGCGTTACTGCATATAAAGGCCATCGTGAGAATTTCATACTTCAAAAGTACATAAAGCGTAAATGCTAAATCAACAACGAATGCAGGTTTAGTTATATTGGCATAATTTGTTTGATACCACCTAGAGTGAGTGGTTATGACCTCAGTGTAACATTTGGCGGCTCATAAAAATCAGTATTGCTTGTTTTATCCACGGGTAGCTTATGATTCATTTTTTTTTTGTCAATATGAGTTGAACCTGTAGGTTTTTTAGAAAACATATGACTTAGATACTTTTTAATCATGTAATCTCATTTTGAAATTAAAATATTTCGTGGTTATACAAAAATCTTAAAAGGATAAGAAAGAAATGTTCTATCTAAGACTGAGATGCTATATGTGTAGTGGTTCAAGCCTAATAGGGGCGTTTTTCGCCATGTGGAAGCCACATCAGCTTAAGTATTTTTAGCTAAAAAATAGTGTAGTGGTTCAAGCCCCTTTCATGCTTCCTTCAATCATTACTTAATAATTTAATATTATAATTTTTTATTCGATTATTTGTAAAAGAAAATTGAAAATGCTAAGATATCTGTTTTTAAAAAATGTATCGTCATATGATCAAAAAATCCCGATACATATTTAAAAAAAAAATAGAATAAATGTTATGAAATATATATAGAGAAACAAGGATAAAAATTTATGAAAATATAACCCCTTTTGACAAAAAAAATAATAAAAAAAAAGAGGTTTAAAGTGAGTTGTCAATCAAGTTGCATTACTTGATTTTAAGCCGTATAAAAATATTAAAAAATATGTGACAGTTGTCATATTCATCTTCCTCTTTTTCCCTCTGTGAATACTTCTTTTTCCCTCTGTAAATAGGGTTCGAGCTTGTTGCCGGAAAACGAAAAAAGCTTATCCTTATGTGTTTTTTTTTCTAATTTATTGTCCTCAATCATTATCAAACGGTAACAAACCTCGGAAGCAGCAAAATAGGAGGCGTTTTATATTTCACACCGGAAGCCAATATTGTCTTGAAAACGCCCGGAGGGGCGGTGTATCCCGCGTTTTCAGGCGTTTTGGGTCTTCTCCACGCCCCACTATGGAGGGTCTAATGTGAATTCGAAGTGAAGTTTGGTATATTAAGAAGACCGGATGAATTCTTTATACATAGTGAAAAGTTCAAATAAGAAGTAAAAAAACAAATTTAAACCAATAAGAATTCTTCATTTAATATTTCTATTTAATGTTTAATAAATGATTAATTAATTTGTTATAACTCCTCTAAATTCAAATCATTTTAAAATCATTTTATAAAATTTCAAGTTTTACAAACTTGATAATACTATAAGAAATCGAAAAATCAATAATGAAAGTTGTACTGTTTTTAATCATGGGGTAAGGGTTTTAATTATGAATTTATTAGTTTATATTCATACACGTAAAGATGTCTAATCTGATCTAAACCATATGCCATCGGATTCTATGACGGGGAAGAAAGCTTATGTTTTAATGAATTTCAAACAAAGGTTTTACGTAATTATGGCTAATTGGTAATGATTAAATTAGATGAAAGTGAGTTTTCTTTTACAAAAAGTATTTGACATATTCTAATATACGAAGATTTGATATTGAATAGTTTTGATGATTTTAATATGTTGAAAATTTGGTTGAATGATTATCAATAAAAAAATCAGATCTTGTGTTTAGAAGAAAGAGAAAAGAGACGTTCCTGATTCTATTTTTTATATATATTTCAACCAGATTATACATCAGGAACGTCCCGGGGTTAAGGAATCTAATATGACATATCAATTTCACATATGAAATAAAATGATGCGCTTTACAGTTACATGCAGGAAAGCTTCGGGTAGCACCTAACCTAAAACAACTAACAATGTATCTCCAATGTTAGCGCCTAACCTTAAACAATGCATAACTCTAATGTTAATACTTAACCTAAAACAATGTACAACTCCAATGCTAACACATGTTGAAAATAGAATTCATATTTACTGATTTGAACATAATTAGTAAATTGTCTATACATAATTAATGAATTACCTGAACACTTTGTGTTTTTTTTCTGTATGAATAAAACCTCACAAAAAATATTTGTTTTTTTCTCTGATTTTATATCGCACTATGGTACTTGTTGGAAAGATAATAAAACGCTCGTTAATTTGGTGTAATTTTTTTCTTTAAAAAATCTCGTATATAAAAGATATTAACGTTTAAAAATTATGGGAGGAAACATGAGAGAGAAAAATCCATTATTTTTTTTTCATAAAATCAATTAATGCCACATGACACACTCAAGGGGGAGGATGACCTCTTTAAGACTATAAGGAGTGGTGGGGGGGGGGGGGGGAAGAGGTGGGGGGAAGCGCCATGTGGCACTTGTGGGACCCTTGTGGGGGGGAAAATAATTGTGGGGAGTGGAAGGGGGGAAGAGGTGGGGGGAAGTGCCATGTGGCATTTTATTTTTCTTTTTTTTTTTAACTTTTTATATAAAACAATAATAATAATAAATACTTTTTATTAATAACAAACCTAGAAAAATACAAAAAAAAACCTAGAAAATTAAAAAAAATACAATAAAACCTTAAAAAATTAAAAACTAACAAATCATTTCAGATTATATTTTTCGATAATATCACGCTTCATTTGAAGCGTCATCTCTAACTCCGGCCCTTGCATATGGTCGGTGTTCATGGCGAGAAATCTCAAATCCTCGCGTTTTTCGCGCTGCTCTTTGATAGACAATTTGCGCTCTTTCATAGTCAATTTTTTTTCAAACGCCTCGCGAATATTTTTTTTCTCCTCGAGCATTTTTTCTTGAATCGTATTGAACTGGATCATGGTGGCATTTAAATCTTGCAAGTCAGCGCTGTAGGCGCCGGTTGATCCAGAACCCGAACCCGAAGCAGTAGATTTCCCAGCCCGCTTTTTTGACTTATCTCGGCCGGGTGGGCGACTCAATTCCTCTTCAAACTCGTCATCATCCAAATTAACGGCTTCTACGTTTTCAGGATCAGTTTGACGGTTTCTTGACGAATTTGTTTTCGACCTTTTTGCGGAGCTGCTTGCAGTGGGGACGTACGCCTATTTTGAGTGGTTCTTGGCGATTTCCCAACAATGAAGAAACTTGAATTCGAGGCCGGTTTCGTTACGAAACGCTAACAGCGAGCGCGTTAGGCTGTCGGTATCCGTTTCACCGCTTTTTGGATTATTTCTTGCGTAATAATAATGCGGTTGAAACGTGTTCATTGCCCTGTTTATCTCTGTCCACTTGGACGAGAGACTATCGTTTGCTCGATAGAACTCTCGTCCCATCAACCCATGGAACGCGGCGTTTATGTCGTTCCAAAACTCAACTTTATGGCGACTAGTTCCTACAAAAAAAAAAAAAATAATATATTAGCAACACCAAGTGTATAAAAATCATGTTAAAAAAATTATTACAAATACCTTCTTGTTTTTCCGACTCGCTTATCCACGCTTTCGTTATAGCGAGCTCTTCATCGGGTGTCCACTTAAGTGGTTGGCGGTTAGCGGCGGCTATTGCTTTCTCCTCCGGGGTCTTCCTCCTGTGACTTCTTCTTGGAGGGGGGTTTTACCCGAAGATGATCCCGCGACATTTTGGGGTTGTGTTTCGGGTACGGTTTGGGTTAAAGGAAGTTGTGAAGGAGGTTGTGAAGGAACGAGAGAATCATTGAATGGGAAATTCGGATAAATTTGCCCACTAATGAAACCCGCATAACCTGCGTAGTCGGGACAAGGTGAAGGAATGGGTGGACGGTTTGGGATCGGGCGAACCGGTGGTGTATTCGGGTTTGGGACAAACGCGTATGGGTTGTTCGGGTCGAAGCCTCGGTTGTAAGGGTTCATTTTTGGTTGAGGAAGTGTATAAAATATGGATGAAAATTGTATAAAATTTGGTTGAAAAGTGTATAAAATTTGGTTAAAGTGGGTGTTTTGTAGTGAAATGGGGGTAATTTATAAAAAAATTATTTTTTTGACCGTTGCTTTTAGCCGTTGGAAATTATTATTATTATTATTTTTTTTTTTAAAGCTAACGTTCAAATTTTATGGGCCAATAAAATCGAGCCACGTGGCAAGTCAATCTCCCCCACGCCGGTGATCAACTCCCCGCCCCCAGCCCCACGCTCACAATCCCGCCCCTATGGCGGCGGTGTTCCCCCCCCCTTCCCGCCCCTCTCCCGCCCCCACTCCCACTAGTCTAAATGCCATGTAGAATTTATTACTTTAAATTATATAATAGATGTACAAGTCATCTAAGCATATGCGAACAAGTCATCAACGTTTTCTTTTTGGTTTTTTTATTTCCTTTTATCAGGGGATAATCTAGTTGAAAATATAAGAAAAAAATCACAAATAAACAGGTAGGACCCACTCTGATACCCGATGGTGCTTTCTGGCAGCCCTCCCCGTCAAATGAGTTTTCATGTCGATGATTTTCACGTCTAAATGAATTAGTGGTCTCCGGCAAACAGATTGCCCAAGAGAGACACCGAATTTCTAATCATTCTTATAGACATGCAGAAATGATTTACATATATGTATTGCCACTATCCAAAGGGAGACGATCAAGTGACTGGAGGTGTTAATGGTCACTACAAGAATCGTTAGCTTTAGCGACAATGTCGTCGCTGAAGGTCGAAATCCAGGCACAAGTCAGACTTTAATTTATGACTGTTGATTAGGCAGAGATCGAACGATGGGGGGGTTTTGTCGCTAAAGTTCGAAATTCGGGTACTAGTCAGACTTTTAGCGACGACATGTTGTGACTATTACCCTAAAAACATGGCGGTCTATTTCCCTCATTCCTGCTCTCTTCTCCTTCACATTAATCATCGCTAATGAGCATTAGCGACGACCATCCATTAGCGAGGCATAGCATTGGCAACGAAAACTGGGTAATAGCTACAGGTCAATAGCGACGATTTGTCGTGTAACACCCCAACCGATGGCGGAATCATCGAGGTGTCACGTAGTGACGATTGTACAAAAGCTCATAGTACTCAAATGTAAATATCTGATTATTGAATATTGTTTTACAAGATGTGAAAATAAATACACAACAATAAAAATAAAGATAGTTGATTGATTTAATCTAAGTCCAATGTTCTATGTGAAGCGTCAAGCAAGCTTATCCTGAAACATGCGCGAAAATAATTTTGTCAACACAGAATGTTGGTGAGCATTACTGAAGAAACAAATAGTCTCACCACCGGTTAGGGAAGATAAGATTATTGTATCTACAGGGTTGATCCTGCACTAGCAGCTTCGGATTGAGGGACCTACAAACAAGAGTTGATGGTGGGTGTGGAGGCGACTACATGAGGTAGCAGTTTATGACTAAAATGAGTTGAATGGGGATACTATCTTTAGTGATAGCTCCCCGGGTTAGCAAAAAGTGTCCTTCCTACTAGGGATGTGATCCCTTATATAGGAATGGACGTATGCCAACATTACCCAAGTCCTAACCATGGTTAGGTTGTCTCCATCACCCTTGATTATGTTAGTAAGGTGATTTAAGGAAAGCTAAATTCATGGAAATGGTGGAGCGGTCTACCGCCTTTAATTCTTGGTCAACGTAGTCATTGCCCTGATTCATGCATGGTGATTGACCATGCATGACTTTCTCATTTGACCATGACGTTGAGGTTGACCGGGAGTGAATTGCTCTGCTGGTTCCTTGCGCGTGGGTTCCTTCCGCATGGTAGTGTTTTCCAGGTTTGGGTACGCGGGTTAGCCCGTTTAGTACCCAATCCCATCAATTACCCAGCTTTGTACACATAGTATAAGTTTGAAAAGAGGTACAATTCGTGTGTCTAGCGTTACCAAGTCATTATGTAAACACGTAAGTAACCAAACAAGACAAGATCAAATGTAATGTTGATAATGAGCATCCTAACACGTGTCAAGTCTAAAAGAGCACCATAACATAAGTTATATCTAAATGTATGATTTTGTATGTAAGCTACGTCAATGTTCAAACATAAAGCACAAAGATAACAAGACACGTAAATGAATTGTAAATAAAGAATAATTATGTGTAAGTTGATGTGCAAGTTTTGTATATTTAAGCACGAATCACCCCAAAAGTGTAAAAAACGAAAAAAGGGGATAAGTAATACTCACCGTTTGCATAGTAACTTGAAAGCTACCGAACAACGAGATTCGAATTAGAATGTTCCAAAATGATCAACCTAGAGGAATATGTAATTTGTAAGGGAACGAACTTAGAGTCTAAGTTATCTAGGATTAGGTGCTCAGGGTTTCCTAGACTTGAATTGAGGATTTTAGGATTTGATTTGAACTATAATTGGGTTTAAATAAACTTTTATATTTAACAAAAGTGTATAATCAATTATCTTAAAATAATTTGTTCAAACTATGAAGCATGAACTTTAATTAAAGGCATTGAAATTAAACGACTGGAATTTAAATTATTGACTTTATGTAAATTAAATATGAAATTGAAGTAGAAATAAATGGAAGAAGGTAATAAATCAAATAAATATAAAAATCAGAAGTCTTTTTCATCCTGGGATATTGAAAATAATTTCATAATTTTAATACTCAAAATTTTGATATTATAGTATTTTAAATTGATTTTTTATTAATAATGAGATAATTAAAAAATAAATGCAAATAAAGTGAAAAAAAATATTATTTTTATTTTATAACAGTAGTTTATATGTTTTATAAGTGAAAAATAATTTTAAAAATAATTCCCCTTTTTATTTTCATTTAAAATATAATTTACTTGAATATAATCAATTAATTATGATTAAATCGTAAATGTATGTAAAAATAATATTTTTACAGAAAATAAAATTATTAAAACATTTTATATGATTAAGAATAACTCCACAAAAAGTTTAGTATTAAAATGATTAAAAATGATGTTTTATGAATTAATTATGGTATAAACAAAATAAATACATTAAAAATAATAAATAAATATTTTTGGATAATAAACTTATAAAAATAAACTTTAGGGTCTTGTAAAGCTAGGATAACTTTTATAAAAATTTTGGATCAAGTTTTCTATTTTTAATAATTTAAAAGATATATTTATATATATAATAACCCGAGAAAAAAACAAAACAAAAGAATGTGGTATGTCCGGGTCGAACCCGTGACCACCTCTAAGAGCTGTCCGCGCCCAGACCACTGGTCTGGGTGTTTCTTGTATCTGAATCAGGTTCAATATATATATATATATGTTGGATTAGTATTGCTCTTTGTATGAACTTGCTAGTGAACACTTAAGTGTTTAGCAAGTTCTTTATCAGTTATAGCACAACAAAATGTTTTAAGTTAAAGCTACACTTATCAACAGGAGTTATTACTCCCCCTGGATGTTTGAGAAAACTAAAGACAAGTATTTAATGAGAATCTGAGTATTGAATGAGAATGAATACTTAAACAGATTCTCAGTAAATGAAATGGAAATAACAATGATAAGCTTTGAAGGATTTCTGTATCAAAAATCAATGTCTAAATTAGAGGGATGAACCCATCTATTTATAGACTTTAAAAATACATGAACCTTGCCAAAAAGCAAGTTCAGAAACAAGTTGCAACAAGTTACAATCTTGGAACTCGTACAAAAAAGTTAAAGTAATACTAAACTAATAAACTACTGAAACATAAGGCGGTGGAAAGATTCTTGAACAAGTGCTGATGAATGACAAACTACTGATGAGTAGTTTGTCTTCAGTAGTTCTTCAGTGAACTGTCTGGTTTGAACTTCAGAACTTCTGATGCATTTCTTCTTCAGTACTTGTAGAATCCTTCTTCAGTACTTTTGTCTTCTTTCTTCAGTAGTTCTATACTTGGAATATTTTTGACAGAAGTGAATTAGACTTAGGTTTCCAAAAGTGGTTTCACCAATCCTCTTTGTCCTAACAATCTCCCCCTGGATTGATGAATCCAAAACCTTTTCTAATTCTTTATTGTTTTCTTCTGTCATTCACAATCTTCCATATTCCCTTGAACATGGAATTCTTCAATTGATTAAGCTGCTCATCAGTGAGAGATCCCTTTTGAGGTTCCAGATGTTGAATTGTAAGCAAGTCTTGAGTTAATAATTTCTTCAGTTCATTCATGGACTTGTAGGCCTTGCTTGTAAGATCTCTCCTTGTCACTAATACTGAGTTGTCATCAGTAAAGGACCATCTGATGATCATCACTTTAGACTTGTCAATGTCTGAAGTATAGGGAACCATGCTGGTCCCTTGGGAAGTTCCTGAGTGTTGGATGTTTTCAATTTCAGTGACTCTCAGGTGGGATTCACTTCTTTCTTCTTGTTACACCACATCAGGTAGTTTGAAAGTTGGTAAGTGATGTTCAGTAACTACCTTAGTTTGCAGTTTGTCTTTGATGGTCTTCTGGATTTGGTAGGCAAATGTAGAAGGATCCCTGAACTGTGTCAACAGAGGCTTCTCTTCAATATCAAAGTCTGAATGGACTACTGTGTTTCCTTCTAGTAATACCATCTTGAAGTCAGTCTTTGTATTGTCCTCTGTCTTCTTTTTCTTGGTAGTAGGTCTTGTAACACCAGAAGTTCTAACTACTGAAGTTGATACTTCAGAAGTTTTGAACTTCTCTGGATTAGCAGCCTTTGCAGCCTTGTACTTCTTGTATGTGTCCAGTAGTCTTTCTTCTTTCCATCTTGACACAGAGGCTTTTGAACCATAGTTGTTTGCTACAAGTTCTTCAATCATCTCAGCTCTCTTGGCTTTTCCATCTTTATTTGTTGCAAGTTTGTCTGCAACAAGTTGAGCTCTTCTTGTCAGCTCATCCATGGAGAGTCCTTTCAGTGAAAAGGCTTTAGTCTTGCTGTTCTTTGTAATGTAAGACATCAGTTGTTGTCTTTTGTCTTCTTCAGCAACTCTTTCAAGGTTAGCCTGCCTTTGTAACTCTGTTCCATACGCTTGTAATTTTTCATTGAAGCTTAAGTCATCCCTTGCTTCCAAAGTATTCCATACCTGATCTTCCATGGCTTTTCTTTGGGCTGCAACTAAACTCTTCTCAAGAAGTTCCTTTGATTCAGAGATTGGAGAAGGGTTTAGTACAGTCATTGTGGTAGTGGTAGTTGTAGGCCTTGGAACAGGAGTTGGTTGAGTTTGTTCAATTGGTTTGGAAGGCTGTTCTGTTGGTTGTATATTGGAAGTGTTAACTTCTGATGTGTTGACAACTACTGAGGGTTTGTCAACTACTGAAGGATTGTCTTCAGTACTTTCTGAGTCATCATCAGAACTTTCATCAGCATCAGAAGTTTCTTCATTATGGCCTTGGGATGTTTCAGCTTCTTCAATTTCTTGTTCAGAGACACCAAATTGTTGAGCCAGTTTTTTGCCTTCTGGCTTTGTCTTTGAGATCTCTTTCTTGGAGAGCCACTCTTGCTTTTATTCTGGCTTTGAATGACTCCTTTGGTTCCCTAATTTTCTCCCCCTTTTTGGATACATCAAGTTTGGAAGGTTGAGAGAAAGTACCAATGAGAATGGTGATCTGTTTTGAATTGTGGACAATTTTGTTGGACAGATCATTCATTTTTGTCTTGATCACTTCAAATTGGTTCTTGACTGACAGCTCCAAAGCAGCTGTGTAGGTTTTGAAGTGATTGGTTATAAGTGTGTTCATCGTACGGTATAAGGGACCATCTGGGCTACATAGTTGGTTCAAGTCTATGCTTGTTGACCCAGGGAATTGGGTAGGCATTTGTAGTGAGGGGTGTGTTTTGGGGTGATCTTCTTGTTGTACAGAAGATGCCACTTTAGGGGAATCAGGGATCAAGTGGACTTTAACCTGATCTGGTGTGACCAGCTCTTTGAGCTTAGATACACCAGGTGCAGGACCTTCACTAGCAGCCGTCAATTCAATGTTAGGTTGTGAATCATCATCCAAATTAATGGAATCATCTGAATCCCTGATTACATCCTCAATCAGGACAGTATCAGTTACATCATGAGCTGAGCCCAACTCAGTTGTCTCATGTACCTCTTTTTCTTGGTTCAGAGGATTTCCTACCTCAGGCATTAAGCCTTCATCAGTAGTTGCCACAAATGAGGTCTTAGCAATGTTACTTCTTTCCTCAGATCCACCACTGGGTGGTATGTGAGTAGTAGCAGCCTCAAATGTACCTAGAGTTTCTAAGTTTGGGCTTAGAGACCCTAGTTCATCCTCATCTCTTGGGTTAGGGCTTTGAGTGTCCACATCCAGGTCAAGTTCTGAAGCTATGTCCCTTGTTTGATGTGGTTGTTGGGGACTAACATGTTCGGATGGGATTCTCTCTTTTAACCCAGAGAGAAGCTTGGCAATTTCAATATCAGGTTCAGAAGTTTGGGGTGCTGGTTCAGTAGTTTGGACTATGGGTTCAGCAGTTTCAAAAGAAGGGTCTATAGGGATTGTTTTCTTGAATTTCTTTCTTTTGAAAAGGATTGTTATTGGTGCTCTTGGTGGGGTGTGAGATGGATGAGACTGAGAGGATGTTTCAGTCACATCTTTATCAAGTGCAGATTGCACATTTGCAAGTTCAGGCATCTCAACCTCCTGAACTGCCTTTCTTTTTGGGTTGGTGGGTTTTTGTTTTTGTTGCTTGGGTTTCTTGGCCTTTGGGGGTGTAGGTTTGGAAGATGAGGGTTCCATGGGGACTGTTTCTGGTTCCCCTTGGTCATCTTCTGGCCAGGCAGCCGGTTTGTTGTGCCTTGAGTATGCTTGTGAGGACAAAGGGTTTAAAGTTGTAGTTTTACCCACAAGCACCTCTTCTCCAAGTTCTTTTATTATGCATTGCATAATAAATCTTGGGTACAACAAAAACTTCTTTTTAGTATTGAGATGATGTAACACCAACTCATTAAAGAAAAGTGATGATGCCCTGAATTTTGTTTCATTCACTATGGAATGAAAAATAGGTTGAAAAGTTGAGGGCATCTGATCATAAGATCCAGTTTTTGGACTCAAACACATAATAATATAATGAAACAACAGTTTATACTTTGGTTTAAAATATTTCTTAAAAATTGTAGCATGTGAGAGAGTACCTTGGTAACCACACTCTGTCATGGTTAAGTGAATTTGAGAGTTTGGAAATTGGTCTGGGGCGTTTACATCATCCAAACCCAGCCTAATTGCCAAAGTAGCCGGTGTGATTGCCATTCTTCTCCCTTGGATGGTTGAGTTGAGGGAGATCACTTTGTCATTCACCGTCAATGTCTCTGCGTTTGCCCAAAACTCATTTAGAGTTTCAGTGTGGATTGGAGGGTCGACAGTGAGGGCGGTGAAGTATTGGGATTTGACGACCAAATCAATGATTTCGTCGTATTGGGACCAGGCTTCAAGTTTTTCGAAGTAGCCTCTTTGATTGTGTCTCTGTTTCAGTATTAGAGCCATGTGGTTTGTGTGTGTGTGGATCAAACAGTGTTTTTGCAGGTTTAGGTCTTGAGAGTGTTTTTGTGAGAGAGATGGAGGGAATTTTTGCTTTTTGAAAGGATAAGTGTTGGAAAAGGTATCTATCAGAAGTTTATAACCGCCTAGGTCAAACTTCTGATGTGGGAAAAGTGTTTCAGAAGTTAATCATTTTTCAGAAAATATTCCCATACTGATGTTTTGTTCATCAGTAGTTTCTCTCCTTTTGTTTTTCAGAAGTTTTCAGACTTAAAAACAGATGTAAGTGAAAAATGAAAATATGTGCAGAACAATAAAAAGAAACACTTACAAATTTAGCATCCCAAGCATGGATACTAACTTCTAAAATGTTGATGTGTCAAGGGGTTTAGTGAATATGTCAGCTATTTGATTAACTGTTGTTACATGTTTCACTTCAATCTTGCCTTTTTCATAGTAATCTCTTATGAAATGATACCTGATTTCAATATGTTTAGGTTTTGAAAACTGAACAGGATTTTGAATGATGCTAATGGCAGATTTGCTGTCTACAAGCAATGGTGTCTTGGTCTCTTTGATTCCATAATCAAGAAGTTGATACTGGAGCCATTGTATCTGTGATGTACAACTTGCAGCTGCAATGTATTCAGCTTCAGCAGTTGAAGTTGCAACAGATGTTTGTTTCTTTGATTGCCAGGACACTAGACAGTTTC
This sequence comes from Ambrosia trifida, assembly GCA_028751855.1. NCBI lineage: Eukaryota > Viridiplantae > Streptophyta > Magnoliopsida > Asterales > Asteraceae > Ambrosia > Ambrosia trifida. The sequence continues at coordinate 47,625,677 of CM054127.1, forward strand.
CCAAGAATTGACAACCACCAGATGTTGATTTTCTTGACTTTTTACACCCTGCATAGTCACTATCTGAAAAAGCTGATAACTTGGTATTGCTTGAAGCAGGATACCAAATTCCAAGTGTTGGAGTTCCTTTCAGATATCTGAAGATTCTTTTGACTGCAATGAGGTGTGATTCCCTAGGAGCTGATTGATATCTGATGGCTTCAAGCCTTGCAACTAGAGCAAAGGTTTCATCATAATCAATTCCTTCTTCTTGAGAGTAACATTGTACTACCAGTCTTGCCTTGTTCTTTATAATCATACCAGCCTCATCTTGTTTGTTCCTAAAAACCCATCTTGTGCCAATTGGTTGCTTGTTTGGTGGTAAGGGACAGATTTCCCAAACCTGTTGCTTTTTGAATTGAAGCAACTCATCTTGCATGTCTTGCACCCAATTGTTGTCTTTGAGGGCTTCTTGGTACTTTTTAGGTTCCAACTGAGAAATGAATGCTGAGAAGAGGCAAAAGTTGGAAAGCTGGTTTCTTGTAACAACACCTGATGCAATATCACACATGATTTGTTCAAGTGGATGATCTTTGTGTTCAATCAATTGTTGTAAACCACTGACAGGTGTAGGTGGCTCTTGTACTTCATCAAACAAACCACTGAGGTTTATAATGTTTGGTTCAGCAGTTTCAGTGTCTTCAGTAGTTGTAGGTGCTGAAGCAGATGTTTGAGTTTGTACATCAGCAGTTGTTGAATCAGAAGTTTGTGAAACTTCTGATGGTTTGGAAGTTGACTTAATGACTGAATTAGGAGTCCATGGTGCTGGATCCTCATCATCAAACCCTTGATCACCATAATAAGTAGGTTTAGATGAAGTAACAGTCTTTTCAGGTCCAAAATGGAAGTTGTCAAGGTCAAAAAGTTCAGCAGGATGTGCTGGAATAAGAGTGTGTTTTGACTCATTGAACTTGCATTCAGTGTTTCTTCTACTATCCTGGTTCTTGAGTTAAAAACCTTGTAGGCTTTTCTAGTGGAAGAGTAACCAAGAAAGTAACCTGAATCAACTTTGGCAGCAAACTTTGAAATAGAGTCTTTAATGTTTAGAATGAAACATTGACATCCAAAAGCCCTGAAAAAGGAGATAAGGGGCTTTATGCCATGAAGAACTTCATAGGCAGTCTTGGAGTGTCTCTTGATGACAAGGACTCTATTTTGAACATAACATGCAGTGTTAACTGCTTCTGCCCAAAAGTATAATGGTAGGCCAGAATCAGCTAACATTGTTCTTGCTCCTTCAATTAAGGTTCTGTTCTTCCTTTCTACTACACCATTTTGTTCAGGAGTTCTGGGAACACTGAATTGTCTAATAATCCCTTTAGATAAACAGAATTTATCCAGAGTTTTGTTCCTGAACTCTGTCTCATTGTCACTTCTAATGGCTTTGACAGACAGAGAATATTGTTTCTCTACTTGTAGAATGAAGAACTTGATGATTTCACCAGCCCCATCCTTGGAAAATAAGAAGAATACCCATGTAAATCTTGAATAGTCATCAATGATGACCAAGTAGTACTTCTTCTTACCAAGGCTCATGATTTTTACAGGCCCAAATAAGTCCATATGGAGTAGTTGAAGACATGCAGTTGTTTTTGATTCTTCAATAGACTTATAGGAGGACTTATGCTGTTTTCCCTTCAAACAGGATACACAGTGTTCTTGACACTGGTATACTTTCAAAGGTAGACCTCTGACCAAGCCCATTTTTGTGACTTTATTTATGGTTTTAAAATTCACATGGCCAAGTCTCTTGTGCCAGAGATCAGTCTCTGAAGTTGATGCCTTTGAGAAGAAATAGGCAGTGTTGTTCAGTACTTTGTCATTTTCAATGTCCACTGCATAGACATTGCCACATCTTTTGGCTATCAACAAAGTATGATCTTCAATGATCTTCTCTATCAACTTTTGGCCTTCTGGTGATATGATCTTGCATGCTGTCTTTGTGAAAAAGGAAGAATATCCTTTATCACACATTTGAGACACACTTAGCAAGTTGTACTCAAGGTTTTCAACCAGATTGACCTTGTCAAACTGTATTTTGCCAGAGGAGACATTGCCATGTCCTAGCACATATCCCTTAGCATTTTTCCCAAAGGATACAGATCCTTCTCTTTGACTGATAAAATTGTTTATCAGGTATCTGCATCCAGTCATGTGTATTGAGCCTCCACTGTCAACATACCAAATGCTATTTAAGCCTCTGGAAACTCTCTGCACAAGATAGCAAATTAGTTAAATTTGGGAACCCAAGCCAGTTTGGCTTTGGGTTTGCTCTTGAGAACATTTACAGTTTGTTCTTGACCAAGTAATACTAAACTAATAAACTACTGAAACATAAGGCGGTGGAAAGATTATTGAACAAGTGCTGATGAATGACAAACTACTGACGAGTAGTTTGTCTTCAGTAGTTCTTCAGTGAACTGTCTGGTTTGGACTTCAGAACTTCTGATGCAATTCTTCTTCAGTAGTTCTATACTTAGAATATTTTTGACAGAAGTGAATTAGACTTAGGTTTCCAAAAGTGGTTTCACCAATCCTCTTTGTCCTAACAATATATATATATATATATAAACAATACCGATTTAAACTAGTAAATTCCCCAAATCATATCTTTATAAACCCTAACATCCTAACCTAAAAATTGAACAAAAACTCGTAATAGACCAGTCCCGAAACCTTAGGGCTATTGTTCTACATTAAAAGAAGAATCAAAACATGTATTTGATTTCACTAACTTGAATTGAAAAGAGTACAGGCGCGAGATAGAAGAAACCGAATTATAACAAGGTGCCACAAATCAGATCGATACGATGACTGTAAGCAGGAACTGATGTTAGGGATCTTATTTTAGGGATTTTCTGAGTTTGGGGGTGGGTTGGATTACTCTAGGGATGCTTATATACGCTAGATTGATGAATGGGTTAAGGAAAGATTGAAAACCGAATTTAATTTGACAAATTAACTACCATTCAATCATGATACGCGTAATTTTCAAATTATGAAATGTAGAGGGTGATTAGGAAAGCAATCTCCGGGATTGGATTGGAAAAATAACTCTTTTTAAGGGTCTAATTGTCGGTTTAGTGTTGGATGGCTTGGGATGGGTCAAACCCGATCCGTATGGGTTTAATCGGGCAGAGGGGATGAGCCTGGGGTTGGTTTGGGGCTTATTCTGATGGGCTGGGTACTAGTTGTGCTGTGGTTATAGGTTTTATTATAAATGGTTTGGGTTTGATTGGTTTGTTGTATTATAAAATGTTAAATTTATAAAATAAACTTTACCAACTTTATTAAGATTTCAAAATCTGAAATGTTTATTACTATTACTATTATTATTATTATTATTATTATTATTATTATTATTATATTACAATGGTGCTTTTGTAATTAATATATATATATACACACACATTCAAATATGAGATTTTTATAAGAATAAAGTTTATTCGAAATAGATAAATGAAATGGAGTAACCCATAAAATTTTATTATTTGATAATAGTTTTCAAATACAAGGACTAGAAATGTCGAAACAAGAAACCATGAGGGACTCGAGTTGTACATTATTGATAGTGAAAGGTTAGGATTGTTACATGTCGTCGCTATTACCTTTAGCGATGATTTTTTTGAATATTAGTGACAACTTTTGTCGTCGCTAAAACCCGTTTTCTTGTAGTGGGTCTTATATGTTTTTTTTTTAATTTTTTTTAAGTTTTAGTTAATTATAAAAAAATCCTTGCAAGAGGTGAGTGAATTTACTGAATTACCCTCATACATTTTGCAGTTAACTAGACCTATTCCCCAAAATTAACTATATTTGTGATAAAAGAAAAAAAATAGACGTAAGCGTTAATTTTAAACACTAAGGATATACAATGTAGTTTTTTAGAAACTTAAAGACTTATTTGTATTTTCATTAAATTAAATATACATTTGATTACTATTTATCATGGTTTCAAAAGTCGCTAGGCACTCCTAGATTCGTCGACTAAGGTGGTAAGAGTACTTAACCTAGGCGGAGAGCAAGGTTGTAAAAATCCCGATTAGTCAACGATTAATCAGTGATTAATCGCTATTCCTCACTTTACTGATTAATTTTGGGCTAATCACTCAATTAATCGGTGTCCCGATTAATCACCGATTAGTCGGACCTAAAAACTCAAAACTAGGTAAATATCAATTCAAACGGGTCAAAATCGGGGCAAATCGATCAAATAAAACAAGTTTTTACCTCAAAATTGGATAATAATCCATGACTAAGAAGCAAAATCGATGAAACTCCATGAACCCTAGTTGCGTCTGATTGTTCCGTACAATGAAAAAAGGAATGGGGAAGAAAAAACGGGATATGGTGAACGATGGAAGTGATTAGGGTTATTTGAGTTTAAGTATTTTAATATTAAACTCCCCTTCATATTCACTAGTTTATATTTGGCGGCTAAACTCCTAAATTTATACATATAAGGTATAAAATTAACATTACATATGTATAAATTTGGAAATATATATATATATACATATACTAGCAGGAGCCCGCGCGTTGCGGCGGTGCTGTACAATGTTTGGATGTTGCGTTTAGTCAAATTTATTATTTTCGACCCAATTCGACCTGAAAATTCAAATTGATTTATATATAACTTGAATTTATTTTATAAAAAGTACATATACATAATTTTGTTTATTTAGCTCGATTCAAATTCAAACATAAATCAAATTGTAATTTAAATTACTTGAATAACCCGAAAACAGTCGCGCTAAACATCCATATTCCACTCTTTACTTTTACCTCTTATATTATAGAGATTCAAACTCACTTATAACTGGATCAAATTTATCCTCTATTATTGATTAAAAAAAAACATTACGATGTTACCCGAAAGCATGATGGGTAAAGTACATTCTTGCTAGTTGTTTGTTAATCTCCATAGACTAATTTCAAAAATTATATAACGAACATGCGAGTTTGTTTGCGGTTAATTTATTGTAGATAAGACATACAAAATATATGGGTTTAAAATTGTGAATGGTGTAATATTATACAAACTAATTTTTTTTTTGTTTCTTGTTTTTGCCTTTTTTTAACCTTCAACTATTAATCATTAATTTCTTGTTTTTTTGTCATTAGTTAATAGAAATTAATAGTTGTATTAAATTTGTCTTGTCATTATAATGAAATTACAATTTTACCCTTATGCATAAACATGAAATGACAAGTTTACCCGTCCAGCACCCACTATATAGTAGTATAGATATAGATATATAAATGCAATCCGATTAATCCTGATTAATCCCTAGTCGGTACCCCACCGACCGACTACCGCCTAGCGAGTTCTACAACACTGGCGGAGAGTATTCGAGGTGCACAGTGGCGAAGCTTGGTTTCGGAATCGGCAGGGGCCGAACTCAATTTTTTTCGATCGGTAGTGAAAAATCGGCGGGGGCCAGACTCAATTTACCTATGAAAATTGCAAATTTCCACTATTACGCCAAAAAACAGGGGAGGCCAGGGCCCCCTGGTCCCAAGTATACTTCGCCCATGGAGGTGCAATTGGACATGGTAATTAGGGTGGAGGGTGTGGTGCTAGAAGATACCCTAACACCCTCTAATCACACGCTGCCACATCAAATTTGTTCTATACTACCCTAACATTACCCCAAAACACTTAAAATTAAGGGTGTGATGCTTGAAGATACCCTAAACCATAGGACATACCATTTTACACACACTAGCCACTACCCTCTCTTTATATCACTCACCTACAAACACACACCACCTTCAGCTACTATGAACTGAGAATGATACCCGAAATTGGTACCCCAAGAGGAGGGGCGGTGTAGCCGATCAACTACCCCTACCCAAGACCGCACCCCCACCTTTATAAATAAATTATTTTTCAGGAACTTAAATATGTCAAATATCACAAATTACTAATATTTATATCAACTTACATGATTATCAATATAACTAAAAGATATTACATGTTTGAAATTGTAAAGCATTTCAAAAATTAATTTTCATCTGTTAAAAAATGATATTTATAGGAATTACGTAACCCAACACAAGTTGACCGACTTGATTAGATTCTGACTGAGCCGACTGCCTTTGATTAATTGTGTGCAACTAGGCGCAATTTAAGAAAATCGCCTCAACACAATATCTTAGAGCACTCACATCCCATCCACCAAATGTATGTGAGTGTGTCCACAAAATTATATAGAGTGAGTGTAAGTAGTTGTGAGTGAAGGAGAGAGAAAATATTTGGTGGAAATACTGTTCCACCCTAAATATGAAAAGCTACTGTTCACCCATATATATATATTTTAATATTTTTGTAAGTAGTTGTAATTGAGGAGAGATAAAATGTAATGATAAAAATATGAAAAAGTATTATTATTTTAATTAGGAGAGAGAACATTTAGGGGTGAAGTAGTGATTTTTAGTGTAATTTGATGAATGAGATTCGGTGGAGGGGATGTGAATGCTTAGGAGAGTACTAAGCCGCTAAGAAGGAGTTTTACAACACTATTATTTATTAACTAGTAACTAGTGTTTTTCTATGAGCGCGCGCTGCGCGCCCACAATAAACTTACCATAAAGATTGGTCAATTATGAATCAGAAATTGGTATTAACCCATATAACTTATTGTTAGAAATATTAACAATTGTTAATCTTCCAAACAGCGGAAGCAAAAGAGGTAATGGGCCAGCAATACCGTTGTATTTGAGGCTTAAGATCTGCAAAGCTGAAAATATGGCCATGAAACCCAACTCCATGAAGCCAGAGACTGATGACACATGACACATCTTGACTGCACGTGACTCCACTGAGGATATACCATAGTGAATGGCCAGAGACCATTTGTAGGTCCTGATGATTCCGCCATCGCATCTACTTAACTTGCACCAGAACAAACAAAGGAGTAATAGACCGATCCTCGGTGGCGCTATCCTAACCATACACGTCTTCGACACCACCACCAACAGCTGCAGTAGGATGTTCGCAGTCGGCTTTGAGGACACCTAAAAATAAAGAACCAATATACGTTATCCAGGTAGCACAGTTTGATTTTGTCACTTTGGTGGTTTAAGGGTTCCCTGTTGGTTTGGTGTTTGAGCTGGTCGTGTAAACTGAATTAGCCGTCTGACCCTTTTAATTATTTACTTTTTAAATGTGCAGGTGTGTATATGCATCATATTCATGATTGCAAAAATCAGTTCAAACTTAGTTACTATTCGGCGAACTGCTAACACTGGCAGCTTTGGTTACTAACCAGCGAAACGTTGACGTTTTGCTCCATTTGATTATTATTACTATTATCTAGCATAGCTACCACAACCTCGACGATTTCAATTGTGTCTTCAAGATTTAAATATCAAGAAATGTGTGCATAAAAACCATTCTTTATTATAAACTCCCTTTTTAATATAAACTCTAGTGTGCTTCTACGTCGCGCGAGGGCACGCGTGACTTTGAAACGATGTTTCTTACCTTATAGGAATCCTGATGTAAACATGTCCTACATGTGTATTCATGTATTAAGTTAACAAAATGTATGATTTTTAATTTCATTCACCGAGTATCATGGTTTATTTAAATCGCATAGAGTAGAATAGGCTACCGTTAGAAATCTAGCATTCCAAGCCACCTTCCCATTCCTTGCAATGTTTTTTACTGCATAGGATGAAGGGTGTGATCTAACCATATCTCTATCCAAACAACAACAATAAAAAATCAAATATTAAATCATTTGTTGGGCAAAATGTATACACAAACACCATTATATCAAGTGCTAAGTAAGCTGAATGATCAATCATATGTAATAAGTTATGCAACCATTGATAGGAATAAAGAAACCATACGTGTGTTTCATGAATGCAAATCAGTTACCTGTACCAAAATAAACACTTTGGTTATAGTACACAACTACTCCTTTTCAATTCTACAAGCTATGATATGAATCCTCTATATATAACCAAGTTAGAGGAGATGTAACCGACTATCCGCCTAACTAACTACCACATGCTGACAATACAACGCAACTAACTCTCCAACTCCAATACTGTTTATGGAATCCAAACTGTATAGATGTTTTCTTATTCAACTGTCAAAAACTGTGATCCAATAATAACTAACTTAAACAACCAAACATGCTAACTGTATATATCATCAATAATAATCACAACTCCAAGATCTAATCAATAAGAATCCAAATTACATAATCACATTTGCATCTCAATAACAACCAAATCTCTCACACTCACATAAACAGATTCCACAATTACTCAACAAATGACTACATATTATGTAATGTTACAGAATTTAAATTACAAATAATAACAATAGCTATGTAAAATACAATGCTTACGCTAAGTTTAAATTAAAGTAGACGATTCAATAACACTACGGACAGAAACAACTTAGCACGTATATTAATATTAAAAATATTAATATTAGTTTGTTTAGGGAACAAACCTGGAATGCCACCAAAGAAGATAATCAAGAAACTGCCATGTTGCACACCCTAGAATCTTCAACAACCACCCTCGACCACCTTAACCAACCCGACTATAGAACCAGTACCGTCACCATCACCTAAACCTCCACCATTACAATCACTACAGATCTGGCCGTCACATTGTTGTTGGTTCACCTTAACCCACAATAATACTTCAATTAATAGAAATCAGTAAGAGGAACGGAAATCAAAGAAGTTTATCAGATCTTACCTGACTATCGGACCCCTAATCTGAACCCTAAACTACTGCCGCCATCATCTCTGTACCTCTTTCTGTTTCTATTATCTGCTTCCCTTGAACCTGATTTGCTGGCCAATCGAAGACCTCAACCGGCTCCTACAATCCTTTCTTTCCTTCTCTCTATCTCTTTATCTCTTCCGGTCATTGGTACTTTTTGTTGCAAAACTTTTGAAGGTTTGGTTTTTGTGATTATGAGCGTGTCGCTCTTTTCCCGTTCCTAATATTGACGACTTGGCGTTGTGTGTTTGTTTGGACTGCTCCGCCGGTGCTCCGCCATGAGCAGCCGGCCGGAATCCCTTTTCCTCACCTCTCTCTTGAACCCAAACCTCTCTTTGCTCTTTTACTTTCTCTCTCTAAAGAGAGTGTGTGCAATGTCTGTATATCTATAAAGCAGATCAGTAAGAAAAAAAAAATTGGGTGTAGGATACAAGATTCGAACCTAATCCCCTTCATTAACATACCAACCAACTAACCACCACACCACAAGTATCATATCTTAACTCTATTCCTAACTAATAATACTTATCAAATACCTAAAATCTACTGTTCATTTCGTACACTGTTCAAATCAGTTTGTACATTAATATAGTTTAATTTTCTTGTATGGGGTTGGGGATATATTCAATTCAATATAAATATAAAAAGAAAAACATAAGAATAAAAGGAAAAGATGGTAAATGTATACTTTTTTTCTAAGGTATTTACCTTTTATTTCATTTCTCATCTTTTTCCTGCCTTTCTTCTTTTCTTTCTCCCACGTCCACATAAAAGAAAGCCCCTCTCTCTCTCCCTCTCTAGTCCATTCAAGTGTCATTTTCTCACATATACTTCACATAAAAGATACACAACCATTCACTTAATACCTTGTCATCTCTCTCTCTCTCTCTAGAACTCCACAACTACTCCCAATTCTCCATTGATTATAACCATATCTCACCGATCAAGAAATCTTGAGTGGGAAACAGAAAACCTTCTATCATCATTACCATCTTCATACCTAGCTAAGATCACATAATAGAAACACACCCATCACTCTCCATACTCAAGGTTTAACTAGAACCTTCAAGATTGGAGCAAGAACATTAAGCTCTAGGTCTTCCTGTCAAGTCACTAGTTTAACACTTCAAGTCTAGCTAGCTTGAACATAATTATTGGTGTCCCAAAAAGAAGTGATTTTGCTAAGTTTATAAATGGAGCTCTTTCCAGCACAACCAGACCTCTCTCTTCAAATCAGTCCACCCAACACCAAACCCTCTTCAAACACTTGGAGAACAACAACATCATCAACAACACCAAGTGATCAAGATCATCACCATGATTTAAGTATAGGAAATTTGTGGAAACATGCCATAAACACACAACAACATGGCTCAACTAGAAGACATGAACCCTCTTTTGGGCTAGCCTTATCAAACCCTGGCTCGACTCACTCGACTCCTTCCAACGACTTAACCGATTTTCACAATCGTCTCTCTCAACACACCAACACTCCTACATCCAATATCTACCCCTACCAACATCACCAAAACCATCATCATATGTTTACCTCAGATTTAGGGTTTTTGAGACCTATAAGAGGGATTCCTGTTTATTACCAGAACACCCCTCCTAATTTCCCTATATTGGCTCATCCACATCAAAAAAATCAACCTTTGTTTGATTCATGTACTAATTCTACCACTACAAGCTCCCCAATTCATGACAATAATATTAATGGTATTGTGAGATCAAGATTCTTGTCTATGAGGTTCCATTCTAAGCGTTGCATGAGAGCGCCTAGAATGCGGTGGACCTCTACCCTTCATTCTCGCTTTGTTCATGCTGTTGAGCTTTTGGGTGGTCATGAAAGTAATTTCTACATTATTAATGCTTCTTCTTGTGTGTGTGTGTGTTTTTTTCTTTTTTTTCTGATGACAAGTATTTTTTTTTTTTAGGAGCAACACCCAAGTCAGTACTTGAGCTAATGGATGTCAAAGATCTTACATTGTCACATGTTAAATCTCACTTGCAGGTTAATTTTAGCTCCATAATTCAATTCCAACATTTTAAAATCTTTTCTTTATCTTTATTTTCTATAATTTATTATTTATTTATTTGAACAAAACTTAATTGCTTTGAAAGATGCAGTCTTTAACTATTTATGCTCATGATCAGTCAAGAGCAACTAAATATTGAAATCTGGAATAAATTAAATACCCAAGATTAGGATATTATTAGGTTCTTTTTGACTTTAGCACTGGAGATCAAGCTAGCACTATGCATTATTAGAAAGAACTTATTTATTTAATTTCAAATAAATGGTAGGATATAGAATTTCAAATGTTTGTTTAGTAGATCTGATGGATCTGCATAAACATAGTTTATGAGTTCAGGATTTTGGTTTAGAAGGAAGAATTCTCCAAATTATTTAGACATTTATGATATGGTATTATATGTATATTATATTCTACATATATGTTTCTGTGCCAGTGTGTGTAGAGAGAGAGAGAGAGAGAGAGAGAGAGAGAGAGAGAGAGAGAGAGAGAGAGAGAGAGAGAGAGAGAGAGAGAGAGAGAGAGAGAGAGAGAGAGAGAGAGAGAGAGAGAGAGAGAGAGAGATTCATAGTAAGACAAAGGCCAAGGAATTGAAAACACAGTCATGGTCCAAGCCAAGACAAGTCTACACAGTTAGGGGGGGTTGAATTTAATATTTTTATCCTTGTTCTCAGAGAGAAACTTGAGATATGAGGGAGTACAAAAATGTCATCATTTGTCAATGATATGTGTGTATATCTATACCATCACATGTGGTAGAAGTCTTAACCATGCTTTACATATATTAACCATAGTTGAGTCAGCTCTTACACTTGTACTGCCCTACAGGCATGCACATATCTCTATCTATCTCTCTCTCTCTCTCTCTATATATATATATATATATATGTGTGTTGTGTGTTGTAACATACACCTACAAATATGTATGTATAGATCTACATTGTCAATGCACGGCCACATGTACTTGTACCATGTACTCTTGATCATCTACTCATGTTGGTACCTTTGATTTTACATGATCTATCATGCATCATACACATATATGTATTATATGATCTATATGTATATATATAGAGAAGGGGTGTGTGAATATCTGGGGCGGGTCAAGAGAAGGAGCAGGGGTAACGTCCGTTACTCCTCAACTTTTTTGGCGTAGTGTGTTTTTAGTGTATTTTTAATTTTTTTTTACGTGTTTTGTGTTTTGTATTACGTTACCCGTGAAAATTATGTAATGTTACCCTGAAATCTTGGTCTAGATCCGCCACTAGACTGAATATTAAGTTGGTGTAAAGATCACCCATTCATGGAGAATATGTATATACACACACTCATAAAAAATTTATCATAGAACAAAATAAAAATTACTTGAATTTTGTACTCTAGAGCTCATAACTTTCTTCAACTTTCGGCTACTTTTTTACCGGTTCCATACCCTTAAATGGTGTACATGGAGTGATTTTAACATTCCGGCTGTAATTGTGTAAATCTCCTCTATATTATTATTATTATGGTCATTATAGTGCTTTCGTGGTTAAAGAAATAAAAAAAAAAAACTAAATAACGATCTATCCTGACAAAATTGCTATATATATTTGAAAGTGTTACTTCAAACCACATAAAAAATGTCATCATATATATAATTGTTTGAATATAATAATAACACATTTTAGACGTACTGTTTTGTAATTCAACACTTTAGGCCAATGTTTTAGAAATTAAACATTCATTGAGTTTTGTGTTGCAGATGTACCGAACCATCAAGACAACTGACCGGGCATCAGGTGATCGACGAACTTTGACAATCATTTTTATTTAACAATTATAATTAAACTTGAAGTTTAATTGTATTGAGACACAATTGTCTTTCACCATTGATTAGGGCAATCTGACATTTACGAGAATGGTTCATCTGGCGAAAATTCTGATGATATGATGTTTGACAATAATATAAGTAAAACAAAATCGGCAGCTGAAAATGGAGGAAGATCTAGTGATCATCAGGAACAAGATAATTACCAATATGGTCAATGGAGCAATTCTTCTAGGTGACAACTAGTTTAATTATATATTTTCTTAAAACTAATTCTATTTCTGTTTTATTTACTAAAATATTTAAAGAAACTTTTTGTGCTGAAATAAACGTAACAAATTAAACCCCACAAGTAATTATAACAGGCCCCCTTTCCCCAAATCTTTTAATGTCGACATAAAAGAAAATAATTCATGACAAAATTTCAACTTTAGCCTTTTCTGAAACATATAAAATTAAAAAAAAAGGCATTATGAAATAGTACTGCTATGGTAAAAAAATATATGATAGAAGGAATATTAATATGTTCTTTTAAGAGGGTAGCCTAAAGTATTTCAAATTTTTGAATAGATTTTATTAATATTTGGACAGTTTTGCTTTAAAGTGATTTAAATAGGAGATTCTAAGTAAAACAGGAAGTCTTTTAATTACAATCAAGTCACGAGATCTCCAATCTAATTAAACATATAACTTTCCCTATGATTATGATTTTGTAGGCTTCATAACTATTCTAATTCGTGGGACCTACAAGTAAAACGTAGTATCAAAGCTAACCTCTTTTGTGGAAAATTAGTGGATGCCAAATCTTGTATCTTTGAAGTTTGAACCATCCTTTTCTAATTAACCTTCTGTCTGTTTTTCTGTGTGTTATTATTAATTATGAAACTTCCATATCTTTCCTCTATTTAATTTATATGCTTGTTGCATGGTAATGCCATTTCACATGGGTTGGGTTTTAACTTTCTTTATAACTAAAGGAAAGGTGAGAAGTTAATTAGCTATAAACAAGACAATAGAAGATAATTTCTTTGTGAGTTTTATTGAAAAAACTTTTTTTTTTTTGTTTCTTTTTAATGAAAATATCTAACAAATTATGACTAGGTGATATATAATCATTTGTTAATATGGTGATCTTTGTAGAAGGGAAGCTATGTTGCATGAAGAACATAGAGATTATGAAGGAAACAAACCATCTCTTGAGGTATATATGAATTAATTTTATATATATAGTTTAATAAAAGATTAGGTTTCCTTTAATTAACAACTTTTGATACATTCTATTATGTGATATAAGTAGCTTTATGCTTTGCATGGGAATATATAAATATATTCCAAATTTCACGAGAATGTTATGTAAAGTGAGAAGAAAGAGGGCAAGAAAGACCAAGGCTTTTGAAAAGCTGAGTCAAATCACCAAAATATTTAAGGGTCAATTATGCTCTCTTTAATCTAAAGATATGCACTCGAGACAAATTAAACTAAAAACTCCTCAAAGGGTACTATAATTTATTCTTGCAGATTGTATAAGATTATAATCATTTATTTAAAATGTACTTTAACTCGATCAGAAATATTATTATATTCCAAATTCTCCCCTACTAACCAATGGTGAACCCATGATATTTTCTTGACCGGAGAACGATTAGAGGATTTAACCGAACCTTTAGGGTGTGCAATCGGTTTTTTGCTTACAAATCACGATAAGTTTTTTTGTTTTAAGTGGGACGCCCGCGCCCTTAGGATGTATAATATATGTAAGTCTGACACTAATTACACATGTGGATACACATAATGCATGTTGCTGGCTTCTTCATATATTATCGGAAATAATATCTTGATACAATTTTCATGACAAACCATCTTTCAGATGGAAATAAATTCAAAAGGTCTGCATTATGAGAGATTGTCAGAGGTGATCTCATCAACTCCCAAGAAACCCAATCTGGAATTCACATTGGGAAGGCCACTGCAGTGACATGTGATATTGATCATATATATATGTATGTATGTCTCTCTTTCTCTCTCTATATATATGGATTGTAGTTGTACTATTCGTTTTGATATTATTATATTTTTGAATGGGAATTAGTGAAAGAGAATAAGGTACCACTGCAAAAATTAGGAGAGAAAGGAAAGTAAAGGAAAGAAAAAGAAAGACAAGGAGACAGCAACGACAAAAGCAACGAAAGGGTGGAGGGTTTGAATTGCATTTCGCCTTTTGACAACACATATATTGCATTTTCATGATATAATGTTCATGGGTACGAAGATAATATGAATGAAATCCGGTTAAGTTTTTCTAGCATTTATTCGGGATATAGTAGAGGGTGAAGATTAAGAAAGAAGCATGGTTTTCTAAAGAAACTAAAAAAACTAATATATACCATTGAATCATTGATCTATTATATCAATGTGTTATAACAGTGACATTGTAGTAAATAGGACACACATTTATAAGAGGTTACATTAGTGATATAAAGATAAATTCGAAACAAAAAAAGATATTAGGGGGGAGGGGCACTCGTAGATTAACTTTTTTCTTTCACTGATTTTAATCAATTATTACTGCCACATCATTTCACTGATTTACTTTACTTTACTGAAACACTTTTTTGGAGGCAACACTCAACTGGTTCATTTCAATGAAATCTTTATTTTTTAGTTTTTTTTAAAGAAACATTCATTAAACTAATAAAAAAACTTACAATATTAAAAGTAAATAAACCATAGAAAAGCACATAAATTAAAAATAAACTAAATAAAAGAAAAACTATTCGCGGGCATCCGTTTCGAGGTGCGGTAGATTAAGTCCGTCTAGATGTTCCACGAGATCATTTCGAAGTCGGAAATGCGTATCGGAGTCTATCAACTCCGCAAGGGTTTGGTCGTCGAAGAACGGTTGGATTGGGGGATCGCGTACGTGGATCGGTGATATCGCACGCTCCTCGTCTTTAATGATCATGTTGTGCAATATCTTGCACGTATAGACGATGACGCTACACCTAGCAACGGTCGTTGTCCTCAAGGGTCGTGCGGTAATTTCCATTTCCCATTTAATACTCCGATTGCTCGCTCAACTTCCTTCATTGCCCCCTCTTGCGCCTTAACGAATTTCTTTTCCTTCGGATCGGTCGGATATCGAAACGCTTTCACCAACGTTGACCAGGTTGGGTAGATGCCATCGGTAAGATAATATCCACGTTTATATAAGTGGCCATTTAAAGTAAATGGACACTGCGGCGTCATTCCATTTCGTTGGGTAAGAAAAACTATGATTGTTGGAGTACACTTATGTCGTTGAGTGAACCGGGGCAGGGGGGGGGGGGGGAATCCATGCCAAAACCACATATCTTGCGAAGTAACCGCTTCTAGCATGATCACAGGGTATTGGTGATCACCTCGCATATATTGTCCTCGTAATTCCCTAGAACATGCTCGCCATACTAAATGAATGCAATCAATGCTACAGATCATGCCGGGAAGGTGATGTCTTTCTTTGTGTGCTTCATACAAACATGCAATGTCGTGACTTGTTGGTCTTCGTAAAAACTTAGCTCCGCATAACTTAATGACGACATTGCAAAAACATTGTAAACATTCGTGCGATGTCCCCTCAGACATACATAAATACTTATCGTATTTGTCTAGAGGATTACCGGTTGCGAGTTGTTTCACTGTATAAGATACTTTTTGTATGGGCGTAAAACTCTTTCTAAACCGACCGTCCACGCCCTCTCGAAGCCATTTGAAGTTTGCTTCAATATCTGCTACAACTTTTAGAAATAGACGTCTCGACATGCGATACTTTAGTTTTAACCGTGCCTCGGTGTATTTTGGTACATCAGAAAATAGTCATCTATTAACCGAGCATTGTCTCCCTCGTGATCACATGGTACGTATCTTTTTTTAGATGTTGTTGTGTCTTGCTCACAACCCCCTTGGCAAAGTCCATGAGAAACTCAAGGCTACTATTGCCTGAGTTTAAAATCGGGTGCACTTCGAGCGGGGGAATGATAAGTTAATCATCTTCGACGTCAATGTCACTCATTTTTTTAAATGTATGGAGATAATTTCTATTTTTTATAGTAAACTGTAGGGTTGTTTTGTGTTTTATAGATCTTTGATAAAAACGGTCACAAAATATGACCGTTGAACAGTTATAAAAAATCACAGATTAAATTCAACGGTCAAAAAAGAATTAAAAAACATAAAAATTCGACCGTTGCATTTAATATACCAAATTACCAGCCCGTTAGATAGAACTAGAAAATGGTTCATGTAACAACCCAACCGATGACGGAAACATCAGGATGTCACGTATTGATGATTGTTTCAGTAGCACATGGTATAAATTAAATTTTAATTAATTTATTCAAAACATAAATATCCAAAATAAAGTGATGTCTAGGAATTCAAATACAAGATATCAAATAAGCAACAACTTCAAATAACTTCAAATAATAACTTCATGATAAATCCTCATGCAATTCAAGCCTCAGCTTCATTGTTACCTGAAACATGTTAATTTTGAAAATATTTTTGGGTCAACAAAAGTTGGTGAGAATTACATAGGTTTTGATAATCGAATAAAAATGTTGTACAATTCAAGTGTCATGGCAAGTCTAGTCCATATGTGAAAACATACTAGAAGTAAATCGAGTGCATAATCAACCCTTGTGAATGTTATAATGTGGTACATCCCATACGCTCATGGTTCACTCGAATATGTTATGCGATAACAAACACCCACGCTACCTTTGTAGGAGGCACGTATCCGGGTGGGATTGTCAGTCCAATAGATCTATCAATGTATACCGTCGGCTGATCAATGTTAATGATTATGCTAGAATTGTGCTTACCCTAGTCATGTTCAAGACATAATGCAACATAGAAAAACACATAGACACTTTGATGATTGAATTGCATATAGAATGTTGTAACATGTTTCACCCAAAAAACGGTGATAAATAGAAAAGGGGCTATGTAAAACTCACCTTAGCAAAATGTTATGTCTCGTGAAAAAAATAGAATAATGTGTTGTGAATGTATGCGAGGCGAATCCCAAAGACTCAACAATGTAGCCAGTCCAAATTGAAGAAAACGAAAAAGAAAGAATATCAAGCTTCCAATTCGCCAATTACAAGAGCTTATAATCAAAGCTTCAATTGTAGAAGTAATAGACTATAGAAGAAAGGTATGAGGGAAAGTTTAATCGGATTGAAACAATCGATTTAGAGATGCAAAGTATAATGGGTCATAGGTGGGTTTTTATACTAGTTTTGGAGTCAATTAGCCATTAAAATTGGTCAACACCATAAAGTAAGGTTTTATGATGAATTGACTATTTGACTAAGACTTTGACTGTTTGACTAAGACTTTGACTAATCAATTTAAGGAATGTGTTAAGTTTATTTTCTTCTAAAATACTACACAAGATGATAGTTGGCTCAGTTGGTTGTCACTGTGTGTTGGTTGGCTGTGGACGCGGGTTCGAGTCCCGGTCCACACAAATCTTTTTTTGGCAATTATTTCCCTAAAACTATATTATTCTAAATTCATAATATGATTATATAAGCCCGAAAGTGACTCGAAATATTTTTAAAACGTACAAAAGTGGCGAGATACAAATAATTATTAGTTTAAGGTATTTAAAACATATATTGTTTAAAACAATACATTCTTTTTATCAAAAAAAAAATTAGGGGAAATTCGCGATGTTACAGTCTCCCCTACTTTTGGAAACTTCATCCCGAAGTTATTAAAAACACAGGTTTGAGGTTGATTAGGTAGAAATTAAGGCAGCTGTGGTTTGGGTTAAGGCACGACATGAATTTATTGGTAATAGAATAATTTGTTTCGAATAATTTGGATAAGAGATTTGAGATGTGAGTTTTAAGGATTGGATTAGGTTCGTCTGAAGTAGCAAGAAGCATAAGAATCTAGCAAAATACTAAACTTATGTTTTAGGAATCTTATAAGAAATGCATGAATTGATTGGCTATATGAAAACCAAATGAACTACTAAAACCTTATTAGAATTTCACACTACCTTAACGTACCTGTAAATTCATGATTACGTTCCGGACCGCAATCACCAATTTACCTTACATTAGGGTTTTGTGTCCTTCTATGATTCTAAACACACATGTAAGTAATGCAAAATAACCTTGTGATTGAATCGTTTACAATGTATCCAAAAATGAGTCCAACTGTTGAGTAGGAAAAAGACTTCTACCAGTCAGTGAGTAAGAACCTCTACCGATTGTTGAGCAGGTGCGATAGCCTCTACCAGTCGTTGAGCAGGTTGTAGGGCCTCTACCGACTGTTGAGCAGGCATGATGACCTCTACCAATCGTTGAGTAGGTTATTTGGTACTCAACTGACTGTTGAGCAAGTACTTCATCCTCTACCAGTTGTTTGATTAAGTGTACCAATTATTTCACACATAAATTGCAAATTGATAATATGTAGATATAAACAATCAAGTATCAAGCATAGCATGCGAGTTGTAATAGTGTTGTCCTAGACAAGGTTAATGACTCTAGGTGTGTCTATAGCAAATAGTTTATATTCCATGATTTCTAGTATCAAATGTTTAAATATGGTAGATAATCGAATCCTCATGTATAACTAAGGATTATGTTTGATGCAACACACAATCAAGTTTCAATAGTTTGGTTATCATGGGTAACTAGCTCATGTGTGAGAAGGTGAAGGATATGAATTTAGTTCTTGAGAGGATGATGAAAAATCTTGAAGCAGAATCAAGGTTGTGAGAGATAGTGAATGTGAAGATAGTTTATAAAGAGTTTATTTTATAGTAAGGAGATTATGTAGCAGTGTAAATTTTGGGGTTTGGATCAAAGGTTATAATCAAGTGTATAAGAAAACATGATTGTGGTATATGCCAAATATTGTAAAAATTTGAACAAGTTGAAAATGAGTGAGTGTCGATGGAGAATTTAGAGACTAGATATTATTCCTATGGAAAAAAAAATCTTATTTTCAAAATTGGTTTTATACATAAAGCAAAAGTTGTTAAATAGTACAAGCTAAGTGGGCTTTGATTAAAATATTCCCGTTAGTTGGAGATTTCAAACATGACATTAGGTTTTGAAGATCAAGGTTCTATAAAGTGATTTTTAATAGTTTAAAGCATTATATAGAAAATTGTTTGTTACGTCAATAAATAAACAATTGAATTTAAGTTCGAGGACATCTTTTGACAAAAAATATGTACTTTGTAAAGTTACTAGGTAATGAAAATACAACAAGATTTAGAAATCTTTAGTTTGTGCTAAGGTATGAGGTTATAGTTTTTAAAAAAAATAAGTAACATGTGGAGAAATGAAATAATATGATTTGGGTAGGGTGTTGAATATTTAAAAAGTGGCTAAGATGGTAAGGTGAAGTGTGATTGTAAAATCCATATATGGTTATGATATGAGATTGATTTAAGCTGTAAAATTTTGAGATTTTAGAGCTTAGTTTTAAGGGAAGTGAGTGTAATCATCTATTCATTAATTAAAACGAATAAATGAAAACGTTGACTTATCAAAGCTTCTAGATTTTAATAACATAGTGAAGACATGCTTTAGTCTATAAGTGAACACTCATCCCGAGAATTCCCAGATAGGCATCCGGGTCCCTCGTCTGATTGGCATATATGCGCAATGCCAGTCCTAGACAGAAAACTCAGAATACAGGCGTTCACCCTTCCAGATTGCACGTGTTCGTTATTAAAATCTAGAACTTCGACGAGATCTTCAAGGTGGTTCAGGCTAAACCTGAGGATTTGTCCTATTAGTCTAAGAGTAGATCTTGTGATGGAGAGCACTCTTCTTGTAGGGACTAAAGTAAGGATAAGAAGTAAAATAGAGAATATAAACAAGTAAGGTTGCAAGTAAAAGGAGCAAGTACTGATTAAAATCCTATAGTTATAGACTAGATTATTTTTTTTTCTAATAACCTAATTCCCTATAACCATGGCTCTGATACCAATCTGTAACACCCCAACCGATGACGGAAACATCGGGATGTCACGTATTGATGATTGTTTCAGTAGCACATGGTATAAATTAAATTTTAAATAATTTATTCAAAACATAAATATCCAAAATAAAGTGATGTCTAGGAATTCAAATACATGATATCAAATAAGCAACAACTTCAAATAACTTCAAATAATAACTTCATGATAAATCCTCATGCAATTCAAGCCTCAGCTTCATTGTTACCTGAAACATGTTAATTTTGAAAATATTTTTGGGTCAACAAAAGTTGGTGAGAATTACATAGGTTTTGATAATCGAATAAAAATGTTGTACAATTCAAGTGTCATGGCAAGTCTAGTCCATATGTGAAAACATACTAGAAGTAGTACATCCCATACGCTCATGGTTCACTCGAATATGTTATGCGATAACAAACACCCACGCTACCTTTGTAGGAGGCACGTATCCGGGTGGGATTGTCAGTCCAATAGATCTATCAATGTATACCGTCGGCTGATCAATGTTAATGATTATGCTAGAATTGTGCTTACCCTAGTCATGTTCAAGACATAATGCAACATAGAAAAACACATAGACACTTTGATGATTGAATTGCATATAGAATGTTGTAACATGTTTCACCCAAAAAACGGTGATAAATAGAAAAGGGGCTATGTAAAACTCACCTTAGCAAAATGTTATGTCTCGTGAAAAAAATAGAATAATGTGTTGTGAATGTATGCGAGGCGAATCCCAAAGACTCAACAATGTAGCCAGTCCAAATTGAAGAAAACGAAAAAGAAAGAATATCAAGCTTCCAATTCGCCAATTACAAGAGCTTATAATCAAAGCTTCAATTGTAGAAGTAATAGACTATAGAAGAAAGGTATGAGGGAAAGTTTAATCGGATTGAAACAATCGATTTAGAGATGCAAAGTATAATGGGTCATAGGTGGGTTTTTATACTAGTTTTGGAGTCAATTAGCCATTAAAATTGGTCAACACCATAAAGTAAGGTTTTATGATGAATTGACTATTTGACTAAGACTTTGACTGTTTGACTAAGACTTTGACTAATCAATTTAAGGAATGTGTTAAGTTTATTTTCTTCTGAAATACTACACAAGATGATAGTTGGCTCAGTTGGTTGTCACTGTGTGTTGGTTGGCTGTGGACGCGGGTTCGAGTCCCGGTCCACACAAATCTTTTTTTGGCAATTATTTCCCTAAAACTATATTATTCTAAATTCATAATATGATTATATAAGCCCGAAAGTGACTCGAAATATTTTTAAAACGTACAAAAGTGTCGAAATACAAATAATTATTAGTTTAAGGTATTTAAAACATATATTGTTTAAAACAATACATTCTTTTTATCAAAAAAAAAAATTAGGGGAAATTCGCGATGTTACAGTTCACGGGACCCCTACAAGGACTGGTGACGAGGTGTTACCGTGCTGGTAGTGGGGTATCCGTGACCTTTTCTGGTGACCCCCCCCCCCCCCTAAAAAATCACAGATTAAATTCAACGGTCAAAAAAGAATTAAAAAACATAAAAATTCGACCGTTTTATTCAATATACCAAATTACCAGCCTGTTAGATAGAACCAGAAAACGGTTCACGGGACCCCTACAAGGACTGGTGACGAGGTGTTACCGTGCTGGTACTGGGGTACCCGTGACCTTTTCTGGTAACCCCCCAGGTTTGGACTCTCTCTCTCCGAACTTAAAATATCCAATTTACTTTGTTCTTCATTAAGATCAAGCATTTTAATTAAAGAATTCGATCGAATATCTCTGAAATAAAGATGAGCCTTTGAGAGATGGTGAAAATTTTTATGTTGACTATAGATGTATATATCTATCTTTGCTGGGTTCATATATGTAATAGAAATTTAAAGAAACGGTATTGAAAATTTTAGAATGAAAGTTAAACTTTTATCTTACTGGGTTCATATATGCAATACAAATAAATGACAAATAAAATCATACCATCTTGCTATATACATGTATGTGAAACTTAGTTACATATATGCTCTTAGTGGAGAGTTCAAACGAGAAGAAAAAAAAATATTATAAGAAGAAAAAAAATAAATTTTAATCAATATGAATCCTGCATATAATAATTATATTTAATGTTAAATAAATGATTACTTTTTTATAACCTCCTAAAACTAGTTAAATTAATGAAACTCTTAATTCAATTTCCAGATATATTGTTTCATATCAATCCTAATTTACAGTGAAGGTTAATTTCAATATGTGTAGGACAAATGTAGGTTGAATTTATCTATGTGTAGGATTATCGTATGATAATCTCGATATGTGTATGATAAACGTGTAATAATTTCGATATATGTAGGATGAATTATGATATGTGTAGGAAAAATATTGATAAAGTGTAGGATAAAGTGTTGATAACTAATTAATTAATTAAAGAGATAATAATTAATGTAATAAGAGTTAAAGTATTTAATATTTCATTTTTTCTTTTTGTTCTTCCAATAAGTTTCCTCATAATCAAACAAACATGGACATCACATCCGTTGTTAATGAAACATACAAACACATAAACAATTATATATATATATATATATATATATATATATATATATATATATATATATATATATAATATGCAAATCTTTGCAATAGTCTTTTCCGTTAACATTGACGTCGCCGTTTAAATGCCGTCAAGAAACTTCGTGTCATCTTTGAAGCACCTCTTCTCAAAGCCACGTTGCAGCCCATTTTCTTTCCTTTTGTCCACCTCTCATCTCCAGTGATCGCCTGCCTCCACCGACCTACTTTCTCTCTCTAGCTTGGCCTATCTCTATAAGCAGAATTGGTGAGGAGGGTTTGGTGGTTGCTTCAACGATGAAGGGAGACATATCTGTTTGATTGTTTCTGTTTTTGGTTTATGACTACTGTCGTCCTTGCCCATGGTCTAAATGCTTCCACGTTTCTACTCCTCTCATCTCAACGGTCAGATCAAAAGGGGAAACGGCCAAAATAAACACTCCAAACTGCTTAGAATCTGCAATTCCTTCATTTCTCTGTCACACACTGAGATTTCTCTATCAAGCGAGGACGAAGATATGGCGGGAGGGCGTCGCGGTGGCGGTGGCGTTGGTTGTCGCGTGAAATCTAGGTAAACCGGCCAAAGCGTCGGCCTTTGGAGGTGGCAGAAGAGGAGGAGAGAGGTGGTGGAGGAGAGAGGTGGGACCGGTGGTGGTGATGGTGCGTTTGCGGGCTTCTTCGAGTTTTTCTTTCTCATTGATCTTGACATCGATTTTGCTAGGTTTCCTACGAGGCATCGTCTGATGTTTTAGAGGAATGGTTGCAAATTGGAGTGGTGTTGAAGACTTTGAAAGGATTTTTGTACCTAACCTGATAATATTATTGCTTGGGCTACAGAACTATGGGCCAAATCTTATTGGGCATCAGTATCATACTATAACTGTAACAATTAAAAAGGTTGGTCTTCTGGTGATCTTTAGCAGTCATATTTTACAAATTACGAAGACCCCGTCTAGGTTGATAACGATGGTGGTTATAGGACTATCAAGCCGCCAGAGAGAGCGTTTTTTGCTCGGGGTTGAGTTCTTTTGTTGGGGATGGTGGTGTTGGATACGTCCCGGCGCGTAGCGCGGGGTAAGAAACTAGTTATTAATCATTAATCAAATATAACATACACTCTTGCCTCTTGAAAATCACAACCAAATGATGATGGGATTAAGCAAATTGATATCCAAAAGATGATGATGAACCAAATTCATGACGGTTGATCATGGGCGGATATAGCAAATACCTAGGGTGGCCAGTGCTACCCCTTTAACTTTTGTCAGCGAAGTGCAAAATTAGTGTACAACTTTTTTCTTCTTCTTTGTTCTATTTATCTGAATACCCCTGAAAAAACATTATGAGATACTCCTATGACCAACAAAAATTGGGGAAATGGATTTAAATACTCCCAACTATCACTCGTTGGCGGATAGCACTCCCAACTATCACTTTGACGGATAGCACTCCAAACTTTCAACTTGTTGGATTTTATCACTCCCGAACTAACTAAGGTCTAACCCAGTTAGTGTTTGTGGCCAAAATGTAAAAAACAAAACTTAAGGGACCATTTTGAAACTTTTTCTTCTTCTTCTTCTTCTTCTTCTTATTATTATTATTATTATTATTATTATTATTATTATTATTATTATTATTACCTATATATATTAACCGAGACAGAAAAGGAGTTCAGAGATAGAGAGAGAAAGAGAGAGAGAGAGAGAGAGAGGCGGAGAGAGAGAGAGAGAGAGACTCACCACCACCATCTGCCGCCACCACACCACCACCCCGCCACCACCACCACCATCTGCCATCAGCCTCAGCCCACCACCACCTTTCACCAACCTTTAACCTAATCTTCTTCTTCTTCTTCCATCAGCCACTGACCACCACGGATAACCACCGTCATCCCCAACAACCACCGCCTCCACCGTCATCCTCTACAACCACCGCTTTCACCAGTCACCCCCAACAACCATCGTTTCCCCATCACCCCTACAATCACCATCTCCACCCGTCACCCCAACACATCAGATCTAAAACAACACACTGATAACACCGGTGGCTTGACGAAACTGTCCCTCACTTGTCCTCCTGTAAAATACTGACTAAAGCTGCTATGAGCCATTGTTGCAGAAGGTGGTAGTGAAATTGGGAAATCGGGTAGAACAAGATTAAAAGGTAATAGATCAAAATTCTCAATGAATTTGATGGAATATGGTTGTTATTAAGTTTTTGGTTGTAACGAAGATGAAGAACTAGTGGTTCAGGTTTGGGGATATCAGTGATTTAGGGTAGTTGTTTGGTTTGGGGTGTTGGCGGCTGAACATAGATGAGTAAAATAGTATAGATTTGTAATGGGAGGTTTGAGTCGGTGGTTATGAAACGATGGTTGGAGATGGTGATTATGGGGGGGGGGGGGGGGTGATGGGGAAACGATGGTTGTTGGGGTTGGGGGTGACTACTGGAGGCGGTGGTTGTAGGGGATGACAGTGGAGCGGTGGTTGTTGGGGATGGCGGTGGAGGTCTGTCACGTCACAAGAAGAAGAAAGAAGTGGTGGTGGTTTCCGGTGGAAGGTCGTGGTGGTTTCCGGTGAGGGTGGTGGTGGTGGTTTAGAGAGAGAGAGAGAAGAGGGGGGGGGGGGGGGGGGGTCTGTTGCAGAAATGAGGGGGGGGGGGGGGGATTTTATAAGTTAAATGTTTAATTTCAAAAATGCCCCTTAAGTTTTGTTTTTTATATTTTGGCCACAAACACTAACTGGGTTAGACCTCAGTTAGTTCGGGAGTGATAAAATCCAACAAGTTGAAAGTTTGGAGTGCTATCCGCCAAAGTGATAGTTGGGAGTGCTATCCGCCAACGAGTGATAGTTGGGAGTATTTAAATCCATTTCCCCACAAAAATTACGCTACCGCTGAACTTTTTTATAGATCCACAACTTTTGATTGATGATAATGGACGAATTCGTGATGGCTGATTGTTGATGATGCAATACCAATATGCAATCAAACTAAATCCCAACATTGGATGATGATGACGGCAAATTTAATTTTGTGATGATAAATTGATGACGATGAATGAAGGCCTAACTTCAATAATTTGTGGAGAGAGATTAATTTTTTTTTTAAATATGAGGTGACAAATTATCTATAAGTCTTTTACAAATTAACTTTGTCAAAAGTATAACGTACGTGGTGGTCTTTGTTGATTATAGTGGAGAACGTACTTTAGATTTAGTAGGAAAAAGGGCATTTTTTTCACAAACGTATGTGAGCTCTCTGCTTATTCCCATGCATTGTCATGATTTACACCAACTTAATTAAAAAAGAAGTAAAGAAAAGAAGAAAAGATAATGTCCAAATGAAAAGAGAACTGAAAAAGGTAAAACTTGTACGCGATTGTAAACTTAACCAAAAGTGCAGAATTGATGCTTCTTTCTGGTCATGCTTCTTTACACACTCAATTTTGTAAATTTGTAACCAAAAGATAATTGTATCATGAACTCATGGGGTTAAATCGATCTCCTCATCCCTCTACAAGTTTAAAAAATAGTATTTTATAGACTAGCTATAATTAATTTGTTTTTGTTAATGTTATCGTTAGAAAAAATAATAATTTTTAATGTAAATCTTAATATAGTTTTCAACCAGACTAAATCGTAAGTGTGGAGTGATCATGTTTTGGTTTCATCTCAATTTTGAGTAATTCTGAATTTAGTATTGACTGTTTATAATTGTAATGCGTCTGTTCCTAATCCCAACCAATGTGATGTGTTTGAAGTTTTTATGGATTGTTAGCGTTTGAATATGGTGTTTCAGTAAAGAGAAGATGGGCACTACCCGATTATTTTTAACTTCACTATAATCTTGCACTCTGTTTTATCTCACTGAAACACAATTTTAGAGGATGACTTTACTGAAATGTTTAATTATTTTTCATTTAAAAAAATATATATAAACTTTAATTTTTTTTCAAATTAAATTTTGCATTCAAAATTCAAGCCGTTGTCAGACACGGTGGTAGAACGATTGGTTTTGAATTTAATTTTGAAATGGTAATTTTTCTAGTTAAATGGTAAAAAAAAAAATGCGCTACAAATACCCACCGTAGGTAAACCAAAAAATCCATACTTAACCCACAGTTACCACTTTAAACACTAAAAAAAATGACACGTTGGAACAAGCAGAAAGAATTCGCCTTGGTGGTGTGCTATCAAGACGCAAGGAACGACTCTACCCTACAACAACAACCACCTCGTTGCCGCCACTCGGTTGGGAGCTCCTTTTAATTTGGAACCGGGTATTGGCGGACTTCAAGCGCCAAGTTGGTGACATAGACCGCACAATCGAAAGTCTTTAACGCAAGTGAACTAATCTCAACAACAAGTGTGAATATTGGTGGAGCACCTTCTACGCAAACACCTTGAGGGAGCACCCGGGTATTGAGGAGGAGTTGGCAATCGAGTGCACGCATGTCAACTATGTGGCTCGATACCGTAACAATTTCGACCATGTCGAGGCATGACAATTGTTGCGTAATGTTTAAGTTTTTTAAATTTTGTTTGATGATCCCTATGTTTCCATATCATGAAACTTGCACAGTCTGACGTAAAGCATGCCTTGATAAATACGGGGAGCATGCGCTACACTGTAGAGAGTTGTCGGGGTTTAAGTATCGCCATGACTTTGTTCGGGACACGTTAATGGATATTTTCAGACGAGCAGGGATCTCGGCAAAGAAAGAGGCACCGGTTAATTTTCTTACAGACCTACTGATGTGCTTTTGGTTGGGAGGGCGGGAAACATGCTTGTGTCGATCTCACAAGTTTATCCCCCCTAGCCGGTTTTCGGGAAAATGGATTTGTGATGGGGCAAACAATACTGAAAGCAGAGGCAAAGAAGGTGGAAAAGCACGCAAAAGCTTGTGAGGATAATCAACATGCCTTCGTCCCCTTGGCGTTTGACACGTTCGGCTCCTTGGCGCTGGAGGCGGTTCGGTTCTTGGCTAGAGTTCAGCGTGTGGTCCACAACAACTTTTCGACCCCTCAGGGGCGAGGTTTTGTTTTCAGTAGATTAGGGTTTTCTATTCAGAAGGAGATGGCGGTGTAGTTTGTTGCTCGTCTACCTGCTATCCTTATGCAATTTGCCCTTTATTAATATAAGTTGAATGAATTTCCAATAAAAAAAATTATGTTTTAATATTTTGTATTCATTTATGTTTAATACTAATATATTTATATTTTTTGTGTTTTATATAAACCGTCTGGACAATTTAATTTAACTGAAAATAAAGGAAAATAATTGCAAAATATTAATTCACACGGTGGTAGTGGGGTTACCTTAAGATGTCCGTGTCAAATACGGTTTATACGGTAAACGCCCTGTCCCTCCTAATATTCACGTTATTATCTGTGGGTTTTGGGTCTTATATATGATGGTGTTTTACTATATTCCGATGACTCTTAACACTTTTTAGGGGTTTAAAACTTTATAGCCAATCGCCAGTAACATTATAAGTTTGTATCTATTTTGTGACAGAAATTAAATCACCAATAACATTACGCAATATAGTTGCAAAAAATATACAGTTGCTAAGAGGAGGCCACAAATCAGTCACAAAAAAACCCCTTATCGCAAGCAACAGATATATTTATTTTTACATCAATTTCAGTCGTAAATCAATTGAGAAGGGAGTTTTTTAATGCGATTTCCTGAATAATGTTAGTAAATACTCAAATTTCTTGTAGTGGCATGCATTAGAATTTATGTAGTAAAAAGTAAAACTCATTAGTCTTATCTTTATTTACTTAATGTGTAAGGTACTTTGAACTTCGAAAGTTTTAAGGCCACACGGGGCGGTTTGTGATGGTTTTGATATCGTGAATATCGCCCCGGTCATAACGTGATGGCTGTGACCATCACACTTCGCGATGGCCATCGCGCTGCACGTAGCCGTTGTCAATGGTAACATGACCGTTTGGCATAAAAAAAAGAACTTTTTTCAATAAATCCTATATATACTTCTCATTTTAAACCAAAATCTACAACCAACAATAAAAAAAAACCTAGAACCACAATCAAAATACATTGAAGGATCGAGCAAGAAACTTTCTTCAATAAATCCTATATAAGTTTTATGTTTTTTTTTTAATATTTTTGTCTTTTTTTTAGTTCTGTTGTACTGTGTTTTAATTTATAAAGTGTTTGTTTTGGTTTAAAATTTCTTTTTTAGATTTTAGTAGTGGGTGTGATAATGTGATAATCACCCATGTAAATTGTGTAAATTGTGATAGAATATGATAAAATGAGGTGACATATGAAGATTGGTTAGTGATAGTGTGATGGTGTGATGACCACTCATTGCACCCTGGTAACAGGATATCCTTTTAGTTGTAGTTGCAAAATAATATAACGCTACAAGGAAGCTGACTTTTAGTTTCAACCCATGTCGCCGCTAATTACCTAGCACTTAACGACGACATGGGCATTAGCGGTGACTGTCGCTGCTAATGCCCACCTCGCTACTACTTCGTCCCAATTGCCACCTCTAATAGTGTCGTCGCTAAAGCTATATTCAACGTGGCAATACTTTTTGATTTTTTTTCCACGTGGCATGCCACGTGTTATTAACATGTGCAATCAGAGTTGTCACCTTTAGCGGTGACATGTCGCCGCTAAAGGTTTTTTCTGGCTTTCCTATTCAGTTTTAATGCCTTTGCTTGTCGATAATCGCACAATCAAGAAAAAAAACGAGAAAACTAAGCAAACATACCAAGATTTACATATAATATATATATAAGGGGTGGATAATATGGAAACCCTATATAATGAAAAAAATCCTAGAAACCCTCTAGTGACCATTAATCAAGTTTGATCAATGGTCCATGATTATTTGTATATAATAATCATAAAGCAAGTGGGCCAATCTAATAAAAAATAGAATTAAGGGTATTAAGGTAATTTTAAACATGAGATTTGACACTTCTGAATCCTAGGTTTAAAAAGGTTGATTTGGCACTTGTCAAGTCACATCTCTCCTACTTTATGACACTTTTTTCAGCACCAATATTCACATACGTTAGTGTTGTGATACAAAATTCTGACCTCGTGTAAGACATCACTAACATGTGTTAACAGACATGTACTAAAAATAACAAAATAAAAGAACACATAAAATGTATATTTATTTAAGAAATGATTAAAACGATCATTACAATCAATACTAAAAACGTATTAAAAACGTTTAATACAACATAATTATTTCTGAATGACAAAAAAAAAACTGTCATGACAACAGAAAAAAAATCTAGCTATGTTTCGTTCTTGATACCCATCTTTATCTTTAACACAAAACATCTCTTCACCTACAAAAAAGATAACACGTGTTAGTTGGGCTCTCCAAAACACATAATGAGACATTACTAACATGTGTGGTGTATTCTAAAACATATGTTTTACTAAAATAACGTATATCATATGAACCCTAACATATGTTAGTTGGGTATATACTAACGTATGTCATATGACCTCTAACACCTGTTAGTTAGGCATATACTAGCATGTGTTAGCATCACTAACATGTGTATAAACAACACTAAATCTGCAATGCCAAGTGACACATGTTTACTGAAAAATAACGTATGTCATTTGGACCCTAACACCTGTTAGTTGGGGATATACTAGCACGTGTTAGCATCACTAACGTGTGTGAGCATACAAGACTCGGACCGCAAAAACTAGACATGTACCCTATACGAGTTCATAACAATTTCACTTGCCAAAAATTTATTAAATAGAATACAAAAATTATTTAAACGCCCTATTCACCAAAAGATTAAAAATTTATAATCTTTATAAAAAAAAAACATCACTTACCACAGCCACATCACCAACGCCGCCTTCTTTCAATAGCCTACTCGTCAAAACCAACACTGGAATAGATACACATGTTAGTCGGAATCCTCAAACACATAATGGGACATCACTAACATGTGTTAGTATATACTAACATAAAAAAACTACACATTTATTCATCAATCACATGTGATCTATCAACTTCATGTGCCCAATCCAATAACAATCTAACATAAACAAAATAATAATAAAAAAATCAAAAAGGTTAACATAAAGGTTTTTTTTTTTTTTTCATTCAAGCATTTGATCGAACACTTGGTATGCAAACAAAAACTATCCCCAAAACTATTATTATTATTATTATTATTATTATTATTATTATTATTATTATTATTATTATTATTATTCTAACAAAACCCAAAGTCTATTGCTTTATAATAATAAAAAAAATATAAAGAAAAACACATGATTCACCCATTTTTAAATCATAACAAGCAGATAACAACACTATGCTCTCATTTTTTTAAAAGCAAATACATGTAAGTAAAAGGTCTATCTAAACACCAAAAACCATCAACTTTATTTTATTTTTCCATCCTTTTCAAATACATAAAAATATAGGATCTGACATTAAAGCACTATATATATGGTAGTTTTTTATTCAAATATCATCAAAATCTTTATATCATTCAAAGCTCTTCATAGTGAAAAAACATTTTTTAGTCGTCGTGTCGTCTGAAAAAAGAATTGGAGTGAACAATCATTATTAATGATTAACATTTTGTTCTCTGTTTCAGTCAAAAGAGGCATACTCGATTAATAATAATAATAATATTAATAATAATAACAATTACCTATACAGAGGACCTGTGACTACTGATTGGATTTGTTTAGTCGAAAGAGGCGTTTGAACCGGATTAGTAAAACCCACCCAAACTTCTCTATCATCTCATCCCTTCCTTCTCAACTTCTTCGTCTTTCTCTCTTTCTGATTTGCCTACGTTTACACTTTTTAACGTGCCTTTATTCTAATGAAGAAGAAGTTGTTGTGGTGGCGGTGGTGGTGGTGGTGGTGGTTCTAGAGAGAGACAGGGAGAGGGGAGGGTAGAGAGAGAAGGCAGAGAAATAATCTGCATTTGAATTTGAAAAAAAGAAATGAAGAGAGAGAGGTGGGGAAGTAATACTTTTATTCTACACATGTTGAAATTATCATTAGGTTTATCTTATACATGTAGAATTCATCCTACACAAACCGAAATTTATCATTCACTATAAATTATCTTTGCCTTAAAGATATATATTTGAAAAACAATTATGATTTCATTTATTTAATTAGTTTATGACAGTTACAAAAACTTAAAAATTTATTTAACATTAAATACAACTATTAAATAAAAGATTTCTATTGGTTTAGATTTCTTCATTTTCTTCCTACAAGAAAATTTATTCTCATTTGAACTCTCCGCTATATATATATATATATATATATATATATATATATATATAAAATGGCCGGGTAAAATATTAACATTTAAACTACAAATATATACCAAATGGGTCAAACTACAAACATATATCAAATGGGTCAACTAATAGCATTTAAACTATAAATATATATTAAACGGGTTAAATATTAACATTTAAACTACAAAGATATACCAAATGGGTCAACTATCAACAAATAAATTTCAAATATATACCAAATGGGTCAAACATCTTATTTACTAAACATATTTATACTAATGAGTCAATTATCAACATTTGGCAAACATATATACACCAAATGGGTCAAACTACAAACATATATCAAATAGGTTAACTATCAACATTTAAACTATAAATATATATCAAACGGGTCAAATAATAACATTTAAATTACAAAGACATACAAAATGAGTCAACTATCAACAAATAAACTACAAATATATGCCAAATTGGTCAAATATCCTATTTACTAAACATATTTATAACAAACAGGTCAAATATCAACATTTAGCAAACATATATACACCAAATGAGTCAAACTACAAACATATATCAAATGGATCAACTAATGACATTTAAACTACAAATATATAGCAAACAAGTCAAATACTAACATTTAAACTACAAAGATATACCAAATGGGTTAACTATCAACAAATAAACTACAAATATACACCAAATTGGTTAAATATCGTATTTACTAAACATATTTATACCAAATGTGTCAAATATCAACATTTAGCAAACATATATACACCAAATGGGTCAAATATCATATTTACCTATGTTAGTTGCGGTTGCGTGGTGTAAAATGTGAAAGGCTTGCTCTGGAACAAGGCATAGGCCCAATCCCGCGAACATGTCTACGACGTCTGCCCAACACATCTTCAAATATACTAACCTTTAAACACCCCAAATAATACTAGTTTTAACCTACTTTACACCCAACAAACAATAGCACAACCATGAAAACTAAACACATACATACACAAATATATACCAACCTTATCCAACCGTTGGGAGCAACTTCCTCCTCCTCCTTCTTCTTCGGCAATCCGTTGAGTTTGAGACTCAAACTGTGCCTTTAACCTATACTGTATTTTACAAACGTGATTTATTAGAATTATATTTATATATATATGTGTGTGTGTGTGTGTGTGTGTATATAAATTAGATTATAAATAAATGCTTACATAGTTCTGTTCATTCTGGAGGCTATCAAATGTCCTCTGCCTTCCTATATGTCCTGAACGGTATGCTTCATACCGTTCGATTTCATGTTTAATATTAAAAGTTAAACTATAAGTTAAATAAACATTATTGTCTATATATGTATATGTGTGTGTATACCTTTTTGTGATAGCGAGGGGCAAAAGAGCTCGTTCCACCTCGGTATGTGTTCGTTTGTTTTTGGCGGATGACTTTGTTAGTTTCAGACCTCCGTTTATGTTCTGGACTGCAGAAGTGATCGACAGCCCAAAGCCGGTTTTCAGGTTTCATACCCTTGAGGGACGTTGCCTTGCTCCCTAAACATCATCATAACCTCCCGCTTCAGTCATAAAATATCTCTTTGCTTCGGCTTTGCTGTCTTTGTACTGCTTTTGGAGACCCGCCACACTGCCTCCTTTTTTTATCGAACGCAATGATATCTTTGTCACACACACACATATACATAAAAATATTAAACAAAAAAATTACTATTAGCGGCGGCTACTAACCGTATTAGGGGCGACTGACCGTGTAAGTTAGAAAGCTCTAGCAGTTGTCTTAGTAGATCGATGTTTTCCTACAACTTATAATACAATAAAATAGAAAAATTAAACATTTTTTAAGAAAAAACATAAAAATAAAATATTTAACAAAAAAAACCTTACTCTGTCGGTGTGGGTGGTGCTCGGTGGTGATGGGAGCTAGACGTTTGTGGTGGTGCTCGGTGGTTGGTAGTGACAGGAGCCAGATGTTGGTGGTGAAAAACGGAGGTGGTGGTGGTGATGGAGGTGGTGGTTCCGGTGGGTGCGGATGGTAGTGGGGGTTTACGGTGGTGGTGAAGAGAGGAGAGGTGGGGGTTTACGGTGGTGGTGAAGAGAGGAAAGGAGAGGGAGAGTGAGAGTGAGAGAGAGGAGAATGAGAGTGAGAGTGAGAGAGAGGAGAATGAGAGAGAGAGAGAGAGAGAGAGAGAGAGAGAGAGAGCTGAGAGAAAAAGAAAGCAGCGAAGGAAAGAAGAAAGGAAAGGCGGGTAGGTAAAAATTTTAGGAGGTCGTCGCCGCTAATGCCTGAAACGTACGAATTTTTATGGGTCGTTGTTCTTGATCAAAGGTCAGGGTGGCTTCTGTCAGGTTTTAACCTTTAGCGACGACCAAAAGGCGAGTTGCCGCTAAAGGTCTATCTTCTTGTAGTGTATAAATGGTCATTTGGTATTGATCTAGGGTAGAAGCCAAAAAGTCGAGTCTTTTTCTAAATGCATGGATGATAGGTTTGTTTTTTGAACGGCAAGGAACGACGTGCTAACTACAATGACACCGGACGTTGTGACCAAGGTCTACTACTCAACTGTTGCTAGCCCCTTGGTTCTCCCACCCGACCTCCACAAGCCCGAAGGCACGATGGTGGAATAATCGGTAAAATCTCGCCTCCCATCCGAGTCGAACCGGCGTCACCCGTATTCTCTCTTCACTTGGATGCCGCGAATAATAATGAGGAGACACTACAAGAAAAGTTGTCTGATACGTCGAACCTTTCCCGTCGACATTTGTCGTTGACACAGATACCTTTTACCGGCGACATGTTGCCAGGAAAATGTTGTTAAATAAATTTTTACATTTTTGATCTGTCCCGGCGACTTGTCGCCACCACTAAAAGTTTAGGCGGGATGAAGGGAAAAAGAAGCGCCGTTACTAAATGATATCCCGACGACATGACGTCGATAAAAGTTTTTTTTTTTAGTTTTATTTTTTTAATTATGGTTATAAATGATTATAAAAAATAAAATTAAAATGAATCTTTCACCGATGACTTGTCGTCGGTAAAGGGTTTACGTAAACCATTCCCGAGCCCTAGTTCACTCCTGTACTCTGGAGTCTCCCAACCTCAGCCGCTGACCCCAACCCTTCCCCTCTACCAAATCACCACCCAACACCACCGGTCCCGACATCTCATCCACCACCGCCCGTCACTGCAATACCAGCCATCTCCACCAACTCTTACCTTCCACCAAATACAAAGCCTGCGTTGTTAATTAGGTAACTTACTAACTTATGGTATGTCATTCTCACATTAATTGTTGTTTTGCAAGAATTAAAAGTTTTTTCCTTGAGTGATTTTGGCTAAATGGCTACTTTTACTCATATATGTCTTGTTATTGTGGAAGTCAAGCATAACTTGAAATTAACCATGGGTTTATACCTTCATGACCCCATGGCTATTCAGAAAGTTAACTTCAAAAATAAGATTCTTCATTTAATTTCCATGTCTGGGTGATTATTACGCATGTGACATATGGTCAATTTCATTGTGTGTGTTAAGTAAGCTATTAATTGAATAGGTCCAGCATTCAACCTAGAGGTAAGCTAGTCTAGTGTGTCTTATAATTTAGGGCTGAACAACAAATCTACAAGAGGATAACCCTGGTACATAAGTCCAGACCCTAAGCAGTACTCGTGAATGAGTGCTTTTTGAAACTCAAAACTTTATTAGAATGGTTCAAGTAACAGGAAGGAGGGGACAAAGAAAATAAAACATAGTAGAATATATATTAGACCATTAGGTAAAAAAGAACAAATATGTCATCAGATAAATATGTCATCTTTGCTGTTATTCTCTTTATTATTGTATGTATGGATGTATATGTATATATATGTGTGTGTGAGTGTATGCAACATGTCGCCGGTATAACGTAACCTCTCCCGGCGACACTGTTCCGACGACTTAATTAACCTATGGTGTCGAATCTGTGAGGACGAACCTTTTCCCTGCGACATGTCGCCACTAAAGGTTTTGCCAGCGACTTGTCGCCGGGATAGGTCGACGTATTAGACAAGTTTTGTTGTAGTGAGAGTGAAAATCGAACCTGAGTCTCAAAGAACACTTCCCCAACCACTCCACCACTACCTCATTGATGGATAGGTTAATGCTAATAATAGTTGGTAAGATGTTCAGGTTAATATTCAATTAGATATATCATTACTTATCAAAAATGTGTCTGGTTGGATCTAGTATCATTTTACAAAAGAGTGTGCACATGAATTTTATTTATCAACTTACAAATTACAAGTAAACATTCAAAATATGAATAAAATAATACTTTTACTTTTATCTTTATTTTTTAGTGCTACACAGGAAGGAGTACGACGCTAGCCAGAATAATGAAAAGAAGATTAGGAAATGAATGAAAAGAAGTAAAATCACTTTTCCTTTACTTGGCTTTTCATACTTTCTTACAAATTGCCTTTCTTTCCTTTCACTTTACTTTGGGTAGCTTTCCTTACTTTTCATAAATAAAACAAGAAAATAAGGACGAATTTAGTTTTGTCGATCGTTTTTAGTTACTCCTAAAATTAACTTATATGTTAATAATAAAGGCTCGTTGTTATAGTTAGACACCCCTAATAGATATTCCTACACCCCGACGTATACGGTCCATATAAGGTTATATGTGCCGTATATACGTCAAGATTTTTCGTGAGGTGTTTTTGAAGGTTGTTTTGGTTAAGTTTTTTGAGACCAATACCTCGTATAAGTATACACACACATTAATTTTATTCTGTTAATAATGGTGTTAACGTTCAATTGATATCATGGTTAAAGTTTTGCAAAACAGTGGTGTAATGGTTAGAGTTTGGTTGATATTTACATTTCGATTGATCGTTGCACTTCAATACATTCGATATCTCATGTTTATACGTTCGGTATCATTCTTTTCACATGTATTAGGAAACGCTAGGTTGACCCCTATACACCGATGTATCTTTCTTTCCTGCTAAGCGACAATCTCCCTGCTATCTCCACTACCAGCAATGGTGACCCCTATACACCGATGTAGAAGCCAAAACCCCTGCCTGATAGTGGTCCAAAAGGGCATAGTACCTTTGCGTCGCTCCAAATTGGGACATCGTAGAATGCCTTTATTGACACCTCCTCTGCCGAATAAATACCAAAGGTACCCTAAACTGGGGCAACCTCAGTTGTCGTTGGACCCCGCAGAGCTGGATGTCGACTAGAAATGCTCAAGCCTTGCCACGTGTATTGACGAATCGGAATGTCGAGAGAAACTCTAGTGTGGTCTCCCAGTAAGCAAGATCCCACCCTACCTCAAATAAACGACACCACCGCATGTTAAAACCCCAATCAATTGTCAGTGGGGCATCAAAATTGCAACACCCCAACCGATGGCGGAAACATCGGGATGTCACGTATTGATGATTGTTCAGTAGCTCATGGTGAATAATAAATTTCATTAAATGATTTAAATAAATTACATACAATTGTTCTACAAGAATTTGTACATCAAAATGAATAATACTATGCACACATCTTCAAGCATTAATTCAAATCTTCAAGCAAGTAGATCCTGAAACATGTTAAGTTTGAAAATATTTTGGGTCAACAAAAGTTGGTGAGAATACATAGATTTTTTAATATAATTGATAATAATAGTTTGTACAACAATCACAGTTGTATGATGATAGAGTATGATTCCGACATGTAACAATGCGTCTTTGTACAATCAAACCTTGTGTCGACTGATGACTAACTCGCAAGTTAGTTAAATGTTGTTACTGTTATCGATCATCCCTGAATTTATGCGGGGGGATGGGTTTGTCAGACCTATAGCGCTATAATCTAAACAGGCGGCTTGATCATTGTTAATGATTGTACTGTGTCTTTTTGTTACAGTCAAATGATAGAATGATAGTGTATTTGAATTACGAGTAAGTATGAGTAAATGATAGTATAAAATGTTTAAACTTGTTTCACCTTAAAATTGAAAAAAGAGAAAAGGGGCTATGTAAACTCACATTGGCTAAGGTGAATTATCCTCTAAGTGTTGTGAATGTATGCGAGGCGAATCCCAAAGACTCAACAACGTAGCTTGTCGAAAAAGAAAGAATATCAAGCTTCCAATTCGCCAATTATAAGAGCTTATAATTAAAGATTCAATTGTAGAAGTAATAGACTATAGAAGAAGGGTAATAGGGAAAGTTTAATCGGATTGAAACAATCGATTTAGAGGTGCAAAGTATAATGGGTCATAGGTGGGTTTTTATACTAGCTTTGGATTCAATTAGCCATTAAAATTGGTCAACACCATAAAGTAAGGTTTTTTATGATGAATTGACTATTTGACTAAGACTTTGACCGTTTGACTAAGACTTTGACTAGGACTTTGACCAGGACTTTGACTGATCAATTTAAGGAGTGTGTTAAGTTTATTTTCTTCTGAAATACTACACAAGATGATAGTTGGCTCAGTTGGTTGTCACTGTGTGTTGGTTGGCTGTGGACGCGGGTTCGAGTCCCGGTCCACACAAATCTTTTTTTGGCAATTATTTCCCTAAAACTATATTATTCTAAATTCATAATATGATTATATAAGCTCGAAAGTGACTCGGAATATTTTTAAAACGTACAAAAGTGTCGAGATACAAATAATTATTAGTTTAAGGTATTTAAAACATATATTGTTTAAAACAATACATTCTTTTTATCAAAAAAAAAAATTAGGGGAAATTCGCGATGTTACAGTCTCCCCTACTTTTGGAAACTTCGTCCCGAAGTTATTAAAAACACAGGTTTGAGGTTGATTAGGTAGAAATTAAGGCAGCTATGGTTTGGGTTAAGGCACGATATGAATTTATAGGTAATAGAATAGTTTGTTTCGAATAATTTGGATAAGAGGTTTGAGATGTGAGTTTTAAGGATTGGATTAGGTTCGTCTGAAGTAGCAAGAAGCATAAGAATCTAGCAAAATACTAAACTTATGTTTTAGGAATCTTATAAGAAATGCATGAATTGATTGGCTATATGAAAACCAAATGAACTACTAAAACCTTAACAGAATTTCACACTACCTTAACGTACCTGTAAATTCATGATTACGTTCCGGACCGCAATCACCAATTTACCTTACATTAGGGTTTTGTGTCCTTCTATGACTCTAAACACACATGTAAGTAATGCAAAATAACCTTGTGATTGAATCGTTTACAATGTATCCAAAAATGAGTCCAACTGTTGAGTAGGAAAAAGACTTCTACCAGTCAGTGAGTAAGAACCTCTACCGATTGTTGAGCAGGTGCGATAGCCTCTACCAGTCGTTGAGCAGGTTGTAGGGCCTCTACCGACTGTTGAGCAGGCATGATGACCTCTACCAATCGTTGAGTAGGTTATTTGGTACTCAACTAACTGTTGAGCAAGTACTTCATCCTCTACCAGTTGTTTGATTAAGTGTACCAATTATTCCACACATAAATTGCAAATTGATAATATGTACATATAAACAATCAAGTATCAAGCATAGCATGCGAGTTGTAATAGTGTTGTCCTTGACAAGGTTAATGATTCTAGGTGTGTCTATAGCAAATAGTTTATATTCCATGATTTCTAGTATCAAATGTTTAAATATGGTAGATAATCGAATCCTCATGTATAACTAAGGATTAAGTTTGATGCAACACACAACCAAGTTTCAATAGTTTGGTTATCATGGGTAACTAGTTCATGTTTGAGAAGGTGAAGGATATAAATTTAGTTCTTGAGAGGATGATGAAAAATCTTGAAGCAGAATCAAGGTTGTGAGAGATAGTGAATGTGAAGATAGTTGAAAAAAAGTTTATTTTATAGTAAGGAGATTATGTAGCAGTGTAAATTTTGGGGTTTGGATCATAGGTTATAATCAAGTGCATAAGAAAACATGATTGTGGTATATGCCAAATATTGTAAAAATTTGAACAAGTTGAAAATGAGTGAGTGTCGATGGAGAATCTAGAGACTAGATATTATTCCTATGAAAAAAAAATTATATTTTCAAAATTGGTTTTGTACATAAGCAAAAGTTGTTAAATAGTACAAGCTAAGTAGGTTTTGATTAAAATATTCCCGTTAGTTGGAGATTTCAAACATGACATTAGGTTTTGAAGATCAAGGTTCTATTAGTGATTTTTAATAGTTTAAAGCATTGATACGCGGGTGAAAGTCATAAGCTTTTCGTGTTTAAGATTACATTTTTATGTGATTTTATGGTTTTGGATACACTACTTTGATAAAGTTTGCGTTTTGCAGGTTTAACGAAGTTTAAGGTGCTTTTCGGAACTTAACGAGGCTTTGGGATGGAGCTAGGTGAACCGGTTGGAAGAAATGAAGAAGAAGGGCTAAAATAGGATTACTGGAGTCGGCCACTACTGTTTTTGACGTCGCCGACTCACTAAAGGGGCGTAGATAGCTGGTAGACAGCCAGATCTCGCGTCAGTGGTAATTCGAGTCGGCGACTCCATCTTGCTGCGTCGACGACTCCATTGGTCTAGTCGGCAACTCCATCTGGTCGCGTCAGCGACTCCACTTGCTGGGTCAAATGAGTTTGTTGACGAATTTTAAGGTTTTTTATGGGTTTTAATGAGGCCTTTGACCCTGGACTCAAGGAGAAATCTACAAAAACAAACTTTTAGCATCATAATCATCATCTTTGACTCCCCAAATCACAATCAATATCACCCTATTACACCAAAATCATTGAAGATCATCATTTTTCATCATATCTTTCACTACCAATCCATCCTATCATTGAGGTTTTCAAGATTCAAGACCCGCTTATTTGAAGAATCAAGTTCCATGGCCATGAGTGGCTAATCTCCTTGTATCATGCCTAGGAAGTAAACAATTGAAGCTTTAGGGTTTAAACATTTGGGTATTACTTTAACTTTTTAATTATGTGATTGTGTGTTTGAATTAACTGTATTAGATTGCGATTAATCTTATGTTGAATTCATTTTAGTTAATTGATCTTGTGCCAATTTCTAGTGTCATGAACATGTTTTCTTGCTCTAATACAAACATAGGGTTGTATGTTCTAGGTAATGAAGTGTAGTTTAGTCCATCTTTGATGTTGATGAAACTTGACACCTAAGCCTATTGAACAATCACCCCGTTAACACCAATTGCACTACATTTGTTTGACCCATTTGTGAAAACCTTAGACTTCATTTGTTGAAACCTAGGTGTGATCCTTTTAATTAAATTGCTTACAATCTAAATTGTTTACTATTTTTTTCTATTACATTTCTATTTCAATTTTTTATAAATCAAAACTCCTTCCAACTAAACTTTCTTAAATGAACCAAATGCAATCTTCATAAGTTATATAGCATCTTCATAAGCAATAGTTTCCAATCAACTAAACAATATTCACTGACCACATGCTCCTTGGATTGATACCCTATTTACCCTAACTACATAGGTTAATTAGGTTTTGCATGACCCTTACGACAGGTCATCAAATGGCGCCGCTGCCGGGGATCGAACCCGGGTCACCCGCGTCACCGGGTCAAATGGCGCCGTTGCCGGGGAGCTAGTGCGCTTAGTGTTTATTGAGTAGTTAATAGTGTGATAATCTGTTTAAATTGTTGTTTGGTTTATTTTCTACTTTTCCTTGTTACGCGGGGTGTGTTACTTGTGCAGTTTACAGGTAGTGCATGCGTACGCGACATTCGGGGAGAACTTCTCCTTTAGTGTTTGAACCGGAAATTGAACGAGTAGCAAGAAGAAACCGACAACACCGGTTAGAGGAGCCGATTCCTTCTAACTCCCAATCACCACCCATAATTCAACCTTTGTCCTTTGAAACCGTTCAAATGGCAAGCTCAAACCCAAATCGCCGTTCAGGTGAAAATAGAAGACCACCCACTCCACCTCATCCAAATCAAACCCAACAAAACCCACCGCACCAACCAATTCACAACCGAAATCCCAACACTCGAAATGTAAACCAAGGTCCCTCCATGTCTAACCGTGGCAATCCCACATTTGATCCGGTCAATCGGTACAATGAAGCCGGATATGAAGATTATGTTGAGAATATTGAAGAATTGAGGGCAAACATTAATGATGATGATCCATTCAGTGTACCAAGTTATCAATCATCAGACAGAGTTAGTGTTCATTCCAACCACTCAGGAGAAGATGAATATTCTGAAAGGGATTACAATGAGGATGATGAGGATTGGGGCTACAGAAATGTTAGTGATGATTATGGAGATGAGGAAGAGTATCACGGTGACAATAGTTCTAACGTAGGTGCAAATCGAAACGGGGGTAATGACGGTTATTACAATCACGTCATTAATAATCATCAACCCAGACAAAACCCAAGAAGGCATCAATTTCCCAACATTCACCAAAACCGGGGTGAAAATTTTGTGGGTCGAACAGAAAGAAGACCTAATGAGGGAAGACAACCTAGAGGTGAAGAAGTTAATGCTCCAAGACGAAGGCCCCCAGTTCCAATGCAAGGAGTCAATGGTCGGTTTAGACCACTTGCATCTGAGAACGAATCACCTATTGTACCACCACCTCCAGGGAGAAGATCCTTTGATTGCAAGCCCAACTACATCAACATCATTCCTCATTTTCATGGAATGGCTAATGAAGACCCATATGATCACCTATCCGAATTCAAAGCAATGTGTGGTACTATGGGAGGTCATAATTTTTCATTAGATGAAGTACAGTTGAGGTTATTCCGGTTTTCTCTCAAGGATAAAGCAAAGACATGGTTCCTCACCTTACCCGCACACAGCATCTACACTTGGGGAGAAATGCAACAAGTATTCTTGGATGAATATTTCCCCAGTTTTAAAACAGATGCGGTACGGCTAGAGATTCGTTCTTTTCAACAACTACAAGGTGAACCTCTTCATGAAGCTTTCACTCGCTTCAAGGAATTAATTCGAAAATGCCCGCACCACAACATTGACCTTTGGGAGTTGGTTAGCAGTTTTGTTAATGGACTGAGCAAGGAGGAAAGAAAATATCTCAAGTCTACTAGCAATGGAACATTGTTGTCTAATCCGGAGCAAGAAGATTGGGATTTTTTGGAGTTAATGGCGAAGAATTCAAAATCGGAGGAGGCAGCTGATCGAAGAACTAAACACCCGGTCTCTAAATCTCATCC
This sequence comes from Ambrosia trifida, assembly GCA_028751855.1. Classification (NCBI taxonomy): domain Eukaryota; kingdom Viridiplantae; phylum Streptophyta; class Magnoliopsida; order Asterales; family Asteraceae; genus Ambrosia; species Ambrosia trifida. Next base: position 47,669,371 of record CM054127.1, read on the forward strand.
CGATGCAGATTCAAGTTCTAAGGACCGGATTGCTCAATTGGAGAAAGAGTTGGCAAGGATGAGGAAACGGGAGGTATCATCGGTGCAATACCCCGTGTGTGATAATTGTGGAGATTTGGGGCATAAAGCTAGTGAGTGCTCCGGTGATATGGGTCAAGCAACCGAAGAGGTAAATCAAGTGTATGGAGAAAGGAAGTATGACATGAACTCCAACACTTACCATGCAGGCTTGAGAAACCATCCTAACTTTAGGTATGGTAATCCCGCTAACCAAATGAACCCGAATTTCCAATCGGGAAATCAAAGCGGTGGTGGGCAATATCAAGGTCGCCAAGGTGGTAATCAAGGCGGTTACCAAAGAAACAACTACAATCAAGGTGGTAACCAAGGGTACAACAACAATTATCAAAGAGGTTACAACCAAGGCGGCTCCTCAAGCAACCAAGGAAACTCTTCGGGAAGTCAAGGTGGTGATGAGTCTTTGAGTTCGAAAATGGATGCTTTAATGAGCATGATGAAAGAGAACAACAAAGCCAATGAGGTGAGAGATAAGTCTCATGAGGCCTTAACAAAACAAGTGGGTCAATTGGCGGAAGAAATGGCTCAATTGAGAGGAAGCGCTGGGAAGCTTCCAAGTGACACAACAATAAACCCACAACATCAAGCATCGAGTTCAAAGAACACTCAAAGCGTACATATAAACGCGGTAAGTTTTATTTCGAATGATAAGGTTGTGGGTAATGAAACAACTCCACCACAACAATTTGTTGATGGTGTGGTGGAGGAGGTTGATAGTGATGATGAGCAGGAAGAGGAAAATATTTCGCAAAATAATTTTGAAGTTAAAAATTATAAAAAATCTTTTTGCGAAAAGTGCTTAAATGAGATGACTACTAAGACAAGTGTGGGGATGGAGACTAATACCATCCCATATCCTGCAGCTTTAGTAGACTCAAACAATGTGTCAAAGTGGAGCCCACCAAAGGACGAGAGGTGGGAAAATTTTAAACAAGTCAAAATAAATTTACCACTTATTGATGCAATTGAAAAAGTTCCTGCTCATGTTGAATGTGTGAAAGAGTTGAGCAACCAAAACAAGCACAACGAGTTGCCTAAACATTTAGGGGCACATGTTCGTGCTGTTTTGTCGGATGCTCTTCCCCCTAAACTTCAAGATCCAGGAGCCCCATTGATTCCAATTCAGGTTGGAGAGCTTAAAATAGAAAGGGCGCTCCTAGATCTTGGAGCATGTGTGAGTATATTGCCTGGGAGTCTGTTTGACCAATATGACTTTGGTCCAATACATGAGATTAACACCATGGTGGTGTTAGCTGATCAGACTCTCACGCATCCAAGGGGGATGGTGAATGATGTGTTGGTGAAAGTAGAGGATTTCTACTACCCGGTTGACTTTTTGGTGGTAGACTATGCAAATAGTGTGATAAACACACAACCCACCGTTATACTGGGTAGGCCGTTCTTAGCAACTGCACATGCTAATATAAATTGTGCTAATGGAGCGGTAAGCATGAAATTTGGTGACCGTGAGCTCTGTTTAAATGTATATCCAAATTTGTCTAACTTGGTTGTTGATAACAAATTTCCCAAAAATGACATTTTTGATAGTGGTAACCCTCTTGTAAAAGAGGATCACCCAAAAGAGGATTTTTGTGTGGTTGGCAGGTTTGGAGCAGTCAAGAATAGGACAATGAAAGGAAGGAAGACGAAATGGAGGAAACCGCCTGATTTGGACAATGAAACAAGAATAGAAAAGATGGTTGACCCGGTTAGGAACACCTTAAAGGACATACCGGAATGTAGGAGGGTTGCATCTTTAGAGGCGGAGGGAAGAAGACATCCCACTCGACCACCATGAGGGTGGTGTATTCGGTCTGGCTGAAGACCTTTAAACTTAGCGCTTCCGGGAGGCAACCCGTTGATCAGGTCCATGTATTCTTTCCCTTCTTATATTATTCATGTGGGCATGATCATTTTTATTTATGTTGAGTGTTTTGTATGTGTGCGTGAGTTGTGTATGTTTATGTTTTAGTCTAGTATGTTTGTTTTGTTGAATAAGTACTTCAAATGCTTTCTGATTGATGTCAAAGAGAAGGGTAAGAATTGATGTAGGTGACAAGAAAAGAGGAGGAAAGGAGCTTTCAGCTTGGACAGAAAAGGTTGAAGAACGAGCATTATTGACTACTAATCAGGTGCACTCCGTTCCTTTAATCAAAAAGTTGTGTGTATGTTTGTCTTTGAATGATAGGAGTTGAGTTGTTTTGGATTGATTGTTCACACCCTCTACAAAGCTTTTTCAGAATAAATCTTTTAATAAGTGTCAACCTTCAATTTTGAAACATTGAGGACAATGTTTATTTTTAAGTGTGGGGAGGGGGAGAAAAATATACAATTCTGAAAAAATGTTTGTCCTTAGGTGTTACTTGAGTTTGTGAAGCCAACACACACACAAAAAAAAAAAAAAAAAAAAAAAAAAAAAAAAAAAAACCGCGTCGCTGACTCCAACAACCTGAGTCACCGACTCCATTCTGCACTAGACTCAACTTCTTGCTGTCTACAAAGTGTCCGACTCCAAACTTAAGGAGTCAGCGACTCCATGTCACTGAGTCACCGACTCGGGCTGCAACAAACCCACATTAAAATCTGATTTTAATTTCAAACAACAACCAAATCCCATTATCTCAACAAATAATAAACCAGCAACCCTTAATTTCTTTTGTGAGAAGCATACTTCTACACATTTGTGAGTTGTAGGTTCATTCACAATGGAATGGAGCATATTGTTGAAAGCGAAGAACATGGAGCTTAAAAATCAAACCAGGTGCACCTCTCCTCATTTCTCTATTTTTGGTTCTTTAGTTAGGAATAAGTGGATTGTGTACTATTTTGAACTAGGTGAATCTTTGTGGGTGGTTATCACATTCCCGTGCATGCTTTTAGTCTCTTCCTACACATTGAGGACAATGCGGCCTCTAATTGGGGGAGGGTGAGAAAATTTAAGCATTTTGAAATCCACCATTTAAATTCTACACATTGAGGACAATGTTGGACTCTAAGTGTGGGGATGGGGGAGGAAATTTGAAAATTTTTCAAAAAAAAAAAAAAAAAAGAAAAAAAGTCCTTGTTTAAGCATTCTAAAAACGCAAGTAACTACGTCAACACGGGATTGTATGAACCATTTTGGTCTTTTGTCATGGTCAGCTTCTGAAAAATTCGCATGATAACTCTCAACTAGTTTTGGTAAAAAGAATTACGGGTGGTTATCTGGGAATAGTTTGCTTGAAAGGTCGATTTATTACACACATGTCATATACCTACCTATCTTTCCATGTGAGATTTTGAGCCACCACAACATGTTACACTTTATAAAAAAATTCTATCCAATTTGCATGTTGTGTTCCTTTGAATTGAGTGTGCCATTATAGTTGCATACGGTAGAACTTGCACCTTTACTACGTTTACCGCCCTAGACCGATTGTGAACACAAGAATGATTAAGGCATTAGGCTAAACCTTTTTATTTTTAAACCAATTTTTTTATCATCCCTTACCCATTCCAATATCCCTTAGTTAACCAACTTTGAGCCTTATAACCGTTTCATTTGACCACCCATTTCAACCCAATTGACCCATTAGCCTTTTTATTTTTAACCCGAGTGATGAAATTCGATTATAGGACGTTATTTTGTATTGTAAAAAAAAAAAAAAGAAAAGAAAAAAAAAAGAAAAAAAAAAGAGCTTGAAAAGTATCGAAAAAGAGTGGAAGTTATTACAGAAAAGCACAAAAATATGCTTTTAATAGTCACTGAATAAAAAGGCGCAACATTGCCTTATAGTTGAGTAGTTGTTTGTTCTTTTTGATTAGTTGTTTGATGTAATAATAGTCGAATTTTCATCACCTTAGTCACTTTTAAAATATCCCTTCCATACCCTTCGCCTAGCCACGTTACAACCCTTAAAAGACCTTTTGACTTGTGTTCATTTTTGTGTTATTTGGTGGAGTGCGATTAAGTTGCAAGCATATACCCATATGCATTATAATCGGTTTTGAGAGTACCATGCAAATACTAGTACATCAATGCTAGTCAATTAAACCGAGTGGAGAGAATATCGTGAGGGATATGTGTGTAGCTTGTCGGCTCTAGAAGGTAGGCTAGTCTTGGGTAACCACTTGAGTTTTGAAAAGAAATATTCATTGAAAGTTGAGAAGTTGTGATTGTAGAAAAATATTGGAACCGGGTATGACACTAGACCTTAACTTAAGTTGCTTGAGAATGGGGATTGTGTTTTGTGTTGAAACAGTGAAAGTGTAATAAGTTTGCTTGAGGACAAGCAAAAAGACAAGTGTGGGGATGTGATACGCGGGTGAAAGTCATAAGCTTTTCGTGTTTAAGATTACATTTTTATGTGATTTTATGGTTTTAGATACACTACTTTGATAAAGTTTGCGTTTTGCAGGTTTAACGAAGTTTAAGGTGCTTTTCGGAACTTAACGAGGCTTTGGGATGGAGCTAGGTGAACCGGTTGGAAGAAATGAAGAAGAAGGGCTAAAATAGGATTACTGGAGTCGGCCACTACTGTTTTTGACGTCGCCGACTCACTAAAGGGGCGTAGATAGCTGGTAGACAGCCAGATCTCGCGTCAGTGGTAATTCGAGTCGGCGACTCCATCTTGCTGCGTCGACGACTCCATTGGTCTAGTCGGCAACTCCATCTGGTCGCGTCAGCGACTCCACTTGCTGGGTCAAATGAGTTTGTTGACGAATTTTAAGGTTTTTTATGGGTTTTAATGAGGCCTTTGACCCTGGACTCAAGGAGAAATCTACAAAAACAAACTTTTAGCATCATAATCATCATCTTTGACTCCCCAAATCACAATCAATATCACCCTATTACACCAAAATCATTGAAGATCATCATTTTTCATCATATCTTTCACTACCAATCCATCCTATCATTGAGGTTTTCAAGATTCAAGACCCGCTTATTTGAAGAATCAAGTTCCATGGCCATGAGTGGCTAATCTCCTTGTATCATGCCTAGGAAGTAAACAATTGAAGCTTTAGGGTTTAAACATTTGGGTATTACTTTAACTTTTTAATTATGTGATTGTGTGTTTGAATTAACTGTATTAGATTGCGATTAATCTTATGTTGAATTCATTTTAGTTAATTGATCTTGTGCCAATTTCTAGTGTCATGAACATGTTTTCTTGCTCTAATACAAACATAGGGTTGTATGTTCTAGGTAATGAAGTGTAGTTTAGTCCATCTTTGATGTTGATGAAACTTGACACCTAAGCCTATTGAACAATCACCCCGTTAACACCAATTGCACTACATTTGTTTGACCCATTTGTGAAAACCTTAGACTTCATTTGTTGAAACCTAGGTGTGATCCTTTTAATTAAATTGCTTACAATCTAAATTGTTTACTATTTTTTTCTATTACATTTCTATTTCAATTTTTTATAAATCAAAACTCCTTCCAACTAAACTTTCTTAAATGAACCAAATGCAATCTTCATAAGTTATATAGCATCTTCATAAGCAATAGTTTCCAATCAACTAAACAATATTCACTGACCACATGCTCCTTGGATTGATACCCTATTTACCCTAACTACATAGGTTAATTAGGTTTTGCATGACCCTTACGACAGGTCATCAAATGGCGCCGCTGCCGGGGATCGAACCCGGGTCACCCGCGTCACCGGGTCAAATGGCGCCGTTGCCGGGGAGCTAGTGCGCTTAGTGTTTATTGAGTAGTTAATAGTGTGATAATCTGTTTAAATTGTTGTTTGGTTTATTTTCTACTTTTCCTTGTTACGCGGGGTGTGTTACTTGTGCAGTTTACAGGTAGTGCATGCGTACGCGACATTCGGGGAGAACTTCTCCTTTAGTGTTTGAACCGGAAATTGAACGAGTAGCAAGAAGAAACCGACAACACCGGTTAGAGGAGCCGATTCCTTCTAACTCCCAATCACCACCCATAATTCAACCTTTGTCCTTTGAAACCGTTCAAATGGCAAGCTCAAACCCAAATCGCCGTTCAGGTGAAAATAGAAGACCACCCACTCCACCTCATCCAAATCAAACCCAACAAAACCCACCGCACCAACCAATTCACAACCGAAATCCCAACACTCGAAATGTAAACCAAGGTCCCTCCATGTCTAACCGTGGCAATCCCACATTTGATCCGGTCAATCGGTACAATGAAGCCGGATATGAAGATTATGTTGAGAATATTGAAGAATTGAGGGCAAACATTAATGATGATGATCCATTCAGTGTACCAAGTTATCAATCATCAGACAGAGTTAGTGTTCATTCCAACCACTCAGGAGAAGATGAATATTCTGAAAGGGATTACAATGAGGATGATGAGGATTGGGGCTACAGAAATGTTAGTGATGATTATGGAGATGAGGAAGAGTATCACGGTGACAATAGTTCTAACGTAGGTGCAAATCGAAACGGGGGTAATGACGGTTATTACAATCACGTCATTAATAATCATCAACCCAGACAAAACCCAAGAAGGCATCAATTTCCCAACATTCACCAAAACCGGGGTGAAAATTTTGTGGGTCGAACAGAAAGAAGACCTAATGAGGGAAGACAACCTAGAGGTGAAGAAGTTAATGCTCCAAGACGAAGGCCCCCAGTTCCAATGCAAGGAGTCAATGGTCGGTTTAGACCACTTGCATCTGAGAACGAATCACCTATTGTACCACCACCTCCAGGGAGAAGATCCTTTGATTGCAAGCCCAACTACATCAACATCATTCCTCATTTTCATGGAATGGCTAATGAAGACCCATATGATCACCTATCCGAATTCAAAGCAATGTGTGGTACTATGGGAGGTCATAATTTTTCATTAGATGAAGTACAGTTGAGGTTATTCCGGTTTTCTCTCAAGGATAAAGCAAAGACATGGTTCCTCACCTTACCCGCACACAGCATCTACACTTGGGGAGAAATGCAACAAGTATTCTTGGATGAATATTTCCCCAGTTTTAAAACAGATGCGGTACGGCTAGAGATTCGTTCTTTTCAACAACTACAAGGTGAACCTCTTCATGAAGCTTTCACTCGCTTCAAGGAATTAATTCGAAAATGCCCGCACCACAACATTGACCTTTGGGAGTTGGTTAGCAGTTTTGTTAATGGACTGAGCAAGGAGGAAAGAAAATATCTCAAGTCTACTAGCAATGGAACATTGTTGTCTAATCCGGAGCAAGAAGATTGGGATTTTTTGGAGTTAATGGCGAAGAATTCAAAATCGGAGGAGGCAGCTGATCGAAGAACTAAACACCCGGTCTCTAAATCTCATCCCGATGCAGATTCAAGTTCTAAGGACCGGTGAATAATAAATTTCATTAAATGATTTAAATAAATTACATACAATTGTTCTACAAGAATTTGTACATCAAAATGAATAATACTATGCACACATCTTCAAGCATTAATTCAAATCTTCAAGCAAGTAGAACCTGAAACATGTTAAGTTTGAAAATATTTTGGGTCAACAAAAGTTGGTGAGAATACATAGGTTTTTGAATATAATTGATAACAATAGTTTGTACAACAATCACAGTTGTATGATGATAGAGTATGATTCCGACATGTAACAATGCGTCTTTGTACAATCAAACCTTGTGTCGACTGATGACTAACTCGCAAGTTAGTTAAATGTTGTTACTGTTATCGATCATCCCTGAATTTATGCGGGGGGATGGGTTTGTCAGACCTATAGCGCTATAATCTAAACAGGCGGCTTGATCATTGTTAATGATTGTACTGTGTCTTTTTGTTACAGTCAAATGATAGAATGATAGTGTATTTGAATTACGAGTAAGTATGAGTAAATGATAGTATAAAATGTTTAAACATGTTTCACCCCAAAAATGTAAAAGAGAAAAGGGGCTATGTAAACTCACATTGGCTAAGGTGAATTATCCTCTAAGTGTTGTGAATGTATGCGAGGCGAATCCCAAAGACTCAACAACGTAGCTAGTCGAAAAAGAAAGAATATCAAGCTTCCAATTCGCCAATTACAAGAGCTTATAATCAAAGATTCAATTGTAGAAGTAATAGACTATAGAAGAAGGGTATGAGGGAAAGTTTAATCGGATTGAAACAATCAATTTAGAGGTGCAAAGTATAATGGGTCATAGGTGGGTTTTTATATTAGCTTTGGATTCAATTAGCCATTAAAATTGGTCAACACCATAAAGTAAGGTTTTTTATGATGAATTGACTATTTGACTAAGACTTTGACTGTTTGACTAAGACTTTGACTAGGACTTTGACTAGGACTTTGACCAGGACTTTGATTGATCAATTTAAGGAGTGTGTTAAGTTTATTTTCTTTTGAAATACTACACAAGATGATAGTTGGCTCAGTTGGTTGTCACTGTGTGTTGGTTGGCTGTGGACGCGGGTTCGAGTCTCGGTCCACACAAATCTTTTTTTGGCAATTATTTCCTTAAAACTATATTATTCTAAATTCATAATATGATTATATAAGCCCGAAAGTGACTCGAAATATTTTTAAAACGTACAAAAGTGTCGAGATACAAATAATTATTAGTTTAAGGTATTTAAAACATATATTGTTTAAAACAATATATTCTTTTTATCAAAAAAAAAATTAGGGGAAATTCGCGATGTTACAAAAATGAATCTGGAGAAAATGCCCCAAATGTTTGTGGGTGTTCGAGCCCACCTGAAAATCCCTAATGTAGATCCCTGTCTACTCCCAGTTAGGAATAACCTCCTCGTAATTTTTGCATCGCCCCATTTGGCACCCTTTCCCCCCACCACAACGTGCCGCGATCGCTACTAAAGGCTTAGCCCTATCTGTGACTATAATGCGGGGATCCATACAATCGTCTGTAAGAGAGGCAGTTTGTATTGGTTTGTCTTGTATATGATGTTGATCAGCAAGACATGCGGGAAGACACACCACAGATCGTGTGATCGCACCTCGATAAATAAAACATCCTGTAACCTACCTCGGATTTTGTGCCGAACTTCGTTCGGTGGGTGACAATAGTCCATCTGTTATCGCGGCCACTTCAATACACTCATTTCTCACCCTCCATGCTAGCAAATCTATGGAAACAACTTAGTGGTTAGACTACAATTCTAGTAAAAGTATGACAAATAAGTGTAGAAATGTTGTACATGGTCGGTTTGAAACACACTAGGTTTCTCATCACCACGCCCCTCCTCAAAATCTCCACTACCTGACAAGAACTCTTCCTTGGGTTCAACAAACCCAAACCTGAACCCAAACTCATTAGTGTATTCTACCTCGTAACTCCCCTGAAAGGAATCATACGACCGCTTTAAATAAAAAGATTTTGATTTGCATCTTTATTCAAATTATATATCTCTTGATACGACTCTCTAGTATAGCCGTTACCCAAATAGTAATTGTCACCCCAATAAGACATAACTATAGTCGTTTATAACTTCAATACAAAGAGAATAAGATATATTTAAATATAAATTGAATGAAAAATGAATAAGCTTATATCTATTTATATAGTAAGTTTTACGGAATACGTCTCATCAAATAATTGGCGGGTGAATCGAGAAATCTTATGTCAAATCAAGTAATTTGTATGCGGATCGAGAAATCTTACGTCGAATTAACCAATTCGCACGCAGATCGTATCATCTTATATCAAATCAAATAATGTAGTGTTTTTTTAACCAACTATGCTAGGTATATACATGTTGTATGAGACCCATCGTAAGGCCGTATATAAGGCACAAAAAGACAAATCCGACAACCCATATACGAGCCGTATAAGATTATACGATGCATATATGGAGTGTCAAATTAAGATCATGGGAGTACCATTAATAGGACCCACAATAAAAGGGAAATGGTTGGATAAATTATTTAACCAATAAATGTCATGTCAAATTTATTTAAAGGCCACAAATGAGTTAGATTACGCTCTTCAAAAAAGTCTTATGACACACGCCGTATGCTCTATACCATGGGCCAAGCCACCAATAACCTATTATGCATTTCTGTTTTAGTAAAATAATTTTGGTTACAAGCCAACGCACTTCTATTTTTGTTAAATTTTGACGAAAAGAAAAGGGAAAAAAAATTCACTAAAGTCATTCAGATTTGACATTATGTCATGTCTAGCTCATTGAGTCCACATCTGACTTAGAGGGTGTTTGGGATTGTGTTTTGAATCTGATTTTTAGATTATTGCATTTTGAAAATGCAGATAATCAGTTTTTAGTGTTTGGGATTGCGTTTTGAAAACGCAGATAATCAGTTTTTAAGCTACCGAAACGCAATAATCTATAAGCAGCTCCACCCCTGCATTTCCAAAACGCATAATCTGTTTTGAATAATCAATCCCAAACACCCCCTTAGTTTAATCTCATTTGAGATTATAGAAAACATTTTCGTTTTTATATGGCCATTTTTATTACGAACGATGTTTTAAAAACATGTTTTTAAATCATATCGGATTTTACTAAAAAAATTGTTCTGTCGGTTAAACCGGTTTGTATCGGATGGTTCAATCGGGCTAACTAGTTAACTCTATATATCCATAAATTACGACATCAACTCCAAAAGATAATATAAAAGTTAATCCATAATAAAAGATAATCCAAAAGTATTCAGTTTCCCAACGAAGTTATTTTAAATGAAAGTATACGGTATTTTTAAGTCATCGGAGTGTTGAATGCATCACGTTCACGATCGCTTAAATAAGAAGCTTTAGTCACAAATAATCATAATATACTAACATTACGTAAGATAAGTAACATATATAACAAGTAACCATAGTTTACAACCCAAAATTTATCTTGGGCCAGTACCGGTATAACGGTTCAAATGAGTATATCGTATTTTACTAGCGGTATGAACTTGATGCCCCTTTTACCAGGATGTTTCGCACTGGGATACCATCCGGCATCCTGTATTAAAGGTATAACCGGCTCGTATATACTGGTTTTTAAAAGCATTGCTTATACCGTAAAATCAAGCATTTATTCTTTTAACTTGATCAGTGTATATAATATATACACACATTATTGATGTATCTAAATAAACAGCATTTTCTTTAAACCATGCATTGCTATTAAAACGGTAACGGTGTGAATATGTATGGTGTGTAGTGGTGGTGCTTGTATTTTTTTTTCATAGGGGCCGAAAGTCACGAAACTCTTAAAACAGGGGGGACCAGACTTAATATGTATAAAAGTTTCGGATGGAATCGTGTAAATTTACGGTACTGAGAAAAAAAAACGACCCGAAAACGACGGGGTCGGGGCACCTGACACCAAAACAAAGCCTCGCGAGTGATGGTGTGTAATCATACATATGTTACATCACTATATACTTAAAATGTGTAATTATATGCATATGATGCGTAGTTATACTTTTACGGACATGGTTCACATGCAGGTGAATTCCTAGGCTTAGCGCGCGTGAGCACACACACATATATGGCGCTGTTCCCGTATAAAGAAAATTTTACTTAAAAACTTATAAATTTCGGTATCAAGGATTGTTCTTTTGTTATTTGAATGATCACCAAGGAATACAAGAGAATATATAAATACAAAGGCTGGCAACAATTATTCCTAGATTAGTGGACAAAATAAGGAATGAGATAAATGGTAATTAAGATAAATGGCAAAATTAGGAGCAATTATAGGCGCCAATTTTCACTCCCCCTCAAGTTGAAGCGTGTAGGTCACGAACGCCCAACTTGCCAAGAAAAAACATTAGCTGTTGCGATCCCAAAGCCTTTGTAAACAGGTACGCGATCTGCAGTTTAGTGTCAATGCTTTTTGGTTGAATCTCCTTTGATTCAACCCGTTCTCGAACAAAAAAACAGTCCATATCTACGTGTTTCGTGCGTTCATGGTAGACTGGATTATTTGCGATGTGTCTAGCGGGTTGATTATCACAAAAGAGAGGTGTCGGGCGGATTTGGTGCATGTTTAGCTCACTTAATAACCACCGCATCCATAAAACTTCACTGACCGTTGTTGCCATAGCGCGATATTCTGCTTCAGCCGAGGAGCGGGAAACTACAGATTGCTTTTTGGATTTCCAGGAGACGGGTGCTCCACCCAGGAGAAGCACGTAACCCGTTCTTGATCTTGTTAAATCAGGACAACCGAGCCAGTCTGAATCATTATACGCCATGAGATCAGAACCCCCTTCTTTTGGTAACAAGATTCCTTGTCCAGAAGTAGTTTTTAGATACCTTAGGATCCTGGTAGCTGCATCCATATGGCTTTGTCTTGGATCTGAAACGAATTGACTTAAAACGTTCACCGAGTAAACAATGTCCGGCCTTGTAGCCTGCAAGTATAGCAACCTTCCATTGAGGCGTCTGTACTGGTTGGCGTCCACCCTTGATTCCCCTTCGTTCTTTCCAATCTTCAAGTTTTGTTCCTTTGGAAAAGCACTCGGACGAGACCCTAGGACTCCACAGTCTCTTAAGATGTCTAGAGTGTATTTCCGTTGGCTAAGAACAAGCCCTTCCTTCGTTCGAGCCATTTCAATTCCTAAGAAGTACTTCAAGTTTCTGAGATCTTTAATGCTAAACTTCTTGTCGAGATAAGTTTTTGTTTCATTTATTATTGATGGGTCATCTCCGGTTATGATGACATCATCCACATATATCAGGGCTGCGACAAACGAGTTCTCTCTTTTGCAAGTGAAAAGGGAATAATCTGCCTTCGACTGTTGGAAACCAAGTGTTAAAAGAGCCGAAGTAAACTTTTGGTACCAGTTCCGTGAGGCTTGTTTCAAACCATATAAGGATTTCCTCAATCTGCAAACTTTATTTTTGTAACACCCCAACCGATGGCGGAAACATCGAGGTGTCACGTAATGATGATTGTTCAATAGCTCATGGTACTAAATGGACGTTGAATATTACTAAACAATTTACAATTTGTCATACAATGTAATAATTACATCTACTTGATTTACATAAACTACATCCAAAGCTCCTATGTGATCCAAGACTTGTACAACTTCCAAAAGCACGTAAAAACCTGAAACATGTTGAGTTGGAAAGATGGGGTGTAACACCCCAACCGATGGCGGAAACATCGGGATGTCACGTATTGATGATTGTTCAGTAGCTCATGGTGAATAATAAATTCCATTAAATAATTTAAATGAATTACATACAATTGTTCTAAAATTTGTACATCAAATTGAATAAAACTATACACATATCTTTAAGCATCAATTCAAATCTTCAAGCAAATAGAACCTGAAACATGTTAAGTTGAAAAGGTTTTGGGTCAACAAAAGTTGGTGAGAATTACATAGGTTTTTGAAATTGAATAAAAATGTTGTGCAATTCATGTGTCATGTCAATCTAGTCCATATGTGAGAACATACTAGAAATAAATCGAGTGCATAACCAACCCTGATGACTGTTATAATATGATACATACCATACGCTCATGGTCCACTTGAATATGTTATACGATAACAAACACCCACGCTACCTTTGTAGGAGGCACGTATCCGGGTGGGATTGTCAGTCCAATAGATCTATCAATGTATACCGTCGGCTTGATCAATGTTAATGATTATGCTAGAATGGTGCTTACTCTAATCATGCTCAAGACATAATGCAACATAGAAAACACATAGACACATTGATGATTGAATTGCAATGATGATGTTATAAACATGTTTCACCCCAAAAATGGTGATAAATAGAAAAGGGGCTATGTAAAACTCACCTTGGTAAAATGTTATATCTGTTGAGAAATGTATTGACCAAATGTATCAAGTATCACCCTATATTAAAGTAATAAATATGTCTAAGTCTATCAAATCTAAAAATGTATAAGTTTCTAGGGCTTCGAATTGGGGATAAATGCTTGTTTGATTAATATGAAAATTGTTTAATAAATGAGAGAATATTAGTAAATAAATAACCAAAAATCTATCAAAACCCGGCTGCCACAAGCTTTTGTTTCTTTTTTTTTTTATTAAAATGGAAGGAGGGGAGGAGGGGTTTGGGCCTGGTTTACTGGGCTCAGGTCTGTGGGCTCAGATTTAAGGGCAAGAAAGGAGGTGGGCTGCTGGGCTTGGTTTGGGCTGGAAATTAAGAGGGAATATTGGGTTAGAGTGTGTTGGTTTGTGTTAAGGTTAACTAATTATTATTATTATTATTATTATTATTATTATTATTATTATTATTATTATTATTATTATTATTATTATTATAAACTTTTATATATATATATATATGTGTGTGTGTGAATAAAACTTGTCGTTTTAATTCCGTAACGTACATTTATTAAATGCGAAATGTTACATGGGGGGTCAACTATAAATAGTTGGTGAGAATACATAGGTTTTGCATATAATTGAAAAAAATATGTTGTATATCAATCATGATTGAAGCATAATAATGAGTAATGATAGAATATGAGTCCGACATGTAACAATGCGTCTTTTGTACAATCAAACCTTGTGTCGACTGAGACCTAACTCGCAAGTTAGTAAAAGTGTAACTGTTATCGATCATCCCTGAATTTATGCGGGGGGATGGGTTTGTCAGACCTATAGCGCTATAATCTAAACAGGCGGCTTGATCAATGTTAATGATTGTACTGTGTCTTTTTGTTACAGTCAAATGATAGAATGAGTAAATGATAGTGTAATTGAATCACAAGTTTCAACAATGTAAGAATGAGTAAATGATAGTGTATAAAATGTTTAAACATGTTTCACTCCAAAATGTAAAACAGAAAAAGGGGTTATGTAAACTCACATTCGCTAAGCTGAATTATCCTCTAACCGTTGTGAATGTATGTGAGGCGAATTCCAAAGACTCAACAAGAAATAAAAAATCCGAAAAAGAAAGAATATCAAGCTTCCAATTCACCAATTACAAGAGCTTATAATCAAAGCTTTAATTGTAGAAGTAATATACTATAGAAGAAAGGTATGAGGGAAAGTTTAATAGGATTGAAACAATTGATTTAGAGGTGCCAAGTGTAATGGCTCATAGGTGGGTTTTTATACTAGTTTTGGATTCAATTAGCCATTAAAATTGGTCAACGCCATAAAGTAAGGTTTTATGATGAATTGACTATTTGACTAAGACTTTGACTGTTTGACTAAGACTATTTGACTGTCTTCGCAGACCGCGAGAACTAAAAAAAATTTAAATTTTCTAATTTAATCAATTTTAAGTTCTGGACTTGTTTCCTTCGGTTTCTAAGTTGTTTTAGGACCGAAAATTAAGGGTTTTGAGTATCAAGGTCTGAAACATACGTGCTCGGGTGTAGATGTGAGTATAAAACGTGCAATACTTTTACTTATAAAAATTATAAGTTTTATTAAATTGTGACTTTTGGTCATATTAAAAGAGGAGGATTAAAAATAAAAATTTTAAAATAGTTGAGGGACCAATTATGCACATTTATGAAAAGTGGAGGGTGCAGGTTGTCACAGTCTCCCCTACTTTAGGAAATTTCGTCCCGAAATTATTAAAAACACAGGGTTGAGGGTGTTTAGGTAGAAATTAGGGCAGCTGTGGTTTGGGTTATGGCACAACATGAATTAGCAAGGAGAATCTAGTAAAACGCTAAACTTTAAGTTTTAGGAATCCTAAAAGAAATGCATAAGTTGATTGACTATATGAAAACCAAATGAACTACCAAAACCTTATTAGAATTTCACACTACCTTAACGTAGCTGTAAATTCATGATTACGTTCCGGACCGCAATCACCAATTTACCTTACATTAGGGTTTTGTGTCCTTCTATGACTCTAAACACGCATGTAAAATAATACAATTAACCTTGTGGTTGAATCGTATACCATGTATCCAAAAATAAGTCCAACTGTTGAGCAGGAAAAGACCTCTACCAGTCAGTGAGTAAGAATCTCTACCGATTGTTGAGCAGATGCGATAGCCTCTACCAGTCGTTTAGCAGGTTGTAGGGCCTCTACCGACTGTTGAGTAGGCATGATGACCTCTACCAATCGTTGAGTAGGTTATTTGGTACTCTACTAACTGTTGAGCAAGTACTTCATCCTCTATTAGTTGTTTGATTAAGTGTACCAATTATTACACACATAAATTGCAGATTGATAATACATACATGTAAGCAAGTTTGTAAATGCATCAAGTATCAAGTATAGCATAGAGTTGCCCTAGACAAGGTTAATGACTCTTGGTGTGTTTATAGCAAATAGTTTATATTCCATGCTTTCAAGTATCATGAATAATCAAATGACCAAGTAGATAAACGAATCCTCATGTATGATAGTTTGGTTGTCATGGGTATCTAGTTCATGTTTGAGAAGGTGAAGGATATGAGTCTAATTATTGAGAGGAAAAATCTTGAAGCAGAACCAAGGTTGTGAGAGATAGTGAATGTGAAGATAGTTGATAAAGAGCTTATTTTATAGTAAGGGGATTATGTAGCAATGTAAATTATGGGGCTTGGATCAAAGGTTAGAATCAAGTGTATGAGATAACATGATTGCGGCAAATACCAAAAATTGTAAAAGTTTCGAACTTGTTGAAAATAAGTAGGTGTCAATGGGGAGTTGGAGATTAAATTTTTGTTCATGAGGTTGGAAAGGTTTAAAATTGGTTTTATACCTAAAACAAAAGTCGTTAAATAGTACAAACTAAGTGAGCTTTGATTAAAATATTCCCGTTAGTTGGAGATTTTAAACATGACATTAGGTTTTGAAGATCAAGGTTCAATTAAGTGATTTTTAATAGATTATAGCATTATATAGAAAAATCGTTTGTTATGTCTATAAATAAACAATTGAATTTAAGTTCGAGGCATCTTTTGACAAAAATATGTATTTTGTAAAGTTTCTAGGTAATAAAAATCCAACTATGTTTATAAATCTTTAGTTTTGTGCTAGGGTATACTTAGGTTATGAGGTTACAGTTTTAAAAATATGTAACGTGCTGATAAAAACAATAATATGATTTGGATAGGGTGTTGAAAAATAATCAAACAATTGGCTAAGATGATAAGATGAAGTGTGATTGTGAAATCCATATATGATTCAGCTGTAAAATTTTGAGATTTTAGTGCTTACTTTTAAGGAAAGTGAGTGTAATCATTTATTCATTAATTAAAACGAATAAACGAAAACGTTGACTTATCAAAGTTTCTAAATTCTAATAACATAGTGAAGACATGCTTTAGCCTATAAGTGAACACTCATCCCAAGAATTCCCAGGTAGGCATCCGGGTCCCTCGTCTGATTATGATTTATGCGCAATGCCAGTCCTAGACAGAAAACTCAGAATACAGGCGTTCACCCTTCCAGATTGCACGTGTTCGTTATCAAAATCTAGAACTTCGACGGGATCTTCAAGGCAGTTCAGGTTAGGACTTGAGGATCTTGTCCTATTAGTCTAAGGGTAATTCCATTGATGGAGAGCAATCATCTTGTAGGAATAAGAAATAGGATGGAGATAGAGAATAGAAACAAGTAGAGTTGCAAGTAAAAGGAGCAAGTACTGGTTATAATCCTATGGTTATAGACTAGATTATTTTCCTAATAACCTAATTCCCTATAACCATGGCTCTGATACCAATCTGTAACACCCCAACCGATGGCGGAAACATCGAGGTGTCACGTAATGATGATTATTCAATAGCTCATGGTACTAAATGGACGTTGAATATTACTAAACAATTTACAATTTGTCATACAATGTAATAATTACATCTACTTGATTTACATAAACTACATCCAAAGCTCCTATGTGATCCAAGACTTGTACAACTTCCAAAAGCACGTAAAAACCTGAAACATGTTGAGTTGGAAAGATGGGGGGTCAACTATAAATAGTTGGTGAGAATACATAGGTTTTGCATATAATTGAAAAAAATATGTTGTATATCAATCATGATTGAAGTATAATAATGAGTAATGATAGAATATGAGTCCGACATGTAACAATGCGTCTTTTGTACAATCAAACCTTGTGTCGACTGAGACCTAACTCGCAAGTTAGTAAAAGTGTAACTGTTATCGATCATCCCTGAATTTATGCGGGGGGATGGGTTTGTCAGACCTATAGCGCTATAATCTAAACAGGCGGCTTGATCAATGTTAATGATTGTACTGTGTCTTTTTGTTACAGTCAAATGATAGAATGAGTAAATGATAGTGTAATTGAATCACAAGTTTCAACAATGTAAGAATGAGTAAATGATAGTGTATAAAATGTTTAAACATGTTTCACCCCAAAATGTAAAACAGAAAAAGGGGCTATGTAAACTCACATTCGCTAAGCTGAATTATCCTCTAACCGTTGTGAATGTATGTGAGGCGAATTCCAAAGACTCAACAAGAAATAAAAAATCCGAAAAAGAAAGAATATCAAGCTTCCAATTCGCCAATTACAAGAGCTTATAATCAAAGCTTTAATTGTAGAAGTAATATACTATAGAAGAAAGGTATGAGGGAAAGTTTAATCGGATTGAAACAATTGATTTAGAGGTGCCAAGTGTAATGGCTCATAGGTGGGTTTTTATACTAGTTTTGGATTCAATTAGCCATTAAAATTGGTCAACGCCATAAAGTAAGGTTTTATGATGAATTGACTATTTGACTAGGACTTTGACTGTTTGACTAAGACTATTTGACTGTCTTCGCAGACCGCGAGAACTAAAAAAAAATTTCAAATTTTCTAATTTAATCAATTTTAAGTTCTGGACTTGTTTCCTTCGGTTTCTAAGTTGTTTTAGGACCGAAAATTAAGGGTTTTGAGTATCAAGGTCTGAAACATACGTGCTCGGGTGTAGATGTGAGTATAAAACATGCAATACTTTTACTTATAAAAATTATAAGTTATATTAAATTGTGACTTTTGGTCATATTAAAATAGGAGGATTAAAAATAAAAATTTTGAAATAGTTGAGGGACCAATTATGCACATTTATGAAAAGTGAAGGTTGTAGGTTGTCACAATTTTCCTTTCCTTTGTCAAAGCCTTGCGGGATTTTCATGTATACCTCCTCCTCAAGTTCTCCATGTAAGAACGCGTTGTTAACATCCAATTGATGAATAAGCCAATTTTTCTTTACAACAACGGCAAGAAGAGTGCGAATAGTGACAAGTTTGGCAACTGGTGCAAATGTATCATGAAAATCGACCCCTTCCATTTGCGTGAAACCCTTTGTAACACCCCAACCGATGGCGGAAACATCGGGATGTCACGTATTGATGATTGTTCAGTAGCTCATGGTAAATAATAAATTTCAATAAATGATTTAAATAAATTACATACAATTGTTCTAAGAATTTTGTACATCAAAATGAAAAATACTAGCTACGCATCTTCAAGCAATAACTCTAATCTTCAAGCAAGCTATAACCTGAAACATGTTAAGTTTGAAAATATTTTGGGTCAATAAAAGTTGGTGAGAATTACATAGGTTTTGATAATCGAATAAAACTTGTACAATTCAAGTGTCATGGCAAGTCTAGTCCATATGTGAAAACATACTAGAAGTAAATCGAGTGCATAATCAACCCTTGTGACTGTTATATTGTGGTCCATCCCATACGCTCATGGTTCACTCGATTATGTTATGCGATAACAATCACCCACGCTACCTTTGTAAGAGGCACGTATCCGGGTGGGATTGTCAGTCCAATAGATCTATCATTGTATACCGTCGGCTGATCAATGTTAATGATTATGCTAGAATATTGTGCTTACCCTAGTAATGTTTAAAACATAATGCAACATAGAATAACACATAGACACTTTATGATTGAATTGCATATAGAATGTTGCAACATGTTTCACCCCAAAAATAGTGAATAATAGAAAAGGGGCTATGTAAAACTCACCTTAGCAAAATGTTATGTCTCGTGAAAAAAATAGAATAATGTGTTGTGAATGTATGCGAGGCGAATCCCAAAGACTCAACAACGTAGCTAGTCCAAATTGAAGAAAACGAAAAAGAAAGAATATCAAAGCTTCAATTGTAGAAGTAATAGACTATAGAAGAAAGGTATGAGGGAAAGTTTAATCGGATTGAAACAATCGATTTAGAGGTGCAAAGTATAATGGGTCATAGGTGGGTTTTTATACTAGTTTTGGAGTCAATTAGCCATTAAAATTGGTCAACACCATAAAGTAAGGTTTTATGATGAATTGACTGTTTGACTAAGACTTTGACTGTTTGACTAAGACTTTGACTAATCAATTTTAAGGAATGTGTTAAGTTTATTTTCTTTTGAAATACTACACAAGATGATAGTTGGCTCAGTTGGTTGTCACTGTTTGTTGGTTGGCTGTGGACGCGGGTTCGAGTCCCGGTCCACACAAATCTTTTTTTGGCAATTATTTCTCTAAAACTATATTATTCTAAATTCATAATATGATTATATAAGCCCGAAAGTGACTCGAAATGTTTTTAAAATGTACAAAAGTGTCGAGATACAAATAATTATTAGTTTAAGGTATTTAAAACATATATTGTTTAAAACAATACATTCTTTTTATCAAAAAAAAAATTAGGGGAAATTCGCGATGTTACAGTCTCCCCTACTTTTGGAAACTTCGTCCCGAAGTTATTAAAAACACAGGTTTGAGGTTGATTAGGTAGAAGTTAAGGCAGCTGTGGTTTGGGTTAAGGCACGACATGGATTTATAGGTAATAGAATAATTTGTTTCGAATAATTTGGATAAGAGGTTTGAGATGTGAGTTTTAAGGATTGGATTAGGTTCGTCTAAAGTAGCAAGAAGCATAAGAATCTAGCAAAATACTAAACTTATGTTTTAGGAATCTTATAAGAAATGCATGAATTGATTGGCTATATGAAAACCAAATGAACTACTAAAACCTTATTAGAATTTCACACTACCTTAACGTACCTGTAAATTCATGATTACGTTCCAGACCGCAATCACCAATTTACCTTACATTATGGTTTTGTGTCCTTCTATGACTCTAAACACACATGTAAGTAATGCAAAATAACCTTGTGATTGAATCGTTTACAATGTATCCAAAAATGAGTCCAACTGTTGAGTAGGAAAAAGACTTCTACCAGTCAGTGAGTAAGAACCTCTACCAATTGTTGAGCAGGTGCGATAGCCTCTACCAGTCGTTGAGCAGGTTGTAGGGCCTCTACCGACTGTTGAGCAGGCATGATGACCTCTACCAATCGTTGAGTAGGTTATTTGGTACTCAACTAACTATTGAGCAAGTACTTCATCCTCTACCAGTTGTTTGATTAAGTGTACCAATTATTTCACACATAAATTGTAAATTGATAATATGTACATATAAACAATCAAGTATCAAGCATAGCATGCAAGTTGTAATAGTGTTGTCCTAGACAAGGTTAATGACTCTAGGTGTGTCTATAGCAAATAGTTTATATTCCATGATTTCTAGTATCAAATGTTTAAATATGGTAGATAATCGAATCCTCATGTATAACTAAGGATTATGTTTGATGCAACACACAATCAAGTTTCAATAGTTTGGTTATCATGGGCAACTAGCTCATGTGTGAGAAGGTGAAGGATATGAATTTAGTTCTTGAGACGATGATGAAAAATCTTGAAGCAGAATCAAGGTTGTGAGAGATAGTGAATGTGAAGATAGTTTATAAAGAGTTTATTTTATAGTAAGGAGATTATGTAGCAGTGTAAATTTTGGGGTTTGGATCAAAGGTTATAATCAAGTGTATAAGAAAACATGATTGTGGGATATGCCAAATATTGTAAAAATTTGAACAAGTTGAAAATGAGTGAGTGTCGATGGAGAATTTAGAGACTAGATATTATTCCTATGGAAAAAAAAAAATCTTATTTTCAAAATTGGTTTTATACATAAAGCAAAAGTTGTTAAATAGTACAAGCTAAGTGGGCTTTGATTAAAATATTCCCGTTAGTTGGAGATTTCAAACATGACATTAGGTTTTGAAGATCAAGGTTCTATTAAGTGATTTTTAATAGTTTAAAGCATTATATAGAAAATCGTTTATTACGTCAATAAATAAACAATTGAGTTTAAGTTCGAGGACATCTTTTGTCAAAAATATGTACTTTGTAAAGTTACTAGGTAATGAAAATACAACAAGATTTAGAAATCTTTAGTTTGTGCTAAGGTATGAGGTTATAGTTTTTTTAAAAAATAAGTAATATGTGGAGAAATGAAATAATATGATTTGGGTAGGGTGTTGAATATTTAAAAAGTGGCTAAGATGGTAAGGTGAAGTGTGATTGTGAAATCCATAGATGGTTATGATATGAGATTGATTTAAGCTGTAAAATTTTGAGATTTTAGAGCTTAGTTTTAAGGGAAGTGAGTGTAATCATCTATTCATTAATTAAAACGAATAAATGAAAACGTTGACTTATCAAAGCTTCTAGATTCTAATAACATAGTGAAGACATGCTTTAGCCTATAAGTGAACACTCATCCCGAGAATTCCCAGGTAGGCATCCGGGTCCCTCGTCTGATTGGGATATATGCGCAATGCCAGTCCATGACAGAAAACTCAGAATACAGGCGTTCACCCTTCCAGATTGCACGTGTTTGTTATTAAAATCTAGAACTTCGACGAGATCTTCAAGGTGGTTCAGGCTAAACCTGAGGATTTGTCCTATTAGTCTAAGAGTAGATCTTGCGATGGAGAGCACTCTTCTTGTAGGGACTAAAGTAAGGATAAGAAGTAAAATAGAGAATATGAACAAGTAAGGTTGCAAGTAAAAGGAGCAAGTACTGATTAAAATCCTATGGTTATAGACTAGATTATTTTTTTTTTCTAATAACCTAATTCCCTATTACCATGGCTCTGATACCAATCTGTAACACCCCAACCGATGGCAGAAACATCGGGATGTCACGTATTGATGATTGTTCAGTAGCTCATGGTAAATAATAAATTTCAATAAATGATTTAAATAAATTACATACAATTGTTCTAAGAATTTTGTACATCAAAATGAAAAATACTAGCTACGCATCTTCAAGCAATAACTCTAATCTTCAAGCAAGCTATAACCTGAAACATGTTAAGTTTGAAAATATTTTGGGTCAACAAAAGTTGGTGAGAATTACATAGGTTTTGATAATCGAATAAAACTTGTACAATTCAAGTGTCATGGCAAGTCTAGTCCATATGTGAAAACATACTAGAAGTAAATCGAGTGCATAATCAACCCTTGTGACTGTTATATTGTGGTCCATCCCATACGCTCATGGTTCACTCGATTATGTTATGCGATAACAATCACCCACGCTACCTTTGTAGGAGGCACGTATCCGGGTGGGATTGTCAGTCCAATAGATCTATCATTGTATACCGTCGGCTGATCAATGTTAATGATTATGCTAGAATATTGTGCTTACCCTAGTAATGTTTAAAACATAATGCAACATAGAAAAACACATAGACACTTTAAGATTGAATTGCATATAGAATGTTGCAACATGTTTCACCCCAAAAATAGTGAATAATAGAAAAAGGGCTATGTAAAACTCATCTTAGCAAAATGTTATGTCTCGTGAAAAAAATAGAATAATGTGTTGTGAATGTATGCGAGGCGAATCCCAAAGACTCAACAACGTAGCTAGTCCAAATTGAAGAAAACGAAAAAGAAAGAATATCAAAGCTTCAATTGTAGAAGTAATAGACTATAGAAGAAAGGTATGAGGGAAAGTTTAATCGGATTGAAACAATCGATTTAGAGGTGCAAAGTATAATGGGTCATAGGTGGGTTTTTATACTAGTTTTGGAGTCAATTAGCCATTAAAATTGGTCAACATCAAAAAGTAAGGTTTTATGATGAATTGACTGTTTGACTAAGACTTTGACTGTTTGACTTAGACTTTGACTAATCAAATTTAAGGAATGTGTTAAGTTTATTTTCTTCTGAAATACTACACAAGATGATAGTTGGCTCAGTTGGTTGTCACTGTGTGTTGGTTGGATGTGGACGCGGGTTCGAGTCCCGGTCCACACAAATTTTTTTTTGGCAATTATTTCCCTAAAACTATATTATTCTAAATTCATAATATGATTATATAAGCCCGAAAGTGACTTGAAATATTTTTAAAACGTACAAAAGTGTCGAGATACAAATAATTATTAGTTTAAGGTATTTAAAACATATATTGTTTAAAACAATACATTCTTTTTATCAAAAAAAAAATTAGGGGAAATTCGCGATGTTATACCCTTTGCCACGAGTCTTGCTTTGTACCTTTCGACCTCCCCATTTGGTTTGTACTTCACCTTGTAGACCCATTTCGAGTCTATGGCTCGCTTTCCCGATGGCAATTCTTCAAGGGTCCACGTACCGTTTTCTTCCAATGCCTTTATTTCTTTTTCCATCGCATACCTCCAATTCTCATCATGTACAGCTTGGTTGAAAAGTTTTGGCTCATCGTTCGAGCCGATGGCCACTAAAAAAGCCTTGTGAGATTCAGTAAATTTTTCATCAGAAATGTAATGGGCTAATGGATGTACCGTTGCGTTCGAGGATCCTTGATTAGAAGTGGGTATGGAGTGATCGATGGACGGTGGCACATTCACGATAAAGTCATCAAACCGTTTAGGACGTGTCTTAACTCTTTGTTGCATGCTTGTCTCTTGTTCTTCATGGTTTTTTACGCCTTCAGTTTGAATTTCATTATGGTCTCCATTTTCTTGTTCCATGTGAGCCCCAACATGAGTTCCATTTTCTTGTTCTATGTGGGCCTCATCATGGACATATGGCTCGCCTTCAATATGTGGATTTTCGCATGGATTTTGTGGGTCCAACCCAAATGCTTGTTCTTGATTTGCATTTTGGTTTGCTTCCTGATGTGGCCCTTCATCGATCTCTTTATAATACCAAGGGGGAAAGTCAAAGAGTCTCTCATTGTCTTATTTGTCAATGTGAACAGAACCTTTATAAGGGAACATATTCTCAACAAACCTCACATCTCTTGAGATTACTATTTTGTTTTGACTTATGTCAAATATCTTATAACCCTTTGTTCCTAGTGGGTATCCCAAGAACACCCCGGGACTCCCTCGCCACTCGAATTTATCACCTCCTGTGTCAGTATTTCGATAGTACGCAAGACAACCAAACACCCTCATGTGCTCGTATTCGGGCTTTTGTTCAAATAGTATTTCAAATGGAGTTTTGTTACTTATGGTTTTAGATGGAAGACGATTAATTATGTAAGCTGCCGTCAAGACACATTCCCCCCAAAATTTTGTTGGGAGATTTGCCTCAAACCGAAGGGCACGAGCAGTTTCGAGTAGGTGTCTATGCTTGCGTTCCACAACACCATTTTATTGTGGCGTGTGAGTACAGGTGGTCTCGAGAATTATGCCTTGTTCAACATAAAAATTATTCATATGATTTGAAACTAATTCTCCCCTGTTATCACAACGAATCCTTTCAATCATTTTACCGAATTGTGTTTTGACCATCTTGTGAAAACCAATAAGGGCGTCACTTGCCTCATACTTGTGTTTTAAGAGGAAAACCCAAACAGAACGACTATAATCATCGACTACTGTTAAAAAATATCTTCCCCCCGAAAGTGAAGGTCTTCTATACCTTCCCCAGATGTCACAATGTATTAGATCAAAACATTCTTTGGTTTTAATAGTGCTTATAGGAAATAGCAGTCTGGTATGCTTAGCTTTCGCACAAGAATCACAATCCACAATCTTAAAAGAAGCATTTTCAACAAAATCAAAATGAGAAAGTTTATTACTAGAAGTATGACCCAATCTCTTATGCCAAAACGTCCACTGTAGCCATCATTGCGTATCTTTTATTCTCCACCGTCCCAATCCGATATAGTCCATTTATGCATTTACCCACTCCAATCAATTCCCTCGAGCGCAAGGCTTGCATAAAACAAAAATTCGGATAAAAGGTTATGGAGAATTGATGTTCCCTTGATAGCTTGCTTACGGATAAAAGATTGCATCTGAATTTCGGGACATGCAAGACATTTTTTATAACTATTCCATTTGGCAAACGACAACTCCCTTTACCCATGACGGGTATGGAATCGCCGTTTGGGATCAAAACAGGTGGTTCATTGATGGAAGCTTTTCTTTTATCAAGCCACTAGGAATATTGTGTTATGTACTCGGCACATCCCGAGTCCAAAATCCAATCATCATCACTTTCTATACCTGCCATGTTGGCTTCTGGTGTTACTTCATCTTTAGAGGAGCTTCCCTTCCCTGCAAGATGTCCCAAAAGAGCATGATATTGTTCAGTACTCAAACCTAGTATAGGGCTTAAGTTCGGGTCGGATTCAACGCATCCCGCTTTTGGCTTTATTCGATCTCGCTTCCCTTTTCCCGGCCACCACTCCGGGTAGCCGATTATCTTAAAACATCCCTCCTTGTTGTGCCCGTCTCTTCCACAATGGTTACAATGTTCTTTGCGGTCTCACAGATTGCCTTTTCCATCCTTTGAAATGGGTTTGTTGTTGTCGCGCTTGAGTATGTAGGCCTGAAAGGCAGCCGCCTCCACGCCCATTCGCTTCCCACTTGATGTAGCTCGCTGTTGTTCATCTTCCGCAACAAGATGGTAGACTGCTCCTAAGGATGGTAAAGGATTCATGGCCAAAATCTGGGTCCGTATGACTGCAAACTCAACGTCTAAACCCATGAGGAATTCATAGACACGCTCTTTTTCTTTCTGTGCTTCTACCTTCTTTACCATATCACAACTGCAGCCATTGCAGGTGCATCGCGCCCCTGGAAAACGATCTGGATCTCATCCCACAATGCCCGCATTCGGGTGTAATAAGCAGAGACTGAAGTACCATCTTGGCGGGTACCGTTTAGGGTCTGTTTTAGTTCGTATGCTCGTGGTGCACTTTGTTTTCCGAAGTGTTCTTTGAGGTCTTTCCACATCTCAAAAGCGGTGTTAGCGTATCTAACGATGTTTCTGATCTCCTTCTCCATCGCGGTTGTGAGCCATCCTTTAATCATGGCGTCACACCTCATCCACTGCATGTAGGTTGACTCCGTCTTCTCGGGTTGTTTGATTGTCCCATCGACGAATCCTATTTTGTTTTTTTGCAAATAGGAAATTCGTCATATCTTGAGACCAATCATTATAGTTACTATCTGTCAGAGCGTCATTCACGTGCATCTGTCTCGGATACTCGGAAGCGTGAAGATAATACGGAGAGTTGGAGTTGATGTGACCATCTCCATCTTTCTTAGATGAAGCTTGGTCTCCCATGGTAGTGTAGTATCTAGGTTTTTGTTTGGTGAGCGGTTTTACGAACCCCCTCTGATACCATATAAATTTCGGTATCAAGGATTGTTCTTTTGTTATTTGAATGATCACCAAGGAATACAAGAGAATATAAAAATACAAAGGCTGGCAACGATTACTCCTAGATTAGTGGACAAAATAAGGAATGAGATAAATGGTAATTAAGATAAATGGCAAAATTAGGAGCAATTATAGGCGCCAATTTTCAAAACTGTGAAAACCAATAAGGAGATGACACATGTACAATGGTTTATGGCACACACAATCGCACTTTGTATATTACGATAACCACAAAGTGTTAATGCCTAATCAAAACCCATTGCAGACCTAGGCACACATCAACATCATACAATTTCGTTAGGCACATATCCACACCGTATAAAATGAGATAACCGTGTCATCTAATGGTATGACTACATAATTATATCAAGCAAACAAAAACTACTTTTTAGAAATGTCGTTGTAAATATATATTTTATCAGTGTGCATATTTATAATGAAAGTATACTATGTTGAAGAGTATATTCAGGATTCAATAGTATAGTTTTTCCAAAAGATTAATGAAGTATAAAAATGATTATAATTTAAAAAAAATGTTAGCAGAAACTGGTATATAAAGAGATGGCTACAAAACACAGGACTTTTAGTGAGGACAAGTACGTTGATGATCCCTGGACAAAGGTGAGTTCATCAGTAAATTACCGACATATTGAATCCTTAGTAATTAATTACCGACATATCAATGACATATTTGTTAAGGTATTTTAAGAGAACGGTAGTTTTGTTAGTGGTATTCAGCCGCAGAGAGATGGCCGGATGTATTAAATGGGGTATTCAATGCCTCAACAACCTTTGAAGGTTGGGTATTTATAAGGTGAGAAAGCACCAGGGCATTAATTGTCTGTAATGATGGAGTCAGCGTAAGCGGTGACAGCCGTCACTGTTCAGACTGACTGGCATGGGATTTATATTATTTTATTATGTTTTGGTGGGCGAGATTACATTTACGGCTTAGCCTGTTGGGCAATAGCCGCCTTATGTTTTACCTAGTATGTTATCCGTGTCGGTCCTATGGTCTATAGGTCCGTCCGAATGGCCGTTTGTACATTCGTCCTTAGCAAGATAGTCCATTCATTTCATCCTTAGTCTTAGCAAAAGACTTGGCGTTCAGTCACTTGATTCGGAAAATAAGTCAGTTTAGTTTTCCTCATGTTTTGGCTGTTTGATCTTCTAACGTCCGATTCCTCCTTGAGCATTCGGTCGTCCTCCTTTTTTCTGATTCATCTGCTTAGGCTCTAATCGTTGTTCCCATTGTTCCGGTTCCGGTACCCAAGTCATCAGCCCCCTAATTTGAGGATGCGTTGCATAGAAACGGATCGCTAAACTATAACCTTTGTTTTTCTATGAAGTGTGTTAAAGTCGATTCATTGTATAATTTATATATGTATAGAGAGAGAGAGAGAGAGAGAGAGAGTAATTGCTTAATTACCTCCCTACTGTTGATTGACGAGACGTTTCGTCAGTCCATCGGTTTCTCCACCCTCCTATATAAATATGGCCCTTTGCACAGTAACCTTGTTTTTCTCACACTTCATTAGGCTTCAGAACTTTTCACCGAATCTCCCCATTACCTTCCGATCCAGGTTCGTCTCCGACTGTATTGTTTCCTTTTTGTAATTATGGTAGGTAGACGTGATATTCATGTGCACACGTCCAAAGTTTCGTAGCCATCCTTAACGGCTTTCTTTAATAAGTTCTTTGATACGTCCGTATATAAACCGATCGTTCCTAAATCCACCTACAGGATAATCGACTGCCCTAAGGGTCACATAAGTTTTTATACTCACCACTTTGATTTTGCCTATGTTCCTCTTCCCTTACCTGTGTTCTTTCTATAGTTCTTGCAATCTTACAAGTTAGATATCCGTCAGCTGAGTCCTCTAGGGGCTATGAAAGTTACTCATTTTGAAATTGTATGTCATGCTTGTGGTGGGGAACCGACACTTGGTTTATTTTGTCAATTCTTTCAACTCGGGAACGCCAGGGACCGGTATATGGTGGCTGAGAAGTCAAAAAACAAGTATATTCTTACCGAATATTTATCATACTACCGGTTCATGTTTTGGATTATCACCAAAACAAATAGAATTCTCTTATCACCAATTTGAATTTAAATTTTAATGGATAATGAATTTTTTCTCATCTTCTTATCTTTATATCTCTGTGACTTTTTATAACAATTTGTCAACAAAATGAATTCATACGTATGTTTTTAATATATACGATCCAAAATTTAATTAAAAAGCCTGCGATAATACAACCTTTGTGTAAGCTTCATCGTTTTTAACTGTAAGTGATATTACTTGAAATATTCTTTCCTTCATTAAAATTTGTTTAAAACTGTTAATTTATGTTACTTCTAATATTTAACATGTTCGTTTTTTTTAGTGATAATATATTGTGTATGTAATTATATAGTAGGAGTTTCTCTATGTTATCTACGAGTTGTTGTTCGATATGGTTTATAACATCATAAATGAATTCATATCTATACAGGTTGTCAAGATGCTTCCATCCTTTTATATAGAACTTGGAATCCCTGGCAAATAGTTTATGGTATTACAAATCTATGGTTATTCATTGTTTAAAGTTTATATTCTGCAAAGTATATGTTATTGTTTGATATATTTTACATATATGCAGGTTTTAAGAAAAGGGTTTATCACTCGGTATCTCCAAACTATTTCAAAAAATTGTCATATTGTTATACAGGTTGATGCTCATCGGTTTTACAAAGTATGTGTAACTATAATGGATGGTGAACCGGTATTCTCTGAAGGTTGGAAGAAGAAGATGATTGACGATCTACAACTGAATCAAGGAGATTTGTTGGTTTTTAACCCATATGATACGCATACTTATCAGCTTGATGTTTTCCCTGTTGGTACCGAATGGGATTACTCGAAAGATTTCCGAAAGAACAACATGAATATAACTGCTTCACCTTTAGATAAAAATAAACAACATGCTAAGTTATTTGCACATCGCGTTTACCAAGATACGCCGCACTTTTTGGTATTGTTTGTTCTAATTAGATAAAGAATATAATTATTTTAGTCTTACAAAGTTAATTATTCTCTATCTTTGCAGATCATTCCTGATTTATTTGAAAAAAACATGAAGTACAACAAACTGGAAAACAAGGATGTATCAGTGTTTCTAAATGATGTGATTGAGAAGAAAGTGAAGGTCAAAAAATTTGAAAAACACTTTGTCTTTATTAACGGTTGGTCAGATTTATTCAAAAGTTTGCCTTTGGTTCCATTCTTGATTGTATTTCATCAAGTTGATACACTAAAGATTAAGTTTAACATTTTTGGGATGGAAGGTTATCAGATTATAATTTCAAAAGAAGAAGTTCCTCAAGTTAAGGACGGTGATATAGGATATGACCGCTTTCAAAAGATGATAGCTAAATTAAATGCTAAGAATATCATGACTTCACTATTATTGCTAGGAATCGCATTGTGAGTATTTTTTTCCCCTTTATATTAACATCCTTACTAATTTATTCAAAAAGTTTATTTACTTATATGTTAGTTTAGATTTCATTATAAATCATTATATGTTTACATTATTTAGCGTCTGCCAAGGGCAGTTGTTAAGATGGCGGAACCTGAACAAGGCAGTCCAATTTCCGTAAGGAATCTTGACGGTGTTGAAGTTTTAAAGTGGCTTCGTATGGAAAAGTCAAAAGAAGAAATTAGGTTTGCTATTCAAAATTGGGGTGAATGGTTGAAGTCAAATGGAATAGAAAATGGTAATATTGCCACATTTAGGTACATCAAGACTGAAGGTGTGCTTCTTTTAATTTCAGGTTCCAAATTGAAGAAACGAGAAATTAAGAAGCGCAAGGCCAAAAGACAAATTTTTAATGTTTGATATTTACGTCGTATTGTCTTTTTCCATGTTTTTTTATAGTAATCTTTTTTTTGAATACTGTCTAATATGTGAACTTACCAATGCAGCTATGACATTATGATTGGTTTTATTTTTTTATGGTATTTGATTGTTTGTTTTGGTATTGCATGTTAATATTATGTTGGATATATTGATAAAGGTCTCAAAAAGGTTAATTGAATCGCAAAAGTAACCAGTTTACACATATCACTTGCTGGAAATCTCCTAGGTATAAGTTGTTAAGAGTTATATTAACACTCATTAGTAAAATATATATAAATCATGTCAAGCTATTTAGAATATTAATTTAATCGGAAAAATATTCGTTAATCTGAAAATGTCAATAATCAAATGAAAACGTAACTTACTTCCTTTGTATAATAAGTTATATTCATTATGAATAATAATGTAGGGAATCCCGTGCATCGCACGGGTACTAAGCTAGTAACTTAATATAATGGTTCGGGTTTTAGTTTCGAATATAAACATACTAATTATTGTTTATTTATTTTATAAAATAATATCGCACGAAAAATTTTGGGCCCTAGGACCGGGTTGTTACAATTTGCTTTTTCAACTGGAAACATTCGTTGGTATCATGCCCCTTGTCCTCGTGGAATTCACAATATTTCTTAGAACTCTGTTGTATAGCTATCTTCTATAGTGGAAAGGGAGGCTTGAACTTGACATTTTCGTTTTTTGTGGCCAATATCTCCTTCAGTGTCTTAGTCAGCTCTGTAAAAACAGTCTCCTTTTTTTAGTATCCGCTTCTTTGGGACCGATCTCCTTTTGATTCCGAAGGCTTTTGGTCATTAGTGTTTCTGAATTAGGATCCAGAAGATCGATTAGCCCTTTCGCCAAATCTATAAGATCCCTTTTGTGACCCTTCGCCGGATTTCATTCTAGCATCAATGGCCTGAGCAGCCTCCTTTCCTCAGACGAATGCCTGAGTTCTTTGGATAGCTTCTTCAAGTGTTGAGGGCACTCGGGCATTCAAGTCTTCCACTAGGTGCTTTGTTTTCTGCCCGTGGAGGAATCCGGATATTCTCATTTTCTCATCGGCCCCCAGACCTGTAACAATTCGTCCTTAAACCGAGCGACGAATGCCTTAAGATTTCCCCTATTCCTATTTAATGTTATGCAGTTCCACTGGATCTTTCATGTGTTTACGTTGTTGCCTGAAATGCTCCAAGAATTTGGCCTTCAGACTAGCAAAATTTGTCGATACTTTCAGGCTGAATGCTATTGAACCATACTCGGGCCACTCTAGAGAGAGTCTGCACAAACATGTAGCACCACGTCGGCATGGGCCACCTGTCCATGTGGGCAGCTCCCTCAAACAGCATTATATGATCCTCCGGTTCAGACGTCCCATCGTACATCCTCATGTTTGATGACATTTTCACTCGGGTTGCGGGAACGAAGTTTGTAATCCTCGCCGTGAACTTGGAACCTTCAGAGGGCTTATACGGGAGATGCAATTCGTCAAGATCGTTACAATTCGATGGATTGGCATGACTTGCTGGGTCAGGAGTTACCGATGAGGGGTTAGCGGGGGTTGCCTATAGGTTCGGTGCCTTTGCATTTTTCTGTATCATTTGAGTAAGCCACGCAGCAGGGGTGGTATATTAAGGCCGGTTGTTCCTTCATTCGGTGGGGTAGACTGAGGTGGCGCAGTAGTGTTAATAGGTTTCTCGTCATCGAGGGATAACTTAACAACAACCCCTTGGCCCGTTCCTCCCGTACGTAATTGTTCATGAGTTGGCGTAGTTGTAGGAAGTTGGATCGGACCAGCTCCGAGGATACCACAGGGGTGATATCGGTTGGCTGGTCATCCGAGGACGGATCAGATGAAGGCATTCGGTAGTGGTTATCAGTGGGACTATAATCGGGCCCCATGATGGGCGCCAAGATGTTAAGGTATTTTAAGTGAACAGTAGCTTGTTAGTGGTATTCAACCGCAGAGAGATGGTCGGATGTATTAAATGGGGTATTCAATGCCTCAACAACCTTCGAGGGTTGGGTATTTATAAGGTGAGAAAGCACCTAGGCATTAATTGCTCGTAATGATGGAGTCGGCGTGAACAGTGACAGTCGTCACTGTTCAGACTGACTGACATGGGATTTATATTATTTTATTATGTTTTGGTGGGCGAGATTACTGTTATGGCTTAGCCTGTTGGGCAATAGCCAGCTTATGTTTTAACTAGCTAGTGTGTTATCCGTGTCACTCATATTGTCCATAGGTCCGTCCGAATGGTCGTTTGTACATACGTCCTTAACAAGATAGTCCATTCGTTTCATCCTTAGTCTTAGCAAAAGACTCGGCGTTCGGTCATCCTGTTCGGAAATTAAGTTAGTTTAGTTCTCCTCATGTTTTGGCTGTTTGATCTTCTGACGTCCGATTCCTCCTTGAGCATTCGGTCGTCCTCCTTTGTTCTGATTCATCTGCTTAGGCTCTAATCGTTGTTCCCATTGTTCCGGTTCCGGTACCCAAGTCATCAATATTTTATTGGTTATTTTCCGATTTTATTAATAGAATCCGTCGGTGTTCGCCTAAGGACTCTGATCATCAATGATATTTCTTCCGTAATAATCGATTTTGTTGTTGTATGGCTTTGGACATCCATCCCACTTGATCATTTTACCATCATTTTACCAAAGAGCAACGCAATGAACCAAATTCATGCTACAATAGCTTCTTCTCTTTTTAAAAACAAATTTCATTAGCACCAACAAAGGCGAACAATCTCCAAGACGGAGAAAGCAACGCCAAAAACCAACAAAAATTATAAATATAGCTACACATTGTTTATATTATATTGCAATTTGTAAGGAAACAAATGCTACATTTCCCAAAAAAGGAAAAAATAAATTGCATGGGGTTTGAAAGAGAGTGACAATATGTTCAATAAGGACCACAACTTTGGTTATAACAAGAGACAAAAAGACACCATAACAAAACAGTACACGTTTCGTCTAATATGCTGTATAGCATCAACGCATGTTAAGCCTATATTCGCGCGGGAGCCAAGTTTTACCTATCTTTTTCGTAAATATAGATTACATGCATGATGCAATCATACATACATATGCATGTGGCCACTCCCAAGAATAGATGTTTGAAAAAAAAAAGCTGGACCATTTATAAATAAAGTTAATTTACATTTGAACGCCAAAGGACATCCGGTCACATCCCACAAATCACCTATATAATTTCTCTTCGAGGGAATGTCCCATATTTAAATAGGCCAAGGGTCTAGTTTATATTTTTTTATGCACGTAAACTGGGGTAACATTAGTCATTTAGAAAAATAAGAAAGGTGCTATTAAAGCCTAAGGAGCTATTTGGTTAATTAAGTGTTGAATCATTAAGAGGTCTGAATGGTAAAGAGGTCTGAATGATTAAACGCTGAATCATTAAGTTGGACCTCTAAATAGTTAGTAATCTTGTCCCACATTGGTAGGAGTGCCTCATTAAGGTTCAGCATAATTCAGTGCTTAATGGTTCAGTGCTTAATGGTTCAGCAATATCTCAAATCTTAATGATTCAGACTTAATCATTCCATTTAGAAGCTGAAACAAACGCGCTGAATGCTGAATCATTCGACGCTGAATGGTTAAGAGTCTCATTAAGAGGCTTACCAAATAGCCTCTAGAGTTTCTTATTCTTCTAAATGACTAATACAGAAACAAAGGATATAACACAAACAAAAGTCGGAGTACACTAGACATAACCAACATGGAACACCACAAACCAAGGGTCCGCTCAGTTGTTGGGTTTACACATCGCATCATAGTTCTTAAACTGGTAATGCGTTCACACGCAACAGGGTGCCATCAAATCCAAATTAAGCACATCTAAAACATAACATAATTGTTCATAGGGGAAGGATAATTTGAGAACACATATATTTCGTGCGAACTGTGAGAACGGTATTTAAAACCATTCAAATTCAAAATTTCTTTTAACACTTGTCTTTATTATTAAAATACAATCCCAAAAACACAATTTACACGTAAAAATTTAAACGTATATGAAAATAAATTGTTTTTACACATGTGTAAATTTACTGTTTATACACGTGTAAACTGTTTCATTTACACGTGTGTAAAAAGTTAATTTTATAGTGTTTTTGCAAGAAAAGATGAATTATTTGGAAAGGAAATTCACTTTTTAATGTTATATTTTAATTATAATTAGATTTGTATTAAAAAAAAGTTGATTTTGATTGGTTTTCTCATTTGTTCTCACGGTTCTCGCGATATTTAGCGTTCTCAAGATAACCCTCCCCATTGTTCATAAACGTAACAACGGTAAGTAACAACGGCAAATTAGACACATGTCACAAGATGTAGGTTAGTCTTCACTCCAATGCCACAATCAGGGCCGGCCTTGAGCATGCGCCGAGTGGTCATCAGCTCAAGGCATGACCCTCAAATGGGCACGAACTTTTTTTAAAAAGTTCGCTAACAATACTGACAATATATATTAAATTCTATATTTAGGATATATTTATTTTTTATACATTAAAGTATTGTTAGTGGAGTTGGAAAAATCATACTAATTTAATTTAGTGTAAAGGTCTCAAGTTCAATT
Source organism: Ambrosia trifida (assembly GCA_028751855.1). NCBI lineage: Eukaryota > Viridiplantae > Streptophyta > Magnoliopsida > Asterales > Asteraceae > Ambrosia > Ambrosia trifida. The sequence continues at coordinate 47,705,261 of CM054127.1, forward strand.
TTTAACTTTAGCACTATAGTCAATATTTTTTTTAATTCATTCTTCTTTACAAAATTTTGGGCCTAAATTTTTTAGTGTTCTCGGAAACAGCCCTGGCCACAATCATCCTCAAAAGCTATCAGCGAGCTAAACTTTAACCTGATATGCATCATAAAAGTCAGATACGTTGAATGAGTTCTAGATTCATAAAACATTTTCTAAAAATATATCATTTACATGACACAACTTTATATAAACCCATTTTAAACTATCATATTTAACTTTAACAATGATGACATCATGAGATGAATTTCACCTCATAGCTATAGTTTGATAGGAGTTATTATAGTCACTCCAAGAGGCAGTAATCTATCACATGCTTACAACATACCAAATATCGGAAATAAGCCCTAGGCTGTGTTCTAGGCGTTTTGGTGATTAGGCGGTGATTAGGCGGACATAAGCGGACATAGGCGGACCATAGCCGGAACCAGTAAATAAAAGCAAAGTAGGAGGAAGAAGAAGATAAGCACTTACCTAAGAACATATGATCTTCATGCTGAACATCTTTTCTCAAGTCTTAAGAAAAGTTGTTGGAAAGGAGAAGGAATAAGAAGAGAAAGGCTGATAAGAAGGAGGAAAAAGTTGAAACAGTGGCTGGGAAGGCAGAGGAAGAAGATGACGGCTGATAGAACAGAGAATGGCATGTGTTGTTCATATAGGGTTAAATGAGTTTAAACTACGTTACCATTTAACCCCTCTAATTTTGACCAGTTTTCATTTATTCATTAGAACTTGTAATTTTTAAATAACAAGTGTAAAATAAGTTTTTGTAGCTAGACATTTAACCCCCTCTATCTTTATTTGTTTACATTATGTATTTAAACTTATAAATTTTTACATAAAAATTTGAATTTCTAAGCCTCCTAGTTAAAAAAAAAACACTTAAATTTCTAAGTATTATGTGTATATATCTTTAACATATTTTCAAAAAACACCTAAATCTGTGTGTGTGTGTGTGTCTATATATATATAATACGTATAAAAATTTCAAAACACCTAATTCCGCCTAGTCCCGACTAGTCCCTAAGCTAGACCCCACCGCCTGCCTAGCGCCTAGCGCCTTCTACAACCTTGGTTGCTAGGAGCCAATGTTGTGTCATTAATTAGTAAAACCTTTCATTCCTTTATCATTCACACTTTATACTATATCAGTATACATAGTATGCAGTATTGTAACATCGCGTGAATTTTAGTTTTACACGTATTTTAAGTTCTATATTTAACAAATTCTAAGTTCGCCATTATTCGCTTCTTAAATGTTACTCCTACAAATTCATGATGAATCGTCATTATAAGTTATCATATTCAATTTAGACACTATAACAAGAAACTCATTTAGTTAAGATCTTAATATATATTTATTTTTAATAAAACATATAAATATATTTTTAATAATACTTTTACTTTGAAAAGAAAAAAAATAAAAAAAACGAAGAAAAAGGAAAAACGAAAAAGAACGTGATTTATGTTTTCTTTGATTTTGACAACTAACAACAACAATATTCATTTAGTTGTTGTTAATGGTCTTTTTCTTTTTTAAGTCGATGTCACAGCATCAAATTACAAGCCAGCACCATTTCATAGCAATTAGACTTAACCTCATTAATCTCTTCCTAATCACCCCCATTAACTTTATTTAATACCCAACTAACTTACCTCACCTATAAATACACCTCCTCCCCACTCCTTAATCCTTTGATCATCTCTCATCTCTTCCAAATACTCTCAAACATTCAAGGTTTTCTCAAAGAACTTCCTGATTCACAACAGTAAGTTCTTGAGCCTAAACCTCCACTTTATTTTCTGTTTTTCTCCTTCTTTTCTACTTAAAACTCTTTGGAGAAACCTTTAGGATCTTCCCCATATTTATCCACAGAAGTGTGATAAGGGTAGAGCACCTAAGAGAGGTCTCAAAGGTGTCTACTTTCTGATTTGTTTTTATGTTCTAAGTTGTTTAATGTAAAGAGACCAACCAAGTCCACTAACAATCTAATGTTAGATGGATTTGTGCTATGGTATTGGTTGACCAAGGAGAGCCAAGGCTCATCCAAAGGAGTCACCAAACTTTACCTAAACTTCTTGGTTATATTATGCATTATTATAAACTTACTTTCAATCCCCTATCTTATTATCCTATTAATAATCTTTTGGAAGGTTTGTGGTTACACCCTACCTTACCAACACTCTTGACCCTTCTTGTGCTACGGATTAATCCACACTAGAAAGGGGGAATCCCGTGTCCAAAACCCACGCTTATCCCATAAGCAAAGTGGTTATGACATGAACTTATCTATCGGATTCACGTTCCTAACCTTATACCATCCGAATCATCTATGATGATTTTGTGCTTGGTCTAACTCATTCTCATGACGATCCGGGTTGCCCTAAAGGCAATTTGTGTTTTGGTATGCCTAAAAGGCTTGCATGATCCCCTTGAACCTATAATCTAAACTCGAACCTAAGACCCTCTAATTCTTAATTCTAGTTAATCGCAGCTAAAGTTTAATCTTCCAAGACTTACTTTTTGAAACTCTATCAAGACGTACCCAAATGTGAGTCATACTTGTCCGCTTTTCTTTTATCACTTTTGGGACCAACATGTATCATATGCAAAACACACTAATTCTTTTATAAACGCACATGCTCAATCTATTAAACATACTTATGTGCTATTTGCCATGCTTATGATTCTTAGATACTTATACATAATTCATTAACTATTATTAGCCCACTTAACATGTATAGCGCTATAGGACTAGCACACCGCCCCTTTTATGGGTCATTGTTAAGAATTAAACGGCCTAGCATGAATATCTTAGGTATACGTTGTGGTACTCGCGGGTTTGAATTATGTCTTTTGTATGATTTGTATGAGCAATGCTATAGTATGATGATTCGAGTAAACCATTCTAAATACCATGTATGTAAACCAAAACTAGTATGCTCACCAATGCTTTATGTGTTGACGGATATTTTTATACATGTTGCAGTAATTATTTGATGCGATGATTCAAGAAACTCATTAGGATTGGACTTAGAAACGCAACACTTTAATCTTTGAATTCATGAATGTTGTATCTTTTTTGAACAATTTGTACTCCTTGTTTTAGTTATATGAAATGAAATCTTTTAAATTATATTATCACAATCATAGTATCATGAAGTCTTTGAACAATCTATCACAAGTCGCGCCTCGATGTATTCCGCCATCGGTTGGGGTGTGACAAGTATAGTGGTGAAGCTTGACCCGTAACTTCGGGGGGTCGGAAATCACTAGTTTCGGGGGGTCAAAACCGTATATACCAAAAATTTTCTACATGAATATTGTATAATCGGAACTTCTGAGATCCATCGTTCATATGTAATCCAATGCCTCTTAAATCACTAACGCGTTTTGGGGCTTAATGTTAGTGGATGAGAGGTGAACTCTACAGTTAAGCGTACTCAGGTGGGAGCAGTATCAGGATGGGTGACCTCCTGGGAAGTCTCAACCAGAGCAACCAAAAACAAATCCGTGAGCTCTGGATGAGCAACCCATCAGGGCAAAGCGGATAATATTGGTGGTGAGAGGCGCGGGGTGTTACAAATTCGGGGGGTCGGCTGCCCCTCCCCGCCCCTTAAGAGCTACGCCCATGGTATGCACACCACCATAAAACTATATAACAATTAATTATCTTATGCTACAAACAAGATGATCTTGGTCCGTGCAAAACACTTGAATCGTTTGACAATCTGATCAAAGGTTCACATGTGAAATGGTCAAGTTTCACATAGACATAGGTGGTCAACAACTCATCTTTTGCATGAGACCTTTATGCAAGAGTTGGGATTTTCACACGAACAATATGCGAGAGTCCAAAAAAATTTGCATAGACAGTTCTCGCACGAACATAACTTTTGCTTGTTCATTGCCTAATAACATTTTCGCATGGCTCAACTCTCACATTAGACTTGCATATAAGATTTATTTATGCGAGAGTTATAAATCACATCTAGACTTTCACATTAGTAACTGTCTCATAAACAAACTTTCGTCTAGTTCATACTTGATGATTTATAAACTAAATTATGTTATTATATGTGAATATTTGTAAATATGTTTTTATTGTATTTGAATCTAGTACAATGTAGTTTTTGGTAATAAAGTAGGATTGTAATATGTCAAAGATGATCAAGACAAAATGGCTGCAAATGGGTCAGACAGAAGCATTAGAAGACTGCAGCAAATTCTGCTTACAAGAGGCGACTTAAAGGACATCATGTGCAAAAGGACTATATTACCCCTGACAGGTTTTTTGGTGCCAAATATATGAAAGGGTGGCAATTGTCAATGACAAACCAACACAACTGTTCGAAATGTAACTGTCATCTAATCGTGTTGTTTCATTTTGTATATATTTGACATTCATGTACACTTGTAAGGCACCAAGATTGTTTACCAATAATACAATGCTTTTTAGTTCTTTGTTCGAAAAGTTTCTGTTCATATTTCCTGTTCCATTTCTGTCCAAAACAAACATACAAAGTCTGATTCTTTGCATTCTGTTCTGTTATCGAATTTTGCCATAATATTCATTCTGTTTCTGTCAAAACTTCCGTTGTATATCAGTTTGTATTCCAACAATACTTTCGTGTGGACCAAACTTTCGCATAGACTTCCGTATGAGAGTCAAACTCTCGAGTGAACAGTAGGGTGCGAAATTTCCCTTACCTTAAAGCCTTGATGATACCCAAGCTTAAAAACAAGCTAAAACACTACTTTTCTACAAGAATCAAACAATCAACGAGCACCATTATAGGGGAAAGGCTTGAGTGGTTCAGTCCGCTAGCGAGCGAGTCTTAGTCTTTGTGGGGTCCTTTGTACTTTATAAATAAATAAATAAATAAAATGTTTTTTATTGTGTGTATAAACTAAATAAAGGGAAAAGTAAGTGATGAGATTGAGGTTTGAATTGGTTTATGGTTGTAGGGAAAAAATGGGTTTGGGGGGACGAGGCACATGGGGCTTGTGGCTTTGGCTGGAAAAATTGGCTTGGTGAAGCCAATTTACAGTGTCACGTGGCAACCACGTCAATTCCCCTTCAATCCCCCAAAAAGCACGAGTGGTGGTGGCGTGAGAGAGTGGCGTGAAGAGATTTTTTTTAATTAAACAACCAATCACAATAATCCATAATTCAACAACCAACCACAACCATCCACCTCACTCTCACCTTTTGACCTATGCCGGTGGAAAACTCCACCTCAACTGCCCCACGCCAGATTCCACGCCACATAAGGATAATGTTGATGACGTGGATGGGCTTCACATCTACCTTCCACGCCCCCATACCGTATAGGAATAGTAGTATTCAGATGAAGAGGTTAACTTCAATTGGATTGACCAACACACATCTATTCATTAAATCGTCACCAAGCTAATAAAGTCCTTTTTTACAACTAAATTGTTTTGTTTCTACGGTGTCTCACAATCACTTCACATCTTTGTTCATTACTATCACTACAAGAAACTTCACCCTTAGCGGCGACCTAAAGGTCCAAAGCTGACAGGATCAACCCCAAAGGAGTCGCCGCTAATGGTGAAGTTTCTTGTAGTGTTACATGTTCAAATCTGACCAGATTTATCAATAATTCATTTGACCAACATTTTGTGAATTAAACACATAATATATACTACACACAAACATGTATTGATCATTTCGTTCACACACACAAAAAAAAATACATGGACTGATCATGCATGTAATGTATGGTCATGTGTGCATATATATAGGGGAATGATAAATTGAAAACCCCCTTAAGTTAAGAAACTTAGAAAACCCATGTAAAAACCATCTAAAAAACTTTTTTTTTTTTTTTGAAAAAAATTACACAAGGTAACATAATGTTTTTAAATGTTTTGGAACAAAAAAATTAATAAAGCACCGATGGGATATTTTAAAAAAAAATAAACAACGCAAACTTTGTAACGGCGCTGTTAACATATGTATTCTGCTTTCTAACATATGTTAACAGCGTTGTTACAAAATCTGCGTTGTTTTTTTTTTTTAAATTCTCTTGGCGCTTTTTTAATTTTTTTTGGCCCAAAACACTTAAATACATGTATGTTACCTTGAGTAATTTTTTCAAAGAAAAAAAAAATTAGATGGTTTTTACATGGGTTTTCTTAACTAATTGGGGTTTTCAAATTTATACTATATATATATATATATATATATACACACACACAGAGAGAGAGAGAGAAAGGTTCTTGTACAAATAGTTCTTATCATACAAATAACTCTTGACGTGAGAATTGAAGGATGGTATTTTTTTTTTCTTTTTTTTGTTTTCACATTTAATTCAAAAACAAGTTACATTTAGATGGTGGGTAAGCGGGCAACAAGCTGCGCCGCTATCCCCTTTTGAATGTAATTTAGTACTGAAATCTTAAAAAAAAAAATTGGTGTAGAGTAATTACGCTAAAAAAATGAATTATTTTTTTGTATTATTTATCTAGAAAACATGTTTAAGCATATGAGAAAAAAATCAAAAAAAAATATAAAAAAAATTCCCCTTTCCCTTCTCATGATTAGTATGTTAAGTTTATTTGTATTTAATCTTTACTCTGTCTCTCTCTATCTCTCTCTATATATATATATGATGTATACACAGTTTGCATTCTGGTCATGTCGTTGTCGGCAGAGCATGATTTCTTGATTTGTGTGTTGAAATACAATAGTGTGTGTGTGTGTGTGAGAGAGAGAGAGAGAGTAAATCGATGGAAGATGAAAAACAATCAATGATTTTGCAATCCATTGCTTGATGATTGACTCCTCGCTGACTGACCACAACTCATGTGTCCTCTCTGTGTTTTGTTTGACCTACCTTTATTTTGTACTATTTAAAATTAATAAATTACTTCGTTTTCATATGTTAGGTGTTCTGCAGCCTTTAGCTTTCACAGTCTTGTGGGTTCCAATGGTCCATTCATTTCAATTAAGTCTTTTATTCCCTGTGTATATATGTTTTTTTTTTCTATTTTTATCATGCCAAATGTTAAATATGTTAAGTTTTAGGCAAGTTACATGTTGGATTAATGTAAAAAAAAAATTAAGTTAATTACATCATAGTTCGCTCAAATCATGCAATTTTTGAATTTTACGATGCTTTCTAAGCTCGTTTTTATATCTCCTATCGCGTACAAACACAAGAAAGTTGCATTCTTCGTAATCTTTTAATTCTTTGGTTTTTTATGCTTTTGATTTATTGAAGTGCCATCATCTTATCAGCCCATAAGTAATAACTGAAAGGGGTTTGGTGGTACCAAAATTTAATTTGGTAGCAGGAAGATTAATGCATGCTTGGCATTAAACATGGAGAGAGGTAGTTCTAGATAGAGATGAGGGATATATGTGAGTTTTTATTTTAAATATTTATAGATACACTACATCTTGTTTATATGTAAAATATAGTCCTGTGGTAAGAGTCCGGTGTAGCGGCACGTCCTAGCCGAGGACTTAGTGGCATGAGACAGTGGCGAAGCTTGACCCGAATCTTCGGGGGTCGGAAGTCACTGGTTTCGGGGGGTCGAAACCTTATATACCAAAAAATTTCTATACAAATACTACATAATCGGAACTTATGAGCGAAAACTCGGGGGGTCGGCCGCCCCTCCCCGCCGTTTAAAAGCTACGCCTTTGGCATGAGATGGTTCTTTCCATCAAAGTGGTATGGGTTCAAATTAACTTCACAAAGTAAGCAATATATAGATTGATTTTGGAAGTGGAATTACAAGGGTGTGTGTTCGCCTAAAAACACAAGCATTGCTACTACAAGTCGATTTTATTGGTAAAGTGTTTAAAGAGTTTTTTTTAACGGCTGCCATTTTTTTATTTAACAATAAAAACAGGAACAAGGGGCTAGTAAGAAGGTAGGAATCCCAAAAAATAAAAATAAAAACATCAAAAAATTACATCTCAAATGTTAAAATCACACAATCTCTCCTAAACTAGATTTTCAAACGGCAATTAGAAGTTGGAGCCATAAGAAAAAAATCTCCTTTGATATCTTTCACCAACTTCTTGACGATGAAAGGGACTCTAAAAAACAAGCTCATTCATCGCCTTTCAGATTCTCCATAGAGTCGCATAAAGAGCTTATGTTTTACCCTTGAAAATTTATGGTAATTTAATGGTGGTACCGCCCTCGAATATTGTTCACTTTAATGGTGTTACTCTATAATTTTGTACTGTTAACATTTAATAATATACTGACAATATAAACATGTATACTATAGTTTCTGTTTCTGTTTCTTTTTCTTTGAAACTAGTCAGCCAAGTTCAGAACTTGAGAGTGTTAACTACACTCGATTTTAATACCCTACTCAAATAATTGGCTTATACTCAAAATGAAGTTAATGGTATGTCATGGCCTCATCGGGGTTAACTCGTGTGAGAGAACAAAGAAAACAACATTCTAATATGTTTATACATGATAAGCATTTTGGAATCGGTAGAGGCCGGATTTACGTATCCTATCCGAACCATTAAAATATATGCCCTTTAGGCTTCAACAAAACTCCTGATTATAAATATGTAAAAATTACCCTACTTAAGTAATTACACTAAATTTTAGTGCACAACAAGACACCTAATTGCAATAATAGTTCATCAATCAGCTGACAAACATAAAAAATACACAAAATCCAAGTATCCAACAAAGTAACGCTCAATTAGAAGTTAAAAAAATTTACAATTAAATCTTAAAAATTAAACTTAAAATTACAATTTAGATGGATGATGTATGGATAGGTGATAGTCATAGAGGATGATAAACATTCAACTCACAATTGTAAATTGTCATTTGGAGTCTTGATATTCTTTTGCAGGTGCCACCAAATAGAAAGAAGAGCGTTGCTTTTTTTATTTATTTAGTAGGATATAAATAGGCATTGGACTTATAAATGTTATGGACCTTGGGTTAAGAATTTATAAGTTTACGTTGATTATTGGGCCAAACTTTTAAGTGTTAAATGAGCTTTCTATTAAAAAAAATACACACCTATATATAGTAACTAGTGGGTTTACCCGTGCGTTGCGGCGGAATCCAAAATAACTTGTAATACACTAGCAGTTTTTCAATCACGCATTGCAGCGGGTAAATCCTGTCGACAAACATATATTCCTTAAAGTTTGGTTCGTATTGGTCGACTTATTGTATAAAGTTCTTAGAGAATATGTAAAAGAAAACACGGACAAAATAATGAAAAAACATATATAAGAACTAACAAAAAGCTTAAAAACTAAATAATTAAATAAATAAAATAAATAAATATACATAAAGAATATACAAGATTACAAGTGTTGGCTTACCAACATAATAATCGATAGTGCAAGACTACAAGTGTTGAACAATATCATTCGATGACAACTTCCAAGAGAAATAAAGAAAATGGTGTGATAAGGCAATGGTATGAGAGGTTTTAGAGATTAACTTGAGTGATGTTGATTTTAATTCATCATTGAAGATGAGAAAAGGAAAATGTGAGGTATTGAATCTCAAATTGAATTCATTAAAGATGAGAAAATCAAAAGTGAAGCAAATAATAATAGAGATGACTTGCATTAGTCATTTGTACAATTGTAATCAAATGCTGCATATAGGGGCATAAAGGGAAGGATTTGGCAAAAAGATAGGTGTTTACCTTGTGACCTTTTGTATGTCATCTTAAAATTGACATGAAATTACTATTTTAGCCATCTCTCCTCCTTTATAATGTAGTATATATATATATATATATATATATATATATATATATATATATATATATATATTATTAAAAAAATTATGCCCCGATAAAAATAGGCCCAAGTCGGATGGCCTCCCCAGCTTGGGCCATAGCCGGCCATGGGTACCGGTACCAAATGGTACCGAATCAATCGCAATTTGGTACCCAGTTTTTTGGCGTTTTCATGATAGTTACGTTCGGTTCTGTACGGTACCGATTTTTACTTTCAAACACCATAACATACTGAGTACCTTCGGTACCGGTACCCAATTTTCTGGATTTTCGAGATTAGTATTTTCGGTACTAGTATGTTCAGTACCGGTACCAAGCTCATCCCTAATTAATTATCATTAATTAGAACATATCTACCGAATACTTGTTTGTTTTATTTTACAATTAACTATAGCTTAAATGGTACGCTTAATTTATTCCTAATTCGTCCTGAGTACTCTACTACTCTGATAGGAGCTAAGTTTAGAGAGAGAAACTAGAGAAAGACGTGACCCAAAACAAAACAAAACAAAGCTACGCAAGGCGAGTAATTAACTGCCATTTAACTACCTTTCAAACTTGCAAACATGATACATCTAGTCCCTAGACTATTATTCTTTACAAAACAACCCCTAATACTTGTATTGATATGTTAGAAGATAATAACGTGCAACATTTTAAAATCTAAAGGACAAAACTAATCAACTTTAAAGTTAAAGGACATGCGTTGAAAATGGTATAAACTTAAAGAACAAACTTATAATTCAGTCTGTTTTTTAATAAAAAAAAAAGGGTAAATTACACGTTATGTCCTTTATGTTTAACTGAAATTTCACCGTGTGTCCTTTATCTTTAATAATTACACCGTGTGTCCTTTAATTTTACCTAAAATTTCACCTTTGTCCTTTATTTGAAACTTTTGCACATCGTGTGTCCTTTACACTAACTCCATCCAATATCTTGGTTATCTTCTCTAACTTCATCCAATATCTTGATTATCTATAACCATGTATTATTCATTTAATGGTTCTAATAATTATTTAAAATACATTTGCAACTCCAAAATTTCTATAAATTTTACGGACTCTTATCTACATCTCAAATTTCATTATTGGTATTTTTACTTTAGGAAAATATGTTTTCAAATATATTTAATATATTTTTTTAATTCATAATTAATTCGTTAAAAATTCTATTTGAGTGATTCAAAAGTCCGAAATTTTTATAAAAACTTTTCTATCATATTTAGCACCTGTGAAAATTATTATTTCATAAAATACTATATTTTAGTATTTTTACGCATTTTAAATCAAGTTATTCATTATTAAGGAAAATACATCAGTTTTATATTAAATGAAACAGAAAATACTTTAAAAGCTTATTTTTCGACTTTATACATCAGTATAGGGTAAACGGTAATAATTTTAATTCAATTACTATAAAATTTAGAAAAATATAATTTTATTAGAAACTAATTGTTACTGATGTATAAGTTACATATATTTATAGTAATTGAGTCAAAATTATTACTGTTTATCCATATACTGATGTATAAAGTTGGAAAATCATTTTGTAAAGTATTTTCTGTTTCATTTAATATAAAATTGCTTTATGTTCCTTAATAATGAATAACTTGATTTAAAATGCTTAAAAATATTAAAATATAGTATTTTTTGAACTAATAATTTTTATAGGTGCTAAATATAATAGAAAAACTTTTATAAAATTTTTGGGCTTTTGAATCACTCAAATCGGATTTTTAATGAATTAATTATGAATTAAAAAATAAATATATTAAATTTATTTAAAAACATATTTTCTCAAAGTAAAAATACAAATAATGAATTTTGGGATCTAGATAAGAGTCTGTAAAATTTATAGACTTTTTTGAGTTGTAAATGTATTTTAAATAATTATTAGAACTAATAAATGAATAATACATGGTTAAAGATAACAAAGATATTGGATGGAGTTAGTGTAAAGAACACATGGTGTGCAAAAATTTCAAATAAAGGACAAAGGTGAAATTACAGGTAAACTTAAAGGACACACAGTGTAATTATTAAAGATAAAGGACACACGATGAAATTTCAGGTAAACGTAAAGGACATAACGTGTAATTTACCCTAAAAAAAATAGAAAAAAAATAATAATAACTTTCATTCACCACAAGTCCCTTACATAAAACATGGGTAGCAACAAAAACACACTATAAACCAAACATATACAAGGGATATTTATACAAATTGTCCTAACGGATTTATTTAAGTTTAGACCTTTGTTTAAGCCACAAAAACCCTAACGAATTGATTTCACCACAAACACTTTCAATAACTCATCTCTTGGAGTAAAACACCTTGTTCCTAGCTTTCCAGATATACCAACAAGCAATATTAATAATCCCGGCGCCTTCTTCTTGCCAAGTCTTGAAATTTAGTGATAATACATTAAATCTCTAAAGGATAAAGTGTAAATGGATGGAGTCCTGCACCACGGGCTAATGAAATCCCAAACCACTGTCGCAACCATACATGAAAAGAAGAGATGTTCAATCATCTCAGGTCCACCTTCACACAAGACATAACTATCTTAAGGTAACGAAATATTCTTTTTAGACAGCTTCATATGGGTAGGAAGTGTAACATTTGCACGTTTTCTAAACTTTATTTTATTTGCAATTTTAGTCCTCATATTTTGATAATTTTGAATTTTAGTAAACAGCTTGCTCGTTACATCTTCGTTTGGGATGTGCCTCGTCATTAATCATAAAGAATTATCAAATTGTAATTTAAATGTATTATGTTTGAACGCTTAAACAAATTTTATCATTTTAAAGTTACTATTATTTTATATATATATATATATATTAAATTTAAAATGCGTATAAATTTATCAAAGGATTTATGAATAAGGTTAAAGTTTAAAGTCAAAATATATAAAAAAAAAAAAAAACATAAAGTATAGTATGCAAAGTTTATAAAAGTAAAAAAACAAAAAAGACTTATATGTTATAAATGTTTTATTTAATAGTGACTATCCACATTTCCAACTCCCATTTACATTTATATTTGTATTAATGTTATAGCCTATATATAGTGGCTCTTGTATTTGATCTAAGGTACATCAATAAGAACATAATTCTCTCATTCTTCTTACTATTCTTCATATTGCTAATATGTGTAGTTGTTTTACAACACGTTATCAGCACGAAAGTGCTTCCACTAACACCTTAATCCCCTTCATTGGTTTCTTGTCATTCCCAACGTGAGAGGTTTGTAGGTGGGCACATAACCTCTAATACACCACCACAAACACCGGCTACTATTTCACAATAGCCAATTGGTGTCTTCCTATTTCCATGCGTGAGGTAATAGCTTCAAATCAACCTATGTCTTAATATAATTAGTATATATTTAATATTTTGATTTATAACTACAAGAATATAGTGGAATGGGATTTAATCATCGGTTTTATACAACCTAATAGTATTTGGTGAAGCTAAACTACAAATATGTTTATATATGCACATGACATGAGTTTTTTTTTCTCTCAGAAACATTTTCTTAAAAATTGATCCACTTTTATATGATGATTTAATATATTACAGCCTTACGTTTAATCATTAAATTTGATCCGGATATATATAAAATATTTCTAAGGAAGCTTGTTAAAACATTTAAAGTTTTCATAATTATTTGATTAATTACCACAAATATGAAATAAGACTTCTTTCATAAAATTGGTTAATACTATGTATAGTGCTTTGGTATTTCCTTTAGCTATTAACATCATTTAATTATTAGAATTCACCTATACAGTTTCATACCACACGTTTTATTCAAAAGATATTACAGCTTCGTAATGATAGGCATCTAGTTTTGATTTTACTATTTCGATTTATGATCGTCTTGTTTTCAAGTAGTCTTTGTTAGAAAATTTATTGTGATTATATATTTCGTTGTTTGAATATTAAGTAACACAGAAAATTTTTTTTTGATAGATTGATTAAAGCAACTCTGAGTCTTTGAAATTAAATTGAGTAAATTTATTGATTTACATGTTCAAATTTTATGGTTACCTTTATTATTTTTATCACACACATTCAAACATAATATTTTTTCAAGAGTGTTGTTATAGGTGGTTATGAATTTATGATCGAAAATAATTTATATTATGCTTTCCATTATGTTTTTGTGTACGTACATATTTGATTTTGATTTTATGAAACGGGTGTTTGCCGTATAAATGTTTTATTTAATAGTGACTATCCACATTTCCAACTCCCATTTACATTTATATTTGTATTAATGTTATAGCCTATATATAGTGGCTCTTGTATTTGATCTAAGGTACATCAATAAGAACATAATTCTCTCATTCTTCTTACTATTCTTCATATTGCTAATATGTGTAGTTGCTCTACAACACGTTATCAGCACGAAAGTGCTTCCACTAACACCTTAATCCCCTTCATTGGTTTCTTGTCATTCCCAACGTGAGAGGTTCGTAGGTGGGCACATAACCTCTAATACACCACCACAAACACCGGCTACTATTTCACAATAGCCAATTGGTGTCTTCCTATTTCCATGCGTGAGGTAATAGCTTCAAATCAACCTATGTCTTAATATAATTAGTATATATTTAATATTTTGATTTATAACTACAAGAATATAGTGGAATGGGATTTAATCATCGGTTTTATACAACCTAATAGTATTTGGTGAAGCTAAACTACAAATATGTTTATATATGCACATGACATGAGTTTTTTTTCTCTCAGAAACATTTTCTTAAAAATTGATCCACTTTTATATGATGATTTAATATATTACAGCCTTACGTTTAATCATTAAATTTGATCCGGATATATATAAAATATTTCTAAGGAAGCTTGTTAAAACATTTAAAGTTTTCATAATTATTTGATTAATTACCACAAATATGAAATAAGACTTCTTTCATAAAATTGGTTAATACTATGTATAGTGCTTTGGTATTTCCTTTAGCTATTAACATCATTTAATTATTAGAATTCACCTATACAGTTTCATACCACACGTTTTATTCAAAAGATATTACAGCTTCGTAATGATAGGCATCTAGTTTTGATTTTACTATTTCGATTTATGATCGTCTTGTTTTCAAGTAGTCTTTGTTAGAAAATTTATTGTGATTATATATTTCGTTGTTTGAATATTAAGTAACACAGAAAATTTTTTTTTGATAGATTGATTAAAGCAACTCTGAGTCTTTGAAATTAAATTGAGTAAATTTATTGATTTACATGTTCAAATTTTATGGTTACCTTTATTATTTTTATCACACACATTCAAACATAATATTTTTTCAAGAGTGTTGTTATAGGTGGTTATGAATTTATGATCGAAAATAATTTATATTATGCTTTCCATTATGTTTTTGTGTATGTACATATTTGATTTTGATTTTATGAAACGGGTGTTTGCCGTATATCATACATCATACATCATACATCATGACTCTCTTGTGTATAAGATTTTACTATATATGATGTGTTTAGATCTTTATAAGAAAATAATTAAGTGCGACAAAAGATATTTTTGTAAATTTACTTGACACTGCTTGATATTTTCTATGTGTGGAACCTGATCGGGATATTTTTTTTATATAGAGACTTATTTGAAAGTTATAAATAATCATATGTTGGGAAGTTCATATAGATATATCTTTATGTTTAAAAGTAGAGTAGCAAATATTTACACTGTTAACACATAATTTATTTTTATTTGCTTGTTGATACAATTTCACTTCATAAAATTTTACTATATGTCGTTTTATATGGCGATATGTTATTTCATTGTGTATTGTATAATTTGCCTCTACATTATACCTTGTATTTTATATGCTCGAACATTTAATAACTTCTCAATTAGTGTTTTGCAAAGAGAAGATTATTTACAAGGAAAATCGGATATAACAATTTGTGTTTGTCATGTCTCAAATATGCTCTTGAAATAGCAATATCATTAAAATGGTATTAAAGGTTTGAAGTGACTTTACATCTGTCATAAAAGGAATGAATATCCATGAATGTTTTCGGATTCAATCTCATTCCCTGAAGTGAATGTGATGAAAAATGATCGGTATAAAGGTTAAGATCATGTACGTAACTAAGGAAGTTTTAATGATTCTACCATGAAAGTTTTGTGGTTATAATCCATTCCCTGAAGTGAATGTGATGCTATAATAATCGGTGTAAAAATCGTAATAATGGTAATTGTGAAAATTGTTATGATGCTCATGTTAATGAGATCATCTTTATTAATAATATGATGATTATAAAATGATCGTTATAGAGATTATGATCATAGTAAATGAGGAAGTTGTAATGATCATCATGTTTATAAAAAGATGAGCCATGTTAATACTGAATGAAGAAATTGTAATGATCATCATGTTGATAATAAGATCAACGATGTTAATATTGAAATCGACCACACGATGTGGCACACTAATGAAGTAATTATACGAGAATGAGATATATTATTCTATCATTTTTGTCACATGTCTAATAATTTGTCACATATGAGATGTGCTCATGATGTAACCATATCATTAAGAGAGTATGAAAAGTTTGAAATCATCTCATATTCTTGTGATCGAGTAAATAATGAAAAGTTATGAAGCTTTTTTCGCTCATACTCCATTCCATGAAGTGAATGTGACTACATATTGATCATTGTAAAGGTAATGATCATGGACATCATTGAGACATTTGTAATGATGAGATCGACCATTTGGAATTGTAATGATGGTCATGTAAACAATGAGATGATGGTTTGAAGATTTCATACATACTCTCATATCTTACGTGTGTATTACATACGTGCAAGTAGTACATATTCGACCATAAACTAGAAGTTTAGTTTGTGGATCATAATTATTTAATTAGCTGGCATGACCGGTAAGACCACACCGAGTCGATGATGATGTGAACATAATGAAGAACTTAAAGATTCTTCCATCTGATGCAAAGCATATAATGTTTGCTCTTAAGCAAAATTATATATTTTGGAATTGATTAAAGGATACACATATCCTAACATGATACCATTTAGTATTTAAAATCGATGCATCGTCTAAATGGTTATCAAGTGCGCAACCTGAAGTTTGTGTGGTATATGACGTAATTAATAAGATATCAAGCACATTATTCCAAAATGGCATATTTGGTGAATTCAATTCCTAAATATTGAAATACTAGTAGCTTATGTTCATACACATATTGCTTTCATTGATATGGTCACTAAAACGTCTACTATTGATTGTAATGATCATGAAAGCAAAAGTTCATGTTTACATTTGATTTTACATACAGTAACATTTATTCACATCAAGCCAATACTTGGTAATATTTTCTCCCCATTATAGTTGGTTTTTGGTCAGGAACCAAATATTGTCCATCTAAGATTTTTGTTGAGCGACATATATTGAAATTGATCCACCACGACGCACAGAGATGGGACCTTAAAAGGTGATTGGGAATATATGATGATTTATAGAGCCTTAAACGAGAGATTTATTTACATCTCAATTAATTGATATCCATCTCAATGGATTAACATTCCCAACATCAGGGGGAGATAAAAGGCAGTTGGTAATAGAAATGAGTTAGAATGAAATATCACTGATCCTCGTACTAAACAATGTGAACCAAAAGTTCAAAGGATAATTCATTCACAGAGATTAGCGAATTAATTACCAGACGCACTAACTGACCTAAATATGATGAATAGCTAATCAAGTCACATATACCAACTGCTAATGCTCCATTTAAGATGAGTGTCCAGGAAGGACAATTATATAGTGGTAATAAGCCTACTACACGCCTGAAGCGTGGTAGACTAATCGATTCCAAAGAATAAAAAAAAAATCCTCGAGAAATTGGAGCAAGTAATAAAGATGGTCAAGTCGAGGTTATAGTAAAAAGGTCTCCTGAAGAGACATTCGACATGATGGTTCCAGAAGAACCCCAGGTACCTGAAAATAAAGAGATCTCATTATATAGTATCATGTCTACGAAATGTATGGAATCAAAATAAAATCGACGTCGTTATAAATTTTATGTAATGTAGCGCTTGAAATGAGGATCAAGATTTAAGATCTGCCTATGAATGAATACAAAGAAATGATTGGCCAAAATGGAAAGACGCAAATACGGCAGAGTTGAATTCTCTATTGAAAAAGAAAGTTTTGGACCAGTAGTCCATACAACAAAAGTTGTAAAACATATAGATATGAAAAGGTCTTTTGTGTGAATCAACATTTGAAAAGAAAATGATATAAGGTAAAATTGGTTGCACAAGAATTTCGCAAAGACCCATAATTGATTATGAGGAGACGCATTCTCCAGTGGTGGATACAATGATTTTTCATTATGTTATTAGTCTGGTAATGCAAAGAGAGAATTGAAATGCGTCTAGTAAATATCATGATTTACTTGACACTGAATGTTTACATGAAAATACCTGATGGATTTAATGTGTCAAAATCTTGTAACGTAAGTTCTCGAGAACGTTATGATCGGAATAGATAGATTCAATTCTGAACACGTTATGTTTGTTATATGATTGAATTGAATATAAGTGGAACTCCTCATGAGTATCCTAAAGCAACTGAGTGCTTAAAAGGTAATATGAAACATCGTAGGATGTAATTATTGTGCACCAATACACTACAGGTGATAAACTGAACCTGGTGACTATGATACTTTAATATATAGGAATGGTACATTATATATTGGAGAAATAGATGTTATTGTTCTTCCAATTGAAGAGTTAATGCACTTGCGTAATTGGTCAAGATGGAAAAGTCCTTGATGGATTGATGATACTTGCAGCATTGATATTAATACCTTAAGAAGTATTATGTATGGACTAAAATAAGGGGTTGAGTGTTTCAAAACTCATGAGATATCCCGATAAAGAGCAACATAAGTTTGATTGTATTATCCAGCTTGTATCAAAAGTTTTCTTTTAAAAGTTCACTCGCAGTTTACAGTGATAATGTCTGAGCATTATCGAGAGACTCTGTAGAACTTTTAAAAAGGGGAATTTTGAAAGTCCTTGACATAGTGCACTTGTTGCTTGACTTACAATTCGAGTATATATGTAATGATACATTTACCAATCCATCAACGTATATCTTGTAAAGATGGTGGGACATATTACTATGGATATAGCTCATATTTAAAGTGCATTAAAGGTTGTCCAATTACTTGATATGGAAAATTATTCATTTCATCTCCTACCAAAGTAGAGATTTTCACTCTACAAGTACCATAGTTAAATATATATGTATATTAGTATATGTCTTGCTAGTTATGTATGATTATTATATCTTCCACATGAACTTATTATCATAATATATTCTATGTCAAGCGAGGAGACACCGGAATGAGTTAAAACAAATACTTCAGGTATGAACGATATTTGATTATATTTCACTAACCCGTGCAAACAAGTTTGGTTAGTCTTGTAGATGCAGGGAATATAACACATCACATTTGTTGAGCTTGTGACATTTATTTACGGGAGGAGGCAACATTAGTTCAACTTAAAGAATTGCACTTACGAGAGCATGGACTAAAATTCTGGAATGAAGATCATACATCAACGATTCAACTTAAAGATTTTCACGTCAAGTGATCAAGAACGCAAATCATTGACTACAAAACTTTGAACAACTTTCTTAGAAGATGAACACCATCATTCAAATGATACATATTCAAATGAGGGGGAGTATCATACAAGTTGCACTCTTTTTCCCTTAACTAAGTTTTGTCCCATTGGGTTTTCTTAGTAGGGTTTTTAATGAGGCAACATACCTGATCCAGAAGTATCAGGAAGAGTAATACGCCCTGCACTCTTTTTCCCTTAGCTGAGGTTTTGTCCCACTGGGTTTTCCTGGCAAGGTTTTTAACGAGGCAGCGTCACCAAGCGTATACTACATTATTTTGTTTTATCACGTGGATAGTCAAGGGGGAGTGTTATAAATGTTTTATTTAATAGTGACTATCCACATTTCCAACTCCCATTTACATTTATATTTGTATTAATGTTATAGCCTATATATAGTGGCTCTTGTATTTGATCTAAGGTACATCAATAAGAACATAATTCTCTCATTCTTCTTACTATTCTTCATATTGCTAATAGGTGTAGTTGTTCTACAACATTATAAAGTTTTTTTTTAAAAACATTTGTTAACTTAGGGTAACTATGGTTAAGTTTATAAAGGATAATTAACCAAAATTATAATATTCTTAACCAAGATAAACTTCAAGGGAGGATTGTGTCAATATGCAAAACTTGGAATCTGAACCCAGACCTTTCCCACCCAAACCGTAATCCGGTGAACCCACTGCCGGCCGGAAAGTTTTCCAGCGAAGACCATTATGGTCTCTTAAGGTTTTGTTTGGATCCTTAATGTATGTCTTAATCATTTCTCCATCCGATTGTAACGTTTCCCCATCTTAATATCTAATTAAAACATATTATTAACGAGTTTTAAAGAGCCATAAGTCTGTTTATAAACGAAACCGTCGAAATTACGTTTTTTAATCAAAAGACCGTCTTTTTATCATCTTTTCTGCAAACCGAACATACCATTTCATTGCTGCACTCATTCACATTCCCAACCCATGAAAAACCTTAACAAAGCGCATCTAGAAAGCTTCCAAATCGTGAGTTTTATTTTCGGTTTTTGACTTTCAGTTTTGAGCATAAAATCGTATTGTAAGTCCTTTATCTTGATGTCGTTTTGATCTTGATTCATTCCTCTTTAAAACCCATATGAAATCAGGCTCCATTGTTAACGAATTTAAGCTGATAGAAATTAGGGTTAGGGTTTGAGTTTAGGGAAGAAGATGAAGTTATATTATGTATTTAAGTATAGTTTGTTTTCATATTTTTCAACAACAAATCTTGCAGTGTAGTGGTTGTCTTTCTATCTGTGTACATAAGAGATCTTGGTTTGAATCTTGTAGCCTATGGGTCTAACCTTTTTATTTATTTTTTATTTTTTTTCGTTTTAATTATATATATATATACACACATTAATCTTATAATATTTATAGAAAAAATATTTTTGCTCCAAAAATCATGAAATTTTAGGTGTGGTATCTTGACACCTCATAGAAAATTATCATATTTTTAGTTTTTGTGATTTATCATATCTTATACTAGTTTACACGCCCATGTATTACGGGTTTGAGGAGAAAAATAATGTAACTTGTATAGCGTGTAAACAAATATGCATAACTGTAACACTCCGCCTCTAATATCATCCAATATTGTTCGCTTTGCCCACTAGAAGCTCACGGATTTGTTTATGGTTACCCAGGGGAAGACTTCCCAGGATGTCACCCATCCTGATACTACTCCTACCTGAGCATGCTTAACTATGGAGTTTTCGTGTGCTCCACAGCCAACTAAGCCCAAAACGCGTTGGTGATTTATGAGGCAGAACATTACTTATGAACCAAGATCTCTCCTGTCCACGAACGATGTGGGATATGCCTAGGGTGTTATAATAACCGAATCATTTTTTGTTAAATAGAACAATGTAAAATTTAAGTACATATTTTACAAATATCTAAAGACTTCTTTATACACGACATTTGTAGTTTTGTCCGTAATTTAACCATCCTAATTATCAAGTATCAATAGCTTAAGGTCATCTCTTTACTTTTTAGTCTAGATAATGCCACAGTCCTTGCCTTTATAAATCGTCATGGCAAAACAAACAACGAAAGGAACTTGTCTTCTTTAAAATTTAAACATAATCCTTTTGTTTGATGGTATTAATCGAAATCTAAGGATAAATGTTCAAGCACAATATTACTTCCAGATAAGATCTTTGCCTGAGCGATGCGATTGTTTATGTTAGAAAATATTGGATCAAAATTGTCTACTTGATTTCCCCTTTAATCATATTAACCCGCCATCTTGGCTTGGTTTGTTGCAAAAATGAGACTTATTTAAGTCTGCAAATAAGCATGTACCTGTTTTAAAACAATTGCTGATGGTTACATCTTTCAATGTATATTTTAGTAAATAATAATAATAATAATAATAATAATAATAATAATAATTGTAAAAGAAATTTAAATGATTTCTAACTGGAAATAATGAATATGAATATGATGTTGACACGTAGGGTATGTTTGGCAAAATTAGCTGAACGCTGGTAGCTGGAAGCTGGTAGCTGAAAGCTTTTTAAATATATTTTGGTGTTTGGCACAGTAGTTGGAGCTTTTAATAAAATGTATAAAATGACCAAAATGGACATAATTAAAAGCTTGTAAAGAAGATTTTTATTTTATTTTTAAAATAGAATGGGTATTTGTCATTTACTAATTAAAACTGCATATTTTCATTTCGCATCTCCCAAAGAACATTCTTGTCAAAGGTTGGCTCAACCGATGAATCCCTTATGTGGACCGGGAATATTGTTCTCCCCTCGTCCTAAAGTTTGCCGACTTAAACCCCATCGCCGAAGGTTTTACTTAGATCTTTCATGTGGTGCTACAAGCCAAAATAGTTGTGGCATGCTTTCAAGCCTTCTGCGATACCCGGAAGGTTCCTCTTCTAGCTTCACGTATCTCAAAGACTGTAAAGCGTGATTTTCTTCCTTTTTTGTTCTGGTTTCACTCGTGTGCTCATATCTTCTCCATTTAATCTTATTTTTCAACTAGTAGAACACAAGGACCTGCAACATGATTAACTACTAAGTACAATTTAAAACTAATATGTACAAGAACTATCAAATAACTTGATGCGTTTAACAACACATCAGATCCCATCGGTAAGATAGTAGCCACGTTGTGTAGTTGTCCATTTACATAAAATGAGCTATTAGGTGCGGCTCCATTCCGTACATTGTGAAATATTAGAAAATGTAGGAGATTATTGACGTTGTTCGATCCAGACGGACAACAAAACACATGCCAAAGCTACAAATCTTTTGAGGCAACCACCTCGAGCATCACTGTCAGTATTGGTGACCACCTCTCATATATTGGCCTCTCAACTCTGTATAACACATTCTCTAAATGAAATGTGTACAATTAGTGCTACCGAGCATACGAGGAAAATGATGTCTTTTGTCGTGTGCCTGGTACATACGCGCAATGTCGTGGCTTATCGGTCCACGTAAGAACTCTTCACTCTATAACTGAATTGTTTCATTACAAAAATATTGTAGAGATTCACGAGAAGTCCCTTCAGACACACATAAATACTTATCGTACTTGTAAGGAGGATTACCATTTGCGAGTTGTTTAACAGCAGATGTACACTTTTATATTGTCGTAAACCATTTTGCATCCTTACGTCTAGTTCCTCTTGAAATCATTAGTATTTTGCTTCAATATCACCGACAATTTTTAAAAATAAACGTTTCGACATACGATACCTTGCTTTAAACATATATTCACCGTACTTGGGGTTGTCGACGAGATAACCTTACATTAAAACTCGGTGGCCTTTTACATAATCACGTTCCACATATCTTCTAATGGATGTTGCAGTGTCTTGTTCTACAACTCGCGAGACGAGATCCGTCATAAATTCAAAGTTGCTATCTGTTAAGAAGATATCATTGTCATAGAGTGGTGGAATGATTGTTCCAAGAGCGCCAAGGCCGTCATCTTTTATAGATGATTATTATTTTTTACAGATAAAGGAAAAAAAGATTTTGTGAGAATGGTGCAGTTTGTATATTTTTTGTTGAAAAGAATGTGTAAAATGATGAAAATCATGTTAAGATAAATGGTATTTATTTAAAACTGCAAAAGTTTTTTTAATAAATCTAAGTTTTTTAACAAATCTAACGGTCAAAAAAGCGACCGTAGCTGAGTTTTTATCCAGAGTGAAAGAGAGGGCTGTCAACAGTAGCTAAGTTATCCGAATTCAAGACCTACAATTTTTATTAAAGAGTGCAACTTTTACATGTAGCGAAGACTCTTGGAGGTGGGACGATTATAAGCAAACAACGTTTTCAGTTGCAGCGGTAAAGGAGCTAATTCGTGAAGATTCTGAGGTGAAACATGATCATAAAATGACGTGGGAGGCATGGGTCCCTATTAAAGTTAACCTATTCATGTGGAAAGCGGAGATGAACATAATTCCGACCCGTTTGACACTTCGAACTAGACGCATTCAGATTACCCAGGTAGTTTGTGGTCTCTGTGATACAGGACAGGAAGATGTGAATCATCTAGTTGTAGACTGCGGGTTTTCCTTTGGAGTGTGTTCGGCGATTGGAAGCTGGTGTAAACAGGGGCCATTCCTCGCATTCGATTTTGAGGATTTTTTATCTATGCACTAGGGGTGAGCAAATGACGGTTCGGTTCGGTTTTTACATATAACCGAAACCGATAACCGAAGTTCGGTTTTAAGAAAAACCATAACCGTAATCGATCGGTTACGTCGGTTGATCGGTATCGAAGGACCAGTCAAAAATAAGAATTTTAGTAAAGACCAACTACCTTATTAGTTAGGGTAAGTCGGGTGTCGAACCACGAGGAGTATTGTGGAAAGTGTTATTTTTTAACAACTAAATTAAACTAGACGGAAATGTAAAATTGATTGGTTGATTGTTGATGAATTTGCAAATAATAAAAACAACGAAAAGAAAAGTGAATTGTAAACAATTAGAGAAATGGTGACCTCTTCAGGAACCTGGTTAATCACTTTAGACAAGGTTTATTTAGTTTGCCAATTGATATCACATACACATGATATGTAGATAAAGAAGGTTGATTAATGACTTTGCTGACAGCCGATAACTAGACCGCGACTGTTGACTCGGTTGATTATCACCTAACAATATCTTAATGACTCGCAATATTGAAAGACACAACTTGTAAATATTCAATTACCCTCGATAAGAAACCGTGTTGGTTGATGAAATCTAAAACAAGCATATCATCCAAATAACGTTCAACATCAATATTAAAATAAACCACAATCAAAACTGAAAGTTTAAACATTCAAAGTTTCAATTCAAATGTTTGACAAACATAAACCTTGCAATAATAACTAACCATTCACCTGGAGAGGTTCACGAGTGATTAGCCGCTCATCTCGGCACGGCTTCACTTAATTTATGAACGATCAACAACATCCCTTCTTGTAATGAAAAGATGATTATGATATGATATTATAATAATAGATGCAGCAAAAAGCTTTCATCAAGATGATATTCTCGACCATAAACGGCTGACCCCATTAGGTTTGAGATTTTTTAGCTTTTATAATCCCACAAAACTAACTTGCCTTTTTCTCAGCTCCTCTCGCCGTAGGTTACGGCCGGCAGAAGACCCTTTACGGCCAGCATTCACTGCCCAAATTCCTTGTTTGCTGCTACTCGTCGTAAGGGACGCGGGCACTTCCATGGCTTACGGATAAAGCCAACTAAATAGAACCTTCATGCTGTTTCATTTAATGTTGTTGACTTTTATTTCACCTTCTTTATTTTTTTTCTTTCTTTTCTTGCTTCCACGATTTCCCACTTCTTTTTTTTTCTTTTAATTATTATTATTATTATTATTTAAGCCTCCGACTCGAGTGTTATTGGCTTATTCAAATTTCCTCTTCAACGCTCCAATGCCCATGAACACCTATCACTTTCCATGCTCGCTTTCAAGTGTACGCAACTTGATCATTTTCTTTCGGCTCACACACGCTACACGATTCCATCTTAAGTCCATCCATTTTAGCCGCTTCACCTGCAATCATACAATATAGCGAGTTATCTTATTCAATGCATATAATCATTCAAATGACATTAAAAGCACACAATTAAGCATGTTAAACACCATGATTGACCCCGTCCATCATCGGTTCGGTTAATTCGGTTAATATGTCGGTTATCGGTTCGGTTTCGGTTATGTTCGTTTAATATCAAAACATAAAACTTGTGCAAACTTGTAAACTTAAAATAGTTAGTAAATTGTTTGGATCTTTTTCAAGAATACAAATATATATATATATATATATATATATATATATATATATATATATATATGAAAATGCAATTAAAATACATGAAATACCGAGGAAACAAATAAAAAATGCCTCAACTATATAGATATACATGAAAAATACATGAGTTATATAAAAGATATATTTCAAGTACATAGATGTATATGAAAGATATATGAAATATACCGGAAATACATGAAAATATGTTCCAAATACATGGACATATGTATGAAAAATACTTAAGTATATAATTATCGGTTCGGTTTCGGTTATTTCGGTTACGGAAGAAGGGAAAACCAAAACCATAACCGAATGGTTCGGTTTTGGCCATATGTTAACCGTAACCGATCGGTTAATTCGGTTTCGGTTATTTTCGGTTCGGTTTTGGGTTTTTTCGGTTATTGGTTTTCGTATGCTCACCCCTACTATGCACAATAATATTCCAGGTACCAAGTGGGCTAAAAAGATAGTTAAGGACATTGTCATGATTACATGTTGGGCGTTGTGGAAGACTCGTAATACTAAAGTTTTTCAAATGAAGACGCCGAAGGTGGTGGATGTTGTTAGTACAATCAAGTCGTGGTCTTTTTTATGGTTAAGGAACAGATCTAGGTTTTTGTATATTGTGTAGAAAGATTGGATTGATAACTCTATGTATATGTTGTAAGCAGTTTTGCGGCGGCCCTCGTTTTGAGGACGCGTTTGCTTTTTAATGAAGTTCACTATTAAAAAAAAACAAGCTTTCAAGTCTCGGCTAATACCACATGTTGCCCATGACCACAACCCCTACCCCCAAACCGGGTACCCAATAAGGTATTCGGCCTCCACATCAAGCAGCCTAGGGATAAGCATATAGTTCCGAATACCGAACCGATACCGATCCCGAACCAATCCCGTACCGAACCGAGGGTGTTCGGTATCGGTATCGATACCCACATTTAGAGGTTTCGGTTTTTTTTTGTATCGGTACGGGATCGGTATGGTATCGGTATTTTAAGGTAAAATACCGATACCGAACCGATACCGAACTGATACCGTACCGTATGTTTTCGGTATCAGTATTGGGTTTTGGGAGTTTTTGAGATCGGTATTTTCAGAATCGGTATCGGTTGATACCCATACCGTCCCGAACTCATCCTAAAGCAGCCTTAGTTAGTACTACATAGTATTGTTTTTTATTTTCTTTTTAAACAAAAGTTGGAATTGTACAGCTAAAAGTGTACAATAAACAAGCAGTAAAAAATCCATAAGTTGGAATATTCCTTCAGTACTATTTCTTTAACATTTGGGCCGATACTTTAATGCTTTACAACGTGGGAGCCCAGAAGTTGGGGGACCTGGACCATTTATAAATATAATTAAATACGAAAAACTCTGTTTCTTCTTTTTATTATTATTTAAAAAAAAAAAAAAAAAACCCTTAAAATTACTTATTGTGTAGAAGTAATTGGGAGTTTAGAATTCACGTTTTTTTTCATTATTTGTATAATAAATGGTGTTTCATTATTTGTAGAAGTAAATGTGTTAAATTTCGTCAACTAAATAACAAGATTTAAGTTAACGGGAATTAGCCAACTTCTACGCCTACTAATCCCAGTTGGATAATACGTTATCGGTGGGATGTTCGATGTACATATAGTTTGAATGTTATAAATTTCAAGAACCCGTCTTAACAGACGAGTACGCTGCTAGTTACTTATTGTGTAGAAGTAATTGGGAGTTTAGAATTCACGTTTTTTTCATTATTTGTATAATAAAGGGTGTTTCAAAAAAATATTCTTAAAAGGAAAATGAAAATATGAGAGAACTAAATTTATATAGTCTTCTTATTTGAGTCTCTACCTCCATCTCTATAATTTAATTAAAAAACTTTTTTTTTCTTGAAATTTTATTTATTTTTTAAAAACATCTCACATCCAACGGACCAACTCTCTATAAAAAGAGTATATTTAGTAATTTAGTGTATACAACTTGATTACCTACTCATTACATTGCTTCTAAGAGTACCGATTTTATAATCAATGAGCTATATAACTATTTAAATCCCAACTTAGAAATATTCAATTAAAATTACATATACTCGCCACTTGACATCCATATAAACTTTTTTTTCATAAGTTGACTACCTCTAATCAAATTGTATAACTAGAAATGATTTGCAAGTGTCCATCTGAAATAACACAAGCGTCCAAGTTGATAATCTTCATTTGTGGTTTGGACAATATATTAACAATTTTAATATTAATAAAGGATTTGGATTTTAATAACTTTGTCTCGTTGGCCGGCAGTAATCTGTACTTCAAAAAATTTCCACAACACTCCCAACTTTTAACGTATTGGCCAACATTGAGCTTTTTAACCTTCAAATTTTTCAGTTTTGAAAATCGGTTAGTTTACAGCTAACAAAAGTTCATTGTCGGCCAATACTTTAAAAGTTGAAACTGTTGTATGGAATTTCTTAAGTACAGATTATTGTCGGTCAACGAAGCAAAGTTTGGATTATTAAAATCCAATTCCCTCGGTAGTAACTGTATTGTGGCGAGTTATTAGTAGCATTGAGTAACTTATATAACTTAATTTACATTATGTGTGAATAAACTTGATATAAAATACTTTATACAACTTTTTTATACACAAGAATAGTAAAAAAAAATGCTGTTTGAAAATACAATGGACAATGTATGCTTTATCACTTCTCTACATTCCAAGTCTTTTTGGCAGTTTTTTTTTTAAATGTGAAAATACAATGAAGCAACAGGGTTCCATGGTATAACTATTAATAACCATTTTAACCTCATTAACAAGTGATCAACTGTTAATGTACATCTAAACAGCTGCTAACGCCAACCTACTTACATAAAAATTGTAATTAACTTTTTTTAAAACAAAAGAATATATTTCTGTTTCATCTACCATTGTGGGTTAAATCTCTCCTGCTTCATGTACTTTTCTCTGTGTTAACTCCAATTGAATCCAAGTTAGCTAAAGTCAATGATTGTCTAAGATACTTGTTTGTATTCAAAGGAACCTGTACTTAAGTTGCCTTTTACTTTAAGTCGTTTCGGACTAGGTTTCCTTTCTTCATCTCCCATTTTCTTGTACTTACTAATGACGATGGAACTGCTTCCAGGTTCTACTTTCTTTAACCGCCTAAGCCCCTTTACATGTGACTCGAGAGTTAGCACCAACACAGGAGTACAAGCTAAAAGATGATAATAATCGATAATTTGTCTACCTGATGTTCAAGTCTTGAGGGGGCAGCATTTGTCGGTTTTCTGTTTTGTGGTTTTAAGGATGAACGCCGTTTGAACCTATATATCTCTTCTGAGTCAGAGTCATCGTTATAATTGCTGACAATCTGTCAAAATAAAAGTTTGGTAAGGTTACATATATGAGCAGTGAAGATTAAGCAATGAGTTTGAACTTACATGGTTACGTATGGAACAGGTTTCGGCAGCAGGAACATACTGCTTCAAATCTGGCTCGAGATCAATCTTGCAATATGGACTGTACCCATCGTTTTTAGCTAGTGGGTACAATTTAGAAAGCAAAATCATGTCGCTCTCGTTCCGAAATTTATGTTTAACCTCATTGGTGATATCATTATCCCCTTCAAACATTTTGGAAGCCGTCTCCATATCAAAGAGTTCATCCCTTGCAGAGAGTGTAAAGTTTGTTCCACAAGGCAAATTAAGTGACTTCAATTCTGAAACAAATCAATAAAATTCAAAACTTAATGTCTTGAACACCAGAAAGTAGAGATGGCAATTTAAAACCATTTACTTATGAATGGGTCGACTCGGGTTGTATATTACATCTAATGGGTCATATAATCGCATAAAACATTCTGAATCATCTTATTCAGAAATGTAGATTATTAATGGAAGAATATAAAGTTTGTAATCATATTTGGACATTTAAAATAAATAAAAAAAAAATGTTTTGACACAAGGCGTTTCAGATTAAACCAACCTAGCCTGTTTCAAACTGCACCAAAAAATTAGCCATTATATGACCCACCCAGCTTGCCAACTCTCTATCAGAAAGTAATGAGCTAGCTTACCATGGCGAAGGCAGACAGGATGCAGATAGCAATGGCAGTTGATATAAGCAACGTAACAGTCATGTTTGCAAACACTGCAGAGAATAGTTCCATGAGAATGTTGGGAAACACCCATGCACCCTCTTGATCTCATTAAACACCAACGAGCACGATGTTGGAAGCGTATTAAATTTATAAATGAGGCCTTAATGCTAAGTTTAGATGCGCTATCTACAGAAAAATAATCTGGATCCTTATAATCAGTAGCTGATGAAATAAGCATCGCTTCTTTACACAAAAGTTCCTCATGAGGAATCATAGGTGTCCGGTTAAGAAGTGCATAACGGCGAGTTGCTATTGATCCCAACGGGAACCAATCACCAATGGCAAAGTTCACAGCCTCGCCACAATTAAAACCTACAATATTACCAAACTAATAAAATAAGAATGATAACACGGAATCTTTTGAGATTTTGTAAATCAGAACAAGGGATATAATATTTACCATGACTAAATCCTGCATGATATGCACGGGGGAAGGTGACGACATATTCCCCGGGCTTTTGTACAGCCTTGTAAACAGGAACACCATGTTGTGACAAAATATTAGGAGGAAACAAGGTCGTTTTGCCTAAGAGAACATCAAAGGCACCGTCTTCCCCTTCACTTGATAGAATATCATGATTATACACCTTTTGTCGAACAACTTTTTCAAAATCCAGTGCAGCATTACCAGGAACACCATACCAGGTTTTTGCAGCCCCACAATGATGGTAATTAATGCTGTAACAAATGGGATATAAGCATAAAGTAACAAACATATGATGAAGTAAAATAAGTAACATACCTGTATAAGTAATGGTCTTCTACATGCCAAGCAAACATGCTGAACAGCATACCGATGTACAGCATTGGTTCAGTAACTCCCTGTAAATCAAATACACTAAGATAAGAGAACAAAACATACCGATTAATCAAAATATACCTGCAATGAAAAAATATCCTATTTGAATACCGGAATTGTTCTTTCAAGCAGGCGTAATATCGATCTGGATAATCGTGCAACTTTCTGCAATCAAAAGGTTAACATCATAATCTTAGTTAATGGAACATGCAGAATCTAGTATATGGACTCCTACGTGCCAGTTGTAAAGAAGAGAAAGAAAATGACTTCTAGCATAGGGTTTTTAAAGGAATAATTATGGAAATTTATTGTGAAGAATAAATCGTTATTTATATACGATTGAAAATTGAAGGTAAAAACCTTCAAATTCCATTTGCTATTTCCAAGTTCATCAGTGGGAGAAGATGAAAATGCACTGCCATCAACATCACATGCATACTCTACACTTTCAGTCTTTCCAGAAGCTATTTCACCCCAAAATTCTTTTTCCAAATAAGTAGCAGGAAGACATCCAGAACTATAATATCTACGAGTAAAAACCTTGTTCGCCATTTTCTCAAAATCATGGAATGTATAGTTTCTGATGAAAAATAAACAACACTCAAAATCTGAAAAACGTATTTAAAAGTAAAAACCAAAAAAAATAGTAAAACCCACCTTCCACTCATGTAAAAGGTAACCTTATCCTCAGTATTCCACTCAGCAAGACGAAGAGGCTGCACTCTGGTTGTAAACCTAAAGCCAGCTTTCTCTTTCATCAAAACCATGCCCGCGGGAACAGAAGCACTCAAAGGCGAAACAATCTTGCATATACCTGAAAAAGGATTACAAGGAAAGATTTTACATTACATTCATGGGGTGATACTTACTAATGGAACAATATATCAACATTTATAGAAGAATCTCATGACTCATTATAGAAAGAAAGGGTAGTAGATACTCTGTTTTGATAACGCTATATATCTCAACCGAGTTTTTAATGAATTCTATGTCTAGCATTTAAAAACAATTGAACTTTACTTTGCATTCAAATGAACGGTTAAACTACCACATGCGTAAATTTGTTTTATAATTCGGCATGGAATCCAGAAGAAAATGCATCTTATACACATCTACAGCTAGCGCCAAGTAGTAGTAGCAAATGCGTTGCAAATTAATGATCATACTAGTAGGCCTACATTATACGCGCACACACATAGACACACTCGTAAAGACACTCATGGTTCCATTGCCAATTAATTAACCATTACCATATTTCGAAGCATCCGGGGCAATTTCTTGCAAATACGCCAAAGGATCCTCAAACTGTTCCTTACTTGGATAATACACTGGACACTCGGGCATCTTATCCGTCCAATCAAGATCCGTTGTCTCAAACTTCTCAATCTTTTGCTTAGATACGGCATCTCTCCCATACACATCACCACCAGCTTGTTCTAATACATCCGGATTCCCGAATAATCTCACACCACAAGATACAGAACCTCCTAAAGCATCTCCACTACTCCTAGTCATCAGATTCATCACATTCGCACCATCGTTTATCGCGCCTGCTTTTATCCGCTGCAGCCTTTTATGCTTCAAAAACTCCAACTTCGCCTCTCTAGAGAAACATATCCTTCCTTCCCCCTGGATTAAAACAACATTAAAATTAAAATTTTCAAATTACAGACTACAAAAAAAGTCAACGCGTTGACCAAACTACTTATTACATTCTCTACCAAAAATAGACATAAAACTGAATGAAAATTGACATACAAAACATCAACATTAACAGAAAAACTACACAATCCTACAACAATAACAATTATTAAACACTGTTCATCCTACAACACAGTACACGTGTAAAACATATTAATAAATAAACATTAATCACGTAATTTACCATCTCATTCCAAAATATGTCACCTGAACCCTCCGTCTTCTCCTACTACACCAAAACCATACAAACGAGCATACGAAACGTAACAACCACAAATCTCGGCTCTAAACCACGACGTCGGTCATAATATAGGGCACATTCCGTTAAAACAGTTACAGGAAGAAGAGATCGGAACGTTTTACCGGTTAAACTCTGTAAACGCAGATAAACCGAACAATAATAACGTCAATGATGTGTAGTCATTGAAAACAACGCCTCCGTGAAGAGCTCCGGGAGGTTAATACCGGAAAAAGCGGTTTTCCGGTGGACGGAGCAGTTTTCCGGCGGTTTTTAGAGAGAGGAAACGGTTAGAGAGAGAGATGAGAGAGAGGAACAGTAGATATGATGAAATCCAGAAGTAGAGTTTAGAAAACCGAAAAATAATATAAGGAATATGATTTATTCGTAAAATAAATATTATTAATTAATGGAAAAATGGAAATAAAAAATCCCAACTATTTACTATTGGCCAATAACAGTCCCAACTACGAAAATCATCAATATTGGTCCCAACTTTCGACATATTGGAAACCAACGGACCCAAACTAACGGAGGCTAACTCCGTTAGTGTGATGCTGACGTGGCATGCCACGTAGGATCATTTTGCCACGTGGCATGCCACATAGGATTATTTTGCCACGTGGCATGCCACGTAGGATCATCTTGCCACCTAAGCATGCCACGTCAGCATCACACTAACGGAGTTAGCCTCCGTTAGTTTGGGTCCGTTGGTTTCCAATATGTCGAAAGTTGGGACCAATATTGGTGATTTTCGTAGTTGGGACTGTTATTGGCCAATAGTGAATAGTTGGGATTATTTATTTCCATTATTCCTTAATTAATTGGGTAAAATATTAATAAATGAAATAAAAGAAAAACTAAAAGAAATAAAAGCGATATGAGTGTGAACCATGAAGGAAAGTGGTAGTTAGGTTTGTTCAACCAAACACACCCTTTGCCGCCTCAAAACGTGTGCCCCATTATATTATGCCAAACAACCCTTCTTCTTTTTTGTTTTTATATTTATATTATCATATGATGTATTACTAGGGTCAAGTTATTTCAGCGTAAAATAAACGAGAATAGTGAGAAGAATACAAAACACAATAAATTAGAAAATATGACACAATGAATTACAATATATAACAAAATGCTAATGAAAAAAGACATAATAAATAAAACAAGAAAAAAAACATAATGCTACATAAAAGACACAATGATCTAACATAAATTTTAAAAACTACAAACTAAAAATCAAAAAGCGAAAACCTAAAAACTAATATTAGAGAGTTCGATGAGGTGGTTCCAATGTCACTTGAATAGGTCCAATCGGAATCCATTTGATACATTTCCTACGACTTCCTATTTTTCTTTCACTGTGTATTTAATTACAGTGGCGAAGGATAAGAAGGGCCAGGGGTGGCCCTGGCCCCCCTGTTTTCTGGCGCAGTGGTATAAATTTGTGATTTTTATAGGTAAATTGAGTCCGGGTTGAGTTCAGCCCCCACCAATTTGCCACTACCGATCGAAAAAAAATTAAGTTCGGCCCCCACCGATTCCAAAACCAAGCTTCGCCATTGTTTAATTATAACCCATATTGCTATTGAATTAGTATATTTTAAATGTATAGAACATAAAAAAAAATTACTAGATGATTATGGAACTTGGTGTATATTATATTATATTATTATAAACTATGTTAGAAATTTGTGTACTACAAGTGGTTGTATAATCTTCTGATCCTTTCAGGTTTTACCGGTTCATTACCGCCGTGCTTTCAGGCGGGTTTGTGGGCTGGGTTTTCCCTGGAACAGAAGACGGGTGGGCCGAAGGGCTCTGTCCGTACGGACTAGAGGTCGTCTGGGGCCCCTTTCGACCATTGGGTGCCGCGTACAAAGTACCAGGCAATACTTTAGTTGATCGTTCCAAAAAAAAAGTGGTTGTATAATGATAATACTAAATGCATAGTAATGAAAACATTGTACAGTGCATGGTTGAATAAATTTATGTATTACACAAATTAAATAAAATATAATATAATGTACTATGTTAACATATACCATTGTTAAAATATGTCTTTAAAAAAAGAATTTTAATTTGACAATTATAAATCTGTTAAGTTAAATTTTGAAACATTTGTTTCAACTCGATTATTTTTTATTTAATTGATAAATGTAAATTCAATTAATATGTATTTTAACACATTTTAATTAACTTAAATTGTAATCATAAGACTAGAGGGTATGGGAGCGGCATAGGGGTGGCATCCACTTGCCGGGCCTCTCTACACCACCCCCTAGGGGCGACATAGTGTGTGGGGCGGCATCAAAGGCATCTCATTGTCGCTCAAGCCGGCCCAAATATCCATGATTTGAACGTTGCATTTGACCGTTGGGGGCATTAGACCATTTAAAAAAAAAAAAAAAAACTATTTTAAATCCTATATAAACCCAACATATATTCCATATTTTCACACAATCAACCACTCCTTTTATAAAAATACTTCTCTCTCATTCATATTTTTTATATTTTGCAATGGATCCCTACCAAAACAACCCAAACCCGAATCAAACACCACAACGTAATCAAAACAACCCGACTCCAAACCCGTTCACGACACCGGGTTACACGATGCCAATTGATCCAACTTGGGCTACATTTTCGGGTTTCCAACAAAGTCCCAACCCTTTCTCCCAATTCCCAAATGCACCAAAGCCCCACTACTTTTAACCAATTTAGTCATATGCAAATGCACCATAACCCTCAATCTTTTACCCAACTTTTGCAAACTCCGCCATTCCACCCATCTCTCCAAACACAAACGTCACAACAACCACAACGACAACCCATTTTTGAACCCGAAGATGAAGAAGAAGATGAGGTGGAGGAGGTTGTGCCCGAAACACAAGTCGAACGTTCAAAAATACCTTTAGCAAAACTCAAGCAGAGAAGAAGAAATTGAAGGAACGCGAAGTCGAAGAAAAGCTTCGCTTAAAGCAAAAGAGGGTGGAGGAAAGCGTTCGCCAAAAGAATGAAGATAGGCAAATAGAAGAATGGCGAATAATGACAGCAAACATCAACGACTACCCCGAAGCAGACCGTCCCGTGTTGCTCAAGATGAAGGAGAGCATCGCAAAAAAATATAATTCGTAGTTTTTTTATTCTAAGTGTTCGCTTTGTTTTTTATTTTTATTTAAGTGTTTGTTTTTTTTAATTTGTAGTGTACGTTTTTTTTATTTAAGTGTTGGACGTTTTAAAAATTTTAGGAGTACTTTTTTTTATTTAAGTGTTTGTTTTTTATTTAAATACATATTTACTTTTTATATTATTAATAATATTATTTAATAAAAAAAAATAGCATTAAATGATGATGGGCCTATCCACACCACCCCTAAGACCATCATCTCATGGATGCCCCTACCTCACGCTGACGTGACAGCTGAGGTGGAGGAGCATCATCCATGATGGGCCTCCTCCACACCTAGTAGTCTAAATGTATGCATACAAATAAACTATTAATAACTAAACCTTGGATATATTCGTTTAGATGAAAATTTACTATAAAAGGAACTTAACATACAAAGTATAAGAACAATTTTGAGCTTTTGATCAAAATAAGTCAATGGATGAGATTAAAATAGGAAAAGTATACGTTGAGTTTCTAAAATAGAAGGAGAAGGATAAAATAGGTATAACCCACAATTGTTGAGTTTCACCCTCATTTTTTAAGCGTTCATTACTTTTTCATACGGCATTGTTTTTCTAAAAAAATATACTATAAAAACAAGCTTTTTATCCTCTTCCGTATGAAAAAGTTATGGCCATTTTAAAAATGGGGTGAAACTTTAATGAAGCAATGATTTTACCATCGTACCCCTAATTATCTAGTTTAATCTATGGCTAATAATCCTGACTAATAATTCTTCGTATACTTTTTACGCTAAACTCCTTTTTTACGTTAGCCTCACCCTATTTTTTATAGCACCTATCTTTTTAGGTAAAGATTTTAAAACAATCAATGTTTTTATATTAACCTGATTTAAAATAATAATAGAAATTAATTTTGATTAAAACTTTTTTTATGAGAGATAATATGGTGTTGACAAGTGACATTCTTTAACTCGTTTATTGGTAATAGGATATTTGTCATGATTTTAATAAGGTAAAAGCAAAAGTTTTACTAAAATGAAATTATTAATGTAATAAGGACACCCTTCGGTTTGCTCAGGTAGTGCGACTACACCGCTGCAAGGTAGTGGTTGCAGGTAGAAGTAAGCAATGAGAGTAATGTGATCTAGCTATTGGTTTTGTGGTTTTTCGATGTAAGACTGTTTGGTGTGCCCTCGGGGAAGTGATTGGGGGTGATGACATGTCCAATTCCCCCAAAGGGAACACCGCCCCCCCCCTAAAAAAATTCGGTGAGTTGGGGGAATTTTCCCCTTTCTCCCCTTGCATCCTGATTGGTTCTTTTATTTATTTTATTTTTTTTATTAAACTTTATATAATAAAAAAATGAAGGGGGAGTGGGGGAATTAGGGGAATACCATTTTCAAACTTTGGGGGAGAAAATGGGGGAAATGATGTGGCGCTGATGTGGCACTTGGGGGAGTTGGGGGAAAAAGGAGGCACACCATATACTCTAAGGATACAATTGTGGGTTGAAAGATGGCACCTCTCTCTTTAGTACTTGTGGGTATTTTAGATGTTAAATGAGTTAGACAATTTTTAATTGGGTAGTGTTGAGACTACTCAAGGTTGTGCACATACTACCCTTACTCTTAGCTTCGTTAGTAAAATAAGTTTTAGTTATATTTATTTTAATAATTTAAGAGTAAAAACAAAGATATAAATACCATTTACCCTATTGTTCAAGTGGTGTAATTTTCAAATTTAAAATAATTAAACATAGCTAAAATGTTTAGATTAGTTTAATGTGTTTAGTACGTATACCATGGGTCTCTCATATTTCACACCAAGTTGGGGGGGGTATCCATCTTCCCTTTTACATTCAACATTGATATCAATGCATGGAGTCAACCACACCCGCCATCACGCCTTCGTTCCGCACCCACCTGTCGTGATCGGTTGACCTGGCACCTGATCGTACCCTACAACATATGTCTTACAGTAATTTATAATAATAAAGGTAGGTTAAGCATTATTAGATACATTGCACTTTTCTAATATAGTTCATAATAAAGTAATTTATAAAAATAAAGGTAGATATAATCCAAATTTAAAAGTCATGCACTTTTCTAAAAATATTCAATATAATATAGTTCATATTATGACACATTTTTTGTGTAATAAAATTTCATTTAAAATACTACAATGTAAACCACTTTGTCTATGCCTAATATTTAAATGATGGTTAAGACGCTTATTTTGATTGATCAAACTTATTTCGTGTTAGAAATCACAAGCTCTTGGTTATAAAGATAGGCAAATATGATGTCAACATAATTGACACATAGGTTAAGTGTGAAACGGGTATTTAAACGTGGATTTAGACCATTTTTTTTACCTGAAGTTATAATAATATCTTAATGTTTACGATTAAATACACACTAGTAGAGTGTCCGTGCGATGTAGTGGGAAACACACACTTCTAAGAGTGTGTATGGTTCTGTTAAGTTTGATTATTAACCTCAACCGAAACTAAAATCAAAAGTCATCAATTAATAAATCTTATTAAACAATTGGTTCCTTGGTTCAATTAGTATTATTAGATTATCAGTTTTAATCTGATTTAGTTAATTTTGGTGAGTAACAAAAACAAACTTTGTTTAATTTTTTTTTGCTTAGAAGTACATGAAATGAAGGTAAAAATACATGAAATAGAGGTAAAAAAAATAGCCCTGTAAACGAACCGAATGTTCATGAGTTGTTCGTGAACTTGTTCGGCGGAAAGTTCGTTTATGTCGTTTATTTAATAAACGAACAATC
Source organism: Ambrosia trifida (assembly GCA_028751855.1). NCBI lineage: Eukaryota > Viridiplantae > Streptophyta > Magnoliopsida > Asterales > Asteraceae > Ambrosia > Ambrosia trifida. The sequence goes on from CM054127.1 coordinate 47,743,904, forward strand.
ACGAACAAAAAATTTGTTCGTTTAGTTAAATGAGTGAACATGAACAAACATTGAGTTTGTTCATTTATGTTCGTGAATATCTGTTTATGTTCGCTTATTTGTGCTTGTTTAAGTTTATTAATTTCATACGTAGTTATATTTACATAAATACAAAGATAAATTGGGCTTTAGCTACTTGTATAAATATATAACCAATTGGTAATTGGGTTTTTCAGTAATACGAAATCGTTCACATTTATTATGTTCGTGAACGTTCGTTTATGTTCGTTGGTGAACTGTTCGTTTTGGTTTAAACGAACGAACATAAACGAACAAGAACATGACAAATTTTTTAATGAACGAACATGAACACAAAAACGTGTTTGATTATGTGTTCGTGTTCAGTTAAAATTAAATGAACATTCGGTTCGTTTACAAACCTAGGTATAAAAGCTAAAAATTTCAAAACCCCTATATTTATACCGCCACTATAATTCATAAACCTATCTACTCAGCTTCAAACCATATTAGAGTATAATTTCCTATATACTTTTAATTAAAAATTTAATTTTTTACGTGATTAACAGAGGTGAACAATAATTGAAATTCAACCGAAATCGAACAAAAACATACAAAACCGAACATAAAATTAACCAAAAACCAAGTTAGCCTAATATCGGTTTTTTGTACCCTAAGTTAACCAAAATTAACAAACCAAAGCTGAACCATTTATACATGTATATCCTTTATACATCCATTACATGTATTTATACCTTCATTTCATGTGCTTCTAAGCAAAATTTTAACCAAAGTTTGGTTTTGGTTATTAACCAAAATTAACTAAACCGAACTAAAAACGACAGTCTAACCAAATAGACTGGACTAATTAACCGGTTGGTTAACAAGATTGATAAGCCGATAATGTCGATTTTTGTTTCGGTTAAGGCATATAACCAGACTCAACCTAACCCAACCATGAACCATTAGAAGTGTATGTGTTTCATACCACATTGTGCGGGCATACTGTTATGAATATATTAATGGGTCTTTTCAGTTTAACTAATTTGGGTTAACTAAGGGTACAAAAAGAAAACGATAACAAATTTTAAGTTAAATTAGATGTTTTCAGTTTTCAATAGATTTTGGTTCAGTTTTGACAGATTTTTGGTTTGGCTTCGGTGAACGGTTTAGTTATTGTTTACTCTTATATATCGTTAATCACAGAGCACATAAAGATTTTTTAAATAAAAAATAGTAATACTATACTCAAATTAAAGATAAAAAATGCTCATTATTATGATGCAAATTTTTTTATAAAAGTATAAATGTATTAAAAAAACATGACTATTTAAAATCATGGGGGGTGATTTGCTTAAAATATGGAAAAGATGTTTAACTATAATTTAAATAAACAAAAGTTAAGTAAAGTTTAAGGGTTTAAAGTGTAACTAAGATAGGGTATTAAAATGTAAATAATTTATGAATGACTATTTTATTCTCATTTTAGGGTTATTAATGAAAAATAAGTTTATAACTTTTGAGTATCTTAAACTACTCATCACTCATGCATTATAATATAGTATAGATATACTGATTTTAATTAGATTAGAAAATGATCGAATATCACTGTCAAAACATAATATAATATCAAACTTACCAAAAAAAACATTATAATACCATATATAAGGAAACAACATAATTCTTGGAGTCAAAGTTTTGAGTTAAGAGTCAAAGTCTTGAGTCAAAAGTCAAAGTCTTGGCAACATAATTTTTGGAGTCAAAGTCTTGAGTCAAAGAATTATGTGTAATTATTGAGTCAAACTATAATTATTGAGTCAAAGTCTAGAGGAGCTTTTATCTCCATCATTGTTGTGTTTGTATGTATATATATTGTCTTGTATAGAAATGAAACAAACAAACCATCCCCATTCATGGCTGTCGAAAACTTGTCCTACCTTTTCACAAAAACTCAACAACCAAAAACAACAATGAATTACCCATTACCAATTTTGATGAATATTTACCATCCCCTACCAACCCCACTCCCACTGTTACCGAAATCCACCCAAACTAATCCCATCTACTCCCATACCCTATTGTGATGACTACACTGATTACATCCACCACACCCCAACCTTCCCTATTCACCAGTCCACCCCTTCTAGCCCAAATACCTCACCTCCCTCTAGCCCAATACACTCCCCACCCATCTCCCCTCCCACGGCCCATTCCTCCCCTACCCCACAGCCCAACGACCTCCCATCCGATCCCATTATACCAACCGCCCCCTCCCTCCATCAACCAAACTCTCAATTCTCATCCCATGCAAACCCGAGCTAAGCATGGAATTTTCAAACCCAAACATATAATCGATCTTTCTCAAGTTACCACTCACCCACTTCATCACTCCTTATTCACCTCTCACCTCCCAAAAGGCATCAAATCCGCTCTTAAAAATCCCAAATGGATCCAAGCTATGCATGATGAGCTCAAAGCCCTTCATGATAATCACACTTGGACTCTCGTCCCACGGCCCGACACTACCAACATCATTGGTTCAAAATGGATTTATCAGATAAAATACAAACCCGATGGTTCCATTGATCGCTACAAAGATCGCCTTGTAGCTCAAGGGTTCACTCAAATACCGGGTCTTGATTTCTCACATACCTTTAGTCCCGTTGTCAAGGCCTCCACAATTCGAGTTATTCTAAGTCTTGCCATTATCAACAAATGGAATCTTCGTCAACTCGATGTCAACAATGCCTTTCTAAATGGGCATCTCACCGAAACCGTCTTCATGGAACAACCCCCGGGTTTTGAAGACTCTACACGACCAAAGTATGTGTGCAAACTCAATCGTGCACTATATGGTTTAAAACAAGCACCGCGTGCTTGGTTCCAAAGGCTAAGCGCCTTTCTTCTCAATCTTGGTTTCCAAAATAGTCGAGCCGACACATCTCTCTTTGTTTACAATCACCAAGGTACCCTAATCTATCTCCTTGTGTATGTCGATGATATCATTATTACCGGCAATAATGAATCCTTCATCCAAACCTTCGCATCTTCACTACACAAGGAATTCAAGATAAAGGATCTTGGGTCGCTAAGCTTCTTTCTCGGTCTCGAAGTCCATCATACACCAGCGGGTTTGTTCTTAAATCAATCCAAGTATGCTCATGACATTCTCACTAGAGCCGGCTTACTTGACTCGAAACCCGTTGCCACCCCTCTCACATCCAAAGATATCTTCACCACTCAAGGTCAACCATTTCCTGACCCAACTCTCTATCGATCTCTTGTGGGAGCTCTTCAATACCTCACCATTACTCGTCCCGATATTTCTTATGCCGTCAATCAAGCTAGCCAATTTCTCCAAAACCCCACCACCACCCACTTCCAGCTAGTTAAGAGGATTCTTCGTTTCGTCAAAGGCACCTTAACCCATGGTTTAACTTTGATCGTCTACCTAACACTACTTTACTAGGTTTTTCAGATGCAGATTGGGCTCGATGCATTGACACACGAAGATCCACCTATGGCTATTGCATCTACTTAGGCGGCAACTTAGTCTCTTGGAGCGCAAAGAAGCAACCAACAGTGTCAAGATCCTGCTGTGAATCTGAATATAGAGCAGTGGCAAATACGGCAGCTGAAATTATTTGGTTAACTAATCTTCTTCGGGAACTTCATGCTCTACCACCGGGTCGCCTGACACTCTTATGCGACAACAAGAGTGCTTTGTTCTTAAGTCAAAATCCTATCTCACACAAACGAGCAAAGCATATTGACATCGACTATCATTTTGTCCGTGAATTGGTAACCGCTGGAAAACTACACACCAAATTCATCTCGACAGACAAACAAGTAGCCGATATATTCACCAAGAGTTTACCAAAACCGTTATTTATTTCGAACAATGCTTCGTCTTGGACCTCCACCGACTTGCATTGACGGGGGGTATAAGGAACCAACATAATTCTTTGAGTCAAAGTCTTGAGTCAAGAGTCAAAGTCTTGACAACATAATTTTTGGAGTCAAAGTCTTGAGTCAAAGAATTATATGTAATTATTGAGTCAAACTATAATTATTGAGTCAAAGTCTAGAGGAGCTTTTATCTCCATCATTGTTGTGTTTGTATGTATATATATAGTCTTGTATAGAAATGAAACAAACAAGTTGAACCATAAAGTTTATACCATATATACTTAGGGGTTGTTTGATAGCATCTTAATGACCATTTAAAGGCTACCTCTTAAGACTATTTGGTGTGGAATGGGGGAGGTTGGTCGGGGTGGTGATGTGGCAAGAATCCCGATCGGGAACACCGCCCCCCCCCCCCCCCCCCCCCGTAAATTTTTCGGGGAAAACGGGGATATCCTCCCGTTTGAACCGAGGCTCTTGATTGGTTGATTAATTTTGAACGTTGGGTGTGGGGCCAAGGCATATAGCCGTTTGATATTTAAAAAAAATAAATAAATAAACCTTTTACCTATATATAAATAAACCTTCCATCTAAACACAATCATACAAAAAAATAAAACCTTCCATCAACACAACCATACACACAACTATATTCTTCCATCTCCACAAAATTTATAAAAATTCAATTTGTTACCATGAGTTCGTCGGAGGAGGAGGAACAAAATGTGATAAACTTTTACGTTGGCGCAATGATGGAAACGGTAAAAATTATAGCCGAGTTGGAAGACGAAAGCGATAGTGAAGCGTCTTCGGTACCATTGACACGGAGCGCGGCGCTTGATAGAGATCGTGAGGGTATGTCTTTATTTTTTTTGTTAAAATGTTTTATTTTTTTTGTTAAAGTTGTTTATTTTTTTTGTTAAAATGTTTTATTTTTTTTTGTTGATATGTTTTATATTTTTTGTTAATATGTTTTATATTTTTTGTTAATATGTTTTATTTTTTTTTGAAGGTGCACACGAACGTTTGGTGGCCGATTATTTTGACGAAAACTGTGTTTACACGGACGAACAGTTTAAACGTCGTTTCCGAATGAGTAGAAGATTGTTCGAACGAATTGCCGATGATTTAGCTAATTATGATGAATTTTTTACACTACGATACGATGGTAGAGGGAAACGGGGTTTTACGACCCTACAAAAATGCACGTCTGCAATTCGTCAATTAGCATACGGCACTGCGAGTGATTCATGGGATGAGTATTTAAGGATGTCTGATAGAATGAGTCGGGAATGTTTGTACCAGTTTTGCGAAGATGTTGTGAAGTTATATAGCAAGGTTTATATGCGTACGCCAAGAAAAAGCGACATCGAAAAGCTCTACGCGCACCATGCAGAGAAACACGGCTTTCCTGGCATGCTAGGAAGTCTTGATTGTACGCATTGGCCATGGCGTAATTGCCCCACCGCATGGAAAGGTCAATTTACTCGGGGTGACGTAGGAGAACCATCACTTATTCTTGAAACCGCTTGCTCACAAGATCTTTGGATTTGGCATGCTTTTTTTGGCGTTGCAGGTTCGTGTAACGACTTAAATGTTCTTGCAAGATCTCATATTTTTGACCCCATGATTAGAGGCACCGGCCCTGATGATTCTTTTTGGCTCAATGGCGTAAAATATAAGCATGGGTATTATTTATGTGACGGCATATACCCAAGCTGGGCGTCTATTGTGAAGACAATATTGAATTCTTCAGATGACAAAAGGAAAAAGTTTGCGAAGTGTCAAGAAGTAGCAAGGAAAGACGTCGAACGATTATATGGTGTGATCAAGGCGAAGTGGCATATAATAGAACGACCAGCACGTGCATTCCATCCACAAAGATTGAGATACATTATGTACGCGTGTTTGATACTTCATAACATGATAATTGAAGACGAAGGTCGTGCGATATGCGTTTACAATCCGAATGAGATTGAAGAAGTGCTCGAGCCAGTTGACGAGGGACAACAAGAATCAAACACGTGGGCATTACACGATGCTACTATGAATGGAAACCTTGTTTCGGATCTCGTTGATCACATTTGGAATAATTTTCGTGTCGACGACAATGACGAGTAGTTTTTTTTAGTTTTTTTTAATGAACTTTAGTTTGTAATTTTTATTATTTTGTGACTTTAGTTTGTATTTTTTTTAATTTTATGAAATTTCGGTTTTTTTTATTATTTACGTTCTTTTTACGTTTTTTTTATTATTTACGGTTTTTTTATTAATAAAAAAATAATTATGAAATATAAATTATATAATTAAATAAAAAGGAAAAAGAATAAAAAAAGGAAGGGGAATGGGGGAGTTGGGGGAAACCATTTCCAAAGTTTGGGGGAGAAAATGGGGGAAATGACATGGCGCTGATGTGGCAGTTGGGGAGTTGGGGGAACGGGGGGGGGGGGGGGGGCACACCATATAGTCTAATGGTCTATAACCTCTAAATGAAAGATGTAACTGAATAGTTGAGAGACAACCATTAAGATGTTACGTCTTATCCATTCATACTTAAGATTACATCTTAATCATTAAGAGACTATGAACCATTCAGATGTAGTCTCTTAATGACCATTCAAATGCTACCAAACAGCCAGTATTTTGAATACTCAAATTTATTTAAGTACCAAACAAACACACATTTTAAAAAATATAAATTTCCACACTTATGGATGGCAGAAAAACTTAAAGTTGTAACAAATAGAAATTTAAAACATCTTAAACAGGTAACAGGACGTGCAACTTTATGAGAATTCAATTACAAAATATGCTAGTACTTTTAAAATCACGCCCCACCTACGGTGTGTGCATATAATGTATATATGTGTTGTTCTTGGGGGCAAAAGTAAAGTTGCACTAATTTTAACGTTATTTTACTAATTTCGTGAAAATAACGTTAAAAACGACGGACAGTTAATCATGCATCATGTGGTGGCGTGGATAGCCAAAAGACAAAGGGGTACATGCACCGATCGGGTTTGTCCCGATTGCTAAGTGTTCTGTGCCTTATGTCCAAGGCTTGATACCAAACCACATCGAGCCGGGGGTCTCACTGAAAGCAGCCTCTCTATTATTAGGGGTAGAGGTAAGGTTGTCTACATCTTACCCTCCTCAGACCCTACCTTAGCTTTGCTATAGGTGGAATTAACTAAGTATGATGATAATGTTTTAAAATATATGCCAATGACCTACAGACCAATTGGTTTGTGAGGAGGTGGGAAAGTTTTCCCTTAGGGGTTCCTGCCCTGAGGTTTCGAGTTCGAGCCTGGCTGTGGGCAAGATTTTATTCTCCCTTATAGAGGTAGAGGCAAGGCTCTACCAATGCGTACTCCCCCTCATTTGAACTCGGGTGGCTACTCCATTAAAAAGAGTTGGAATAGTTAGTGGGTTTCCAGTTGATCTATACCTTTAAAAAAATACTTATAAAATATATATTATGTAATTTTAATATAATCCACAAAAAATATTCCCAAAAAAAAAAAAAAAAAAAAAAAAATTGAAATTATTAGACTATCAATTCTTTCAAATTATACATGGTATTTACATTTAAACGGTTTTAGAGTGAGTTATATATAGAGATCGTGTTTTTGGTAATGGGAATGCTAACGGGCAACAAACCTTCAAGGAGCTTCATCCCTTTTTCAGTTCTACCAATCCCTCTAGGAAAAGGTCATCCCTAACTTTCACCTCATTACAAGACGGCCAAAAAACCTCAGTTTTCTTGATATTTAATCACATAAGTTTATAACGAGGTCCTAAATGATACTGAGAAATTATTTCAAGTAATTAGTGTAGACTGAGTGTGAGATCATGTTTTGGGTGATGAAGTTCCAATGGCTGATATGTAGCCACAAGTTTATAACGAGAAGTAGAGAATCTCCTAGGGGAAACCTATAGACCCAACAAATATTTTTTTAAGGGCTAACTTGATTAAAGCGTTATGTATATATTTGTGAGTGAGGTTCTTATATTTTAGAAAGTGGTTATGAGTGAAAGAAATAGAAAAAGTTATTGTTTGGGAAGACATTGTTCTTCCTTATTTATTTTTTAATATTTTTTAAAGTGGTTATGAGTGAAGAAAGAAAAAAAGGTAATGATAAAGGATTAAAAAAACATTTAATATTGAAAAGAATAAAAATGTAGTAACTTTTAGTAGAACTAGTGGGTTTACCCGTGCGTTGCAACGAGATCCACAAATGGGTTGCAATACAACATTATGATACTTATGTTTTTTGCTGCAAATTACGCAAAAATAATAGAAATGTGCACACTATGTTTTAACAAGTATTCGTAGAAAGAAAAGAAAAGAAATGTGCACCGCCACTTGCAACTGATTGCAGTTCATCACAAAAATCATGTACTCATTATTGAACAAATCTTAATAAACCAAATGTATGTTACTATAACAGGCCAATATGAACATAAACATCACTCTTGTGTAAGTTGCCCGGTCATTGCATATCTACATAACCGTGTCATTGAAGACACCTTGCTAAACGATAAAGTTCATTTACATGACAATAGCATGCAGTAATAATATGATATTGTATAAACTATCATATGAAGATCATTGTCCATTTAAAAGTTGTGATTTGTAAGTTTGTAATAGACTTGCCCAACTTGACCCAGCAGCTAAAAAATTGCTCAATGTAGCCAGTGAGTCGAACCATCCCGTCCACTTTGCCGCTGGGTAGACGCATATATATGAAAAGGGTTTATACTATATGTATTATTATGGCAAAGTTTTAAAATTCATACAAGTTTAGCTGAGATAAGATTATTCATTGTGGTAACATAAATTATTATATTTCATCGCCATCATATGAAATTTGTTCAAAAATATTGCTATCCCGTGTGTTTATTTTAGTTTGAGTGAGTTCCATTTTCATATAAAATTTAATTATCTTCTAGGGGCATTTAGGAAAGAAAAGTGATAAAATTTAGAAAATTATAAAGAAACTCTTAATATGTCATCTTAACTTTAGACAATTCCTATTGACGGCATAAAATACAATTTAGTCATTTGCATACAAGAATATATAATTATAACTAGTAGGAAGCCCGCGCGTTGCCGCGGGAGCGATAATATAAAGTATGATACTTCATATTAGTTTATCAAGTCCATATCTAATATTTTCATCTACCAAATCGTCAATGCGACAAGCTTTTCTAAGTAAAAATGTGTTCTTAAGCATTAAAAAAATCTTCGACTTTAAAGTCTAGCTTTCAAGAACTTAAGCAAGATCACATCACTTCTTCCATCTTTAGATCCAGATGACTTCAGTCATATATTATACAAATTTTAACCCGAGTATAGTATTATAGCAGACTCCACAAGTTCAATTTTAATTCAATGAATTGGCGTTAAGCAAAGAAAACATAAGTTCTCATTATCACAATTATGATGAAACCAAAAGGACTTGTTATCAATCAACATATCATACTCATTATCCATGAAAATTTAAGTGCGTGTACTATGCAATGTGTTTTCAATCTATATTTCACATAGATGTATATAGATAACATAATGCTTGTGTTTGTAATGTTGGTAACATTGAATTAAATATGTTTATTTATACATGAAGTATATCATTTACAAACCATCCAATTGAAAAACAAACAAAAATCTAGTTGCTTTACAGTTTTGCGTAAATATGGCACAAATTAATAACTCTCAAAGAAGGAGAAAGGTAAACAAAAAATATGAGACTTCAATAAAAAAAAATGAGATTTTATGTTTTACAATTTACAAATTACACTTTGGCAAACTTTTTACCCATCCGACCCATTTGAACAACATTTTTCCTGTCTAATTTTATTTTATTTTACCTAGTTGGCCCATTAGAGAGTAAAATAACCAGATTCATAGGTCAAGAAATTACCTTTCGGTTTGCCTTAGAAGAAATTCAAGATGCTTATCAAGATCTTTTTTCTTATTTTGATCAAGCTCTAAACGATGCTTGTACAACACCTAAAATGACATGATATTTTATAGAAAATAAATATGTATCAAAATTATAATGTAAAACAAACCCCTCATATACTAAATTACATATATGACTTACAGCTTCTCAATTTTTGTCCAAAATTTCTTTCATCCTTGGAGATATTTAGTGCAACTTTTTTCATCTGGAGCTCTTCTTCCTAACCATTGAAGATAATGAACTACAATATCAAGAAGATGACATATACATTTCATCAGAGGCACTCAAAGGTCTCACCTTCCAATAAACACAATTAAAACAATTCTTAAAGACAATTCAATGAATATCTATTGGTATGGTCATGAGGGTAAGATTGGAATAGAATATTAAGATGTGAGTAAGATAATGATGGTAAAATTACAAACATATCCTCCTAAGTGTCTTAATTGTCACAACTATGCCCATTATACCCTTAAATTTCTTGCTGAAGTATGTTGTACATATTGCTTCTTAAGTTGTACGGAAATAAAAATGACTATGTTAGCCATCACTCCTCCTTAATAAGATAAATATAGATAAAAACTCAAAAATAAATTCATACTCTCATCCCATCTATCATCCTAATTCCTAACACACTTCTCCTTAGTTTAACTTAACTTTGTGATGGCTGTGTTTTCATTTCATGATGTCTTTCATTCTCGTTAAAAAAAAACTTGGATGATTTAATATTTAAACTTTTTAAACATATAAAAATTTAAAACTGATTGATCATCTAATTATCATAACATCAAATAGCACAAACACAATTTTTCCAAATACTATTTTTCCAAATACTAATAATTACTCTAGATCAAAACACTCTAAATACTAATAAAATTTTCAAATACAGCGCAGCTTGTGCCCCGTTTACCTAAGTGTTACTTGTAATTGACTGTTTTAAGTGTCAACCGGGGGTGTTGCCTTTTTCGTACTTGGGTATTATGGTGGGAGCGAGTATGAATGGAATAGCGAATTGAGACCCGGTGGTGAACACGTTTCGGAAACGGTTGTCTAAATGGAAGGCTAATAGCATGTCTATTGGTGGTCATGTTACTATGATAAAGTCGGTGTTGGATAGTCTTTCGACTTATTATTTCTCTTTATTTAAGGCCCCTATAGATGTGATAAAAAGATTGGAACAAATGATGAGAAGGTTTTTGTGGGGAGGGTCAGATGAGGTGAGTAAGATGAATTGGGTAACTTGGGATAAAGTTACTCGTAAAAAAAAGATATAGGGGGTTTGGGTATATCTAAACTAGAAGATAATAATAAAGCTCTTTTGGTGAAGTGGTATTGGAGATATTTAACGGAACAATGAGCGTTATGGAGAGCAGTCATTGAAGCGATACATGGTTCGGATAGAAAATGGGGTATCCTTCCACTTAATGCAAAGGTCACAGGTGTGTGGAAGAATTTAGTTGTTTTGTGTGGTAAATTAAAGATTGAAGGTGTGGGTCATTCGAAGATGGTTAGAGGTATAATTGGTAATGGCAAGGAGATTCGGTTTTCGATCGACACTTGGTTATGTTCGGAACCATTGAAAGAGAGGTACCCGAATCTGTTTGCTTTAGAAGTTAATAAGAGGTGCAAGGTTGAGGAGAGGTTATCGATTATCGAGTAATGGTGATGGGGTTGTGTTATCGTGGCATTGGAAGAAGACTCCTTCAGAGCCGATTGAGATAGAGCATCGTCTAGAGCTGGAAACGCTTCTAAAAGATTGTGCGTTGTTTGATAGAAGAGATAAATGGGGTTGGAACGATAAAAATGATTGTGTTTTTTTTGGTTGCGGGAGCTAAACGGTGATTTATAGGTAACAATAATAGCAAGCCGATTTTTGGTTTCAAGTGGTGTAAATGGTTATCGACGAAATGCAATATATTTATGTGGAGGGCGTTCTTGATAGACTTCCCACGAAGGTGGCGTTGAGAAGAAGAAATATCTACATTCAAGATGAGGAGTGTGTTCTTTGTCGAGAAGGCGTGGAATCTACGGACCATATTCTCACGGCGTGTTGTGTTGCTGCGGGAGTGTGGAATGGTATTTCTATGTGGCGTCGAATCCCTCAAGTCTTTGCTTTTACGACGAGTGATCTTGTTCGGATCCACGAGCAATGCCTACATTCGAAAGTGAAGATGAAAGTGGTGCAAGGTATTATAATTATAACAAGTTTGAGGTTATGGAAAGCTCGGAACGAGAAGCCTTTTCCAGATAAAGTCCCGAAGGTAGTGGACATTGTGTCGGATGTTAAAGTGTTGGGATTTCTTTGGTTTAGTAATCGGGGTAGAGGGGATTCGGTATCTTGGGAGAAATGATGTAATTTCGATTTTATGTAATATTGTATCCGTTTTTCAGCTTCCTTTTCCATCTTGGAATAGGTAGCCGTTTTGGTTTAATGAAAGTTAATTTTAAAATAATAATAATAATAATACTCGTAACTTTATTTTTATTTATGACACATTTAGCAGTTTATTTCCATATATTGAGCAGGCGGGGTCTGCTGAAGGTCGAGTAGTCGATTCTTGGGTACGGCGCCTCGCAAGGATGGTTGCCACCCAGTTATTCGCCGATCAAAAAAAATTGAGCATAAATCTATGGGTATCTGTCGTGTAAGTAGAGCCATGTAACAGCTGGACTTTGGAGGTTGGCCACTTGGCCATAATTATTAGCATTCAACAAGGGCTTGAAACGACAAATTATTACTTTTTAATGGGTCTAAGTGTAAGTTTTTACTGTATTGTTCTCGGCTCCGTTTTTTAAGGGGTCAACCATTCAACGCGGTTAGGCCGGTCGCTTTGGTCCTTCGGTTGGCCCGGGTCAGCCGACCTTTTCTTTTCATCGACTCATTGTTTTGGCTTGTAGAGCGTAAATTACTTAATTAAAATCATAATGTAATAAGAGCTTGTAGATTATGCATATAGGTTTGTACGTTGCTATATGTAAAGTCTCTTTCAAAGTTTACAATAAGAAAAAAAAAAGACAAATAATGTCAACTGAAAAAGTAAGACAAATGTATTATTTATATCTTTTTTTGGAAGGCATGTATTATCTATTCTATTCGTTGATTCATATCATTATTGCAAGCGGTATTTTACATGTGGTATTTATTACACGCAACCATACAAATATGATTTTTTTTTTTTTTTTTTTTTTTGAAAATTAACTTTTATTAAACCACTAACACAAGGCAAGCTATTATCAAGACGGAGAAAGCAAACTGAAAACCACAAAAGATAGTCTGATTACATCAGATTAAATTTAATCCATCTATCCCAATCTACCACTCCTTGTTTTAATCTATGCTTATACCATAAAAAACCTAAAGACTTGATATCCGCTATCGTCTCTGCGACACTAGTATCCTTATTAGCAAAAACTTTATCGTTCCTCGCCTTCCACATCCTCTAGCACGCAATAATAATGATCCCATGAATAACCGTCTTGTATATACCAGACACACCGCAGTGCTCGTGAACCTCCATTAAATCCTTAACATGGAAGATAAACATACCTGGTATCCTGCACCAATTAGTAATAGCATTCCAAATTCCAACTGAAACCCGACAACCTGTGAGAACGTGTTCTATTGATTCATCACTAGTCTCACACCAAACACAAAAAAGGTTATCAACCATAATATTTCGTCTTGATAACGCCATCCTAGTAGGAAGCTGATCCAAAAACACCCGCCACATGAAAGTGTTGCACTTATTTGGTACCCACTTACTCCACGTAAAGCTAGACCGATCTACCCCATTCGTCGATCCACGCATCCATATTTTAACCGAGGACACTCGAAATTCCCCGCCCAACCATCGTCCCACTCCCAACCATCCCGACACTCGGACAAAGAAACGTTCATCATAGTTGTTTCCAAAGTTTGTTTGTCTACCAACTCGTCGGCCGACGACGGAGGACGATTCCAGTCCCAAGAGATCACCCTAGTATTCCCCACAATCTTAATACGCCCGGAAACCACAACTTTTTTTATTTTTTTCGAGGGTAAAAAGACTCGGGTACTTAACCCTCAATGGCTCCGGCTCCAACCACGAATCTAGCCAAAACTGGATTTGTCTCTCATTACCAATTTTCCTTTAATCACCTTATCAAAACCCACCCCATCCACCTTGAATTTATTCCAGAACTTAACACAATTCTTCCACACCCCCGTAATGGAATTATTAACAGGAACCAATCCCCAACTACGCCCCGAACCATGGATAGCCACGATAACTCTATACCACATCGCCTGTGATCATTGAGAAACCTCCATAACCATTTAGCACTCATAGCATTATTATTCGTCTCTAATTTAGCTATTCCCAATCCGCCATCACCTATCGATTTTGTAACTGTATCCTATGCTACCCAACTTAATTTCCTGACTTCAACTGAACCACCCCATAAAAATCTTCTCATCAATCCTTCCAAAGTGTTGATGATCTTCTCGGGCGCTTTAAATAAAGAGAAGTAATACGTGGGTAAACTATCTAAAATCGATTTAATTAATGTTAAACGACCTTCAATAGACAGAGTATTCGCCTTCCACTTTGAAAGCCGCTTCTTGAATGTGTTGACTACTGGTCCCAGTTCGTAACTCTATTCATGTGTTGCCCCTACCATGGAATCGGCCACCAAAGTAACCTCTTCATTATCCACTCCAATACCAAACAACACTGACTTATGCAAATTAATCTTCAAACCTGAACATAAATAAAAGATGCTCAAAATCCTTCTCATGTTCATAAAATTGAAGGTAGACCATTCCCCCATCAACATGGCATCATCTGCATATAACAAATGTGACAAAATCGGACTGTCATTTGGCAACCTTAAACCTTCAAAAGCTCCTATGTCCACAACTTTTTTCATCAAACCCGAAAAAGCCTCCATCAAAATAATAAATAAAAAAGGCGAGATTGGATCTCCCTGGCGGATACCTTTTGACACCCAAACTCAAAAGTAGGAGGCCCATTTACCAGAACCGCAGATCTCGCCGACTCCAAAATACCATGAATCCACACACACCATAAACGGGGGGGGGGGGGGGGATCCATTTGTGCCATGACCGATAATAAGATCTCCCAATTGACGTTATCATATGCTTTATCAAAATCAATTTTGAATAAAAACATTTGTCTGCCTCTCTTCTTCACCCACACCAAAACCTCATTTATCATCATAGGGACGTCTAAAATATATCTCCCAGACAAAAAAGTCGTCTGATGCTCCGAAACAACCGAACTGATAACCCTCTTCAATTTATTCGCCAACACCTTTGAAACAACCTTACTAATACACCTAATTATATTAATTGGTCTAAAATCCCCGAGCACAGATGGACCACTCATCTTCGGAACTAAAGTGATAAAAGAAGACCCAACCCCCTACTAAGCCTACCCGTACGATGGAACTGATGCAAATCGCCACAAAATCATGCTCGAAAAGATCCCAAAACGTCTTAATGAAATGGATATTAAAACCGTCTGGGCCACGAGCTTAATCTGCACCACAATCAAACACCGCCTCTTTAACTTCTTGAACCGATAATTCCAACAACAAACCATCGGCATCATTCTGCGAAACCTTCTTTAACCCATAGCACAATAACTTCGGTCGACTCTTCATACGTTCTTTGAACTTATCTCTGAAAAATCGAAGCACCTCACGTTTAACAATCTCAGGCTTAGATTCCCAAACACCATTTACCATCAATCCCGGAAAATAATTAGCCGCCTTTCTTTTATTAATACACCCATGGAAAAACTTAGAGTTATCATCACCGAACGATGCCCAATTACTACGTGACTTTTGTTGCAAGTCACGTTGATTAAAGATATCCAACTCCCGTAACCGTCTTTTTAACTCCTCAAACATCCAACCCTCCTCTTCCGTAAAATCCCTCCCTTCTAAAACCTCATCCAAAAGAGAAAGCTCATGTTCCAACAAACGCTTTTCCTCTTTTTCCTTTAACCTACAATCTATCGACCAAGCCGAAATCTTTGACCGAAGCAATAAGAATTTCTTCATTAATCTAGCATCTTGGTCACCCGTGAACTCGCCCTCAGTGCACACCTTTCTAACCAACTCCCCAAAATCCTGACGACCTATCCAAGAATTATAAAACCTAAATGGTTTAGGTCCAAAATTCCTAGACACCGTCTTTAAATTTAAAGGGCTATGATCCGATTCATTCCTTTCAAGAGCAAGATACTTGGCACTCGACCATTCCATAAAAAAATTCCAATCACAAAGATTCTATCGATACGACTCATCTTGTTCCCAGCCACAAAAGTAAAACGCCAACCTTTTAATGAGTATTCGTGCAAATTCAAATCATCAATAAAATCATTGAACTCGTTGGCATCCGATTGGTTAAAACAGGAATTCCTCCTATCATTTTCGATTTGAACTAAGTTGAAATCCCCCGCTACAAGTTTAGAACCCACATACCTTCACTATCACTAACTAAACCCCTGATTTCCACCCACAACCTACGCTTATCCACCAAATTGTGAGGAGCATAAACGTTGCTTAAATGAGTCGAAATCCTACTGTCTTTTATCTCACCAGAAATACACAAACTATTCGAGGACTTAAACACGAACCCATTCGAAACACCTTTGGATCCCAGATAGTTAAAAGACCACCTGATCTTCCTGAAGATGGCACCCACTCAAAACCATAATCATCGACCCCCAAAATCTACATATCTTCACCGAGTCTAGCGACACAAACTGAGTTTCCTGAATCATAATACAACTAACTTCATGCTTCGCCCTTAAACCACGGACCCAATCCGCTTTACTAGAAATCCCCAAACCCCGGATATTCAAAGATAGTAAATTCATATTTCACCTTCTTGAAAACCTTCGCTTCTCAAAACTTCATGAACATTTGGAACAAACTCACTCAACTCCTCCACACCTAAAGCACGAGCCAAATCCACCGTCGGCGTTGTTTCAACATCAATCGGTCCTCTAGATTTCCAAACAAAATCATTTCGCTCAACTTGACTTGCAACCTGAGCAGCGACATTGTCTTCGAACCCCGTACCATCCTCAACTGTGTTATTCAAATCCGGAGTAACAAAAGATTCATTTCCATCCCTCTCCTCACAAGTATTATAATTCACATTAGTAGACATAATACCAATGAGTTTATCTAACCCAAACATGTCGCTGTCATCCCTTAACCGTTTCTTAGGCCAATCATTTGAACAACTTCCTTCGGTCCTTTGATTACGCAAAGACTTCCTACGAAACTTCTTACGACTCTTCGACACGACCTTCCTCACCCCCGAACTCCCATTCACCGCAAACTCACAATAATTCTCTTTTATTGCCTCCAACAAAAAGATGTTTAATTACATGTGGTATTATAGGTTTGGTAGGGTAAGTCTATAAAAGGAAACTTTTTTTTTCTAATTTTTTTTTTATAAGAATTCTTTGTATGAATCATGTTTTGAATTTAGAAATGATGTTTTGGTTTATTTTCGTGTGATATCACATAAAAAACACCAAACATAACAAGTTAAACCACAATGCAATGTAAGTCTATAATACATTGCTTTGAGTTTTTAGTTGTTATGTTTGGTGTTTTCTATATAATATCATGCCAAAACAATTCAAATTATCATGCATAAGTTTAAAACATGATGTCTATGTGTCAATTTTTATGCCTTCTTAGAGTGAAAAGAGAGGGGGGTGGCAAGGGAAGCCAACCGACCCAAGATACACCACCCTCGATGGGGCGTCGCCCCTTTGACGTGAGAATTGGCTAGGGCATGGGGGCATGTAGGAGAGATGAGGTAGAGGGAGGTAATTGGCTTGTTATTTATAAAAAAAAAAACATTAACTCCCCTATCTGTTAGGGGCTTTGAGTTTTGTTGTCACATGGCAACTCTGTCCACAACCCAACCCCCACTCCCTATAGTCTTAGGATTTTCATCATTTTGTATACGAACACTTAACAATATAGGTTTATTATAAAAGACTATTTTTTTGGAAGCCGGAGTTAACAGTTACGATGGTTGGAAATTGTAACGTTGTTGGTGGATGGTGTGACGGTGTTAATAGCAGTGGAGGGTGGTGGTTGCTGCTGGTGGCGGTGGTGAAGGCATGGTGGTGAATCGGTGGGGCCTGGTGGTGCTTGTAGATAATGAAGCGTGGTAGTGGCAGTGATGGTGTTAATAGTGGTGGACGGTGGTTACAGGTAGAGAGAGAAAGGTGAGAAAAAGAGTTTTCTTTTAAGTGTATTTATGTAACACCCCAACCGATGGCGGAAACATCGAGGTGTCACGTAGTGACGATTGTTCAATAGCTCATGGACTAAAGTGTAAATTTGAATACATTGATTAAATAATTTATTACATTGAAATGAAATACAACGATTCTAACTGTCAACTAAATTGAAATACAATGAATCAAAATCTAAATATAAATCCGAAAGCTTAAAGGATGCATCTCAAAACAACATGAAACATGTACAAAATGATTTGGTCAATACACAAAGTATTGGTGAGCATACCCTGTTTAAATAAATATAGTAGAAAAATGTTTAGCAATTCATGTGTCGTATACTGTTTGCAATTATGTAATAAGTGGTATCCGGGTCAAATCAACCCTAAGAGAAGAAAGCAGATATATATAGTATGCGCTAGTAGTAATGTAATACATAGCAATGACGAGGACTCTCAACAGAGTCACAAGGGTATAAACCATAGTACTATTCATTGAAATGCCAGGCCGCCCAGCGGTTAATGATTTGACAGGTCATAGATACACAAAATGACACAAGCAAACACACATAAGAATTGCATTTAGTAAAAGAAATATAAACTTGATTGTAAGTACATGAGTCACCCCAAAACGTAAAACAGTAAAAAGGGGAAAAATATACTCACCGTTTGCGAAAGCGATCAAAATCCACTTAAGCGGTCGTGAGCTAAGTAATGGGAATTCCGAGGAATTCAACCTATAATGTGTAAGAATACTAATAAGGAAGTGTCTAAAAAGACTAAGGTAACTAGGGTCTAAGGCATTAGGGTTTGCTAAGTCGATTTGGGGAATTAGAGTTTTATGATAAATTACATTAATGTAAGAGTTGTATGTCAAAAAATAATATATCCAAGTTCGTAAATATGGTTTAGATAATATAATTATTACCATTTGAATATTTAGATGTAAATATATTTGAATAATTAAGGCAAAATCATTTAGTTAATTACTTTAACTAATTATTGTAAATAATTACGATAATCATAGATATAGAAATAAATAATTATGAATTACACGATGATCCGACAAATAATAATTAAGACTTTCCAACATAAGAAAATATTTCTATTTTATAAGAAAAGTATTTATAAAATAGATGTTGTAATAGTATAAATAAATAAACGTGTAATTATGCCGTAATTGATAAATAATACTAATAATACAAGACATGATCCAAAAATGCTATTTTTGTAGGAATTGGACACTTTCTGATGTAAACTAACAACAATAATTTTCCCATAATTTTTATAAACTTATTTATATTTAAAACTGATTTAATGCGATTAAATCATGTTTAAATGATTAAAAATAGGAAAATCAATAAAAATAAAAGTTTTCTGAACCAATAATTTTTAATTAAGTTCATGATGATTAGAAATAATTTATCAAAAATTTTGAGATAAAAATCATTAAAAATGAATTTTTAATCAATTAATTATGATTAAAACAATTTAAATTAATAAAATCATGAAAATAGATATTTTTCAGAAAACTAAAAATATGACAATTTTCTATGTGGTATCAAGAAGCTACACCTAAATTTTCATGATTTTTGGACAAAAAGTGAATTTATTATGAATTATTTAGTTTTATGGTTTATATATATATATATATATATATATATATATATAAAATTAAAACAAAACATAAAGATAAAAAGAACCAAAACTGGTTGGAGCCTGGGGTCGAACCCGGGTCTACCAGCCTCTGCATACTTAGGAGATGGAAACCAACCACTGGTCCATCCATGAACTTGTTGAAATTTATAACCCGAAAATGTATTTAACATATTGTTCATAACCATCATCTTCTTCCCCAAATAACATTATCAAGAACCCTAACCCTAGTTTAATATCATAACTCGATTCGTTGAAATGAATCCATGAAATCTTAGGGCTTTTAAAGATTAACATATAAGGAATAAAATGGCAAAAAGAAATCGGACTCACAATGTTTTGAAAGGCCGGAAATGAAGGAACAAAAACCGAGCAAAAAAACTAGCCGATTAGATGCTTCTGGACGCGTTTAGGATCTGTTTTACGTGGGTTTTGATCGGAAATGGTTTGAGAACGACTAGTGATGCTCAGTTTATACTCGAATGTATGTTTTGATAACGTAACATATTGATTTCGTCATAATGTCGACGGTTACACAAAAAAACCTCTCATAATATGCGTTAATTGCTATGCTTTGTGTGTTATAACCATTTTATCAGTTACGAATGATGAGGGAAAATGATTAGAGTGATAATGTCGAGTTTTAAGGTGGGTTAGTGTTTGTTTTTAAGATTGCCGGAATTTGATTCCGGTGGCCGGAAAAATGGCCGGAAAACCGTGGCCAAGAAGAAGAAACAAATCAGCTTTTAAAAGTTTTGATGTTTGGCAACAATGGTCCCTCTGTTAGTTTGGTTAACTTTTAACATCAATTGGTTAATTCACAAAAAAATAACTTGGTTAACTCATTTAACTTAAAACTTTTAAAACTTTATAACATTTGAAATTTTTTTATAGAATCCATCCCAAATAACGTTTCAACGTACGCTTTTGCTTAAAACTTATACCCGATCCATAAATGAATAAATTTTAGTTCGCTCTAAAATTAAATTTGAAAAACGACTAAATTTGCAAGGACTATAATGAAAATATTTGAAGGGCTATTGTTGACCATTAGAGGAAAGACGAGGGTGACGGATGTCACAATTTATATATAGGCCGGAGAAAGAGCAAAATACCCTAACATTTAACGCATGTGAGGTGACTTTACCAAGGAAGTTAACAGCGTTTGTCTCAAAAGTTGCTTCATGTAAAAAAAACAAGTAAAAGGTTAAGAATAACACTTTTTAAACTGAAAGGTATCTGGTGCAATTTTGAGTATACATAAAGGTTGATTTGTGTAATTTTGTCAATTTTTAAAAGCTTTTAGAGTTGATTTGTGTAATTTTGTCAATTTTTAAAAGCTTTTATTCATATTTTTTTTTTCTTTTTAAACATTTACCTAAAAATGTGTAGAAAATTAACCTACACATGATTTACATCTGTAATAACTAATATGTTTATGTTCTATAAATAAGCAGATTTTGTTTATACATAATACATTTTTTAGAATGTTATGTGGCAAATCTCAACAGGTTACCCTGGCATTCGGACTTAAAATAAATCTGTTAAAGAGCACTATTTTCGGTATTAATATACCGGATGAGGAGGTGGGCTGCGTTGCTTCTGATCTCAAATGTAAGAAAGGTTCCTTACCTTTTATATATTTGGGGCTACCGGTGGGGGACAACATGAAAAGAATCAAGAGTTGGAAGCCGATCATAGACAAGTTTCAAGCGAAATTGTCTTCATGGAAAGCAAAATCTTTGTCGTTTGCAGGAAGAGCGGTTCTCGTTAAAGCTGTTCTGGGTGTTGTCCCAAACTTCTATTTGTCACTGTTCAAGGCGCCGATTGGGGTTTTTAAAGTATTGGAGGGCTTGAGAAGGAGATTCCTATGGGGTGGGTCACTGGGAAATAATAAAATTAGATGGGTAGCGTGGGAAAACATCTTAAAACCGAAAAGAAAGGGTGGGTTGGGAATAGGCAGCATTGAAGATCTCAACATGGGTTTACACGCTAAATGGTGGTGGAGATTCAAGTCATCATCCGATCAAATGTGGCATAATGTGGTTCGAGCTATACATGGACGTAAAAGGAAAGACGGATTTATACCGGTTAAAAAAAACAGGTTCGGGCGTGTGGCATACGATTGCGTCCATTAACAACCAATTTCAAAGTAGAGACATCAACTTGGATTCGAAAATTGTGTGCAAAGTCGGAAGAGGCGATACGGTTAAGTTCTGGGAAGACGTATGGTGCCAAGGGGTTCGACTAAAAGATAGATATCCTGGGCTGTACGAAATTTGTCGTCTGAAGCAGGTACATGTTAGCGGTTGTTTTAAGATTGTAAACAATATGGTCTGGTGGGAAGTTCCTTGGTGCAGGCTGCCCAATTCAGCCTCGGAAATGGCAGATGCAGCGAATCTCTGGCAGTCGATTAGTGCAGAAAATGTGGGCCAGGGTGATGATGTCTGGATGTGGAACTCACGGAAGGGTCCGGCGGAATTCTCGGTGAAAACGGTCATACAAGAGCTGAACGGGTCTGCAGGTTTGAACTACTCCCATTCTAACTTTTTGTGGAGCCGTATTGCTACCCCAAAAACAAACTGTTTTGTTTGGAGAGCGCTTGAAAACAAAATTCCAACTGCGGAAACCTTGGCGTATAGAGGTATGAATGTAGGAGATGGCCTTTGTAAAAGATGTGGAAACGAACTCGAAACGACGAATCATATTTTGATTGAATGTGTGTGGGCGAGGGCATTATGGTGGAATGTTCGGAACTGGCTAAAGATCACAGACACGCCTGAGTTTGTATCGGTACAACAACTTCTTGAAACGTGTATCAAGCTAAATCGCTCTTTGAAGGTCATTAAATCTATTTATGTGGTGGTTATCCTCACTATTTGGAGCTTTGGTTGGGAAGAAATGATAAGCTTTTCAACGATGTCAACAAATTAATCAACACCGGTTCTACTCGAGGAGATCAAGCTGGAGTCGTACTTGTGGATGATTAAGAGGGGACGCCTTCCGGATCTGGATAAAACGAAATGGTGGGAGTTTTCGGCATATGATAATGGTTGATAGGGCGATTTAGGTGGGGATGGGCGATTTATTTTTGTATGTATGCAATATTATAGTGTTTGGGTCAAATCTTTATCTCCCAGGTAGCATTTCGCTAAATGGGGGTGGGATGTAATAGTGTAATTGTGGCGTTTGTTTTTTGGGGATGATGAATAAAAGTGTTCCGTTTGATCGTTCAAAAAAAAAGAAGAGACGAATAAATATTTTATTTCAATCTTTTTTTTTTGTATTTTGATTTTTTTTTAATTTGAAAAATGTATGCGATTTTTTTTTCTGTTCTCAAAAAAAAAAAAAAAAAAAAAAAAAAACTATATATAATATATTCTGCAAATAACCCTCACACACATGTGTATAGTGTGATCTAACACAAATAACATTTAGCGTAGGAAGTGAAGAAAAACAGGATGCATTGATATTTTCGTAATTATAATAATTACATTATTCAACAAATAATTATTCTACTACAAAATTATAGTAGAGTATAGGGCTGTTCAAATCGCTCGTCGCTCGTGGATCGCTCGCCGCTCGTTTGGAAAATGCTCGAAAAATGCTCGTTCGATTGCCCGCTCGGTTGTAAATGAGCTGATCGGCTCGGTTCGGTATGTAAACGAGCCAAGCACGAGCAAAGGTCCGCTCGGCTCGGTTCGGCTCGAATAAATTATTATTTATTTATTATATATATAATTATATATATACCCACAAATCATAGTAATATTTACAGATTTATACATAACATTTGGCCCAATATATGCAAATAAAATATGAATAGCCCGCTTTATCAAATAAAAATTTAATACTAAGTTTAATAGTAAAACCTTAAGTCGTAAAATGACAACTTTGACTTCTTTATGTTATTAGTCGTCCACCCCTAGTCGTCGTTTGATATCATCTTATGTTACAAAGCGACAATTGTTCTCTGTAGTATGCTCATTGCCTAAACCTAAGCCTCATTCTTGGACACTCGGACCTCAATATTAGTGTCCTCATCGGACAGTTACACCTTAGTTGTCACTCGACAACGAAAACATTGAAGATAACATCCCAATTTCATGGTTGTCCAAATTACTTTTCGCTCGTTTCTCGCTCGACGCTCGTTCGAAAAAATTGCGCTCGAACAATGCTCGCTCGTTTTTCAGCTCGGTTGTAAACGAGCCGCTCAGCTCGGTTCGGTTTGTAAATGAGCCAAGCATGAGCAAAGGTCCGTTCGATTCGGCTCGGCTCGTGAACAGCCCTAGTAGAGTAATTATAAACTGCATTGTAACTTTGTTACTGTTAATAGAATTTGTAGTAGAAAAATTATGAGATAACCTAGAGCAGAGAACTCTTAAGTGAGCAGCCTGAACAAAATAAAAAGAATAAATATAAGATATATACATTGTAACTTGTACTTAGAAAATACTTTGTTAATAAAGAAAATACTATGTTTTCGTCCCATTTTCTCGCTTTTTTCCTGATTCTTTTCATACAGGTCGTTAAAGACAAATCATACTCATAAACATGTTTCTATGTTGGTAGTTTCACCAACATTAATGTCCCTTTATATCCCTCTTTCACACAATCTTTTGGAGACAAAACTAGAAAAAACAAATGATATATATACAACAAAGGAGTTTTGGGATGATTGTCGGACCTTAGATGATAGATATACATTTATTTAAAATCCGTGTTTGAAGTCTTGAGAAATATGCTTGACTATGTTTGAAAATGTTCTTGTTCCAAATTAATTTTGTTCTTTATGAGAAGAATTGTTTTGGTAGTTGAAAAACATACATCTTTCTTTCTTTCTTGCTTTGTTCAACTTCTTTTAGATGTTTTAGTGTGAAAATGTTGAAACGGGTTCCATATAGATAATACCGTTTTAGTCTTTGACATGAATGTTTAAAAACAAGAGTTAAACTAAATGTTTTAACGCATGCTTGTAAAACTCACGGCGACATGTTAAATAGGTAAAATGGATGGGTCAAAATTAGACGATGGGATGAAAAAAATAACAAATGATAATGAAATTCCATGGACGATTAATATAACTTAAATTATATTTTATTGGATTTGATAGAACAAATCTATATCTATATCTATCTATCTATCTATACATATAATAAACCAAAACCATTTTAATGACATGGCAATCAAAAAGGGTATTCTCTTTATTGAGTGTGTCATGTGTCATTCCATGTGGCAAGACCTTTATTTTAGGAAAATAATAATTTAAAATTTAAAAACAAAATTAGATTTTTATCTCTAATGTTTCCTCCCATAATTTTTAAACGTTAATATCTTTTATACACGAGTTTTTTTAAAGAAAAAATATACATCAAATTAACGAGTGTTTTATTATCTTTTCAACGAGTACCATAGTGCTATATAAAAAACGGAGAAAAAAAAACGACTATTTTTTGTAACCCGACAGGTATTATGTCAGGTTTGGAATTAGTTTAAAAAAATTGTGGATTTGGGTCGGGCCTGAGATTAGGTGATACCCGACCCAATTACTCTTTTTTTTATATTAGAATATGATAACTTATGACAGGGATTTGTTTAAAGTAATAATAAAAATAATAATATTCATTAATCATATATTGACAAGTCATTAATTATGTTGTCATATTAGATATTTTATTATGTCATATTGGATATTTCAACCCGGGACGCTCTCCAACAGGTAATTGCTATGTTTTCTTTTTCTACCATATTCTGAAATAGCTCAAATCTTATTGTATGCAGTTAAAGACTTTTGACCGAATGTATTGGTGCTAAACAATCTATGTCCCCTTGAAGTGCTTGGGATCTTAATATTCTGTTTTAGGTGTTGATGTTGTAAGATGAAATGGATCTTTTGGTATTTTTTTTTAAAGTATCTAATGTAAGTTGATACATAGATGCCATTTTTATAGTTTAGATACTTCTAATTTTATTCACTTTACTTAGATTTCTCAATCCGGGACGCTCCAGGGGTATAAGCTAGTATATAATAAACCAAAACATTTTTAATGACATGTCATAATCTTATTCAATCTCTTTTTTGAGAGATACCACATAGGATGTGATGTGACAATTCTAAAACAATTAAAAAAATGAATAAATATGGTTTAAATATTATTTAACATAATCTATTAAATACCTAATCTACTAAATATAAATATTAAAACTTTATTATTTTTCTCTCATGTTTCCTCTCATAACTTTTAAATGTTAATATCTTTTATATACGAGATTTTTTAAAGAAAAAAATAACACAAAATTAACGAGCGTTTTATTATCTTTCCAACGAGTACTATATTGTTATATAAAAAACGGAGAAAAAAACGACGATTTTTTGTAACCCGACAGGTATTGTGTCAGGTTTTGAATTAGTTTATTAAAAATTGTGAGTTTGGGTCGGGCCTGGGATTAGGTGATACCCGACCCAATCACCCTTTTTTTATATTAAATATGATAACTTATGACAGAGATTTGTTTAAAATAGTAATAATAATAATAATAATAATAATAATAATAATAATAATAATAATAATAATAATAATACTAATAACAATCATATATTGGCAGATGTCATTTTTATAGTTTAGATACTTCTAATTTTATTCACTTTATTTAGATTTCTCAACCCGGGACGCTCCCGAGGTATAAACTAGTATATATATATTGCAAAGCTAATAATCATACATGTCATAATATTATGCAATCTCTCCTTTAAGAGATGCCACATAGGATGTGATGTGACAACTCTAGACCAATTAAAAAAAGGAATAAATATGGTTTAACCTAATCTATTAAATACCTAATCTACTAAATGTAAATATTAAACCTGTATTATTTTTTCTCTCATGTTTCCTCCCATAACTTTTAAACGTTAATATCTTTTATATAAGAGTTTTTTTAAAGAAAAAAATTACACCAAATTAACGAGCGTTTTATTATTTTTCCAACGAGTACCATAGTGCTATATAAAAAACGAAGAAAAAAACGACTATTTTTTGTAACCCGACAGGTATTGTGTCAGGTTTGGGATTAGTTTAAAAAAATTGTGGGTTTGGGTCGGGCCTGGGATTAGGTGATACGCGACCCAATTACTCGAAACCACATACCCAAATACCCGAACTATATACCCGATCATATACCCATGAATTTTTTAACACATCACATAACCCTTAGACTAATGCGTTCAATATTTTAATAAATAACTTTTTTTCCTTCTTTCATGTTAATTCTTTTTAGAATGATCGATTACAAACTTCCGAATTCATTTGACATTATATAATATTTTGTAATGGCACTAGATTTATACCCCGGCGCAGAGATTCGTTTTTTTTATATTAGAATATGATAATTTATGGTAGAAATTTGTTTAAAATAAATAATAATAATAATCATTAAACATATATTGGCAAGTCATTAATTATGTTTTCATATTAGATATTTTATTATGTTATATTACCCGGGACGCTCCCGGAATAAAAACTAGTTGCTATATATTATAATTACCATTTACGTGTTTTTTTATCTTTTAGTGAATAGATTGAGTTGTGAGAAACGTGAGAACTCCGACGTAAAATGTGAATTTTAAAATATTTTTTTCAGACACTAATGTAAAAAATGGCTAATTAAGAAATATACAAAAAAAGAAAAAAATTTCGTCGTCCTTACACCAGTGTAACAAAAGTGACGTAAATGTCTACATCAATGTAATATTTTATCATGGTTTAATCATAACTACACATTCATTTTACAACTAATTAAGGGGCTGTTTGGTTGATAAAGTGTTGAATTATTAAAAGGTCTGAATGGTTAAGAGGCTCTGAATGATTAAGTGCTGAATGGTTCCGCTATACACAAAGTCTAAATGGTTCAGCTTTTAACCATTCCATTCAGAGCTTTTTTAGGTTGAAACAAACAGTCTGAATGCTAAATGCCAAAGTTTACATGGAAACTTAATATCAATCTAGTATGAAATACGAGAATAAATGTGGTGGTGAATTGACGCAATGACAAGCTCTATTAAGGTACTCAGCGGACTATTGGGGCGTCAACCAATTGCGTACCTAGGCAAGCCAACCAGTGGGTAACAGAAGTGGATACCTAGAGATAAAGCGTTTATTACAAAATTGGAACCCTGGTGCAATGGTGCCTCTAATGGCTTCTTCTAGGGTGCAAACTGATAGATGATTATGGTTCAATTCTTGTGATTCTCATTTATTGGCAATGTTTAAATACAATGATTAGTCCCTATAATTATGGAAGGGATTAATGATATACATAATTACAAATAATTTACCAAGAATATACAATGACTAATTATAATCTATGACACCCCCGCAGTCGAAGCAAAAGGAGGGCGAATGTTGAGACTGGAGCGGAAGTCTTGAAAAAGTATGCGAGGTAGGCCTTTGGTGTGACACCCGGCATGTTTGGATCAACATTCTATAAACACATAAGTCTACCTTAGCGAAAAATGTTTATTAAACATACTTGACGGGGTCAGTAGAGTCGTAACACAGTCCGTATTGTCCAGGGTCCAATGATTCGGGAGATCATTAGGTTAGTCACACACACACACACACGATACGAGTCCCGTTGTTGGTGAATTACATAAACTAATTAAGTGTATGTGTAGACTATTCGTCGTATGGTGGATTATATGCTTAGATGTGCTTAAATGGTGTGTAGATAATCATCTGTGCTTAAATATGTTAAACATAGACTAAGGTTGCATGCTCGTATGGTAGGGTGCGTTAAAATGCTTTAAACACGACAAATTGGAAAACTAGAAAAACGTGAGTCCTGGTTCGACCAATCGAATGGGCGAACTTGGAAAATACTCCTGGTTCGACCCTTGTAAAAGGGGCGAACCTAGGATATGGAATTGAAAGAATTTCATTCGACCAAGCCAGGGTACATTCGACCCTGTGAAAGGGTCGAAAGAGGGTACATTCGCCCAGGTGAAAGGGGCGAATGTGGACATAGTATAAATACCACACTTTGTCATTTTTCACCATTTCACAAACCCTAAACGCCTCTAAACACTCTCTAGCAACTTTAAACATTGGGGAAGGAGTTTTTGCCCTTGTTTTCTATAATCTAACCTACAAACATCTTCTACACAAAGATCTAAGGTGTGTTCTTCATTCTAAATCATTTTTAAAGCATTTCAATTCGTTTTCATTAAACCCCAAGAGTCCAGATCTGATTCAAACATGTTTTCATGGATAAAAACCTTCCTAATATCTTTCTAAACAAAACCTATTCATAAACAATGAGTTTTCATACAAATTAACATGTGTTAATGGTGTTTTATGTGGTGTTATGTATTGTTTGATGATTAATTGCTGTATAGATGTTATAACAATGATCTAGGACTGTTATTGATGATGATTTAGGATTGACATAGGTTACAATTGATTATTGATGATGTTTTGTTCATTTTGGGGATTTTGGGTTAGATCTAGGGCTTGTTCATGATGATAGTGATAAGGATATGATTGGAGGTTTATTGTTCATGATAATCTGAGTATATAAAGTTGATTATTGATTTATTTCAGAAACTTTCCTAATTGGGTAAAGATTGCATGCGTTTGATGTGACATCTCCATAATTTGCTATTTCGGGTAACTTGTAAAACGGACGGATTTCAGGATAAAATTGGTAGGGTTTTGTAGGAATATGTTAATGATAGTTGACTGCTGTGATTGGTGATGTTTCGTGATGTTTTCGGACCGTTTAGATGCGTTTTGGTGCGTTTTATAAAATGCTGATGAAAACGGGCGAACGTGGAATAAAATTGGTTCGAATGGGCGAACGTGGAACAAAACGTGGCTCAAACGGGCGAACGTGGCTCAAACGGGCAAACGTGGCTCAAACGGGGGAACGTGGAACAAAACGTGGCTCAAACGGGCGAACGTGGAAATGGGAAAAATCACATTCGACCATCTGATGTCCGGAATGAGATTTTTGATGCAAACTAAGTGTTTTATGCTTGAAACTTATGTGTTAAACTTATGTGCATGACTAATTGATGTAATAGGTCACCAACGGGATGTCGGGTCGGTCTGGGATGTTCGGTTAACGTTTAAACACACTTTTTAACACACGTAGTCAAGATCTGGACAATCGGGGACTAGTTAGCCTTCGGGTTAATAGTCACCACACTTATGTAAACTCATTGATAGGTTGTCATTAGTTGGGATTATCATACACGTGTTGGAATTCTAGTTATCAGAAGACGCACTCTAAGGTGAGTTTCACGGCCCCTCTTTTATACACTTTTTCTCGAGGGAGAAGCATGCCACACGTTTTAACAAATACAACGCTTATGTTTTATAACGCAACACTTTTGAAACGCAACGCTTTTGAAACACAACGCTTATGAAACGTAACGCTTTTGAAACACATCGCTATTGGAAACACAACGCTTTTGGAAACACAACACTTGTTTTAAATTACTATACGACGAAAACGCAACGCTAAGTCCCTAATAAAAACCATGAATGTGCGGGGCACAACGGGGGAAATGTGGATAGATCTATTGGGCTTGACGAACCCCGCCCGATGGCTGGGAGCCGGGCGGGTGCATATTGTCTCTATTTTCGGCAACTCAAACACGGGCGGCAACACACCCAACGCTTATCAGTAATGGTTTTGGCAACACAGTCGTAGTAGTAAGGAAACGCTTGTTATTTACTTAAGGTTTTGCATACTTGGTACTTTTGTGATGAAACTCTTTACGCTTGAAACGCTTTGTGAACTTAAAACCTGTGAACTCACCAGCATTATATGTTGACGTCTTTTTGGCATGTTTTCTCAGGTCGCTAAGGTAGCAGCATTGAGTATAGGCGCACGGAGTCTCACGGCGTCTAGGGATCATATGCATGTTTTGTTAAACATTTCAGACTTTGAGTTTTACTTTTAAGTTGTAATAATACATTTTGCTTCCGCTGTGTTAGAACGGTTTTGAAACGCAATGGTAGTTTACGTTGTTTTCTTATCATATAGATGTCGTTTATTGTGACCGTTGACTTGGATCCTGGTGTGTCACGCGCCTCGCGGTAAAACCCCGCATGTGGAAATTTGAGGGTGTGACATTTGGTGAAGATATCGGCAACTTGGAGTCGTGTAGGAGTATGAAGAACTCGAATGGTGCCACGTTGAACGTGTTCTCGAACAAAATGGATGTCCAGTTCAATATGTTTGGTATGTTGGTTTTGAACTGGGTTATGAGATAGGTAAATGGCACTGATGTTGTCACAATATACTAGGGTGGCCTTGGATAAAGGATGGCGTAGCTCTAGAAGGAGATTACGGATCCAGCAAACTTCAGCTACGACATTAGCAACAGCCCTGTATTCGGCCTCGGCACTTGATCGAGAAATAGTGGTTTGTCGTTTTGACGACCAAGATAATAAATTAGGACCTATGTAAACACAATACCCCGAAGTAGAGCGACGAGTATCTGGGCATCCTGCCCAGTCAGCATCAGTGTAGGCCCAAAGTGATAAATCTGCGCAGGCTGATAATGTGAGTCCAAAGTCAGCAGTGCCACGAATGTATCTGATTATGCGTTTGAGAGCATTCCAATGATCAATAGTAGGCCTATGCATGTGAATGCATATTTGCTGAACTGCATAAGTGATGTCAGGCCTGGTAAAAGTGAGGTATTGTAGTGCACCAGCCAGACTACGATATAGAGAAGAGTTCTCAAATGGAGCGCCCGAGGTAGCACTTAGCTTTGGTTTTGTATCAACTGGTGTGGCAACGGGGTTGCACGAGTCCATACCTGCACGACTCACTATATCCAGGGCATATGATCTTTGAGAGAGAAACATCTGGTTACCTGTTCTAGAAACATTGATGCCCAAGAAATGGCTAAGAAGACCAAGATCTTTCATGGCAAATTCAGCCGCTAGGCTGCCCATGAGCTTCTTCCTAAGAGAATCTGAAAAAGTGGTGAGTATAATATCATCAACATAAAGTAAGTAAGCTATGTCACCCTCGTAGTGGTAGGTGAAAAGGGAGTTGTCAAATTTACTCTGCAAGAAGCCAATAGAGAGGACAAAATCAGTAAATCTTTGGTACCACGCACGGGGTGCCTGTTTGAGACCATAAAGAGACTTCGTCAATCGACAAACGTGATCGGGATAATCCAGATGTCTAAACCCCATAGGTTGATACATATAAACTGTCTCAGTAAGATGTCCATGTAAGAATGCATTAGTGACATCCAACTGGTGAATGGGCCATGACTGAGATAGTGCCAAAGTCAACACAATGCGAATGGTGGCCGGTTTAACAACCGAGCTAAATGTTTCCGCACAATCAACCCCAATTTCCTGTTTACTGTCATCACATACTAGACGAGCTTTGTATCGCTCAAGCGTACCATCAGACCTGTATTTGTGGCGGAAAAGCCACATGCTACGAATAATATGCATATCAGGATGTCTCAGGACAAGTTCCCAAGTCTTGTTTTTAATTAAAGCATTAAATTCGTTTTCCATGGCATTATACCACTCCGGTTTATACAAGGTATCTTTGGGGTGTTTTGGTAATGGTGCAATGGTGGAGGTGGATATGTTAAATATTTGTTTGGGTTTCGAGATGCCGGACATGGCCCGGGTGTGCATGGTGCACGTCGGGGGAGGTGGTGGTGGGTGCGGTATAGGGGACTGACTAGGTGGTGTGATGGTGGAAGAGTGTTGTTCCGTTTGGGCCGAAGGTAATGGAGAGTGGTTTGGGCTGAGAGGAGTGGGAAAGGGATGATGGGGTTGGGAGTTTGGATGTGAGGGTGGGCTTAGAGGTTGGGCCGAAGGATGGTCAGGAGGAGGTGGGTGGCTTTGTGAAGGGGATTGGGGTGGGGTAAGGGGAGGGTCTGATGGTGCGTTAGGGGAAACAGTGGGAGGCGAATAGAGGGATGGGTGAGGGGGATCATCTAGAAATTTATATGTGTGTGGGGTAGTTTTGTGGGACTTGGCAAATGGGAATATGATTTCGTCAAAAAGTACATGACGATTAATTGTAATGGAACAGGTTTGGAGGTCGAGGCACTTGTACCCTCTATGATTGGATGGGTACCCCAAGAAGACACAAGGATGGGAGCGATAGGCTAGTTTATGGATTGTGGTGTGTGGAACGAGAGGATAACATATACACCCGAACACACGAAGGTGGTCATAGGTGGGCATGCAATGGTAAAGCCGTTGGGTGGGGGTTTGGAAATTATGTATTTTACTTGGGATAATGTTAAGTAGGTAAGTGGCGGTGTCAAGGGCATGGGCCCAGTAGGTTGTGGGCATAGAGGAATGGGCTAAAAGGGTACGCATGAGGTTGTTGATGGTCCGAATTTTACGTTCGGCTTTGCCATTTTGAGAAGAGGTGTGAGGACAAGAAAAACGAAAGTGCATGCCGTTTGAAGTGCAAAAATTATAAAATTGATTATTGGCATACTCACGACCGTTGTCACATTGAAGTTGTTTAATTTTAGTGTTGAATTGGGTTTGAATAAAGTTGTTAAATTTTGTGAACATGGCAAAGACGTCTGATTTATGGGCAATAGGGTAGGTCCACAAAAAATTGGTGAAATCATCCAAGAACAACACATAATAACGATGACCCCCGTTAGACATAATAGGAGAGGTCCAAACATCACTATGAATAAGGTCAAATGGCATACGTGTACTTGTATTAGAAGTAACAAAAGGTTGTCTGGTGTGTTTACCAAAAATACAAGCACTGCAAGTTTTATTTTTTAAAGAACTGTAAGTAATACTACTAGAAGTATTTAAATTATTCAAAATAGCCGGGCCTGGGTGACCGAGCCGTTGATGCCAAATCTCTTAAGAAATAGCTGCAAAAGTGGAAGCAGTTATGAGGTTGGTGATGTTGGACGGGCTGAGAGTGTATAGATCCCCCGAGCTATTGCACCGTAGGATAGGTTTCTTGGTTGTAGGTCCTTCACAGTAAAACCATACGGGTCAAATTCCACAGACAAATGGTTATCAGTTGTAAAACGACGAACAGATATAAGGTTTTTGACTAGGTTAGGGGCATATAGAACATTATTAAGTTTATAGGGTGGGAATGGTGGTGGTAAGGTAATATTGCCTTGGCCTAAAACCGGAATGGTTTTACCATTCCCAACAATAATGTTGCGAACAATGCTAGAATTAAAAAGAGAGGGGAACTTATCAGATTGAGGAGACATTGTACCTGTTGCCCCGGTGTCCATGGTCCAAGAAGAATCATTATTTTGGAGTGCCAGATTGTAGAGGGCTTGAGCGATATCCGTAGGGGAATATGATGCAGAGTACGATTGGGTTGCCTGAGATGCGCCAGGTTTGGGGCCTAAGAGGCCTGCTGAGTTTGCCGAGCTGGGCTAACGGGCCTGAGAAGCCTGGTGCGGGCCTGGGCAGAAGGCTGTTGGGCCGCCTGGTTTGGTGGGTAGGAGGGAAAGGCTTGAGGAGGTGTTGGGTAGTAGTGAAATGGGCTGGAGGGATATGGGCAGGGGGGATAAGACCATTGGGCCCAAGGTGTTTGTGAAGGATTATGAGTTGGAGGTTGGGTCTGTGGTGGGTAGCCGGCCCAAGTATGAGGTTGCCACGGGTTTGGGGTTTGCCAGGTATGTTGTTGAAAGCGACCCCGGCCGTAGGATCCACGACCACGGCCACGACCTCGGCCACGGCCTCGGCCACGCCCGAGATCGGTACCATCGGACGGGTTAGAGTTTCGTGTGTCGTTGGATTGGGACGGGTTTGAAGTGTATGTGTTGAGGGCGGTCCCAGCGGATTGAGCCGAGAGAGAGGTTTGGTTTATCTTTTGGTCTTCAACTTGACATAGGTTGGAACAGGTAGTATAGAAGTAGGGTAACAGTTTGGTTTGTTGGAGGATTAGAGAGATGGTTTCATATTGTTCGGTGAGGCCGGTGAGGATTTGCATTACTAGTTGGTCTTCAGTGACATTGGCTCCTAAACTGGTGAGTTGGTCATAAAGGAGTTTCATGTGTTGACAATATGAGGACATGTTGGAAAATCGGTCTAGGCGGGTATTGAAAAATTTGTTTTGTAAGGCGATGATTCGGGCGGCTTGGTTGTCAAGAAAAAGGTTTTTCAGGCGGCACCAGGCATCATAGGCAGGGGTATTGGTAACCATTATGGTATGGACAAGATCCTGGGTGATAGTGCCATAAATCCATTGTAGGACTATGGCATCGATACGTTCCCAAGTTTCTTAATGGGTGGGTTTTGTGGCCGGTTCTGTGGCTTGTTCAGCCGTGGATGAGGTGGCTGTGGCACACGCCAAAAGATGGTCATAGACCTCGTAAGCTTTACAGTGGATGACGAAAAGTTCAGCCCACGTGTTATAATGCTCGGTTTGGCGGTCTAGGATAATGGGGATAAAGTTTTTAATATTTGTCACTGTGATGGCTGGGTGTATGGAAGACATGGTGAATATGAGGCAAAAAAATGGACTGATCGATGATGAGATTGACAGGAAAAAAAATGATAATCGGCAGAAAGAAGAAGAAGTCGGCGGTTATAGGAAGAAGAAAAAGATAGGGTTTGGCTTTGATACCATGATAGATGATTATGGTTCAATGCTTGTGATTCTCATTCATTGGCAATGTTTAAATACAATGATTAGTCCCTATAATTATGGAAGGGATTAATGATATACATAATTACAAATAATTTACCAAGAATATACAATGACTAATTATAATCTATTACAAACGAGCCGAGCCGCTCGCGAGCTACTCGAGCTCGAGCCGAGCTTGAGCCTAAAACAAAGCTCGTTTAGTTATCGTGCCCGAGCTCGAGCCTGGCATGTGAAGTGTGATACCCCGAAAATTCAGGTTCTCACTTTAACTAAACTCTAGTTACATTTCCTTGCATTATACTTAACTAGGGTTAGTTAGATAAGACATACGTGCATGGTTGTGAGTCAATGTGTGATTGCATGATTAGTGAACCTCGGACGTTGGTGAAAAACAAACTTATGTGAAAACCATACGTGATTATGTGAACCTAAGCCGAACACGTTAATAGAAATCATTAAAAGTGGAGCATGAGGTTGATTATGGTCTTAATGCATGGGGTTACACTTGTTACGGTCCGAAATAACGAAAACGTCGAAGGATAACGCGTCGGGAGACGAAACGAGGCAAGAGCGCGCCACCCGGTCCTGTGAGCGGCCGCTCACAGGCACCGAGCGGCCGCTCAATGAGATCTGACGGGTCTTAACCGCCTCAAACCTATATTTAAGCATCCTAAACTCCCATGCAACCCCCATACTCAACCCTAATCGCCCCCTTACTGCCCCACACGAATATTTCACTCAAACAACCTCTGCTAAGGCTCAAGATCATCAATTGGGAGGCTCCAAGGCGCGCGATTGATCGATTGAGAGAGCTAAGGGTATATCTTACGATTTCTTATGCTTCTATCTTGTGTTTTCATTAATAACAATCATATAATAAGTTTGTCCAGGTCTGAATGAGTTTATAAAACATTAAAGCATGAATCTTTTTGAAGATTAAATGGATTAAACATACTCATAAACGCTTAGTAACATCGTAGGATACTTGTTGCGCAAGTAATTGGTGTTTTGATTCTTAAAGATTTGATCTTGACATGTTTAATCATAGAATCTGATGAAATAGGTATTAGGAATGTTTTGGGTTGATGATTGATGAATGTTAATAGTTTTTGTGCACTTGGTAGGCGATTAAAGTATGATTTAGGCGAAACTAAAATCTGGACAGAATGGTTAGTCAAATTTGTAGGAGCTGTAACACGGCTCTAACATAATAATTTTAGTGTTTTCTTGGCATGGTTAGGTCACACCTGGTCTTAGCTTTTCATAATGGGTAAAATCATGTGTTTTGGACGTCGGATGAGTCGTTTTTGGAATTTTAATTGATTAGGGGTCATATCAGATTTTCGGATTTGTAAATTGGGCTAACTTTAAATGGTCATAACTTGAGATTTACAAGGAGTTAGGTTATGAAATTTTTACAGTAGGTCAATACTGGAAAAATAGAGCTTTTCCAAGTGGATTCATCTTGTTTGGATGAATACACAATTTTTAAGAATTTTCCTACTAAACTGACCTGTTGTGGAAATTTTCTGAACACTGCTGTGTTGTACGAATTTTTATAATTTTTGTGTTTGGAATTTAGACAAAATAAAAATAGGTATTGCCAAGTGAATCCCAAAGATAATTCAGTAAAAATTTGGGAGGATAACTCACTGGTTTACTATTTTAAATAAATTCGTTTTGATGGCGCACAATCTGTCCTGAAAACACAGATTGTGTATTATGTGCTTATGTGATTACTTGAGGTCTTAGGTGACCTAAAATTGACATATAACGGAAGTACACATGTTTACGACACATACGGGCTGTAGAAACTAATTATAACCAACTCATTCACCAACGAGTCCGTAGGGTTTACTATTGCATGTAGAATCACTAGGCGTCGCATACACACTTTTGAATATTAAAACGCCTTGGACAAACGAGTTATATGGTGTAATGATGTTACGCCAATACTCACGTAGTGACACTGTTATTAGGGTGTCGGTAGCATATAATACTTGCTGTTCGGATTCTTTGCTTACGCGATAAGGTGAGTTTCACTACTCTTTTCTCAAAAGCATGCGTCTCGGGTTGAGACAACTACTTAACGTTTCTAGTCCGGTTCGGGACTACTTTTACACATCCCGGGTATGGGGTGCATGGTTCACGTGGTGAATCTATTTTTACTAATTCATATATATGTCCTTGATGAACTAAACCAAACACATCGTTTAAGTCCTTCAAAATACCGAATCAATTGCCGGTTGGGCAAGCGGGTTAATTAGTTGATAGCGCTATTAGGTCTAACAAACCTCACATCGTGCTGGGAGCACGGATGTGAACTATTAGCTTCAAACATAATCATTGTCGATGGACAATGGCGCAAGGCATCCTTATCCCGGTTATGGGAACTTGTTCATTAGTAGTTCGGTATTCGCCGGTTTTAGTTATCATGAGTGGGCTAGCTACCCCTGACATTTGAATTAGCTATTTACTTGTGGCCAAGGAGGCCGACGTTCTTACGTACTGTTATGTGGTCTGGGAGACCGACGTTTTCATTTGGTTACATGGTTTGGGAAACCTACGCTTTTACTTACTCACCTACTTTACTTAGTGAACTCACCAACATTGTTTGTTGACCCACGATTTACATGCTTTTGCAGGTAGTTAGCTTCCGGTGCCAGGATTAGAAAGCACTGTACACTTCACTGCATCTGGGTTCTCGGGCATACACATAAATTATATATTATGCTTTCGTATGGTTTTAATTTGGGTGCGTTGTTTTGCGCAAGTTTTAAAAGGTTTTAAATTTGGTTTACGCTTCCGCAGCTTAACTAAACTTGGTTTTTGAAAACGAACTAAATGGTTTGGGCATTTAGAGTTCGTTCCTGTGACTTATGGCTACGGGATCCTGGTATGTCACGCGCCTCGCGGTATAAACCCCGCAGTGGAAATTTGAGGGTGTGACAGATTGGTATCAGAGCCATTGGTTATAGTGAACTAGGACTGCATGTTGAGTCTAGTCTATAATCATTATAGCATAAGTACACTCACAACTTAAGTGCACAACTAGCTATTAGCTACATATATCTACAACATATGATTTCGGGAGATATGTTATCTCCTAGTTCTAGACTAAATTCTTAACACGTCAATGGTGGGAACCTAGGGTTACACCAGGTGGCGCATTACTGGGAGTAATATCCTAACTAACCTCATGGACGAGGAGACAACAATAGTACAAGGGAGGGAGCCTTGCGAGCGTTATGGCGCACGTACACAGGAAGCTGCACGATGCGCATGACATGGTACCATTAAATCAACTATGAAGGAATTCGAATGCTGAGACTTATCTTTTGTCACTTAGCAAGGAGACAATTAGTTTCTGTTCCTTGCTACTTGATCTTTCTTACCCCCATTCGAAACTCAGACGGGACTGGGTTACACATATAGAACTTATTTCTTACTTTAGTACCTTACGCCTAGTATGAGCGGGCGGACGTATGACTGCATATCCCTGTTACTCATAAGTATATGGTAGATTCATGGGAACACATTAGATCGGGACTTGTTACACACACTCTTGGGGAGTTACGTAAAGCCTGCGATGTAATGCAACATCACAAGGGAGGATGAAACCTACTAATGGCTGATAGCCACGATTGGAGGAACGAGTGGTACAGCTTACCACTAAACTGGTTCACATAGGACTAGAGAAGGAGATTGTACGTGATGAGAACCATATAACACTGACATCGCAAAAGAGGAAGGATAAGAGATGGAAGGGGAACCTGAGCAGGACGAGCACATGGAAAGTGACGATGAAGGCTCTACTATCTAGACAGAGCATGGCGACGATTGGCTCTTACCTTTTCTTACCTATCTTTTCTTTCATTTTCCTTTGCTAACTTAGATAAGACTGAGTTCTTATGATCAACGATAGGGTGGTTGAGGCCCTCGCATCTTTCCAAGCTAGTAAAGATCTATTTTGCTAAATCATTCTTTTCCCCTGACTTCCACATTTGAACTTTCTTATACCTTGAACGCACATTGTATTTCCAAGCCTTTTATTGGTTGTAAACCTCGATAACTCCAACGGAACTGGAGGAGACCGTCTGATTGCTTCGGTAGTATAAGTCTTTGCTCTGTGCATTTGCCCCCAGGCAGGATGAGGTAATGTATGCCACATGCACACTCGATGAGTTACAGATACTTGGGTGGAGAATGTAACCCCCATGACGAAATTTAGAAACTTGTTACCTAAAGACGGATGGGTCTGAAATCGACGCCTACACTACCAAGCTACAGGAGTTAGCTACTACATGCTCATACATATTTAACCTACATTACAAACGGATCGAGCTTCACACCAAAGGGGTTATCCCACAGGTTCGTAGCATGGCTACTACGGCTCACCTACCCAGAATATAACAAACCTTTCACCTAGCTCACAAACTCACCGACGAGGCTGTTGAGCATGGTACTTTTCCAAAGCAGGGTGCTTCATCTTCTACTTTTGGTGATAACAAGAGAACGTGGGATAGTATGCGGTATAAGTCCTTCAACAATAACCACAACAGTAACAACAACAATGGGGCTCGTGGAGGAGCATTTGTGATGGGCTCTGGGGAGGCCAGGACTGATAACAACGGCGTGACGGATACGTGTTCCTTAAACGCCACTCTCGCTTCTGTTTTATATGATGCTGGTGCAGACTATAGTTTTGTGTCATCAAAACTTAGCAAACAACTAGGGATAGTTCCTACACTTCTTGATACCCCGTACTTTATAGAGTTAGCTGATGGGAAGCCTGTTAAGGTAACCCACATCCATCGTGACTGTAAGCTCGAACCAGATGGACAGTTGTTTGCCATCGACCTCTTACCTATCACCCTAGGAAGCTTAGATCTCGTGGTTGGCATGGATTGGTTGTCCAAGTAACACGCTGAAAATTCTCTGTCAAGAGAAGATTGTTCGTATCCCTCTCCCTAGTGGAGAATTCTTATCTGTTCAGGGTGATCCTGGTGGTGCTATGATGGGCATCATCTCTTTCCTGAAAGCCTAGAAGTGTATTCGGAAGGGCTACCCAGCCATATTGGCTAACATTTCTGATACTCGAGCTGAAGTTGAAACAAAAATTGAGGATATCCCTGTAGTTCAGGATTTTCCAGATGTCTTCCCAGAGGAATTACCCGGACTTCCACCTGTCCGACAAGTGGAATTTCAAATTGACCGTGCACCAGGAGCCGCCCCAGTTGCGCGTGCACCATACCGTCTTGCACCAGGCGAACTTCAAGAACTATCTACCCAACTCCAAGAGCTATTGGATAGGGGTTTCATCAGACCTAGCTCTTCACCGTGGGGAGCCCCAGTCTTATTCGTGAAGAAGAAGGATGGGAGTTTCCGTATGTGCATCGATTACCGGGAATTAAATAAGGTGACAATTAAAAATCGCTACCCTTTACCTCGCATAGATGATTTATTCGACCAACTTCAGGGGTCGAGTTTCTATTCCAAGATTGACTTAAGGTCGGGGTATCACCAACTGAGAGTCCGAGAGGAGGATGTGCCAAAGACAGCTTTTCGAACTCGTTATGGGCACTATGAATTTTTGGTAATGCCCTTCGGGCTGACCAATGCACCAGCTGTGTTCATGGACCTCATGAACCATGTGTGCAAACCCTATCTAGACAAATTTGTCATAGTGTTCATAGACGACATTCAGAACTATTCCAAGGGTAGGGGAGAGCACGAGCAACACCTACGACTGATCTTGGAACTTCTGAAAAGTGAGCAGTTATATGCAAAATTCTCCAAGTGCGACTTCTGGATTCGTGAGGTCCAATTCGGGGGTCATGTGGTGAACGAGGCAGGAATACAGGTCGATCCCGCTAAGATTGATGCGATT
This sequence comes from Ambrosia trifida, assembly GCA_028751855.1. Lineage (NCBI taxonomy): Eukaryota > Viridiplantae > Streptophyta > Magnoliopsida > Asterales > Asteraceae > Ambrosia > Ambrosia trifida. The sequence goes on from CM054127.1 coordinate 47,785,236, forward strand.
AAAAGATGGGAGGCCCCTAAGACTCCCACGGAGGTCCGACAATTCCTTGGCCTTGCAGGTTATTATCGCAGATTCATTCAGGGATTCTCAAAAATCGCTCAACCCCTCACTGCTTTGACACAGAAGGGGATTACCTACAAGTGGGGAGATGCCCAAGAACCTGCTTTTCTGATACTAAAGACTAAACCTTGCGGTGCTCCAATATTATCACTACCTGAGGGTACGAAGGACTTTGTGGTGTACTATGATGCATCTATCCAAGGTCTAGGGTGTGTTTTGATGCAACGCGAAAAGGTGATCACATATGCTTCACGACAACTAAAAGTTCATGAGAAAATTTCCCCACTCACGACTTGGAACTGGGAGCGGAGGTCTTCGCTCTCAAAATTTGGAGGCACTACCTCTACGGGACAGAGTGCACGATTTTCACAGATCATAAAAGTCTCCAGCATATATTCGACCAGAGGGTGCTAAGCATACGACAACGCCGATGGGTCAGACTCCTGAATGGTTATGACAGTGCCATCAAGTAACATTCAGGGAAGGCTAATGTAGTAGCAGATGCCCTGAGTCGTAAGGAAACAAAACCCAAACGAGTGCGAGCCTTGCAACTTACCCTACAATCTAATCTTCATGTTAAGATACGTAAAGCCCAGGGCGTGGCTTTGAAAGGGAAAACATCGGGCTTGAAACCTTGCACTGTGCTGATAAGCACCTGGAGTGGAGGACATAGGGTCTTCAGCACTTCATGAATCAAGTCTGGATTCCACGTGTTGGAGATCTCAGACAACTAGTGCTCGATGGGGCACACACCCCTCGTTATTCGGTACATCCTAGTTCGGATAAAATGTACCGAGATCTCAAACTCTTTACTGGTGACCAAACATGAAAGCTGAGAAAAGTCACTTATGTTAGTAAGTGCTTGACTTGCGCGAAGGTTAAGATTGAATATCAGAAACCTTCAGGCCTACTTCAACAACCAGAGATTCCGATGTGGAAATGGGATGGGATTTCCATGGACTTCATTACGAAGCTTCCTAAAACGCCCAGCGGGCACGATATGATTTGGGTCATTATTGACCGTTTGACCAAATCAGCGCATTTCACGGCAATTAGAGAGGCGGACATGTTGGAACGTCTAGCCGCTTTTGTATTACGAAAATTGTCTCTAGGCATGGGATGCCAACTTCTATCATATCGGATCACGACGCGCGATCTACTTCCCATTTTTGGGGAACTCTCCAAATTGCTTTGGGAACTCATTTGGACATGAGCGCAGCCTATCACTCCCAGACGGATGGATAGAGTGAACGTACCATCCAAACACTAGAAGACCTACTGCGAGCGTGCGTGGTGGACTTTAGAAACAGTTGGGACAAGCACTTGCCTTTGATTGAATTCTCTTATAACAATAGTTATGACACTTCGATCCAGTGTGCACTTTTTGAGGCACTTTATGAACGGGAGTGCAAATTCCGCATATGTTGGACTGAAGTTGGGGATAGCCAACTGACAGGTTCCGAACTTGTGCACCAAACTTCTGAGAAGATAGTGCAATCAGAAAACGGATGGCTGCTACTCTTGAGCGACAGAAAAGCTACGCTGATAACCGTAAGAAACTTTTAGAGCTCCGGAATGGGAACAAGGTACTATTAAAGGTGTCACCTTGAAAAGGTGCGACACGCTTTGGAAAACGGGGGAAGATGAACCCATAAAACGTTGGACCATTCGAGATGGTTGATGGGATTGGTCTGGTAGCTTACAGGTTAAACCTGCTTAACAAACTTGGTAGGATACACGATGTATCCCACATATCGTACCGAATCTATAGAAATGCCTGTTGGATACAACACTGATGGTGCCACTGGAGGAGATCCAGGTGGACGATCGGCTACGGTTCATGGAAGAACCAGTGGAGATTCTTGAGCGGGGCGTCAAGAAACTCAAACAGAACACTATACCTATTATTAACGTACAATGAAATTCCCGTCTAGGACCGGAATACACGTGGGAGCGCAGAGATCAGATGCGGCTCAAATATCCACACCTCTTTTCTGAACCTGAACCTGTGCATAGATCGAATGCCGAACATAAAGCAGCTCGCTCAAAGTGAATTTCGGGGCGAAATTCCTTTCAACTTGGGGATGATGTGACATCCGGAAACCAAGCATACATTTTTAGCTGGCTTTACTGTTTACTTGTTGAATTTCGGGACGAAATTCTTTTCAACTTGGGGATGATGTGATACCCCGAAAATTCAGGTTCTCACTTTAACTAAACTCTAGTTACATTTCCTTGCATTATACTTAACTAGGGTTAGTTAGATAAGACATACGTGCATGGTTGTGAGTCAATGTGTGATTGCATGATTAGTGAACCTCGGACGTTGGTGAAAAACAAACTTATGTGAAAACCATACGTGATTATGTGAACCTAAGCCGAACACGTTAATAGAAATCATTAAAAGTGGAGCATGAGGTTGATTATGGTCTTAATGCATGGGGTTACACTTGTTACGGTCCGAAATAACGAAAACGTCGAAGGATAACGCGTCGGGAGACGAAACGAGGCAAGAGCGCGCCACCCGGTCCTGTGAGCGGCCGCTCACAGGCACCGAGCGGCCGCTCAATGAGATCTGACGGGTCTTAACCGCCTCAAACCTATATTTAAGCATCCTAAACTCCCATGCAACCCCCATACTCAACCCTAATCGCCCCCTTACTGCCCCACACGAATATTTCACTCAAACAACCTCTGCTAAGGCTCAAGATCATCAATTGGGAGGCTCCAAGGCGCGCGATTGATCGATTGAGAGAGCTAAGGGTATATCTTACGATTTCTTATGCTTCTATCTTGTGTTTTCATTAATAACAATCATATAATAAGTTTGTCCAGGTCTGAATGAGTTTATAAAACATTAAAGCATGAATCTTTTTGAAGATTAAATGGATTAAACATACTCATAAACGCTTAGTAACATCGTAGGATACTTGTTGCGCAAGTAATTGGTGTTTTGATTCTTAAAGATTTGATCTTGACATGTTTAATCATAGAATCTGATGAAATAGGTATTAGGAATGTTTTGGGTTGATGATTGATGAATGTTAATAGTTTTTGTGCACTTGGTAGGCGATTAAAGTATGATTTAGGCGAAACTAAAATCTGGACAGAATGGTTAGTCAAATTTGTAGGAGCTGTAACACGGCTCTAACATAATAATTTTAGTGTTTTCTTGGCATGGTTAGGTCACACCTGGTCTTAGCTTTTCATAATGGGTAAAATCATGTGTTTTGGACGTCGGATGAGTCGTTTTTGGAATTTTAATTGATTAGGGGTCATATCAGATTTTCGGATTTGTAAATTGGGCTAACTTTAAATGGTCATAACTTGAGATTTACAAGGAGTTAGGTTATGAAATTTTTACAGTAGGTCAATACTGGAAAAATAGAGCTTTTCCAAGTGGATTCATCTCGTTTGGATAAATACACAATTTTTAAGAATTTTCCTACTAAACTGACCTGTTGTGGAAATTTTCTGAACACTGCTGTGTTGTACGAATTTTTATAATTTTTGTGTTTGGAATTTAGACAAAATAAAAATAGGTATTGCCAAGTGAATCCCAAAGATAATTCAGTAAAAATTTGGGAGGATAACTCACTGGTTTACTATTTTAAATAAATTCGTTTTGATGGCGCACAATCTGTCCTGAAAACACAGATTGTGTATTATGTGCTTATGTGATTACTTGAGGTCTTAGGTGACCTAAAATTGACATATAACGGAAGTACACATGTTTACGACACATACGGGCTGTAGAAACTAATTATAACCAACTCATTCACCAACGAGTCCGTAGGGTTTACTATTGCATGTAGAATCACTAGGCGTCGCATACACACTTTTGAATATTAAAACGCCTTGGACAAACGAGTTATATGGTGTAATGATGTTACGCCAATACTCACGTAGTGACACTGTTATTAGGGTGTCGGTAGCATATAATACTTGCTGTTCGGATTCTTTGCTTACGCGATAAGGTGAGTTTCACTACTCTTTTCTCAAAAGCATGCGTCTCGGGTTGAGACAACTACTTAACGTTTCTAGTCCGGTTCGGGACTACTTTTACACATCCCGGGTATGGGGTGCATGGTTCACGTGGTGAATCTATTTTTACTAATTCATATATATGTCCTTGATGAACTAAACCAAACACATCGTTTAAGTCCTTCAAAATACCGAATCAATTGCCGGTTGGGCAAGCGGGTTAATTAGTTGATAGCGCTATTAGGTCTAACAAACCTCACATCGTGCTGGGAGCACGGATGTGAACTATTAGCTTCAAACATAATCATTGTCGATGGACAATGGCGCAAGGCATCCTTATCCCGGTTATGGGAACTTGTTCATTAGTAGTTCGGTATTCGCCGGTTTTAGTTATCATGAGTGGGCTAGCTACCCCTGACATTTGAATTAGCTATTTACTTGTGGCCAAGGAGGCCGACGTTCTTACGTACTGTTATGTGGTCTGGGAGACCGACGTTTTCATTTGGTTACATGGTTTGGGAAACCTACGCTTTTACTTACTCACCTACTTTACTTAGTGAACTCACCAACATTGTTTGTTGACCCACGATTTACATGCTTTTGCAGGTAGTTAGCTTCCGGTGCCAGGATTAGAAAGCACTGTACACTTCACTGCATCTGGGTTCTCGGGCATACACATAAATTATATATTATGCTTTCGTATGGTTTTAATTTGGGTGCGTTGTTTTGCGCAAGTTTTAAAAGGTTTTAAATTTGGTTTACGCTTCCGCAGCTTAACTAAACTTGGTTTTTGAAAACGAACTAAATGGTTTGGGCATTTAGAGTTCGTTCCTGTGACTTATGGCTACGGGATCCTGGTATGTCACGCGCCTCGCGGTATAAACCCCGCAGTGGAAATTTGAGGGTGTGACATGAAGCTCATTAGGCTCGTCAAGCCTTATCGAGCCTAATGTAATATTAGTTTTTTTTTAATATTTAATAATATTTACCACTCATTTAAAGTTGTTTAGTAAACGAGCCCCAAGCTCGAGCTTCACTTATCGAGCTCACGAGCCTAAACGAACTAGTCAAGCTCAGGCTCGACTCAGCTCGTTGCTAGCTTCTTTTTAAAGTTGGGTTGGGTTGTAGAGCCACTTGAAAAGTTTTTGCATTTGTTGTTCTAATGGGCGGAATGGCTTCGAGTGGTTTCTTTTACATTAGATTTAGATTCTAATAAATATATTATCTCGACATATTTAGTAACAACTATACGCATCATATCATCAAGCATTTTCTGCATCACGCACACCAAAGTGTTATTAATATCCATCCGCACATAGTGTATTCATAGTGAATATACACACTAAAGTACATTTAGAATCCACCCACATATAATGTATTCGTTACCTAGACTATGAGCATATTTTAATGAATACAATAGAATAACATCAGTATCTATAAGTAGTGTATTTATTTGAAAATACACTCAAATACTAATTATAATATCATCACCATTTTTTCGATACCCTAATAAATACCACCATGGTTATTTGACACAATGTCAAAAATAAATATTAGATTTGTGAACTTTAATTTCTCTCTACAGAAGCTACGGTAAATAATTAATACCGATATAAGTTACAAGTTCTACAATCACACCATGCATATTTCCATATTAAAAAGGGATACTTTTAACATCTATATACACGTTCAGATAAAATGTTAATATAAATTGAGCCACAACTAATAATTAACTAATTATTATTATTATTATATATATATATATAACAATTCACATCGAATGAAAGTGACGTTCGCTACAGTACGTCCTTTCTAGTTTCTATTGGTCTATAGCTTTTCTGGGTTGCATGGTATTTACAGAAATGCCATTGCAAAAACCTTCTAAGTAATAATGAACCATCAATTTATATGTATTTATGAAACTGCTATCATAAGAAACTTTTAAATAACCATCACTCTGATTGGCTCTGTTCGTGCTCTTGTCGGTTGCTTTATGGATGTTTGTCGTCCCGTTCACCCGGTACCCGTTCTTATTAAAGGTTGGTTTCAACTCCTTTGTCACGGCTTTATAAAATTTTGTTAGAAAGCATAATCACAAAATTATACCATGTGAAAAATTATTTTTTAAGGCGAATTTCTTTTTAATCATAGTGTATGTGCAACTTAATCCAAAGACTTTCAAACCTTGGTGTTCCAATCGCATCAGTATTTGAAATTAACTATTTAGTTTTAATAAAACGTTTTTATATAGGACTTGTTTCTTATTTAATCAAGGATGTCTCCTATTTGATGGGTTAAAAATATAATTATTTTAAGTTTTATTGGATTTTAATAATCTAAACTTTGACATATTGGTCAATAATAGTCTTAACTATGACAATGTTTAGTAACAGTCTCAATTTTTAACATATTTTCCCTCAGCGGTCTCATACTAACTAACAGTTAACTCGGTTAGTTTTTTTTGCGAACGTGAACTGTCATATGAGCAATTCACCTCAACAAAACTTAGCCACATAAACAATCAAAAGTTTGACTTTTGCCACATAGGCTATTCACAACAGCAAACTACGACTTTTAGCCACATAAGCACTAAATTAATATCAGCAAAAACTAACTGGGTTAACTTTTAGTTAATATGAGATTGTTGGGGAAAAATAAGTTAAAAATTGAGATTGTTAGTAAGCATTTTATTAGTTGTATTGTTACCAGTCAATATGTAAAAGTTAGAATTATTAAATTCAATAAACCTTATTTTACATGTTACAGAAATCGTCTTTTATGTTTACAACGTTTTTCAGTGACTCTCCTTTAACTTCAAAATTGATGAGAATCATACTTTATGTTGTAAAATCTTGGAAGTCTCGTCCTTTAGCACTAACCTGATTTGTTTTTTTCTTTAACTTTGGTCCTTTGCAAAACGTACATCCTTCAAGACATTAGCAGGCAACCTGACCACATGATAAACGCGTCGCAAAATCTGCACGACATCAAGATTTGTCTTTTCCATCTCGACGACCCGCTCAGACTCGCCCTCGTCCCCCGCCTCGGCAACAAAAGGCATTGCAACCTTAGCTGCGCCACCCATAATGCCCTAATGTACCAACGGCTGGGGTAAAAAGGGCTGACCGTCCTAACCAATCAAATAATAAACGGGTGGTCTAGCGTCAATCTTCGTTGTTGCTTTTCATCTGTTCATCGTCTGCAAATCTAATGGGCTTAAACGCATAACCATAATAATAATAATAATCATAATATAAGTAATAATGATGATGATACTAATAATAATAATACCTCGACATCATCGGCTCTGGCAGCACACCCTTAATATGATGAAAATACCGGTCTAGATCACAACGTAGTGCGATCAAATTGTTGATCCCCCCGCATGTTATATCCCCCCTCTTCTGCTTATGGGGGAAATAGGCAAAGTACTTGGCGAAGTACTGATGGAGGGCACACGAACTGCCCCTGATAATACAAAATAAGTATAACACGTCCGTCTTCGTGACTAGCTCGTTACTATTGCACAGTGCACTGATAGAATAAGTAATGCAACGGTGAATGTAACGAATCAATGGGTCACGAATGCTGGACGCCTTGTCGCTCCTGCACAGGATAATAATTATTATAATTATAATAACAATATTCTTGACCCCTTGATTCGTAGAAGGCTCTACGAGTCGTGGATGGTTGCCTTTTCAGTCTGACACGATGCAAGTTCTTTTTGTTCGGTGATTACCTCGTACATGAATACGAGTCGTTGAGCCCTCTATGACCCGTATAGGATTTAAATTTCACAACCATACATCCTTCAACGGCTCGTGGATACGAACAAGGCCTTGTTCATGTTCGTTTATTAAGGAATTAACGTGTTCACAAACTGTTAATGAACACTTACCGAACGAGATTTTTTGTTCGTGTTCGTTTGTTAAGAAAATAACGTGTTCACGAACTGTTCATGAACACTTACCGAACGAGATTTCTGTTCTTGTTCATTTGTATCATTTGCTAAATTTAGGTGTCAGGCAAAAGCGAACACAAACAAACACAAATGAATGTAAACGAACACAAGTAGGCATTACTGAACAAAATCTAGCACAAACTAACACATTAAATTCCGAAAATTAGCATTTTTCTTCGCTAACATTACCCAAATATACTTGACATAATCTTGATCACATAATATCTTATAAAAACACAAATGTATCATATATTCATATTAAACTTGAAATCCTTGTTTAATCCACCAAAAATAACAGTTAATCAAAATAGTTAAAGTAATATTAACATGTGATAAACTAATATATATTAAATAATCTACCACTGAAAAATTTGAAGTACTTAAATTAAATATAGAAAATTAAAAACCCCAATGAACTATAGAACACAAACAAACATAAACGAACATGTTACCGAACGTTCGCGAACATAAATGAACGAACGCCGCCTCTGTTCATGTTCGTTTGTTTAACGAAACGAACATAATTTCTTGTTTGTGTTCGTTCATTTATTAAACGAACGAACCAAACGAACTTTCTGCCAAACAGTTCACCGAACGTTTGGTTTGTTTACAACCCTACCCGTGGAGGTCTATACGACCCGCAATAGTTTGTTTCTTCAGACTACATTTATTGTACTGAAATCCTATACGACTTATGAAGAACTCTACAAACTACAGAGGATTATGCAAACTTAATTTTATTGTTGTACAAATTGGTTAAAAAATAATAAGTATATGTTATAATAAATTTCAACATTGATTTTCCCACATTATTTTATTTAACTTTTTGTAAAACTGATAATTGTTTTTGGATTGCAATGATTCTACCTTTTTTCCCTTCTCTTATTGGTGGGGTTTATTGTTATTTTTTTTATTCTTTACTTTCTAACTTTTTTTGTTTGTGGCGGGAAATGATGACATAATTTGCAGATATGAAGGGATCTTGTCACAAGCTCTCACCACAACAACTTTTTAGTTTTTTTTTTTTTTTTTTTTTTTTTTTTTGTGTGGCATTGCATTGGGAGGATCGTATGGTAGCCTGGAACACTCATGGCTATGGCTCGTTTTGTTTGGGATACATTCTTTTATAAAAGGTCGATATACTAGACAAAATTATACAACTTGTACTTTATTTACAAATAAAATTGCACTCTTTGCATTTTGTTTTTAAAAGACACGCAACATGTCATTTATAAATATATATTGGGGAAGGTGTCTCTAGTCCAGGGGAATCTTAATCCCAACAAATTTTGTTGAATTCATGTTAGCCTATTAAATTGGGTGAAATCCCTTAGGTAACTTGGTGAGTATCGATGGGTATGAGCAACATGTGTGCTCATAAGCTAAAAATCAGTGTTTAGAACTAAGAATGTAAACTTAGGTTGTCAAATTGGCATCTTATAATGAATCAAGGCTGAATACTTGATTGATGGGCAATTGGCTCATAAAACACCCAAAAATTTTAGTCTTGATGATTTATGCCCACTAAGTGTTTGTTAAAATGTTCAAATGAATGAATTTGGACTAAAACTCGTTAAATGTGTAACATGGAAAAAATTAGCAAAAGGTTAATTGATCTTGTATAACCATGTTGTTAATTATGATCCTAACAACCTAAGTGGATAACAACCTACTAGGTAGTAAAAAGAGAGGCTTCAAGAGGCCTAGAATCGAAGGAAATGCACGGGTAGGAGCACACACAAAGGTAAGCCACTTGATGGCTTAAATCTTAATATATTCCTAGAACGTTCATATGCTTAGTTATAACTTTGTATATGCATTTGGGATCTAGACATTGGAGTGTCATAAAAGAAGCTTAAACGAGATTCATAATTCATAGAAAACGGTCTTAGATGAAGGTTGTCAATATCCCAAATTAGGCTAACGGGTCAATTGGATAAAACACTAGTTAGTCAAGGACCTAAGCTAAGGGTCAACATTATGCCGATATCGATTTGGTTAATTGCTTGAGTATATTCGTAGACTCTTTATTATCAATCTCAAGCTAGCCTATAAGCGAAAAGGGGCGTGAACTAAGGTAAGTCATAACTATGACTTTATACATATATGCACATTTTGAAGATGATAACATTGTCATATAAATTGAGATACCATTGTGATTCCCAAAAGGTATAATATCTTGAATAAAAACCATGTCACGATTCATATGGGCCGCGCGAGTAAGACCAAGAGAAGTGGCACACGTGGCCATGGACACAAGGCATCACTATGACGACGGAATGGCTTGGACTAATAACCACTTAGTCAAGTTGAGGCTTGATTAGTAGTGTGTAACTCATGAATATAAACTTGGGAATCATAAAAATGCATGTTTTCAACTTATACAAACCTTAATGAGTCAAGTAGAAGAGGAATCGAATCACTATGATTATACTGTTAGAAACCGAATAAGGTATTGTACTCGAGACTTTATCACTTAGAAACTATACACTGTGACCCATAAATGAGTTCTAAGAAGTCCCTAAAATAGTTTTGAAGTTGCATCAAAAGTGCAGCTTGGTGCAAGAGAAAAAGGGCAAAAATGTTAAGTACAAACGTGCAGTCATTTCTGAGCAGAGTAGGGCTACGACCACTATGTTGTCAAGTTTTATGAAATCATGATACTCTGCTACCATACGCCCCAAATACGCCCAAAAGACAATTATGAGTGAAAGTAGGGATACGCCCATGGGTGTTTATTACGCTTATCATTGACTTATTTAAACTAAATTTTGGGTTGTTTTAACCAGGTTTAACCCCCAGGAAATCAGGTATGTGATATGGAAGATGATAAAGACTCGAGCAAGAACCGAACGTATCAGACTCGACCGCTTCCGCAACATTTAAACTTATTCTTTTAAAATTTGGTTTTTGGAAGGGTTTTGTTGTCATGTTCGGCACTAACTAGACTATACGTATGTTTTGAAATGTGATGCGTATGTGCTAAAAAAACTTGTGAAACACGTTTAATATGTAATGCTTTATTCATAAACTTCCAAACTAAGTTTATTTTCTCGTAAATTTTTGTATAATCACCCGTTTATCGGGTAGGGCCTTACAATATCGAAATTATCCTTCACTCTAAACTTGGTTTGTTTTGAAAGAATTATTTTAAAAATGAATTATGAGTTTCATTTATTTAAATAGTTTAGGAGGCTAAAAAAATAATAATTATATATACATACATACAAATAGCAACTTAACGTTGGAATTTAACGGCAACCTATATTAAACGGTTATTTTAACGGCAACCTCCTTTCTTAAAACTTACGGTTAACGGCAACCGCTTCCTTTCAACAGTCAAACGCGTCTTCCTTTAAACGGTTATCTACATGGCAGGACATTACGTTCTGATTATGAATGTTTCATCAATGCAACCAACGCCAACGATGACGACGCAATGTCCGTAGACTTCAAGGGGTACTGCGGTTGCGTTTCCGAAGAATACGATGCAGACGAAGGGTCTCGATCTAAAAACTGGATTTGGTGGCGGCAGTGACCCGTGGTGTACATGCGGCGCTTAGGGTTTCTGATGATGATAAGTCTAGATTGGTGGTATACAACAAAGTCAGAGAATTTTCCTTTGTAGATTTAGGGTTCCGACCCTCCGGAATAAACAGATGAGGGGAAGAAAAACAGAGGGTTAGACGATGGATCAATATGGAGGCGAAGGCTAGCGGAAGCGAGTATGGCGGTGTAGATGAAGGGATGGCTGAAGAGAAATAGACAAATAGACGGACCGAGGGAGAGAGAGTGGTTCACTATTCCGACTAGGGACTTTCTTTTGCAAATGAAAATGGGTTTTCAAATCCAACAAAAGTTACCACCTCATATTATAATAAAAATATTATTATTAATTACAAATTGAAAAAGAAATTACGGATATGATATCATTTTATAACAAAAAATTAAATGGGCATCTTTGAAAAAAATTGTTTATTGAAATCATTATCCAAAGAGTGACAATGCGGTTAATTTAATTCAAGCTAGAATGTTCCTTTTCCGTTTTTTTTAGTTTCTTTTCTTTCTTTACTTTAGGTTTTAAATCTAAAAAAAAATATTATTTGGCTTCTTTAGTTAAGGTTATAATAAATTGAATCTTATAAAAATAGTGATATATAAAAATTATTTATACAATATAATCAGTTTTAAAGTATACGTGTTACATAAAAACATACAAATTTAAAACCTGTTATGTCTTATGTTTTTCTATTTTCAAAATATAATTTGCTTGGAACCAATTTTTTTTATAGAATCATTATAAATTTTATGATAACTTTCAGGTTAAGATTAATCATAAACGTTGCTTATCAATATTTTCAAATAATTTGATAAATGTGTTAATGGTGACGATAATTATTGCTTCTTCATAGTCAATTATTAGGTATACAAGGTTGGTTATTTTGGATTATGATTAAAGCGCTTAATAGGATTCATTTTTGCATCTCATATTAATACTATACCTTTACAATTAACGTCCCGTCGCAACGCACGGGTGACGTCAACTCGTTTATCACAATTATTAAATGGAAGATACCTATTGTTTTAAATTTGTTTTTTTCTTCTTCTTATTTGAACTCTCCACAAATGCATTATATATATAATATAAGGTTATATTGGAAACCCTTGTTATATGGTAAACTCTGGAAACTCTAACTTCCCGACTTTTTTTTTTTGTATGAAAATTTTAGGGTATGTAATATACATGATTTTAAGCATTTTGGGTCAAAAAAATGGAAAAAGCGCCGAGCCATTTAAAAAAAATAAAAAACCGTCTTCGGGTAACAAATGGTTAACACGGGTTAGTTTCGCTTAACATGTGTTAGTCAAAACTTTATTTAAAAAAAAAACTACTCAGCGTTTTTTTTGATTTTTTTGGCTCAAAATGCTTACAATCATGTATATTACATGCCCTATTTTTTTCAAAAATAAAAAAAATTGGCAAGTCAGAGTTTCCAGAGTTTACTATATAACAAGGGTTTCCACATTATCATTTCCCTATATATATATATATATATATATATATATATATATATATATATATATATATATATATATATATATATATATATATATATATATATATATATATATATATATATAGGTTTAGGTTCCTGTACAAATGGGTTTTTTTTTGTGAGAAGTGTAAGAAGCAACATAAACTTGACACGTGGCAATCTTATTTATTTAGCAATAAGGGTATATTAGTCAATTTGACTATTAATTATAATTAATCCATTAATTTATTTTAGGCTAGTATCATGCATTTACATACATTTCCATTTTTATAAAAAGATTATATCTTTTCTTCATTTTTTTTATTCAACCGTAACACCACAATATCAGCATAAAACACAACAAGTATGATACAACTCATGAGTATAAAACACAACATCAGTATAAACACATCATCATACGACAATGAGTAAAAACACAATAGATGCATGATAAAACACATCAGGAGCTAATAAAACACATCAGGAGCTGGTAATACCATCCTCTTTTCATGTAAAAAAAAAACTTCGATTATAGGTTTTTTTTTTTGCTCTGCGCCCCCTTCATATGATCCAATACCATCGTTTAAACACAGCTCTAATTCAGCCTTCTTCATGCTAGTCCCTATACATGCAACAAACAAAAGAAAAAAAAAAACCCCAAAATGCTTTTTCGATTAGAAATGATGTGTTTTATCATCAACCATAATATTTGTTATTCGAAAATGGTGTGTTTTATTATTAACTTTAAGGGTGTTTTTCTAATGAACCGGTGTGTTTTATCTTCGTCATTTTATCTATAACACACCAGATTATTGCATTAAATCATTAACAATCACTACATGAGACTTGATGAATATAAAACTTACCTTGGTCCTCCAAACACACTGCAGTAACCTCTCATCATTTTCATCCTCTTTCTTGTAAATCCAAAAACACTTTAATTTAAAACACCCAAATCATTCAATATTTGTTTCATTATTAGACTTATAGAAGAAAAAAATAGGTTTCAAATGCTTAGTATGGTAGGTCATGAGATGTTCCTGGGAAGATTATAAACATCGATCTTCATCTTGGAAGAGAGAGAGAGAGAGAGAGAGAGAGAGAGAGAAAGCGAGAAAAATGGTAGTAGATTGAGAGATTTTAATGGAATAATTAATTATCTCTATTTTAAAAACAAACAAAAAGACTAATATACCCCAATCAGGTCAAATCTTTTAATTAAGTTTATAACACTTATTACAATTTTGCCACTACTCAATCTCAACCATCCATATTTAGATCTAATGGACCAAAACACTTCTTACACTTCTCACAAAAAACACTATTTGTACAGGAACTCAACCCTATATATATATATATATATATATATATATATATATATAGAAGATCAAATGAGAAGAAACTTCATGTGAGAACAAAAAGAAGAAGTTACATAATGGTTAAACATTGATAGTTTAACTCTTCTTACATTAATTATCATCTAGCTAATTAAATAGTCATTAACATTTTATCCTACACATTATCAAATTTTTCCTACACATATAAAAACTCATCCTACATATAACGAAATTGTCACATGTTTATCCTACACATATCGAGATTATCATACGTTTATCCTACACATAAAAAAATTCATCCTACACATATCGAAATTATCCTTCACTCCAAATAAGGGTTATTTGGAAGAATATATTTTAAGAGTGAATTATAAGTTTCATTTATTTAACTAGCTTAGAGGGGGTTACAAAAAATAATAATTAATTTAACATTCAATACAATTATTAAATGAAAGGTTCTTATTGGTTAGAATTTTTTCTTTTTCTTCTTACAAAACATTTTCTTCTCATTTGAACTCTTCACTCTCTATCTCCATATATATATATATATATATATATATATATATATATGATAAACTGCACCTTTCACACTTATCTATAAAAAAACACTCTAAGCATCATTTACCTTTGTTATTTGTTGCAAAACCAAACCTTTAACCCTAACTTGCTTAGTTTTCCTAGTTAACTCTTCTCACATGCCTAGCACATAATATTAGTTAGTTTTACAATCTTGTTGAATAGTATTTATGCCACTTACTAGGTGCCACATGGCATCGAGCTATTGGTTCACATGGCGACAGTTTTTTATTTTATACTTTTTTTTGGTTTAGGCTTTTGTTTTTTTATTTCCTTTTTGACGTTTTTGAACGGTTTAGGGTTTAGGATTTACATTTTATGGTTTACGGTTTAGACGCCCGAACTATTTGGGTTTTTTTTTTCTTTTGACGTTTTTTAGGGTTTGAGATTTAAAGTTACGCTGTGTTCCCGTGTTTTCTACCGGAAAGAAAAGAAGAGAAAGGAGATTTAGGACAGAAAAGAACGGGAAGACAATGAAATATATAACTGTGACATCCGTCACTTTTCCTTTATTTTATTTTGAATAATAATAATAATAATAATAATAATAATAATAATAATAATAATAATAATAATAATAATATTAATACAAAAGACTTGGACACTTAAATAAAACACACCATTGTCCAAGACATGCCACCCACCACACAGGCCCATACCCTTTTCTCTAACCCAGCCCATAACTGAAGCCCATCAGACCAAGCCAATCAGCAAGCCCAAGTCCATTTCCCTTATTAGTAAAAAAAAAAAAAAAATCTGCTGCTGCTTACGGGACTCGAACCCGGGCAGAAGCCAGACACACACACGTGCATACCACTGAGCTACAGCTCTGTCACACCTTCAAAATCCACTTGCGGAGTTTTACCGCGAGGCGTATGACAAACCAGGATCCAAACCAACGATCACAATAAACAAGTCTAAATGAACATATGCAATTTAAGAAAACATAGTTTAAAATCCCCAATTACAGCGGAAGCTTATTCAAAATAGAATCCAAAATAAACCAAGTGTTCAACATTCGAAAACCATGCAATCCTAACTAGACGCCGTGCAGACGCGTGCGCCCTAGTTCCATTGTGCTACCTTAGCGACCTGAGAAAACATGTAAAAGTTTACGTCAGCACAAAAATGCTGGTGAGTTTACAGGTTTTGTAATCACAGTACCAAGTTCAACCTGTCCATACTATAACAAATCGAAAACCCAAGTACGCTAGCTAGGCGTATGTTTTGTTACTATCACGATTGGAAAACCATTACTAACTCGCAAACCAGATGTCGTGCCCGATGTAGTAAACCTGTTGTTCCTGTTTGAGACAATATGCACTCGCCCGGCCCTCCAAGCCGACGAGCGGGGTTGGTCACTCCCAATAGCGCTATTCACATTTCCCCGTTGTGCTAACCCGCACATTCATGGTTTCCCCCGGGACTTCCAAAGATCGTATAGTAAACCATAGAAACCCATAGTATGACAGTAGTTACCAAACATAAGTTTTAACACATGTTTTCTCCCCCGAAAAGTGAAACCAGTTAAAAGAGGGGCCGTAAACTCACCTTAAGTTGCGTTACTCCGTAATATGAATAAACTCAGCAGCTATGCTAGTCCCGTAAAGCGACGACCTAACATATGACAGTTACAAGTACTTAGACTAATAACCCGCAGGTTAGTTTGTCCCTAGATGTCCAGACCATAACCAAGTTCATTTGAAAACACCGTAACTGTTTAACTGACCCAATGTACAAGACTCGACATCCCATTGGTGACCCGAGACTCCCCGTGTTATGTTTACGCTCTCAAACATACAATCATGCAATCACACTTAACATACGTTAACGTCCAACAAGTTATAGCATGTAGTTCACGTATCACATAATTACATCCAAACATATGTTACCAAGTTATTAGATATGTTACGGGGTTCCTAGCATGTTCCTAGGTGTCAAATCGGGTCTCGATATGTCAAAATATACTTACAGCAGCAGTACATGCGATTATGAAAGTCAACAGGCATTTAGGAATGCTAATTGCCTATACTATAGGCAATTAGGTCATAAGACATGCATCTACTAGCAATTAGCTCATAAGACATGCATCTGTTAGCAATTAGCTCATAAGACATGCATCTGTTAGCAATTAGCTCATAAGACATGCATCTGTTAGCAATTAGCTCATAAGACATGCATCTGTTAGCAATTAGCTCATAAGACATGCTGTTCACTAGCAATTAGCCCCTACTCGCCTATACTATAGGCGATTAGCCTCCTAATCGCCTATAGTATAGGCAATTAGGATTGCTACTCGCCTGCAACATGGCTGTTCCGGTTTTTCGCACGTTTAACACTCCAAATCAATCCCAGAACGTGTGTAAACATCAAATATCATCCAAACAACTATATCAAACATATATCCATCAAAATCCTTCGTTAACCTCGATCTATCAGCCCTGAATGCAATCATGTATCTTAAAGATAATACACATAACATGAAACATCACATTAGCATGCAAAACCGTAACCCTAATTAACAATAACTCAGATCTCATCATCATGATATTATTATTAATCTGAAACTACCCTAATAACATGTTAATCACCTCCTTGAATCATAAAAACCCTAGCTTTTAATTGAAAACCCACATACATCATGCATGCTATTTAAAATCCAATTAACCATACTTATTAACGATTTTCAGAAAACTTATTCGTTTTAAAACAGGTCTGGACCATTAGGGATTCAATGAAAATGTTAAATAAGGTTGCATGGATGAAAACCACACCTTAGATTTGTGATAGGATGATGAAATAGGCTTGAAACCTTGTGTTTTGATCCAAAATCGTGTTCCAAAGGTTGTGTGTGTGTTGGGGCGGGTTATGGGACGACTAGGGTTGATATTATGAAGTTTAGGAGGTCAAGTATTGTATTTATAGTCGTTTTTAGTCGCCCAGCACGTAGATTAGCATTGCTAATCGCATGACATTTCATGCATTTAGGGCTAATCGCCTATCATTACATGCGAGTAGCCCCCTAATCGCATGAAATGATCCCCAAATGCATACCCTATAGGCGCTTAGCCTCCCCTAATCGCCTATAGGGGCTGGTTCTGTGTATTTTGCGCGTTAAACCCCGTTTTAACATATGTTAACACATTTTCACATACCGACAAGTCACATAATGATTTTAAACACATAACACTTGCAAACAAACATATTCACACTCGTTCACCAATTCCTGGGACTCGAGACTTGTATGTTCCGTATGACCTGACGATTCTACGAATCGTCACCATTTGTACACTTGGTTAAGGACTGACATCTAATGAACCTCTAGACCAACATCCAATGATCTTCTATACTAAACCGGTAGTTCCCGAACCATAACACGACTTAACTAACCCAGTTAAGTATAATATACGCGTGACTCGCTAAGGTAGACTTTCATCTAGACAACGTTGTTAACCAGAATTTGCCGGGTGTCACAAGCTCCTTATTGTTTCAATCCCTAACCAGATTTTTATATATCTGCACGTTTGGACCTAGCTGTCCCTTTCCTTCTCCTTCTGTTCGAGCAGCAGCAGCAAGTTCCCCTTTGGCCATTTAATTGGCCCTTCATATGGAAACCATTGACTCAATTAATTGAGTCATAAAACGTGCAGATGTATCACGCAAATTATGTCTAATTAACACGGTCAAAACCTACCATAACAAAGCCAATCAACGCGTTTATCATTGAAAATGAGTCAAACCTTGCTAAATCTTTAATCCAAGCTTTACCTATAAATTGAACAGCCCCAAACCTCCTACACTCACCGAACATCTCTTCTATATCTCCAATTTCACTTGAAAATTCCCTGTTCGTTGAATTTGGTTCGAGTTTGACTTCGGCCTTGACCGATCGATTCTGTGTCAAAACGTGTTTGTAAGTTCGATTTTTCTTGTGGGTTTCATTAATCGGCCGATGCACAACATTAACCCTATGGTTAATTGGGTTAATGTTGTGTGGATTGTTCAATTGGAAAACTAGGGCTCGATTGGTAATAATTGGGGAAGAACATGAAGATCAGTTATGCTATTTATTTTTTTTAAAACAAGAATCAACACAACCACTGGTCTAGACCAAGTGGTTGTGTCTGGTGCCACAAACAAGACCACGCGGGTTCGATACCCAGCTGTGGCGGTTTGTTTCTTTTTGTCGGTTTTATTATTAAAGCAAATAAACATATATATATATAACCATTAGTATTTTAAAATTTGTTTTTAAAATACTAAAACTCTTTAAAAATTCTACAAAAATTATTTTAAGTTAATCTAATGAAAAAGTTTAACTTACAATTTTTAGTTTTCAAAAATTTATTTATTTAATATATATAATAAATAAATCAAGTTTATTCTATTTTATTTATAAAATTCTATAAAAATATCAATACGATTTCATAAAATTCCACAAAATTTATTCTAAGTTTATAAATCAATAAGAATTTCTGAAATGATTTTTAATTCAGAAAAATCGTTTATTTAATATTTTAACCAATTTTTATTAGTTTTAATCATAAATAAATCATAATAAATTCATTTTTCAATATTTTTGTACCAAAATTTTACATAAATTATTTCTATTCATTTGGAACAGAAATACAATTTTTAATTCAAAAATTCTTCAATTTTAATATTTTTAGATATTAAAAGTCATATTTTGACAATTTGAAATAAATAGATTAAATATTCCATTTTCAAGAAAATAATTCTATAAAAATTATTTTCACACTTAAAACTTTATATTGTGACCATATTTGATTTAAAGTTTACTCAAAGACTTCTGTTTATTTATTTATCAAATTTCACTTATTTATTAAACATTTTATTTATTAATCAAACGAATACATATCCCCAATTTGAAGCCCTAGAAAATACTTGTAGACTAGATAGACTTAGACTTATTTGTTACATTATACATAGGGTGATACTTGGCAACGTTGGATTACACTTATTCAATTACACAAGACTTACCACCTTGCTAAGGTGAGTATTACTTATCCCCTTTTTCCGTTTTTACAACTTTTGGGGTGATTCATGCACAAGTATACAAAACTTTCGTATTCATTTACACATACATTTTATTCACTTACAATTCATATACGTGTCTTGTTTATCTTTGTGCTTATGCTTGAACATGAACGTAACTTACATACAAAATCATACATACAGACATAACTTTGTGTTATGGTGCTCTTTACATACAGACATAACTTATGTTATGGTGCTCATTTAGACGTAACTTATGTTACGGTGCTCATTTAGACATAACTTTGTGTTATGGTGCTCTTTTAGACTCACACGTGTTGAGGTGCTCATTATCAATATCATTGTACAACTTTACATGTGATCTTTGTCTTGTTTGGTTACTTGCGTGTTTACATAATGCCTTGGTGATGCTAGACACATGAATTGTACTACTTTTCAAAACTTATACTATACATACAAAACTAAGTAGTACTCACCAACATCATATGTTGACAAAATTATTTTCGTGCATGTTTCAGGATAAGCTGCTTGACGCTTCACATAGGACCTTGGACTTAGATTAAATCAATCAATTATCTTTATTTTGTTGTCTTGTATTTAATTTCACATGTTGTAAAACAATATTCAATAATATATTTACATTTTAGTACCATGTGCTTTTGAACAATCGTCACTACGTGACACCTCGATGATTCCGCCATCGGTTGGGGTGTTACTATAACTTTATTTTGTGTTCCCGAGTTCGAAGGAAAGGAAATGAAAATAAAATTTTTATGTGTTCCTGAGTTGAAAGGACGAGAAAAGAAAGATTTAATTTTACAATAATACCCTTATTAGGTGTTATATTAGATTAAATGGAAGGATAAAATAGTAAATAACAAAACATTTTAATTGATAACTTTTCACTCTTTCCATTTTAGAAGAAAGATTTTAAGCAATAATTTTTCTTCAACTTCCTCCCATTCTTTCCACTCCTTTCTTTAAATGAAACTCTGGAACACACTTATTTTTCATTTTCTCTTCAATTCTTTCACTTTTTTCCGGTTCCTTTCTTTAATGAAACTCTGGATGGAACATAGTGTTAGTGTTAAAAGTTTAGACGCACTTCATCAAAGTTGTAACGATACAAATTTAAGTTGATTTGAGTTTTGACGTAACCGCAACTTGCGGTTGGTCAGTAGTTAACATTAAAAAACAAACAAAAACCAATCACGATATTTATACAGCAATAATAATATACATAAAACAAATAAAGTGGATAGTTATGTTGGGGTTATAGGATTAAAATATTAAAAAGTAATAGAAAAGGTGTTATGTTGGGGTTATGGAAAAAGAGGGTGTAGTGGGAAGGAGGGTTATGTTGGGGTTATAAATGATTGGTAATGATTGGTTAATTATTGTTTTTTAATTAAATAAGAATATTAAATAGTTTAAATTATTTTTCATTAAATATATAAAACTTATAAATACTAAAAAAAAATTACAAATATTATTGTTATTATTATTATTATTATAACAAAAGCTGAATTTAACAAAAACGACATCGTTTTACAAAAACGACATGAAGCAACTCTAATTTAACAAAAACGACATCGTTTTACAACAATTCACACTAACAGCATGCTGATAACCACAAAACAGGTTAATAAGACACATATAATCTAATTTCCAACTCCAATTTAACAAAAACGACATCGTTTTGCAACAATTCACACTAACACTCGATCCTTGGACAGACAGCCCATCTTCACCACTACTATACCCATCTTCACCACTACTATACCCATCTTCAAAAAAAACCCATCTTCACCACCACAAAAAACCTGCAACAAAAAACTCCATCTTCTTCATCCTCCTCCTTCAACCCTCTTCTTCATCCTTGCCTCCTCATCCCTGCCTCCAACCCTCTTCTTCTTCTACAATCTTTTTCCCCCAATTCCCAAACCCTAGTAATAATAATAATAATAATAATAATAATAATAATAATAATAATAATAACTCTACACATAACGCTCGCTATCACCTTAACCTGCAACCTCAAAACGCCACCATAGCGCCGGCGGGGGCGGTGTTCCCCGGCGCTATGGGTGGCTATAACGCCACATAACTACCCCACTACACATACTCTGAGCAAATGGACACAAGAATGCATATTTCTATGAGAAAGAATCTTTGGAGGTATCATAAAGTACACACCATTCATTGTTATGAAAACAATGTAAACAAATACCACCAAAGTCACCTCATGAAAATTAATATTATATATCCAATAGTTTTTTTTTTCCAATATTTATTTATCCCTTTTGGTGTATACTTTAGTGAATTCCAGAGTGAAAGATTAGGTGACCTTAAAGAAGCAAATAAATTTTGAACCTTTTCAGTTGACAAAGTATAGTGGACAGTGATGTTTCTCATAATAATTTGGTATTTGGTTTTCGGTTTTTTGTTAACCCTAATACTATATTGTTAATTTCCGTATGATTTATTTTTATTTATCCTGTTTAAATTCAACTTGGGTTTTGTACTTTTGTTTTTGTCATGTTACAATGAACAAATGTAGGTTTTCGTCTAGGTTGACCCGCGTGTTGCGACGGATATTATTATTATTATGTCCTGGTCATATTCTCCAAGAATTGCGGCTTCTCTATGCAATGGGGATGACGCCGTATAATTTTTAACAACACCATTACAAGCACACATCGTTATATCTTTAACATGTAACTAAGCTATTAAGGTTGTCAACGAGGGTCTTTTGGAAAGCATAATGTAACCCAACAGACGTTAAACACTAATTAGATGTTGACATCATCATCATCATCATCATCATCATCATCATCATCACTATTATTATGTTCTAGATCATATCCTTCAAGACCTCCACTCGCGCTATGCGGCGAGGATGAAATCATATAATTTTCAACAACTCCAGTACAAACACATACCATTATATTATTAAACATGCTTTCAATGCTTAGATCGAGGTTGTTGTACTTTATGGACTATCAAACATATGTTTAACATGTCGGATATGCCAATCTCAATTAAATTAGCAAATGTGTAAAATAATCAAGTGCCATAAAATTACACATCAAAGTTGTTGTACAACCAAGTAAACGTCGGATGTGCCAATCATAATTCAATTCACAAATGCGTAACTTAAACAAGTGTCATAAAATTTACATATTTCACCTATTCAATAAAAATTTACTCGTTTGACTCATTCAATAAAAAATCATACATATAACATATAAAATGACAAAATGAATGAGTGGGGCCGATCAGTTTATGTATTTAACCCTATCAGGTGACAAAAGTTCTGATAATGTAAATTTTTTATAATTATTATTAGAGTTAATTGCCACTTTAGTCCAAATAGTTTTTCTCATCTGCGGCCTGAGGTTTCCATTTTTTGTTATTTTAGTCCATTTGGCTATGTGACACCCCAACCGATGGCGGAAACATTGAGGTGTCACATAGTGACGATTGTTCAATAGCTCATGGACTAGAAATGTAAATTTGAATACATTGAATTGAATAGTTTATTACATTAAAAGAAATTACAAGATACAAAATTCTAAAGTTGCAACTAAAACCAAAATACAATAAATCTCAAATCTAAGTCTAAGTTCCAAAAGCTTAAAAGTGACCTCAGAACAACCTGAAACATGTACGAAAATAATTTTGTCAATACAAAAATGTATTGATGAGCATACCCTGTTTGAATACATATAGTAGAAAAGTGTTTCGCAATTTATGTGCTATGATGTTTGTAATATGTAAAAGGGTCAAAATCAAGCCTCACATCGTTCAATAATCGTTCACACATCGTTCAAGAAAAACCATAAAAATGACCAAGGACTTAACTCGTTCACGTAAGTCAACCAAGGGATATAATTCGTAGTACTACTCATTGTTAGGTGCGGCCCAAGGTTAATGACTTTGACAAATCGTTCATACAATTCACACAAAACATATCAAAGAGCACATTGCGTTATAAATAATATACGTAAGTTTAATAATAATAGTACATGAGTCACCCCAAAAGAGTAAATAGTAAAAAGGGGAAATATATACTCACATTGATAAGCTAACAACATTTCACACAAATGTTGATGTTGTACTTGCAAGGGATTGACGAGAATAAAGAATTATTCTTACACCTCTTATCGGTACTCGACTGTCACCAGTGAGGTTCGTTGGAGGCGATGGTGAAACTTGACCCAACAGGAGTGATTTAGAGAGGAAAAGATGGGTTATGACTATTGATCAACATGGTGATTGATGGTCTATATAAATAGTAGCCCAAACGCGTAATACTAAATGCCATTAATAACCGATAAATGCTTTGGACTTTATTAGCGTATAAGTTACACACCATTTGGTTGTAATGGAAATTAATCCCGTGATTTAAGAATGCACTAAAGGCACATTATTCTTCGGTTTTCATTTTTGTTTTCAATTCCAAGTTCAAAGGTGTAGTTATGTTGCCATTTCAAAGTTGTTGGATATTAAAGTGGTGTGGTGAACGTTATGAAAGGAAATGGATCGAAATAGGAATTTTAATTAGATGATTACTCAAACAATTTACATAGCTCATGAGGCATAGGAATAACAAAAACCATTTCGTAACTCAAGTATGACCCAACTAATATGTATTTAAAAGAATTAAACTCATTAATTTAAAATCTTTTTCTTTATTCTACAGTTTCATATATATATATTTATAACAAAAATAATTGGTAGTAATTACATATACTAGACTAGTAACATAAATTAAATTAATTAAGATCAAATATCAAAATTTACGTTCATATATATATTTCAACAAATTCTTTGATTATAAATTAATTTATGACAACTATGAAATGATTTAGAACTAGAGAATATTCATTTAACCATACACAAAAGAAAACATATATTTAATGAGACATTTATTACTCATGTATAATAAGTTAATAAATTTTATAATATAAAAATATTGTATACAATCCGATAAAATAAATCGATATTTATTATTCTAGAGTTTTCGGATATTCGTTTATGCAATCATTAGGGGAAAATCACGAATGTTATAGTCTCCCATACTTTAGAAAATTTCACCACGAAATTATTTGCAGTGAAGGTTTCTATGACGCAAAAGATGTTTGTTAAAAGGCAAATAGGCTTTAGGAAATGTATATGTCATGATTTATCAAAAAAATTCTAAAATAGTTGTCTAATATCCAAAGCAAGAGTTTCAAAATCTTTGACATTTGACCCGAGGTTAGAAAGTTGAGAGTTTACAATGAAAAAGGATTGGGAAAGTATGTAACTGGTGAGGGCAGGGCGCTGATATAGCAGTCTCCCCTACTTTAGAAAGGTTTTGACCGAACTTTATTAGAGTATGCAACAAGATTCCAAATAATCGAGCGTGTGTTTATATAATTAAACCTTTTGTGTGTGGTCAAAAGAAAGATTCCAAGGAAGACGAATTGAAGCTCGTGTAAGAATGTTCTTATCGAAAATGCTAGCTGTTAACCAACGATCTAATGAAGAGGTAGTAATGGGTAGGTTATTGGTCAGACTCCTAGTCCGCTCCCGACGTATCGCTTATGCTTATATATAGGGTGTACCGCAGCTAACCCACCACACTCCCGATACTTTAGACTTGTACTGATTGTCTAACAACAACCTAAATAGAATTACACACCACCCTTATGTACCTGTAAATCCATGATTGCGTTTCGGACCGTGATCATCAATTTACCTTACACTAGGGTGTTATGCTTTTCCATAACCCTAACCTAAGTAATACCAAAAACAATGCATGCAATCAGAATATGCTAAGTAATCGATACTGCAATGAAACAATGACATGGTTAGAGTTCCTTCCCTTTCGGGTTTACCCTTTAACCGTAATGAGAGTAACATGTAAGTAATAAACATGGTTAGAGGTTCTTCCCTTTCGGGTTCACCATTAACCGGTAACTTCTGTTCACATCGTTGGCTCTAAACACTCATATTGATAGACTCTAAGGTTCACACAGTTCCCCTCGGATTGAAGAAATACTCTAATCCGAGTCGTACGTGGGCACTTGCTTAGATCTCATGCGAGTTATCAACTAGTATGTTCGTTGACCATGATGATGAACAAAATAATGTAAAGTATAACAGGGTTTTGCTCACAACAGATATAGATATAGATATAGATATAGGTAATCTTATTAGTATTTAATATTAAATATCTCTCTCTCTATATATATACTACATTATAAAGAGCTAAAAGTGACTAAAATAGTAATTTAGTATGATTTTTAAGATGGCATATGAAGAGTTCCTTGCTTCACACCCAAGATGTCATGAAAATTCTTCCAATACTACCTCTATTTGCAAAAACAACTTGTACATATTTTATGATATCTATACTACTATATAATGAGTTTTGGACGGGCAAAAGAGTCATTTCATATTTATTTATATGGGCAAAATTGTAATTTTACTACATTGTCAAGACAAATTTAATACAAATTTAATACAACAATTAAATAACCATCCTATTAATTAAATGCACAAAAAGATAAAAAAATGAGAATTTATATGATATTTTAATTTTTTTTTTTTTTGAAATTTGACTTTCATTAAAAAACCGGGAGCACACCCTCAAAGCAAGGACCGGCAACCCGCCAACTATAACATGTACAAAGGAGACTTCCCCCATTTCCCACCTCTCGCTTTTTTTTATAAAAAAGAAGGCAATCTCAAGTATGGAAAGCATAAACCGGATCAATCCCACACCATTTCCCAATAACGAACCACACCACGAAAGATAAACCACAAGCCGTGAAAATGTGAACTGATGACTCGAGGTCCACATCACACAACCTGCAGATTTTATTATATATCTCTATATTTCTTCTAGCCATATGATATTTTACATATCCAAATGAATAAACAAACAATAATAATAATCATAATAATAATAATAATAATAATAATAATAATAATAATAATAATAATAATTACAATAATCTATACTACTATATAATGAGTTCTGGACGGGCAAAAGAGTCATTTCATATTTATTTATATGGGCAAAATTGTAATTTTACTACATTGTCAAGACAAATTTAATACAAATTTAATACAACAATTAAATAACCATCCTATTAATTAAATGCACAAAAAGATAAAAAAATGAGAATTTATATGATATTTTAAATTTTTTTTTTTTTTTTTTTGAAATTTGACTTTCATTAAAAAACCGGGAGCACACCCTCAAAGCAAGTAGAGGATTGTACATAGCTTAACTTTTGTTGGAATTATTTTGGCTGCTTAACTTTTGTCGGTTGCATTGACAATTAGTTAATGATTTTGATTGTTTAACAAGTAGAGAATGTCTTTATGTCTACATAATCGATGTTTTTTTTGTTATTAAGATTTCATAATACACAAATATTATACATGTTTAAGGCATGTCGGGTTATATTACGCTCACCAAAAGAACATCGATGACTCCCACCACTGTAAATTGTCAACTTCGCTGCATTACACGGGTTCACACTTCAATATCTCGCTCACATAAACGAATTTTGTACCAGACACACACATAGGGGCTCGCGCGTAACATATTATTACTTAGTTACTCCAACCAACCGATATAGATTGTCACTTTACTTTCCTCGACATTTAGACGATGTTCCAAGTCAAGCAGAAAACAACAGCGATGCGATTAACCAAATGCAACAGCTAAACAACGTGCAACTCCGCTGCAACGCGCGGGTTCCTACTAGTTGAATGAAATGGTTGAATGCACCTTGTTATGAACGTAGAAGTTTTAAAGGTTGCCTACGCCTTGCTAATTATGTAAATCATTATTCGACGTTAAAGAAATTATTGATAAGGTTAAATACCTTTTATGAGATAACAAATCTAAAGGTTGCCTAAAAATAACATAAAGTAGTTTTTCCAAAGTATAATGGTGGGAAATTATTTAAGAGTTACACTGTCACAATAAAGATTGAAGAGTTAACTACTTTGTCAAATGATACAAATATGTTAGAAAAAGCAAATTTTAAAATTTTAATTAAACAATTTGCATATAATAAAGCTAGAAAAATAAACTTAATATTAAGATATTTTATATGTAAAAAATATATATAAAAATATACAACTTTTTAACTCACCAATTTGGTACCTAGCCCCGGTTAAATGACTTTGGTTAATAATAATTACATTTGAAAAAGGGCTTCGGTCTTAACTCCGCTTTAGAGTGATGTGTGCAAATAGGTATATAAATAAATTAATCAAGTTAAATCCTAGACTCTTCTAAAACCACACACTATCGGCAAGTGTACCGATCGTAAGTAGCAAGTAGGCAAGACCAGGTATCGAACCTAAGGACTTTATCTAACACTTTTGAAATTACTCCTAATGAATTACCTGATAAAATATTATTATTATTATTATTAAATTGATTTATTAATTGGGGGTTTAAACTGAAATTAAAATAAATATTTAAACTAATTAAAACTAAATTACTAATTAAACTAAGAAACTAAAAATAGACGTAAGCTAACGAATTGGATTGGAACTCTAGTGAGGAGAAAACTGGTAACCTGGGTAGAATCCCTAGACTTTGGTTATAAAAGCTGACTTATGTAATCCGATTGGAGACCCTGTTCTCACCTAATAAACCTCCTGTCAACGATAGTCGACTAGACTCAAGGCGGGACAAGTATTGAGATGCTAAAATGAAAGTGGATCGCCCCAGCGAAACCAAATCCCACAGTAATCCTTTAATCAACCACTCTTGGATTGAAACCTCCCAAACTGTGAAGCAGACTTAACTAATACGAATGAAATCCTAGGAAAACTCTAAACACGAATAAGTAACCGGTCTCGCCCAAGCGATAACCAAACTACCAAACAATGCCTAGTTAGTCAACCTAGCAATCCCGAATTATATTCCTAACCTTCGGGAAGGGATTGCACACCTTAGCTAATTGACTTTAAAAACCTGTTAAACTTGCGCTATTCCTAACTGCAAGAACTAGCTCGACAACAAAAGTTAATCAAACTAGAATGATTTCTAGATCTAGGGGATATTCCTATATGCCTAGAACATCAAAACCAACAAACAGGTAATCAAATCAAAAAGCGCCAGTACACAAATATTCAAAATCAAACATAAAAATTAAATCATGTAACCCAACACATCCAAAACGGAAAACATAAGTCTTTAATTAAAAACCATAATCTAGTTCATCATCTCAAGTCACCAATAAAAGGTCTAGCCAATAATATTTAAAAACATCTTAACAAAATAAATAAATATAGCTTTAACCATGTCTATAGAAAAAATAAATAAAAACTAAACCTAACCCAAGGCTCGTTGGCTATTGATCTTTAACGTGCCCGTGGCCTTTTCTCCTTTCGTGCCCTTCCGCTCGTCACCGCTTATGGCCGGTTCCAAGTTTGTTGTCTAAAAGAAATAATGTCGAGCTTCCCCAAAAAAAATTGTTGCCGTCCAAACTCAAAATTATATATATCCATATCTTCCTAACCTATTTAGTGACCGACTTTTGCCATTGGGCCGAGCCCAATTATTTCCTTTTTTTTTTAACTTTCTTATTATTATTATTATTATTACTACTACTACTCTATGTTCCTGGCTCGGTTATTCTTGGCTCGACCAAAGTTTCTCGTTTACGCTCCGACGTCCATAAACACATGCTTTCAAGTGTTCTTGTCTCACTTAAAATTCTTCCTTTTTGAGCTCATTTTCTACGAACACCTATAAAATAATAAAATAAATAAATACCTAATAAAAATGACACGAAACTAATACAAAGTTGAACAAATAATATACAAAATACATAGGAAATTAGATGTGTTTTGCAACACATCAAACATCCCCACACTTAAACCTTTTTCGTCCCTGAAAAAGACTGCAATGGAATCATAATTAGAATTCTTGGTTTCAAAAACTTTTAGGTTCATTAATTATGATCTAATTACGCATCAACCAAAACTGTCGGTATTGTTGTCCACCTAAACCCAACCACTAGCTAATCAGGCCCCAATCATGTATAGCAATTAAGTTCATATTATTACAATCAATCTATGGGTCTCACACTCAAGATATCCAGCTTCACCTAATCCCACCTCAAGCTTTCGAAGCAAAGGTTAAACCATATAGATATACCAATTACTGCAAACTAAACTCCCTAATGTATTAGAAATTAAATTTATGATGGATGATGGATGAAGTTTATGAGCTTAGACACATTTGTTTTTTTTTTTTTTTTTTTTTTTCTTTTCATCTTGACCTCGAGGGAGTTTCGATCAGAGGCTTCAGTTTTTTTTTTTTTTTTTTTTTGGTCTAGCTCAATTGATGGACATGTGGATTTTTTTTTTTGGGCGCCACTTTTCACCGGATTTATTCTCATAAAAAGGATCAAGTGTGTCATTTAATTAATAATACATATGGGCTTTCAACTTACAGTGGTACCTCTAATTACTATCAGCGGTTTCAGTTCTACCGTTTCTCCTAAGATGAGAACCCACAAGATTTCATGATTTATTAAGGTATATTAAGAACAATCCTAGGACCTTTCAAAGCTAGCTGGGCCTACCGACACATCTTAAGCAAACACGCTTTCAATCTATTTATATTCTCATATATATAGTATTTTGAAAACCAAAAATCCCAATTTTACTATCATTTTCCATATAAAATGCACAAAAAATCAGTGACAATTTTTTTTTCTTTTTCTTTTTTTTTCAATTTTTTTTTCTTTTTGAAATAAAGACTCAACCTATACTAAAACGCAGTTCCCATCCCCACACTTAAAATTGCACATTGTCCTCAATGTGTAGCGACAAGGAGCTAAAAATAAAGAAGATAAAAATTAATATAACAAGTAAAGTGGAATAGACTCCCCTGGTAATATTGCAGTAACATCCTCGCAAAGCGTGTCTTCAGTTGTCCCATCCAAGTGCAAAGCAACCGTATAGCATTTCATTCGCGGTTGTAAGCAATAAATCTAGCACACAAAAACTCAAAAGACAAAACGTAAAATGAAATAAAAATAGACCGACGGCTAGGGATGTCCTTTTACAAATAAAATATTATTGGATTGACCCCGCCTGAATGGAGATTGAGTACAGGCACAACCCTTCCAAATCTGTAATTAATAATATGGACAATCCCCACACTAGACACAAACCAAAACATAAAAGAAAAATAAAATAAATAAAAATAAAATAATCAAGAATCTACAAACTCTACAACTTGGGCGAATCCCCAACTTCTCCTCAAAATATATCGGGTGGCTCCCGTTTGCAATCCTTGGCAACCTGACAAGCTAAATTCCTAGTAGTGTGATCCATCACCTCTCCTATACTTTGACCGCCGCCCCATCTAGTCCACCAAATAAAAGCCGCCTCCAAACCAACACCGTACTGTGGTCGTTTTCGTGGATCTCGCACCTCTTTTGTTCTAATTTTGTCTCGTTCATAGTCTAGGTGCACATTAATAGCTTTAACCTCCTCTTTCGGCTCCTCATAAGAATTCTGCCGAACTCCAAACACAATCTCCTCATCACCTACCCGTAGCCTCAGTTTTCCTTCACCCATGTCGACTAGTGCTCTCGATGTTGCCAAGAATGGTCGACCTAAAATGAGCGGCACTGTGTCGTCCTCTTTCATGTCTAGCACCACAAAGTCAACTGGGAACACAAATTTGTCTACTTTCACTAACAAGTTCTCCAATATGCCCCTAGGAATTTTCACAATTTTGTCAGCTAGCTGAATACACATCCTAGTTGGCTTCAACTCCCCAAGATTAAGCTTTAAGAATAGAGAGTAGGGCATCAGGTTTATGCTAGCACCTAGGTCGGCTAGCGCATTTCTGGGAGTGAGGTGGCCGATCAAACACGGAATGGTGAAATTTCCTGGATCAGTCATTTTATGAGGAAGTGTATTCTGCACGACAGCAGAGCACTCCTCAGAAAGAGTAACGGTAGAGAGCTCCTCAAGTTTCTTTTTATTAATCAGCAGATCTTTAAGAAACTTGGCATATTTTGGCATTTTGGAAAGAGCCTCTATGAATGGGAGGTTAACATGGAGTTTCTTCAGCATCTCCACGAACTTAGCATACAACTCAGAATCATCAGCACGCACTAGACGACCAGGGAATGGTGGTTTAGGCTTATAGACACGAACTGGACTCTCTTCTCTCTTCTTCTCACTCGACTCACTCGGTTGTGTTGTACTCTTTGAGACTAGCCTAGGTTGCACTTTAGCAGATGGTGGCTCTAACTCAATTTCCTCATCAACCGGTTCTTCATCTTCTCCCGGTGATGGACCAACTACATTCCATCCACTCCTAGTAGTTATTGCCTTAACTTGAGCATGCCTAAATGTAGAAGTACTTGAGTTAGGATTAGGAACAGTGTTACTAGGAAGGGCTCCCTGAGGTCCTTGACTAACCTGATTAGCTAATTCTCCCACTTTGGCCTCTAGGTTCTGGAAAGCAGCTTGCTGACCTTTCCTGAAAGTGTCTTGCTCATCAAGTTTTGACTGAATGTTACTAAGCATCTGGGACTGCATCTGTAGAATGGTGGTAAGGTCAGACTCAGTACGACTAGTGGGCCCCCCAGAGTTGGGAGCTTGGAACAGATTCTGACGAGGTTGGTATCTAGAAGAGCTACCACCTTGCAAGTTGGAGTTTTGATATCTCCAATTGGAGTTTGAATTAGGGCTATAGTTTTGATAGGGTGGTTCAAGCCACCCGGAATTAAGAGAATCTACCTGTTCTCGACTTTGAACTGGACACTCAGATGTGTTATGACCCCCTCTACATATTTCACACCTATCCAACTTCATCTGAAGATCTCTCACTTGCCTAGTTAAATTCTCAATCACCGCAGTCAGACCAGTATCAGGTGCAATCTGATGAACACCTCGGGTAGTAGGACAGGTGTTACTAGTCATGGGAATGGAATTCCCAATAGTATGCTTTGGTGGTCTCTCAGAATAGGCAAAACTCTCAAACAACTCATTAGCTGCATCAATATCCATTTTTTCCATGAAATTACCCTGTGCAGCTGTATTAAAATGAACTCGAGTCTCAAAAGTGAGGCCATTGTAGAATTTCTCCACAAGGGCCCAGTCAGAAAGGCCATGCTGAGGGCATCGGCTCAATAGGGTCTGGAAACGCTCCCAAGCCATGTAGTATGGCTCATCAGGATCCATACAGAAAGAGTGAATCTGCTCCCTAATGCGGGAATCCTTGGAAGCTGGGTGATATTTTCTTAGGAATTTTCCAAGCATGTCCTCCCAAGTAGCAATGGAACTATTAGGCAGAGTGTCATACCAAGTGGCGGCACGACCAGACAAAGTAAATGGGAACAGACGCAGATAAATGGCTTCCTTAGTGATGTAGGGAAGATTGAAAGTGTCACAGATACGCACAAATCAGGACAGATGTCCATGAGCATCCTCTTCATCAAGACCATGGATTTGAGTGACATTAATGATAGTGGTCAAGACATAGGATGGGATTTGCCAATTGTTGGCATCAGCAATGGTAGGACGAGTGATGGGAGAACGAATCTCAGTATAGCCCTCAGTAGCACGAGAGTGCACAGTACGTCTGACATTCGCATCAGCCATATCGAACGTAGGAAGTGGAATGGGGGTGAGTGGAAAGTGAGTGGGTGGTTTAGAATTAGTGAGTTGTGGTGATCCCTGTGAACAAGTATGTGGCATACACTGAAAGTGCAAACCACGCTGGAGTTACTAATGGATAGCAAATAACCTAAGACTAAAAGCACAAGTAGCACAGATAATCGAAGGTAAATCCAGCAAGCAGTTTACAAGCAAAACAAAGCAAGTAAAATCAAAAAGTGTCAATTAAAAGTCCCCGGCAACGGCGCCAAAAACTTGATGTGTGCAAATAGGTATATAAATAAATTAATCAAGTTAAATCCTAGACTCTTCTAAAACCACACACTATCGGCAAGTGTACCGATCGTAAGTAGCAAGTAGGCAAGACCAGGTATCGAACCTAAGGACTTTATCTAACACTTTTGAAATTACTCCTAATGAATTACCTGATAAAATATTATTATTATTATTATTATTATTATTATTATTATTAAATTGATTTATTAATTGGGGGTTTAAACTGAAATTAAAATAAATATTTAAACTAATTAAAACTAAATTACTAATTAAACTAAGAAACTAAAAATAGACGTAAGCTAACGAATTGGATTGGAACTCTAGTGAGGAGAAAACTGGTAACCTGGGTAGAATCCCTAGACTTTGGTTATAAAAGCTGACTTATGTAATCCGATTGGAGACCCTGTTCTCACCTAATAAACCTCCTGTCAACGATAGCTGACTAGACTCAAGGCGGGACAAGTATTGAGATGCTAAAATGAAAGTGGATCGCCCCAGCGAAACCAAATCCCACAGTAATCCTTTAATCAACCACTCTTGGATTGAAAACTCCCAAACTGTGAAGCAGACTTAACTAATACGAATGAAATCCTAGGAAAACTCTAAACACGAATAAGTAACCGGTCTCGCCCCAGCGATAACCAAACTACCAAACAATGCCTAGTTAGTCAACCTAGCAATCCCGAATTATATTCCTAACCTTCGGGAAGGGATTGCACACCTTAGCTAATTGACTTTAAAAACCTGTTAAACTTGCGCTATTCCTAACTGCAAGAACTAGCTCGACAACAAAAGTTAATCAAACTAGAATGATTTCTAGATCTAGGGGATATTCCTATATGCCTAGAACATCAAAACCAACAAACAGGTAATCAAATCAAAAAGCGCCAATACACAAATATTCAAAATCAAACATAAAAATTAAATCATGTAACCCAACACATCCAAAACGGAAAACATAAGTCTTTAATTAAAAACCATAATCTAGTTCATCATCTCAAGTCACCAATAAAAGGTCTAGCCAATAATATTTAAAAACATCTTAACAAAATAAATAAATATAGCTTTAACCATGTCTATAGAAAAAATAAATAAAAACTAAACCTAACCCAAGGCTCGTTGGCTATTGATCTTTAACGTGCCCGTGGCCTTTTCTCCTTCCGTGCCCTTCCGCTCGTCACCGCTTATGGCCGGTTCCAAGTTTGCTGTCTGAAAGAAATAATGTCGAGCTTCCCAAAAAAAATTGTTGTCGTCCAAACTCAAAATTATATATATCCATATCTTCCTAACCTATTTAGTGACCGACTTTTGCCATTGGGCCGAGCCCAATTATTTCCTTTTTTTTTTTAACTTTATTATTATTATTATTATTATTATTATTATTATTATTACTACTACTACTCTATGTTCCTGGCTCGGTTATTCTTGGCTCGACCAAAGTTTCTCGTTTACGCTCCGACGTCCATAAACACATGCTCTCAAGTGTTCTTGTCTCACTTAAAATTCTTCCTTTTTGAGCTCATTTTCTACGAACACCTATAAAATAATAAAATAAATAAATACCTAATAAAAATGACACGAAACGAATACAAAGTTGAACAAATAATATACAAAATACATAGGAAATTAGATGTGTTTTGCAACACATCATAGAGCATTAAAATGAATTCAATTCGTAACCCCACAATCTAATTCTTCAATATTCCTAACCACACAATCTAATTGCTTCAGTTAAAGATTAAAGACTTGAGAGAAGCTTGCAAACTTGATTTTGATAATTGATACATGGTTATGCTCAGACCAATTGAAAGGGGTCTCATATCGTCACTATAATTATTGTAGGTTTGATTTCAATACCTTAAACTAAGAAGCTAATATCAATTTCAATCTAGGTTTGATTACTACTTTCAATCAGAATAGTTTATGTAGAGACCCAAGGTTTGGTCTTTCTATAACTCTCTCTTGTTACTACTTTGATTTGAATTCAGATATATACTTTGAGCATTTTGTAGTTTGATTAGTAAGGGGATAACATGTGCCTAATAATTCATTGATGGGATAATGTGTATTCTTATTGTAGCTTGTGTACACTTGTAGTATCAAGAAGAATGGATGAGACATCTAAGGCTTCACCAAGATATGAGAGAGAGAGAGAGAGAGAGAGAGAGAGAGAGAGAGAGAGAGAGAGAGAGAGAGGAGGGAGGGAGACGAAAACGACAAAGATGGGTTTCAGAGACAAGATAGCGGCTGTTCGCGAGTCTACGTCGGGAAAAGAGGACCTTCGGTCGCTGCTTTCGGGTATGATTTCTTCATTCTTTCTCTTTAAATAGTTGCTAAGTGATGGTTAATTATATTAATCTTCTTTAGAACGTGTTGTAAAGTAAGTGCGTTTCACTGCTTTAGCTTTTGGGCATCTTTTTAATATGACAATGCTTAATTTGGACTTAAAGTTGACGTTTTAAGAGTTATGTACTATCTCGTTGTGATGAAATTCATGACTGTTGCAGGTTATTTTTGTTGTTTGTGACACTGAGCAGCCTGTATACTTTGATTCAAAGTAGAACTGATGGATGAGTTTCATACTTTCTGTATTTTTTCATCGTGTTCATCGTTTATGAGTGTTTTTTTTATCATCGTTCAGGTTGCTGGTGTATGTATGTGTAACATCGTGTTATTTTTACTTTTCATGTATTTTAAATTCTATACTAAACAAATTCCAAGTTCGCTCTTATTTGCTTCTTTTATGTTACTCCTACCAATTCATGACGAATCGTCATTGTAATTTATCCTAACAAATTTAGGCGTCATAACAAGAAACTCATTTATTTAAAATCTTAATATATATTTATTTAAAAAAAATATAAAACATAAGAACTTTATACGTAAAAGAAACAAAAGAAAAAAAAAACGTGACTTGGTTTCTGTTGACTTTTAAACCACAACAAAACCACATAATAATGTTGTATGTTATTTTTTTTTTCTTTTCCTCGTTTCTTTTGTACTCGAAGGCAAATAGCAGAATGCAATAATTATAAACCTTCCATAATAATTAAAGTTAACCTTCATCTAATCTCTTCCTAACCACTTCATTTACTTCATTTAGTACCTAACCATCTTAACTCACTTATAAATACAAACCCTCCCCACTTCTTAACCTTTTGTTCATCTCATTTCTCCCTAAAATTCTCTCTAATCTTCAAGGTTTTTGAGCAAACTTTCTGAAAACACATCAGTAAGTTTCTAAGCTCAAACCTTCAATTCTTTTATGTTTTTCCTTCTCTTTTTCATCTAAAACTCCTTGGAGAAACCTCTAGGTTCTTCCCCATATTTATCCACAGAAGTGTGATAAGGGTAGAGCACTTAAAAGAGGTTCCAAAGGTGGTTGTTTTCTGAATTATACTATATAATAATATAAACATATACTTTCAAGTTTCTATCTTACTAGTTTATTATTAATCTTTGGAAGGTTTGTGGTTACACCCTACCTTACCAACTCTCTTGACCCTTCTTGGGCTACGGATTTATCCACACTAGAAAGGGGAAATCCCGTGTCCAAAACCCACGTTTATTCCATAAGCGAAGTGGTTATGACATGAACCTATCAAATGGATTCACATTCCTAACTTTATACCACCCGAATCATCTATGATGGTTTTGTGCTTGGTCTAACTTAATCTCATGACCATCCGGATTGCCCTAAAGCCAATTTGTGCTTGGTTTACCTAAAAGGCTTGCATGACTCTCGTGAATTTATAATCTAAACTCGAACCTAAGACCCTTATTTCTCTAATTCTAGTTAACCAAGGCTAAGGAACTAATCTCTCAAGACTCGTCTTTGGAACCTTACTAAACGCACCCAAAGGTGAGTTCATACTTGTCCCCCTTTTATTCTTTATTCTTTGGGGCTCAACATGTATCACTATCAAAACTCAAACGATTTTAAACTCTACAATCTATTATGCTTAGTCTAAAGTCTATCATATTCTAAATTCTATCATGCGCAATCTAAAGTCTATTATATGCTTGTACGCTATGCTATGTAGAATTATTTACTCTAACATACAAATGTTCATATAGTTGACAACCCACCTTGCATGTATAGCGCTATAGGATTGGCTATCCGCCCCTTACATGGGTCATGTTAAGCAAAATTCTTCGTGGCTAGTCGCCGTTTGTATGGTTCTCTTGCATATGCCTATAAGCAAAACTTTATTATACTATGTATGTATGTCAAAACTAGTATGCTCACCAATGCTTTATGTGTTGACGGATATTTATACATGTTGCAGGAAATATTTATTGCAGTACATTCAAGAAAACTACTTAGGATTGGACATAGAAACTCACTCTAGTTCAAGTTATCATATTCTTGTTGTTGTATTTTTCGTTATTTGAACTACTTGTATTTCTATTTTTAGACAATAAATGAAATTCTATCTTTAAACTATATTGTCACAAAATCTAGTGTCATGAAGTCTTTGAACAATCTACCACTAAGTCTCGCCCCGATGTATTCCGCCATCGGTTGGGGTGTGACAGATTGGTATCAGAGCCATGACTATAAGGAATTAGGAAAAATTGCCATGTTTGACCTAGACTATAGTTAAGTACCTTTTTGACCATTCCTTTTATCTTGCTTAATATACTTGTTCTCCCCAACTTGCTTCAACTCCATTCTCTTGGTCTTTAAAATTTACCTTCCTATTTGTGGATTACTCTACACTCAAAGACGCTCGTATATCACAAACGAAAGAAAATCACCGAAATAGGCGTGAAACCTTCACTTTGGTGATAACTTTCAATCCGCGTAAATTCTTTGTGTTTTTGAAACTACACCAAGATAGGAGTGATATTCTCACCTTGGTGGATATTTCACAATTTCTCGTTCTAGTGGACACTACCAATTGAAGGTTAGAATTAATTTTCTTACCACGTTGGACAAAGTGCCCAAACCACACTCAAAGAAACGACCTCGCTAAGATAGGAGTGAAATCCGTAACTTAGCTATTAGTTTCAATCCTTGATTTGTATTTTTTTTTCAATCTCGCCAAAGTCTCAAATTTACTAATGACAAGGGACATGTAGTAACTGGAAGGGTGAATATCGTTAACCGAAAGTTTCGGCGAGAGTATTTCCACCTATTAGGCCAAAGCATGTTCTCAAACTCAAAGGTAAATTCGAACCACTTTGGTTAGTCTTAGTTCCGTTCCGGAACACTCCAATTGTTTTGTTTAAAACAAGCCTCTCTTTTTATTTTAATACTACTTTCAATGTTGTTTTCATGCTATATTTTCGTTATATATTCGATTTATTTCACTCGCATACAATCTCAAGACTCGCATTTACAATCTACACTCACGATCTTCAAATAATACTAATAATCGCAAACGAACATAAATCAAAACTCCTTTATGTTAACTAAGTGCACTATGCTTGCTTATACATATGTGTTACGCTATTTGAACAATGTGAAACTTGCGTTCTATACGTGTAACTTGAACTTGCATACTAAATCTATGAGGATAACTTGAGCTTATGTATTTTATTTATCTAAATTGCATCAATTCCACCGATCTAATCTTACCCGCAAGCTTTTCATTGTTAACCAAAATTCTAGTAACTTATTTCCTAAATTCAAAAGTTACCTTGTTTAAAAAAAACGCTTATGCAAATTTTCCTATGAATGATTCTCGTAGATGTCTTCCCGTCTCAACAGCATCGATCTCAACCAACTGGCGAGTCTTATTGCCCAAGAATTAGTGAAGATTCTCCCTAACCTAGAGACACCAGCAAACCCAATTCCAAACCCCGACGATACCATCCAGGACAGCACAAACCATGTAGATACTAAACCTTCTACCCATACCCCTACCAAACAAACGAAAAAGGATAACCGAAAACGCAAGAACCTCAAATGAAATCACACTTCGACAACTCCTAAGACTCCAAATCCCAACAAAAGCAGTACCATGGAACCTATCCGCTATGCAGCAGTTGTAAATTCCACCATGTCACTCACTCACCATGCCGCATATGTGCCAACTGTGGTGCATATGGTCATTTAGCCAAAACATGCCGTCACACCACTAAACAACGACCCAACCCATGGGCGTAACCAATGACCAAGACTTGCCATGGTGATCTACGATGCTGGAAGACCCACTCACCACAGTAAAGAAGATTGATTTTTCTTTTCTTTAAAGAAAAAAAAAAGAGAATTTCCTTATGTAACGTTTTCAAGAAATTATTCAGATGTGAAATTTTCTTTTATGAATTATGAAATACCATTGTTATCTTAGGTTACAATCATAATTTATCGGTAGAAGTCAAACATCGCAAAACCCTTTTCTTCTCGCGCACAATCTTTTTCAAAAATTTTAAGCAATATTCTTCCTACTATTTCTAAGAAGATGCATACTCTTCTATAAAATCCTCACTTTAAACCTTCAAACCACTAACAAATGTGTGTCAAGTCGGTATGACGAACGAGATTTTAAATGGTAAAAGTGTCGAAAATAAATTTTGCTTACAGGACGCCCAGTGTCGCCCATAACAAAAGAATTTTTTTTTAGCAAACAGGACTTATGAGCAAAGACACGCTAAATCTGATAACCTACTTCTTTATAATCCCAAAACCTTTTCTCTTGAAATCGTATCACAAGTCAAAATATTCACCAACGCCAAACTAAAATTCTCAATAAACTATTTTCCTCGCTTAATAAAATGGATTTTTCATAAATCAAACGTCCATTTTCGGTAAGACTTTTACACTAAATTTTTCCCACTTCAATTAAATCCGTTTTTCTTTAACATCCAACGAACTAAATTCTTCTACCATCAAACTTGACCCTTAGTCTTGAAAAGCTAAAATTGCTTGCGTACCCATAAAACTCAATAAACTCAAAATTTTGTTGCCCTCAGTCACAACATTTTACGCGTAAACGTTTTCATTAAGAATCCAATTGTCTATGCTTCTGTTTGATTTTATACATCTGAACGTAACCACATATGCACAAGA
Source organism: Ambrosia trifida (assembly GCA_028751855.1). NCBI lineage: Eukaryota > Viridiplantae > Streptophyta > Magnoliopsida > Asterales > Asteraceae > Ambrosia > Ambrosia trifida. Next base: position 47,826,171 of record CM054127.1, read on the forward strand.
CTGCACCGTTATGTCATGAAACCATACATCCACACCAAAACACGTATGGTTAACAACATCAAAAACCTGCTTAATGCTATATTCACATTATGTGTTTATATGTCACATTGCTTGCTATGTTTACAACATCAAAACTGTTTAATGCTTTAGTTTAATGTCTTTTGCTTTGTGTAAAAATATTTTGTGTCCACTAGCTACCCGCACATAACTAAGACGAATTATGTGGACCATGCGACAATTAGACTAATTACGGGTGCACACGTAATTACAAAAATTGGGCGTATGGAAAACATAACAAGTCCCTGTGTGTGTAACCTATCATGACTTGAATAACAACACGGATGAGGTATGATAACGGCATGGTGGATACGCCGCCGGTATATCCTATACATAAATGTCCTGTCATACTACCAAAAGTAGAGTTATTCGTGCCATGAGAAGTTTTGGGTGTCAAGTTAACGTTTTGGTCAACACCTACATTATTTACCTTTTGTGATATCCTCATGTTATAGTTGCTAGTCTAATTACGCTTACATTATTTATCCTTCGTGTTTGAGCCACACTTTATGCTATGCAACGTTATCCTTTGCCATGAATAATCTATACTCGTAATCTCCATCAACTTCATTTCTTCCCTCGTACCTTTCTTTGCTTAATCAACGATCCCCTCATTATCAAGGATCTCGTTCTAAGTCTCGTAAATTCTGTCCTTAACCCCTTAAAGCACTCATGCATTTAAAACAAGACTTGTTCCTCGCTTTCTTATATTTCTTGACTACTTATATACTGAATTTCAAAACTAAATAAATACTATTTATATCACCAAAAAGCTGTTTTCAAATAGTCTAATTTCTCGTTTATTTTAGTCGCCTTCTAATAAAAAAAAAATCTGGTAAAATTTTTGACCTTGTGCAAACCAAATATCTATTACTAAATATTGTTCATTCTCGCATCTAGTCACTCATTATGCTCACATATTTACTATTCCACCAAATTACCCAATGACATTTTTTTTCAAAACATAATTTCTACTACTTCTTATGTGTTATACAGTACATTTACTTATCTTTCAAAAAAAACATTTACGTATTTTCCCAAAAAATTTACTATTTCTTATATGTTATACAGTATAATTACTTATTTTCCCAAAACTTTTACTATTTCATATTTGTTATACAGTATTTTACCCATCTTCACAAAATTTTTACTATTTCATATACGTTATACCGTATATTTACTTATCTTTCCCAAAATTTGTTACATTAACCCCATACACAAACCTACTTATACGTACCCTTCTTTCACTATTAAAAAAAATGACGTAGTTGGTTAAACTTACAAAATTTACGTACCAACCACTCACCTTCTAAAAATGCATATTTGAAACGTTAAAGTCCGGTTAAGTGAAATTCATACGACCTTGGGTTAAAATTAAAAAAAAAAAAAAACTTTTACGAGCAAATTATCACGCAGCGACTAGATACCATATTTGACTTAAACATAATAAACTAAAAAGTTTTGTTCTCATTAAAACCATATCAAACCACTTACCTATTTCTCAAAAGGTTGACTCTTAATTAAATTTCGAGACGAAATTTTCTAAAGTAGTGGAGACTGTAATATCGCGTTATTTTTACTTTTCATGTATTTTAAATTCTATACTAAACAAATTCCAAGTTCGCTCTTATTTGCTTCTTTTATGTTACTCCTACCAATTCATGACGAATCGTCATTATAATTTATCCTAACAAATTTAGGCGTCATAACAAGAAACTCATTTATTTAAAATCTTAATATATATTTATTTAAAAAAAATATAAAACATAAGAACTTTATACGTAAAAGAAACAAAAGAAAAAAATAACGTGACTTGGTTTCTGTTGACTTTTACACCACAACAAAACCACATAATAATGTTGTATGTTATATTTTTTTTTCTTTTCCTTGTTTCTTTTGTACTCGAAGGCAAATAGCAGAATGCAATAATTATAAACCTTCCATAATAATTAAAGTTAACCTTCATCTAATCTCTTTCTAACCACTTCATTTACTTCATTTAGTACCCAACCACCTTAACTCACTTATAAATACAAACCCTCTCCACTTCTTAACCTTTTGTTCATCTCATTTCTCCCTAAAATTCTCTCTAATCTTCAAGGTTTTTGAGCACATTTCCTGAAAACACATCAGTAAGTTTCTAAGCTCAAACCTTCAATTCTTTTATGTTTTTCCTTCTCTTTTTCATCTAAAACTCCTTGGAGAAACCTCTAGAATCTTCCCCATATTTATCCACAGAAGTGTGATAAGGGTAGAGCACCTAAAAGAGGTTCCAAAGGTGGTTGTTTTCTGAATTATACTATATAATAATATAAACATATACTTTCAAGTTTCTATCTTACTAGTTTATTATTAATCTTTGGAAGGTTTGTGGTTACACCCTACCTTACCAACTCTCTTGACCCTTCTTGTGCTACGGATTTATCCACACTAGAAAGGGGAAATCCCGTGTCCAAAACCCACGTTTATTCCATAAGCGAAGTGGTTATGACATGAACCTATCAAATGGATTCACATTCCTAACTTTATACCATCCGAATCATCTATGATGGTTTTGTGCTTGGTCTAACTTAATCTCATGACCATCCGGATTGCTCTAAAGGCAATTTGTGCTTGGTTTGCCTAAAAGGCTTGCATGAATCTATAATCTAAACTCGAACCTAAGACCCTTATTTCTCTAATTCTAGTTAACCAAGGCTAAGGAACTAATCTCTCAAGACTCGTCTTTGGAACCTTACTAAACGCACCCAAAGGTGAGTTCATACTTGTCCCCCTTTTATTCTTTATTCTTTGGGGCTCAACATGTATCACTATCAAAACTCAAACGATTTTAAACTCTACAATCTATTATGCTTAGTCTAAAGTCTATCATATTCTAAATTCTATCATGCGCAATCTAAAGTCTATTATATGCTTGTACGCTATGCTATGTAGAATTATTTACTCTAACATACAAATGTTCATATAGTTGACAACCCACCTTGCATGTATAGCGCTATAGGATTGGCTATCCGCCCCCTACATGGGTCATGTTAAGCAAAATTCTTCGTGGCTAGTCGTCGTTTGTATGGTTCTCTTGCATATGCCTATAAGCAAAACTTTATTATACTATGTATGTATGTCAAAACTAGTATGCTCACCAATGCTTTATGTGTTGACGGATATTTATACATGTTGCAGGAAATATTTATTGCAGGACATTCAAGAAAACTACTTAGGATTGGACATAGAAACTCACTTTAGTTCAAGTTATCATATTATTGTTGTTGTATTTTTCGTTATTTGTACTACTTGTATTTCTATTTTTAGACAATAAATGAAATTCTATCTTTAAACTATATTGTCACAAAATCTAGTGTCATGAAGTCTTTGAACAATCTATCACTAAGTCTCGCCCCGATGTATTCCGCCATCGGTTGGGGTGTGACAGTACGAACTCTGGTGTCAATATAGGGGAGTATTATTGAGAAATTTTCAAGAAAGTTGCTGAAAAGAATAATAGGTCAGTTTTGAAGCTTGTTTAATTTCATCTTTTATGCTACAAAGTTAATATCTCTACTCTATCTAAATAGCTTGTTCTTTTGATAGGGAAGTTTTATTCTTCATGATAGCCCTCAATATGCTAATGATTGTTTACACATGTGACATGCGACATAAGGTATGGTTGCAAAGTTAACTTTGTGTTGTGAAAGGGGCTAAAACTATTAATCTAAGAGCCAAAGCAACATCATTCAATGTACGGTTAAACATCTTATTCAAATGATTAAAGGATAGTAATATTTCCTTGCTAAAAAAATATGCATATTCGCGGTAAAGCGCGAGCAATTCCACTAGTGAAAATATTAAGAGTCAAGAGAGAACTTCATTTGAATTAGACAACCAAAAGATTCTCATGAATCAGTTACATAATTTCTAATTATTATTTTTTTTTGAAAATTAAATAAACATTTTATTTATCACTCTTAAAACTTGCTAAGTTACATCAAAACAGAAGGTAGACAGGCAAAAAGTTGCATCGTCACCCCTTTCTCAATTGCGAACCCTAGTCAACCAAATACAAACCCCTACCCCCTGGAGATGAACTATTGTTGTGGATAACCCGTTGGACCCTGGTCAAGAAGCAAATAGCTTCTGGTGCTAGGGAGCCAAATGTATCAAAGGCAAATGGGACAAAGGCATGTTGGTTCTTTGCAGAAGTTGTAGCATGCTTATCCACTTTCTTCGATTCCGCCTTTCTCGAAGCCTGCCTAGCTACAAACCCGTTTTCCCTTAGACCAACCAAAGAAGATAGCCCCGTGAGGTCCACACAAGCATGTTTCCCCCCAGCCCAACCAAAGACGAGCAAATCCGCTGGTCGCAGAGTGGATCTCACTTCCGCAAGGTCCATGAGAAAATTCGCAGGGGCCTTCTTCTTAGCAGAAATCTTAACTCTTCTCAAGATGTTCCACAAAACATCTCTCACCCAATTATGCCAGTTTTTAAAACCGGAGAGATCTTTGCAATGAACTGCGTGCTCCCCTTATTTATATAGGTAAAATAGGAAGAGCTCTTGATGCTGACTCTTATTAAGTTTCTTTAGAAAAAAAAAACATAATGACTTTTGAATAGGGAACCGATTTTAAGTTTGAACTATGTTGGAAAATTTTGTGAAAATAAAAAAAAAACTTAGACTTTTTTTATTGAATGTTTTAGTAAGAATACTAATTAACTTAAAAATAATAAGAATACCATTAAGTTGGGTTAAATATTCTTAAAGGTTTTAATGAAATGTTTCAACTCATGGGTTTATGGACAATTAGATGTTACAACTTTTTTCATGTATAAGTACCAAGGTGAGCCTTGGTTGAAAGATGCACTAAAGAACACCAATCTCTAATTTTACTTTCTCTCCAAAGAATTTCCAACAATTTTGTGATCAATCATTTTCTTGTTTTATTTAAGATTGTGAAACAGACCGTTTGAGAGGGGGCGCGGAATATGTTTTAAGGGAAGCGTGTCATACACCTCGACCAAAAACTGTCAAGGAATACCTTATTCTTGCAGAGGCGATGGGTAGAAGATGATGTGGTTGAAGTTGCTTGAATCAAGATTCGGTACATTTTACTTATATCTTATTTTATTTATTTAATTTTGTAAATGGTATTGTACTTTATATTTCCTACGAATAACGAGAGCATCGTTATTATAGATAATTTCACTACAAGAAAATAAAGCTAATGCAACCCTCGTAAAATGTTGCATTAGGCCTTGAAAATGTTGCATTAGGCCTAATGCAACCTTTTATCTAGGGCTGCATTAGGTGAAGTTGCATTAGACCTAATGCAACCTTTTTAAAGTCTAATGCAACCTTTCTTAAAGTGTTGCATTTAATACTTAAATGCAACCTTTTTAGTATGCAACCTTTTTATACTCAAATGCAACCTTTTATATAATCAAATGCAACTTTTTCTATACTTATATGCAACTTTTATTATAGTTTAGATACAAAAATGCAACCTTTTTACAGACATAATGCAACTATTATTTTCTTTTTTTAACAGACAAAATGCAACCTTTTTTATCCTGAAATGCAACATTGAAATATAAATCAAAAGCTTTTAGTTAATATGCAATCAAGAGATTACGACAAAACAATTAAAACACAAATATGATTGATAGTCAAATAGCGTACTTTAACATACTATTCAAAACTCAAGTAACAATATAGTCAATAGAATTTGTCAATTACAATAACAAAGAACAATGAAAATATTCTACTCAACATGATCTCCAACTAGTATTTGTTTCATTACCTTCCGCATCATAGCTTTCAAGTTTTCTAGATGATTGTCTTCATCAATTCGCATAGCTTCAAGCTCGAATTATTTTCTTTTGTGTTCCTCTTCAATCCCTTTAAAAAAATCCACCATCCCTCTAAAATCATGTATAATTTGCAAGCACCATCTACTTGAAAAATCTCTGTCACAGAGTCAACGGCACACATCGATCTTGTTCATTAGAACTAGTAAAAGATTTTAATGTAGTGAGGCCATCCTCTATAGGATCGTAATTCTTCATTTGTTTATGCAATACTGTCAAAAAAAGTATTGTCAAAACAATTTTATATACCTAAAATCATGCTATGGGTCAATCAGTGGATTTTAAAATATGCAGGTGTAATTTAATTTCAAAAATTATACATGCTAGATCGAAATGCAAACTTACAATTTTCCTTGTCGTGTCATCATATGTATCAACATATACTGTTCTTTTACGTCAACGTTTGATTAAAGTAGGAAATCCTTGTATAAGCCATCATTTTTCTAAAAATATTTTAAGATATTCAACAACAAAAAAAATATATCAGCATATGGAATAATAAAAAAACACAAATCCAAGGCGAAACAAAGGTGTGTTACCATATAGTCATGAGTCCTAGCAAAACTTTCTCAACCAGTTGTGTGCATTTTTTTAAGACGAGTGTTTCCTTGGCATGCGAACAATGCTTCTACATACATCATAATATACACAACTTAACTAATCAAGTAGATCCAGAGATAACTCTAACTAACAAACAATACTAGTAATGAAGACATTGTCTAAAAATTACCACCACGTTTTTATCCATAAGCTCAGCAATTGTGAAAAATCATCTTCTAGCATGCTTTCATGTCGGTCCTTCCCTCTTGTTTTGTCCCATTATCTTTTCCAGAATACACATAGTAATATGAATGTGATGTTGACTTTAGGCTGTATGTGACTTTGACCATAAGTTCTCACACACAAAAAAAACTGTGATATTGATGCCAATGGAACACATCATGCAACTTTGAGACAACATTTAAGCTTGCTTTATAACGATTAGAAAGTTTCATACATATTGATAATAATTTATACAAAACTAAATTCAGTTCACAAATTGGTTAATGGTGAAACCTGGTTACTGGTTTTCGCTCACAGCCTATAGCTTCATGCTAAAACATGTACAAATAATGACCTTGTTTAATATTCATTTTATAAGCTAGTGTTTATCACTTTGATTAGTTAATGCATTATAACTTGCACAAAGACATACCGACTTTCAATATAAACCTATTTTAGCCAACTATCCAACAAGTCCATCAAAATAATCAAACATAAAGGTAATGTGCAGCAATAAGTCAATTTGTATAGCAAAAAAAGCCAAATAATTAGTAATAATGACACGCCTAAACTATTACAAAGGTAATAAAAGATAAATCAATTTGCATAACAAAAAAACCAAATATTAGTGATAATGACATATCATGTACAAAACATAGACGATAACTCATCTAGAAACTATGTTCCATAAAGTATTAAAAAAGTGAGGTGATCATCCCATTTAACACGATCAGTTTTTTTAACATACCGTCCATGATTGTGTACATAATCTATCACCTTGTCAACGTTGTTCACGTTTTCAATCGTGCAAGTCTTGGAGTTATATCCGTGATGGAATGTATTTGCCATTGAAAAGCTAACCGCACCATCCACTCTTGGTCTAGAAAATAGTTTAACACCTGCATGTGGTACACATAGCGAAATAGGCGGGTCAGGTTGGGCGGGTAAGGGTCGAAAAGGGCCGATTTAAAATGGTTTTATTAGGTCAGGGCAAGCTTGTGACATAATGGGTTTGGGTGAGAACGAGCATGCTTAAAAATGGTTATTTTGGATCAGGTCAGGACGAACGGTTTAAAAAATGGTTTAGCTCCCAAAAGAAGATGGCTAGGCAACACAAACTAGTGAGAAAGCTTGGGTATCAAGAACCAAAATGTTTTTGCAGCAAACAGATTGTTATTTGGTTTACTGTTATGTTGACCAACATCCATACAAACTACAAGATAGCAGCCAACCCAATATCAATATAGTATTATTTCTTACAAAACCAATAATTACAGTCCATAGGTGATAAATGATAACAACAATACTCCATCAGAAGCTCAAATTATTGTTACCTGAACTACTGCATTAGGCAAAGGATAAAAAAAAACCTAGAGGACATGACTTATTTATAAGACAATCCCATATACAAGTTGCACATGAAATTTTTAGTACTTGTATGTGTATAATTATTAAATACAAAGCAGAATACTAGGGTGTAAATGTCACACTTTGGATTTTATATGCATTAGTGACTACTGGTAGTAATTTATTCTAACTTCTACTTATACATGATACTCATTTATATAAAACATATGAGCAACTAAAACTAAATTTAGTCTGAAATATGCCCTTGATAAGTGGCGTATTCAGGACGGATTTCCAGGGGGTTCCTTTCGTAGATTTTCACTAATTTTCACTAATTTTTCGAAATTTTCCACTAAATTTTTCAATTTTTTCCAAACCGAGAGGGTTCCTAGAAACCCCCTAGAACCGTCCCTGCCCTTAATCATACCATCTCACTCTGCTCTATTCAAAACTTGACTGAAGGATTCTTCAAAATTGATCAAAGAAGTTCTTTCAATTAATTATATGTATCAATAAAAGCAATCACCCAAATTAAATCACAACAAACCCAGAATTTGACATATTAACTCATATCATGGGAATATATTGTCATATTGATATATTCTTCCAAAAAAATATAACCAATATAAATGACAATTGATATACCTGAAGTTGTATGACAAGTGTTTCTTCTACTAACCATTTGTAATCCTCGTAACATGGATATACCCCAAAAAAATTCAACTAAATTCAACATTTTAATTGAAACCCTAAATGTGAATATGTGAATGAAGCAAGGTAAATGGAAGAGAAAAAGTACCTGCTCGAAGCTGATGTGAGTATTAAAGCGATGGGGAGTCGAGAAACAAGGATCCAAGCGGTTATGATGGGTAAAGTGGTGATGGAGGTTGAGGGAGAGAGTATCGATTGGGTGGTTATGACTTATGTGGAGATGACGCCCAATTCTAAAATTGAGAATGAGAGGGAAATCAAAATAAAATTGAGAATGAGAGGGAAATCAAACTTTTAGGCATGGTATTTAGGAACCATACACCCTTCAATTAGGAATCATACACCATGGCCCACATCATACACCAATAGAAGGTTGCCACATACCCAGAATATGATGTCACATATCCCAAAATGTGACGTCACAGGGTGTATGAAACCCATAACCCTTTAGGCATAGGGCTGATCAAATCGCTCGTCGTTCGTGGCTCGTTCGTCGCTCTTTCAAAAAATGGTTGAAAAATGCTCGCTCGATCCTCCGCTCGATTGTATATGAGCCGATCGGCTCGGTTCGGTTTGTAAATGATCCAAGCACGAGCAAAGATATGCTTGGCTTGGTTCAGCTCGAATAAATTTTTATTTATTTAATAATAAATATAACACAATTTACAGATAAATTTATGATTTTATATATAACATACATTTTTTTATTTATCTAATTTGAATTTTGTTTAGATATGTTTTATGAGAGTTCAGTGTAAAACTAGTGAAATAATAATTTGGCCTAAGAGTACCATCCACTTTCTCGTGGAGTGGTATGGAGGCCTAATGATAGGTATCAGGTTTTATCGGTTATTTATTGTCGTGCTTTCGGGCAGATGGGTGGTCAGGTTTTCCTAGATTGGTGGACCTGTAGGACCAGGTGCTCCGTGGGTATCCAGAATTCGTTATAAAGGGATTCCCACGGGAGGCCGTGACGCCTTTGTTGGCCTTTCAAAAAATAATATAATTTGGCCTAAGATATTCTTATTATTAATAATAATAATAATAATAATAATAATAATAATCCCAAAAATAATTATAAAAAATCATATCCGTGTGATAAACTTGTTAATTTTCTTTTAATTTCAAAAGCTATCTCTTAACCTTTTGTTTTTCAATTACAATTTTATTTTATTATAACAAAAATTAGATATGTTTTTTTACCGTTTACAAATCAAAACTTCCTATATACTTTTTTCGCATTAATTGAATTTCTCTACCTAGTAATTTTTTTCATGTGAAAGTAGCGAGCCTATAAGTATTTATGTCATGACATGGCTAGCTACGTGTATGTTTAGAGTTTGATGCAACCATTTAAAAAAATTGCATTCGAGTTTTAATAATGCAACACTTAAAAATAAGAGTTGCATTTATGTGTTACATTATGCAACCTTTCAAGAAAAAAGTTGCATTTTTAATAAAATTAGCAACTTTTAACTAATAAGGTTGCATTAGATCTTCTAATGCAACCTTTATATTCAATGAAGTTGCATTAGAGTTAAATGCAACTCATTTAAAAAAGGTTGCTTATAAAAAGTTGTATTAGGTCTATTTTCTAGTAGTGTTTTATTATTATTATTTTAATAAAATAGTGAACCCATTTCCTACAATCTTAAAGCTGATTTTCGTGTAGATTGTTGATACAATCTAAAAACCTATTATTAAAGGATTTTTTTGGTTCATGAAAGTATAAAAATATTAATTGGGATTTTTTGTTAAAATCTTATAAATATTTTTTTGGGATATATATATATATATATATTTGTAGTACATGTCGGATTAATTTTATGATTGGAGTACAATCTTTAATCCGAAATACATTGTTTGTAAAACCAATGATTTGATTCTTGCTTTTCGAGTTCATGGGTTTCTTCGTGTTTTGTTAAACCGATCATATACAAAAAATTAACATGTTTTAAAATGTTTTTAAGATACTATCTTATTTCTAATGAGCATATTAGAAAATGATAATTTTTGCAAACCCATGTAATTATTTCTAACGAGAGTGTTAGAGATTAATCTTAGTAAAATAATTTTCTAATGAGCGTATTAGAAAATATTTTGGAAACCCATATAGAAACGTTAGGTGAACGTTTCTTGATTTAACGAGTGTGTTAGAGATCATTATTTGGAGAAATAGTGATTATTATCGAATGTATTGAAACACATTTATTTCTAACAAGCGTGTTAGAAATGATTATTATTATTATTTTTTTGCAAAATAATAAGTTTCAAAACATTTATATTTTCTAACAATCGTGTTAGATATTACTATTATTCTAAAATAATAAGTTTTATAACCTTTATTTTTCCTAACGAGCGAGTTGGAAAATATTATTTTCGTAAATAATAAGGTTCAAAATACGCGTGTTTTCTAACGAGCGTGTTAGAAAGTCATTATTTTAGTAAAATATTATCGATTTCAAAATATTGAGAACATTTAGATTTCTAATGGGCGTGTTAGAAATTACTTATGTAGATAACAAATCGAAACATGTATATCTAACGAGCGTGTTAGAAACGACGGCGTTGAAAGAATAACGCGTGAAAACATATCTAATGAGCGTATTAGAAATGCTTATTTACAAAATCATAAGTCATTTTAAACTTATATTTTTTTTTTCTAACGAGCATGTTAGAAATTGATGCTTTTGTAAAAACGAACAAGCTAGATGTTTAATTTTCTAACGAACGTGTTAGAAATGGCTTATTATTTTATATACGAGCCAATAAATTTTAAACGGTCTTGTGATCGTTTATTTCTAACAAGTGTGTTAGAAACGGTTTAGTTATATAACCAAAACACCATATAACGATGAGCGTAATCGTTTGTATTCTAACAAGTATGTTAGAAATGATTAGTGATTGAAACCGAATATTTTTTTTTATATTTGGTACACGTATAGTTTCTAATGAACGACATAGAAAAGATTTATCATGAAATCCATATACTTTAAAGATTTATAATCGTTTATTTTCTAACGAGCGGGTTAGAATCAGGTTAACTATGATAAACTAATTAAGATGATTGGTAATCATTTTATTTCTAACGAGCGAGTTAGATACGGTTTTAAATAATAAAACTATTTTTGAGTTTATGGTCTTGATTTGTAATCAAGGCATAAATATATATAGTTTATTTTTTAAAACACTTGCAAAAAACCAGAAATGTTTTGAATGAATAAAACATGATTGCAATTGGTTCGATACTCGTATGAGAAGTATCATGTCTTAAACCAAGTAATAGTCCTGAGAGACTATTTAGAAAAAAACAACTCGAGGTTGTTTTGGACATATTTACTTGTTCGACTACTTGTGAGTAGTTAACTATAAACAACCTTGTTGTTTAGAATTGTGTATTGAGGGAGTATCTCAAAACATGTCACAAGATGATATAATTGCGATTGTTTCGTCAAACGATATATTGCTAAAGAGAATAACACTTTGAGGCTTGATGTTTATATATCCTTATATGAATCCGTCTAAAATATATCTTCAAACGATATATATTTTGGATTATCGTTTATATTTTTTTAATAATTAAGTGATTTAAAATAAAATAAACGATAAAAAGAAAATGTAAGACTATGAAATTTTATTCTTGGACGATTTACATTTGATGAATTTATTAAGGATATATATTTTAACGGGTTATGCAAGGAATGTCTTGCAAAAACACAATGAGCGGGTTATGATTATGACTTATGCAATAAGTCACATACCAAACATCAAACGTACAACCAAATCATGAGAGAATCATGACGAACGTGGCAAGTGTTTTGAGATTTAATACACGAAAACGAGATATGTCATCTAATGTTGAGAGGATCAACATGGAAATACACACTTGTGAATTTTTCGATGACTATAACATATGAAAGAAATATATGTTAATAGTGGTTCGACTTGGATTGGAGATGAGGTTTTACCGATTATTCCACTATAGTGCCTTCGAGCGGGTGGAGGTCGGGTCTTCGCACATCTAGGAGTGCTAAGTGGTTGGCGGCGGTCGAGTAGTCGACCTTGGCCCAGCGCCCGATGTCACGGTGGTTGGCACATCGTACAAAGGGAAAAGGGTAGCAAGCCAATAAGGAGCCGCGGATGTGTGGCCACCCCGTGTCCGCCACAAAGCAACCACGAATAAAATCTCGCCAGGAGGAGAAGGTTAAGGCGGTAAACCGTTCCTTGGTTAAGATTCTCATTTGTCTTTACTAATATTTGGCTATCGTAATGGAGGTATCCCTAACTGAACTTGGCTCACTTCAGGTTAGGGGTTGATGATGGTGACCCATTGAGTCATATTTAAGGAGAAGTTCTTCTCCTTGAATGGACACTTTGGATTCATTCCGAAAACATATGCTCGGTGCGTTACCACCATTTTTGTGTATGTAAAAAAGAAGCAATTCATAGCAGTCACCTCCTCATTCCATTTCTTTCTTTTCAGGTCACATTCATCTCCCAACCGTAGACGTTTAGCGGAGAATAAACCCTGTAGACTCAACAGTTTAATCATCCTTGATAGGAGGTTAGACAAGTGTTTCTTAAAAAAAAATTGTTTTTATACCTACTTAAGCTATGGGGTGTGGTTCCCTCTTCCCCCTTTCTCCCCTTTGTCCACATCAGTACCACATTATCTCCCCCTTTCCATCCCCAAATAAGGGAAATGGTTTCCCCTTCTTTCCTCTCCCCATTGCTTTTTTTATTATTTTTCATTTGATTTGTCCTATTCAAAAGTTATGCTTTAATTGGCTCCTCTTCATATTTGCCTAGAAGAATGGGACGGGGATAATTCCCCCTTGGCACCAAAAACAGGACAGGAGGGAGGGATGGTGTTACCCGACGGGGTAGTGCCACCTGGCACTCACTGTTCTCCTCCCTGATGTCCACAACCCAAAGCCTTATTATATTTATTTTATTAGAAAACATTACAAAAATAGCAGTGATGAAAATAAGAAAGCAAGGTTGTTTCTAACCACATATGTGTTGGAGTTTAGATTCTACTAGCTATATGAAATAAGTTCTCTTGGGTCACTGGTCCCATATGTGGAAGACTGATGCTTTCTTTATATGTGCTCTGTGTTTATATGCATATTTTGCTTCATAATTTCTGATGTTTCTAGTGTATTATTTATATAAACTATTTTTTTTTTTGTTTATCATTGGATAGAAGCCAAGAACTAGTCCCTTTTCAAATCTTAGGGAATTTCAACGACTATGAAATATATCTTTTGGACTATCACATCCCAATGGATGATAAAAATCAAAGATTGTGAACATCCTTTAATTTTTTTTTTTTTTTTTTTTTTTTTTTGTTCTGCTCCATGATTATAAATAGGCTAAAAATGATATATTTAGTTCTTAAAAATTTAGTAATCTGATCATCCGCGGCACTCACAATCCTGGGCACCCTAGTGTTTGACCGACCCCCAGACCAGAGCATTATGTCCTTTCCCACACTCGTGACTCTCTCGTCCCCTGTCGTTCTTAATTGGTCGACCACAACTTCAAACCTTAGTTGTCGCATAATGGCACAACCATACATTGATGTGTGTTCCTTACACAATATAAGCGCTAGCAAGCAGTGGCGTATCTATGACGGATTTCCAGGGGGTTCCTTTCATAGATTTTCACTGATTTTCATTAATTGTTCAAAATTTTCCACTAAATTTTTCAATTTTTTCCAAACCGATGGGGTTCCTGAGAACCCCCTAAAACCCATGTATCCTCCCATGATAGCAAGGAATATAAACAGCCAAAACCATGTGTTGCAACCCTATGTAATGTAAGAATTCAGTTTTTGAACCTATAGACGGTTTCCATTGGTGTAAAATTCAGTGTTTAATTTTCATTATAAAGTTCATGCATGTGGTGAGTTTCCTTGAAATTGGTTAATTTTGACATTATTTTTGTACAAGTAGGATTTTTTTTTTTTTTTTTTTTTTTTTTTGGGGGGGGGGGGGGGGATGGATTTTAATACTCTCAACTATCGCCTGTTGGCGGATAATACTCCCAACTATCACTTTGGCCATTAGCACTCCAAACTTTCAACTTGTTTGCTTTTATCACTCCCAAACTAACTGAGGTCTAACCTAGTTAGTGTTCGTGGCCAAAATATAAAAACCTAAACTTATATGTGGCCAAAATATAAAACATTTGTGAACATCCTTTAATTTTTTTATTTTTTTTTTGTTCTGCTCCATGATTATAAATAGGCTAAAAATGATATATTTAGTTCTTAAAAATTTAGTAATCTGATCATCCGCGGCACTCACAATCCTGGGCACCCTAGTGTGTGACCGACCCCCAGACCAGAGCATTATGTCCTTTCCCACACTCATGACTCTCTCGTCCCCTGTCGTTCTTAATCGGTCGACCACAACTTCAAACCTTAGTTGTCGCATAATGGCACAACCATACATTGATGTGTGTTCCTTACACAATATAAGCGCTAGCAAGCAGTGGCGTATCTATGACGGATTTCCAGGGGGTTCCTTTCATAGATTTTCACTGATTTTCACTAATTATTCAAAATTTTCCACTAAATTTTTAATTTTTTTCCAAACCGATGGGGTTCCTAAGAACCCCCTAAAACCCATGTATCCGCCCATGATAGCAAGGAATATAAACAGCCAAAACCATGTGTTGCAACCCTATGTAATGTAAGAAATCAGTTTTTGAACCTATAGACAGTTTCCATTGGTGTAAAATTCAGTGTTTAATTTTCATTATAAAGTTCATGCATGTGGTGAGTTTCCTTGAAATTGGTTAATTTTGACATTATTTTTGTACAAGTAGGATTTTTTTTTTTTTTTTTTTGGGGGGGGGGGGGGGGGGGGTGGATTTTAATACTCTCAACTATCCCCTGTTGGCGGATAATACTCCCAACTATCACTTTGACCATTAGCACTCCAAACTTTCAACTTGTTTGCTTTTATCACTCCCAAACTAACTGAGGTCTAACCTAGTTAGTGTTCGTGGCCAAAATATAAAAACCTAAACTTATATGTGGCCAATATAAAACATTTGTGAACATCCTTTAATTTTTTTATTTTTTTTTGTTCTGCTCCATGATTATAAATAGGCTAAAAATGATATATTTAGTTCTTAAAAATTTAGTAATCTGATCATCCGCGGCACTCACAATCCTGGGCACCCTAGTGTGTGACCGACCCCCAGACCAGAGCATTATGTCCTTTCCCACACTCGTGACTCTCTCGTCCCCTGTCGTTCTTAATCGGTCGACCACAACTTCAAACCTTAGTTGTCGCATAATGGCACAACCATACATTGATGTGTGTTCCTTACACAATATAAGCGCTAGCAAGCAGTGGCGTATCTATGACGGATTTTCAGAGGGTTCCTTTCATAGATTTTCACTGATTTTCACTAATTGTTCAAAATTTTCCACTAAATTTTTCAATTTTTTCCAAATCGATGGGGTTCCTGAGAACCCCCTAAAACCCATGTATCCGCCCATGATAGCAAGGAATATAGACAGCCAAAACCATGTGTTGCAACCCTATGTAATGTAAGAAATCAGTTTTTGAACCTATAGACGGTTTCCATTGGTGTAAAATTCAGTGTTTAATTTTCATTATAAAGTTCATGCATGTGGTGAGTTTCCTTGAAATTGGTTAATTTTGACATTATTTTTGTACAAGTAGGATTTTTTTTTTTTTTTTTTTTTTTTTTTTGGGGGGGGGGGGGGGGGGGATGGATTTTAATACTCTCAACTATCGCCTGTTGGCGGATAATACTCCCAACTATCACTTTGGCCATTAGCACTCCAAACTTTCAACTTGTTTGCTTTTATCACTCCCAAACTAACTGAGGTCTAACCTAGTTAGTGTTCGTGGCCAAAATATAAAAACCTAAACTTATATGTGGCCAAAATATAAAAAACAAAACTTAAGGGGCATTTTTGACAATAAACCTTTAACTTATAAATCCCCCTCCCCCCCCCCCCCCCCCCCCCCCATTTCTATAACAGGCCTCCCCTCCCCCCTTCTCTCTCTCTCTCTCTAAACCATCACCCTTCACCGGAAAACCACCACCACCCACCCTAACTTTTCTATTTCTTTTTTGTCACCTTCCTGTTATGAATGTCACAAAAAAGGTAAATGCCATCGCAACTACAAAGAATTTGATTGTTCAGATGCCAAAAAACGTACGTACAACTTTTTCCCTTTTCCTCTGTCTCTCTTTATTCCCTCCTGTCCTATATACTATAACTTATCTATATACTGATACTGATACTGATCCTAGATAACCTACCTCTTCAATCATAAGTAATATGAGGTCTAACCTGTTTGCTTTTATCACTCCCAAACTAACTGAGGTCTAACCTAGTTAGTGTTCGTGGCCAAAATATAAAAACCTAAACTTATATGTGGCCAAAATATAAAAAACAAAACTTAAGGTGCATTTTTGACAATAAACCTTTAACTTATAAATCCCCCTCCCCCCCCCCCCCCTATTTCTGTAACAGGCCTCCCCTCCCCCCTTCTCTCTCTCTCTCTCTCTCTCTAAACCATCACCCTTCACCGGAAAACCACCACCACCCACCCTAACTTTTCTATTTCTTTTTTGTCACCTTCCTGTTATGAATGTCACAAAAAAGGTAAATGCCATCGCAACTACAAAGAATTTGATTGTTCAGATGCCAAAAAACGTATGTACAACTTTTTCCCTTTTCCTCTGTCTCTTTTTATTCCCTCCTGTCCTATATACTATAACTTATCTATATACTGATACTGATACTGATCCTAGATAACCTACCTCTTCAATCATAAGTAATATTATACAACACATATATACATGTACATTAAAGTATCTATAACTGAAGTTGTTGCAATATCTTACTCTAGCTCTCACTGTATCAGCCTTCATCCTAGTGCTCTTTACTGCAATATCAGCCGTCATACTCCATAACCACCGCCTCCACCGTCATACCCCACGACCAACGTCACCCCGAACCACGACCACTGATGTATTGTAAAATACATATATTTCCAATGTAAAGTTTGTACAGTTTTCTAGTTGTTTAGATAGTGTTCTCATTAGTTTTAGGCTTGTAGTCGTCTATTTTATTTAATTAGCGTTTTGTAATTTTTTATTAGTTTTGAGTCAGTTATAGTGCTTATTTATTTATTTTATATTTTGGTAGGTGTTTGAATAGACGTTGGAGCGTAAACGAACAATTTTGGTTAAGTCAAGAACACCCGAGTTTAAAGCACGGAGTTATAATACTATATATAATAATAGTATAATATTAATAATAATTATAATAATAATAATAATAATAATAATAATAATAATAATAATAACTAAAACGTGACTTTTGTCACAATGGTTCACGGGCCAACAGCCCAACAAAAGAAAATATAATGAGGGCACAATTTTGGTGGAAAAGGATAGAAAATCGGAAGTCAACAGCGGAGAAGAAGATTATAATTGAAGGCCGCAAGCATTAAAAAAATTGGAGGCTGCAACAGAATTACGAAAGAGATAAAAGGCAGCAGAATTATTCTTGGAGGGAGAGGAGGTGCATGGACAACAGCCTCAAGAAGATTAATATTAGAGGAGGTGCGGATCAAGGGTTGAAGGATAGGTGCCAACACGGGTCGGTATTTATTATTTATCTATTCAAACCCGTAGTGAACGCCATGAATATGTTTAGTTTTTATTGTTTTGATTTTATCATGACTTTTATTTGCTAAACATTGACGCTAACTAGGTTAAAGATGATTGCACTTGTTTGATTTATTTTCTTTTGGTTTTGGAACTTTTGGCTGTGGGTGAATTTTTAAGTAAAGAACTCTTTATTTTCTGGTTTGATGTGTATGCATATTTAGTTTTGTTTAAATAACTTTTATAAACTCCACTTGCGTTTTTGTGAATGTCTTCAATGTATGAATGCGGGTTAGGTTGCGGACTGGGTGTTAGCAACTAGTTTATGGTTAATTTCTGCAGGTTATCCATAGGAGTTGTAATTGTTATTTAGATGATTCTAAGTGTTCTATCAATTCTCAATAGCTGTAAGGTGCGAGATTGTTGGTCTGTCTAGGGTGTTAAATTGCTAGATCTAGAGGCTTTGTAAGAAGATCTTCCAAGTTTCCCTAGCATTCCTTGTAGGCCAAGTCTTATCAGAAATATTGTAGTTACCCCTTGCACGTTAGGGTGTATTATGACTTTCGCGCTGTGAGGTAGACTGTCTAGCGGGTACTTTAAGATTCGAGTAGGTAAGCCTGTGAGGGTAACCTCTCAACCGGTGGTTTAACAGCACAACAATATTCTAGGGTTTCCCCTTGAGAAGGGTCGAGGGTGTCTAGTTTATTCTTGATGTTTAGTATTTTAAGATCCAGGTTCCACACCAGTTCCATAGCCATTAGAAGCTTATCATTCATGTGTGATGAGCCGGTCGTCACGGTTCATACAAAACCTAATTTACCTAAGTAGATAGGATAAGTAGGGTATCAATCCAAGGAGCGTGTGGTTAGTAGATATTGTTTAGTTGATTAAACGAGTTACTTATGAAGATTGCTAAAGAACTTACAAGGTTTGTACTTGGTTCATTTAAGAATTTGATTGAAAAGGTTTTGTTGTTATATTAAAAACTTGAATTGAATTATATGAATGAAAAATAATGTAGTTTGTAAACAATTTAATTAAAAGGATCACACCTACACCTAGGTTTCAACAACTAAAGTTTAAGGTTTTCACAAATGGGTCAAACAAATGTAGTGCAATTGGTGTTAACGGGGTGATTGTTCAATAGGCTTAGGTGTCAAGTTTCATCAACATCAAAGATGGACTAAACTACACTTCATTACCTAGAACATACAACCCTATGTTTGTATTAGAGCAAGAAAACATGTTCATGACACTAAAAATTGGCACAAGATCAATTAACTAAAATGAATTCAACATAAGATTAATCGCAATCTAATACAATGATTCAAACACACAACCACACAATTAAATAGTTAAAGAAATACCCAAATGTTTAAACCCTAAAGCTTCAATTGTTTACTTCCTAGGCATGATATAAGGAGACTAGCCACTCATGGCCATGGAGCGTGATTCTTCAATGATTTGGTCTTGAATCTTGAAATCTTGAATAATAGGATGAATTGGTGTTCTTCAATGATATGGAATGATAAGGATTTGACCAGATGGAGTGGTAATGATAGAGATCCCAAATCATGAGCCTTCAAGGTGTTTAAAAGCCAAAAAAATTGAAACTTCCGTTTTGATACGCATTAAAAAAACATTAAACCCAAGTTTGACTGTGGGTGCTGTAGGCTACGCCACTTTTGGCATCGCCTACGCGAGTCCCGTAGCCTACGCCAAAAGTGGCATAGGCGACGCCATGTCTATTTTGGCTACAAGATCTTGCTCTGTCCTACGGCATTTTGGTCCCCTTCTCCTACGCGAGTGCTGTAGGCGACGCCAAAAGTGTTGTAGGCGACGCCAGCTTGTCCCGGACACCCATTTCAGCTTTTCTTGTTCGGTTTATCACTCCTTGTGCTCCCGAGATGTTCCAAAAACTCCAGATTTGCATCCTTTTTGTGTTAATACCTAAAAATCATAAGACATGTCAAAGTAGTGCTATTCCATAATCATTTATGCATTAATCAATCAATTTGGCTTTGTTAATTCTCGAGTTTTTACCAACCTATCACATCCCCACACTTGAGCTTTGCTTGTCCTCAAGCAAATTTGTTTATTGCAAACCAACTAAGTGAATCAAAAGATCCCACATTTCTTGTCGATTCTCAAATGCGGTCCCTAGGCATACCCTAACTCACAAGACTTACGCCTCTTAGTAGATTTACATTCCAATGGTTTCCATGTTGCTCAATTTTGTAAAACAAAAAGATGCCAAACCAAATCCGACAAAGATCAAAGTTCACATTCTTGCACACCCCTCACAATGGTTCTCTCTGCTCGGTTTGATCAAAACTAGTCATGATGCACTAGTATTTTATATTAATCACTCAAAACCGATTATAATGCATATTAGTATAGGCTTGCAACTCAATCGCCCTTTACCAAATTACACAACAGTGAACACAAGTCAAAAGGTCTTTAAGGGGTTGTAATGGGGCTAGGCGAAGGATATGGAATGGGATAGTTGAAGTGACTATGGTGATGAAAATTCGACTTTTATTACATCGACTAAATAACTACTCAACTATAAGGCAATGTTGCGCCTTTTTATTCAATCTCTAACTCAAGCATATTTTTGTGCTTTTCTATGAGAACTTTCATTTGTTCGAAACGTATTTGTTCTCATGCTTTTCAGTTTTTTTTTTTTTTTTTTTTTTTTTTTTTTGCACTACATTGCAAATTATATACAATACAAATCAAAATCCTACAACCGAATTTTCATCATTTGGGTTTAAAAATTGAAAAGGCTAAATGGGTCAAATGGGCTGACATGGGTAATCAATTGAAAGGTTAAAGGCTCAAATTTGTTTAACTAGGCTTTTTTTTTTTTTTTTTTGGTCTACGAAATTGCAAAAGCTGAATTTGTAAAACTGATTTTGATGCTAAAAGAACACCAATTAGACTGTTTCAGTAAGGCTTCCAGCAAGTAAACCAAACATTCAACAAGTGAATTGCTAGCTTCTGGATATCCATTTGAATACTTGGATAAGTCTTTTGAGCCCCCATAGCATATAGCAACTCCTCTCCCATATGTTGGCCTTTTTATCTCTCTAAACCAAATAGGTGTACTAAGCATCATGTGAAAGATATCTTTTAACATATCCTCATCATAAAGTGCTTTAGGAACAATCGCTCGGATTATTCCACATTTGCATATCACCATCATAGCATGAAGCTTAACTTCAAAAACTACTAATCCAACATCCAAAACCTTGTTTTTGTCTGTTAGTTCTGTGACATATTTGAAATCTATACTTTCATCATCTTTACACTCATGTTACAAACCCAACCTGTGTCTACCCAATTTAATTGTTTCCTTCTCTTATTTTCTAAACTGAATTCTTTTGTTAAACCAAAGATTCTAACATACTCACCAACATTGCTATTCGGTTGTACTTCTTGACCCATTTCTGTTACATAAGGAACTAACTCAAGAATTTGTTCTACTGACCTTATTTCCTGATGAAGCACCCCAAAATCAATACAAAAATCAACTTTTCTATTGATACCAACATCCAAATCATCTAGAATAACTAAAGAACTTAAATTGTCCTTCATTTTCAACTGATTTATATGCTCAATTTCACAGCCTATATCTCTAACCTCATCATTAAAACTGATCACAGGTTCCCGCTCATTTTTCTTTGACTTATTGCTTGAAGCAGGATACCAAATTCCAAGAGTTGGAGTTCCTTTCAGATATCTGAAGATTCTTTTGACTGCAATAAGGTGTGATTCCCTAGGAGCTGATTGATATCTAGCACAGACACATGTTGAAAACATAATATCTGGTCTAGAAGCAGTTATATATAAAAGGGAACCTATCATACATCTATACATGGTTTGATCAACCTGTTTTCCTTGATCATCTGGTTCAACTTGTGTGGTTGGTGTCATGGGAGTGGAACATGATTTACAGTCTTGTAAAGAAAATTTGTTTAATAATTCTTTAACATATTTTGATTGATGTATAAAAGTTCCATTTGATTGTTGTTTAATCTGCAGTCCCAGAAAGTACTACAGTTCTCTCATTGTACTCATCTCAAATTTTGATTGCATGAGTTTCTTAAATTCATCACACAATTTTGTGTTGTTGAACCAAAAATGATATCATCAACATATATTTGAACAAGTAAGACATGATTTCCAACATGTTTTATGAAAAGAGTTTTATCAATGGCACCTCTTGTGAAGTTATTTTTGAGTAAAAAGGTTGAAAGTGTGTCATACCAGGCTCTTGGAGCCTGTTTGAGCCCATAAAGAGCTTTGTCTAGTTTGTACACCCACTCAGGATGAGAAGGATCCTCAAACCTAGGTGGCTGACAAACATACACTTCCTCTTTTATCTTTCCATACAAAAATGCACTCTTAACATCCATTTGATAAACTTTTATTTTGTTGGAAATGGCATAGGCCAGAAATAACCTGATGGCTTCAAGCCTTGCAACTGGAGCAAAGGTTTCATCATAGTCAATTCCTTCTTCTTGAGAGTAACCTTGTACTACCAGTCTTGCCTTGTTCTTTATTATAATACCAGCTTCATCTTGTTTGTTCCTGAAAACCCATCTTGTGCCAATTGGTTGCTTGTTTGGTGGTAAGGGACAGATTTCCCAAACCTGTTGCTTGTTGAATTAAAGCAATTCATCTTGCATTGCCTGCACCCAATTGTTGTCTTTGAGGGCTTCCTGGTACTTCTTTGGTTCCAACTGTGAAATAAATGCTGAGAAGAGACAAAAGTTGGAAAGCTGGTTTCTTGTAAGAACACCTGATGCAATATCACCCATGATTTGATCAAGTGGATGGTCTTTGTGTTCGATTAGTTGTTGTAAACCACTGACAGGTGTTGGTGCACTCCCTTGTGTTCCATTATTCCTGTTATAATTGGGGTTAAAATTGTTTCCAGACTGAGATTGGTTAAAGCCAGAGCTTCTACACTCTCTAGCAAAGTGTCCCAACTTTTGACACTTGTGACATCTAAGTTTAGATTTGTCAAAACCAATTTTTGTTGAACTGTTGAGTCCTGGAAACTTCCTTCCTGACCTTTTGTAAAATTTATTTGTTTTTAAACTTAACATGGCCAGTTGGTGCAAAATATCCATTTCTTTTAGGTCATCACTGCTGAAACTATTTAAATCATCCATGATAAAACACATGTTATCAGCAGTTTGACCAAAATCATTATTGTCATAACCTGGGAATGATCTTTCAGATGAGATCCCAGCAGTTATATCAATATGGTCAAAAGATCCAAAACTATTTGAACAAGTTGGTGAGTCTTGTCCCAATAGTGCTGTACTACCTGGTAGATAGTCATCAGCAGTTTTGCCAGAACTTTGTAACTTTTTCTTTTGATCAATTTCTCTTTCAAAAGTAAGTAATCTCCCATGAAGTTTTGTAAGAGTGAGGGAGATAAAGTCTGGTGAAGATCTTAAGACTATAGAGCATGTTTCCCATTTTTCAGGTAAAGACCTTAAAAATCTATGAAGCATAGATACAGTTGTGTAGGTCTAACCATTTAGTTTTAGCTCAGATATTAATGAGGAAAATCTTTCAAATTGCTGTGTTAAAGTTTCCCCATTAATGTGAGCAAAAGTTTCATATTGTTGAGCCAAGATTTCTCTGGTGTTGGCAATCACCTCTTCAGTTCCTCCAAACTGTTCTTTGAGGCAGTCCCAAAGCTCTTTGGCACTATCACAATGTAATAGGCCAGAGTAGATTTCATTTGGGAGTGCCATTGCCAACATAGAGAAAGCTTTTGCATCAAGCTCAAGTTTTAGGAAATCATCATCAGTATAGTCTTTTGGGTCTTTTGGAATCTCTTCTTTAGTTTCAAGATTAATGTTTGCTGGTTTATGAGGACCATATATCACAGATTTCCAGCAACCTGTGTTGGTCTGTGATAATGTATGTGCCATTCTCCTTTGCCAGATGTTATATTCATTTCTTACTAGCATAGCAGGTTTATTGGCAGAACCAGTATTATGAGGATCCATTTTAAAGAGTATTGATTTGTCAAATATCTCTTAAAGTGATGGATGTTGATAAAAGTGAGCTTATAATCCTTTATTGAATATCAATAAGAGCCTGTGTCTGATTCTCAATGTGTTAGATTGATATGTGATCAGATAAACCAGTGCTCTGATACCAATTGTTGGATCAGTTATTGCTCTTTTGTATGAACTTGCTAGTGAACACTTAGGTGTTTAGCAAGTTCTTGATCAGTGATAGCACAGCAGAATGTTATGAGTTTAAAGCTACACTTATCAACAGGAGTTATAACTCCCCCTGGATTGAAAAACTAATAAATGATAAGTATTTATTGAGAATCTAAGTATTGAATGAGAATGAAACACTTCGACAGATTCTCAATAAATATGAAATGGAAATAACAATAATATGTGTTGAAGGATTTATGTATTAAAATCAATGTCTAAAACAGAGGGATGAACCCTTCTATTTATAGACTTTACAAATACATGAACCTTGCCAAAAAGCAAGTTCAGAAACAAGTTGCAACAAGTTGCAGTCTTGGAACTTGTACATAAAGCAAAAGTAATACTAAAGTAATAAACTACTGATACAAAAAGGCGGTGGAAAAGATCTTCACATAAGTACTGATGAATGACAAACTACTGATGAGTAGTTTGTCTTCAGTAGTTCTTTAGTAGAAGTGTCTGGTTTGAACTTCAGAACTTCTGATGACTTCTCTTCTTCAGCACTTGTGGAATCTCTTCTTCAGCAGTTTGATCCTTCTTCTTCAGCAGTTCTATACTTAGAATATTTTGACAGAAGTGAATTAGACTAAGGTTTGCAAAAGTGGTTTCACCAATCCTTTTTGTCCTAACAATCTTGTAACATCAACTTTTTGATTTACTAACTCTTTAAACCCACCCTTTTTATTTGACATTTCATCGAACACCTTGGGTGCATATTCCCCATTTTTAAATTTGAAGGAATCATATAATCCAGAACTTCCTTCATTGAAGACGAACGTACTTACCTCGACATTAGATGCTATCTTTTGTTTTGAAGAACTCATATCTTCTGCTGCTTGTTGCTGCTGTGTGTTCATGGATTTTTTCTATTGTATCATCATATTGTTTAATAGCCTTTTCACTTCATTTGCTAATGCATTAAATTTGTCCAGGGAAAACTGTTCTTGTTCTTTCTTCACAGGTAAAAACATTTTGTCATTGAGGAATGTTTCTGGAAGAGTTTCCCCCATATTTTGTTCCAGGAAATTGTTTCTTGTTGCCATGGTGATGGTTTATTGAGTGTATGGATTATTATTATGAAATTTGTAGGTGATACTATTATTATTATTATTATGATTGTTGGGTTTTCTGTGAATCTTGAATGTGGTTGTTAATGGTGGAGATGGTAATCATGAATGTGGTTGTTATTGGTGGCTATGGTAGGTTGCAAGTTTACTGTTATGGTCGTTATTGAGTGGTTAATATGGGTTTTTCAAGTGATGGTTATGGTGGTTAATAGTGAATGATTACGGTTGTTATTGGTGGCGATTGAAAGGAATGGTTATGGTAGGTTATCGGTGGTTACAAGCGGTGGTGGTAGTCGAGGTCGAGAGAATCGCCGCTCTGATACCAATTGTTAGCTATGAAAAGATAGAAAGAAAACAGAGGAGAAGATTCAATCAAAACACAGCTGATTATTATTGATACTATCATTGCCATCTTATACACAATCAGCCTAACTAACTCTTAACTAACTTTTGACTCACTTTTAACCCTTCTAGTATCTAACTATTACATTCTAGGTCCCTGTATTATTATTATTACTACTAACACCCGTGGGAACTGATTGGGAGTTTGGAACCGATTTGTCGTCCCAATATTTTCGACTCTAATTTGGGTTCATGATAATCACCTGCTTTTCGGTTATATTTTAATTTGAATATTTTGTTTTAAATCACTCTCGATTTTGGGTCTCAATATTTTGGTGTGTTTAATGGTTTCCATCCGTTTTAGATCAGGTATTGATGGGTGATGGTTTTGTTGGTGTAACATTGCAAGTGTATGAACAATGAAGATGGATAATATATGATTGCCGTTTGATTTGTATTTATCAATAACACAACTCTTGTTAATAACTAGTGTTGTAGTTACCCGCCGTTGCCGTGAGACACGTTTTGAACTTTTCACATATTGGAAGAGAAAGGGTAACGTAATCAAATAAAAAAGAATATGGTACCAGTACCAATACTGATGTTAAGACAGTACTAGAAGGTAAATCAAATAAAGGCCAGTACCTTACGAAACCCTCACCGAAAATATCGTTCTCGAAAAATACGAGAGAAATGAGTACCGATACTGAAAATAATGGGTAAGATACTGTTAGGCCACATGGGGCAGTCCGTGATAGACCACCTGTGATGACCGTGATCATCACTAACACCACCCCGTCACCCATGTGATAGGAAAACAATAACCACGGTTGTGATGTACATCACGACCGTGACAAAAGATGTGTAGGGTTGGTGGTTTATATGAACACCCCTAACGATCGAAAATTACCAACAGGTAAAGGAACCATAAACACACTTTATAATTCCAAAAACACGCGTTTTTCTTTTTTTTTTTTCCCTGAATACAGAAGAGTTACTGGTTTTTGTGTGTTAATCAGATTTCTCACTACAAACATGTGTTGTAAATAAGCAGGGACTCTTGGAATATATTACAAGACGTAGCCCAAAGTTCTCGCGAAAGCTTGATATCGTAAGAGAGTGCAGAAGAATCAACAGTCCAGCCGTTCCCACCAAAAAAGTATAAACCAGATGTTTCCTGCACTCGATAAAATTCCCATTAATTGTCAGCTTCTTGTGTTGTGTGCGCGTGCGTGTTTGTGTATTTAATCTTCTTAGGGGATGTTTGGATTGCACATTTTGACAATAATCAAGTGTTAGACGCGCCTATGCTGGTGTGTAACAAATTCCATCTAATACATAAAATGACCAAGACAGAGAAAAACAGACAAACGGCTTACTGGTGGGGCAAGGGCGGCATCAAGCGTTGAAGAGATACCAACCCTGCGTGACTGCAAAACGCCCAAAAGCCACATGGCTGCAAAAGCAGCCTGTGAAATTAACCATGGTAGTTCTCGCATGATGTTGGTTTTCACTGACCCCGGGTCCACAGCACTTCATTTTTTTTACCAGACATATATGCAACAAATGTCGGTAAATTTAGAAAAAAACCTTGGGAACCAAAATCAATAACAATAACAGTAACATTACATACATAACTGAGATTGTTTGAGACCCGTCCGTGAGGTGAAGTTGTCTATGGAGCTCGTATGAGAATAGCAATACACATACTGATGAAAAAACAAAGGGTGAATATGTAAATGAGTAATCAATAGTAATTAAAAACCGACGTGAAGATGTTAACATTTGCTTACATTTAGAGTACTCATAAATCTCTGCACAAGGGTAGTTTTTATATTCTGTAAAGCTCCATCCGGAAACAGTCTCCTTATCAGGCCGAAAGATAGAAACTGAACATAAAAAGAACAACTTTATATGTATATTTTAGAAAACATGTATACCATCTCAAATCTTTTATCAGAAAGTTAACAGGCTTTTAAATAGTTGAATAAACTCACCATTCCTATGTGTAAAGGATGAGACGTTAACAATACGCGAAGGTACTGGACTGTTCTTTAGAAGTGGAAGTAAAACTGTTGTCAGAGAGAATGGCCCAATGTAATTAGTTCCCATCATCCTGTCATTAACAACATTATTATATAAAAATGTTACCAAAACAAGTAAGTTAACCAATTCTTTTAAGCCTTAAAAAGAAATAAGATCATATACCTGTCATGACCGTCGATGGTGAGTTCACCTGTTGTTGCCAGTATCCCAGCATTATTTATTAGGAGCTGAACCGAAGGATGCATATCCGAGTCCAAAAGCCACTTTTCAAGAGAGTTTTTGAATTTCATTATTGATGAGAAAGATGATAAGTCAACCTTAAAACCTTCTAGATGAGCTTCTTTGTTCTTCTTTCTGATGTCAGAAATAACCTGTAAATAAAGTTAAAGAAACAAACATATTTGAGAAAAACGGTACATCATAAGCTCCATATAAATAGAGGTGTAAATGAGCATAGCCGCTTGTGATCTCCTCGAGATCGGCTTGCAACAAGCTCAAACCGAGCCAAGCTTAAACGAGGCACGTGCCTAAAAATAAACTTGTTTAATAAACAAGCCTAAGCTTCACTTATCAAGCTCGAGTAGGCTCACAAGCCTAAAAGAGTCGACTATTTATATAAATTTTTATCAACAAACTGAATATATATTTACATAATACTTATTATCATATTATGCTATATAAAAATTATAAGATATAGGCTAATAAAAAGCAAACGAGCCTAGCTAAGCTTGAAAATCGACTCACGAGCTGAGCTTGAGCTTCAGAAGTGGAGCTCGAAACGAGCCGAGCTCCAGCTTAGGCGAGGTTGGGCTCAACTCGTTTACGCCCCTACACACAATATACCTTTGATAACTTATGGGGAGATCTTCCAGCTGCAGTAATGTAATAAAACATCGGTTATACAGTTACGATGGTTGCCACAAAATGAAGTAGAAAGTGAGGCTCAGATTGCTTACAAACGTATCATACTTTTTGTCTATATATGTAGACAATGACCATTATATCTGCATACTAACATCAAATACTAAAGATTTATTAAAAGACAACACACCAAGAACAACAAAGAAGCCTTCCTTTGAAAGAGCTAAAGCGGCTGCAGCACCCAAACCAGATGTTGCCTGCAATTAATGAGGCACACACATTAAAACATGGGTGAGTGAGACTTAGAGATGTGTTGGGTAACGGGTCAAACTCGTTTTTAAATAAGTCATTTTTAATATGGTCAAAACAGGGTATTCGGGTTGTTAGTGTGTTAACTATGATTACAGAAGCAAATATAATCCAAATAACAATAATGTTAATCTTCGAATAAGAAATTTAGGAGAATATATGGTGACTTTCAACCCATTTGACTTGTTCCCCTTTCAACAAAGGTTTTTTGATTCGATACGAAATACAACCCAAATCGACCCACGATAATTAAGTGAGTTGCAATGTTCACATCTTAATTTTTTCATTTAAATGTTAACAGAATAGATGAACACTAGGCTTGTTCTCTGCCTAGTTTGGAGCGTACAATAAACAATACGTTTCGATGTGTTCTTGGCTTCTTGCATTTCCCCACCCATGGCTTTAAAAAAAACTAAGTACATTGAATTTAGTTATTAAAAAAAATAAAAAATGTGCTTACGCCAGTGACGATGCAGATCGGCAGACGTCTGCCAGATGTCTTGGCTGATGTTGATGATGATGCCATTGGAGGCAAAGGTGAAACAGCAGACCGGGGGTACGCAACTTTTTTCCAGGCAAAAATGTTTTGAGTGCTCACCTTTATGTAAGAAAGTATAAGCGCAAACGTCCAGAGTAAACACATTCTCCAAAATGAAGAAGTGCAGGCAAACCGAAAAGCTTCCATTAGCTCCTTAACCAGTGCCATATTCTTTACGAGCTAGAAATACGAGATTCAAAAGATCAGCAGAACTATACAGAGGGAGATTTATTTCTACAAGACCGAAAATATTAATATTAATATCAATATGAATTAGTAGGTGGTTAGCACAACTGTCCATCTAGGCAACACAAGATTAGCATGCATATGCTTAAAATTACTTGTCTTATTAAAAAACCTCAACTGTAACATTGTGTGACATTAAAAACGGATTAAAAATAGCCTCATTACTTGCATCAACAATATAACTTTTCATTGTATATTTATAACCATGTTTTAATGCAAATATGCATACCAGTGATCAATTTATGAACGTATGGGTGTTCATCGGTTCGGTTCGGTTTGGTTTGCTCAGTATGATCAAAACTGAACCGAATTCAATTCAGTTATCGGTTTCAACCGAAACACCCGAATTCGATAACTTTGTTGTTCTT
The DNA here is from genome assembly GCA_028751855.1 of Ambrosia trifida. Taxonomy (NCBI): domain Eukaryota; kingdom Viridiplantae; phylum Streptophyta; class Magnoliopsida; order Asterales; family Asteraceae; genus Ambrosia; species Ambrosia trifida. The sequence goes on from CM054127.1 coordinate 47,856,610, forward strand.
GGAATACCCAAATAAAGCAAGATGCTTTACTAAACCCTAATAACAATAATAATAATAATAATAATAATAATAATAATAATAATAATAATAATAATAATAATAATAATAATAATAATAATAATGATGATGATTTTGATTATAACAGCTTCAAGTAGTAAAATTTAAACAAAGAGACTCCCTAATTTAGGGTATAAAGAGTAACAACTAACAACACTGTCAGGATACATAAAGACTCACAAAGAAGCATGTAATTAAAGAAAAAAAATGGCTAATATCAGTATAATAAGCTATTATAACATATAATGAATAATATGCACAAAGAGGTTCATCAATTATTAAGCCAAAAGTAGAAAATCGCACCTGAGAACAGTGAAGTGGACTTGATTGAACTGAAGACCAAGAAAGCACCGATCTTTTGGATGCAATGAGTTGTTGTACAACATGCATTGGGAGATTTAAAAAAAAATGATTACGTAGTTTCATATAATCTAAACGAAACAAAGATAACAACACGATAATAAATAAAGTTAAATAAATATCTAATAGATTTCTCCTCTTCGGTTTTTGAACGCTTGAAATCGAGTCATTACATCCTCTTCTTTCACCTTATCAAAAGTATCCATTTCGATCGCACAAATTAAAGCATTGTTCAAATACTCCTCATCCATTCGATTGCGTGGATCCATCTTGATTAGCTTCATTTTAGAAAAGCATTTTTCAACAGTTGCGGTTACAACCGATAAACCAACACTACTAATAAACAAGTAACAATATAAGCGATATACCTTTTCTTTTTTAGTGTTGTACTCCAACCAATCATACTTATCAAACCATTTTACACTAAAACGTCTCCTACCCTTAGAATAGTTTGTCCATTCAAAATTATGAGCTCGCGGTTGAAAAGCCTTTTTCACAAGATATGTTCTTCTTATATCATCTATTTAATTAAGGTGATAGCTAGCAATAGGTGGTCCATCAAAAGGATCCAAAGGAAGAGCATTCAAATCAACATATGACCTCGCAGTTGAAGTTGAAGACGAAGGATTTAGGAGGAATTTTTGGACTTTTAGTTGTAGCAACATCATCATCCTTTTGCATATAATTATCCTTATTACCAACACCATCATCATTCTTTTGCATACCATCATTCACTTGCGTGTCATTGTTATCGGTATTTGTAATGTAATCAGCCTATCCAAAAGAAAATGATCGATGTAGAGACAGCTAGTGGTGGGATTAAGGTGGGTATGATGGAGACGTCGGTTTAATGTGGTGGTTGACATCTTTAACTTGGGGTTGAAAATGGTTCGATGATGGTGGTGTGTTGGCAGCGGTTCGGTGGTGGTGTTGTGGTGGTGGCAGCGGTTCAGTGTTGGTGTTGTGGTAGCGACGTCTTTGTGTTGTTGTTGTGGTAGCGGTGGTGGTGGTTGCAGAGAAAGATAAAGCGAAAGAAAAAGAGTGTGTTTTGATAGTGAGAGAAAGGGTAGAGAGAGCCAAGAAACATACACCAATAAGTCGTTCCTATAGGTATAACTAGCTTGTCCAAACGATATGTCGTCTCAACATGATTTGTCTCTAGAAACCTGTGTGCATAAATTCCTTAGATCGTCTCTATAGGTGTCGTCTGTATATGCTTATATTTGGGGATTCATTTATTGATGAAGCATAAATAAGAAGAAGAGGGTTTAAATGTGTGCCATAAAATGGAATTTGGGGTTTTGTGGGTGGCGTGACTTATGATGATCTTTTTGAAAATGTTAAATACTAGATATTTGCCCGCGTTGACACGCAGTTCAACAACGTACGATTATTTGGAGTAGTATAACGTATAAGAAAAATAAAGTAGAAAAATTTTATTAAAATTTAAAAGCAACGAATACACATTTATTCAAATATCGCTGAAAATTTCCTTATAAACCACATTTTTTTTGTTTTAGTCATCACTTTCCCATCAGCATCAAGTATAAGTAACTTCACGCCTGCCCTGCTTTTAACTCTTGACAATGCGACATAAAGCTGGCCATGTGAGAATACAGGGTTTCTTAAATACAATCCAACCTTCGATAAAGACTGTCCTTGGCTTTTATTGATGGTCATTGCAAAACATACGCTTATACTCAATTTTATAGTTCTTTGATGGTCCACCGTGACACTGTTAGTGCATCCTTTTTCCAAAATAAAGATTTGTTTGATGTTGCAATGTTTACACTAAATAACCTCTATCTTAATATTTATTGCTAATATAAATCTCACACTAAAACTTTGGACTGCTAGTGACCATTGTCAGTTCAACAATATAAGTTGTATAAGGTACCTCTATAACTTATGATTTATGAAGAATGAATAGTTGAACAATGCCTAGCAATGTCACGGTGGAACAATTCTCTTAGTTATACTCGTGCGTTTGAAGTAGAGATGGTAAAATGGATGGGTTGGTTAATGGGTCAAAACACTTATAGATCAAAATGAGTAACTTTAAAATTTATACAGTAGGAACAGTTTGCCAAAACTTTTTGTCCATTTCTACTTTAGTTCTCCAAAATACTAATGTATTAAATGAACTTATGAAAACTATATTATAGAAATAACAATGTATACTCTGAATAAGCAACTGAGGATAAGCATCACTTTGGACGACCTGTTGGAGACTTGAAGCTACACAACAGCCCAAATGCCCATTTTTTGGCAATAGGACATATTTGACGCCTCTAATTCAGAGGTATACACCAGAGATGATCGGAAAAAACCTGAGTTATACGTTACCTCATGTTCTCATCATCTGATTTGACCCAAACACTATTGACTATCCTATACAACTTCATTTTTTATTCACATCTAACATATGCCATCAAAGGCGTAAAAGTTTCTTAGTCAGAGAGCACAAGAACCATATTTTAGAATTTCATTAGAGTTGTTCTCAAAACATCGTGGGAACATTTGTGTGATAATTTTTAGATGTTCTTAATACAAAAGGATGCACTTTTAATAGTTATGAAACAGGTGATTCCAAGAACAAATGCAAGTTGATGGGCGATTTATATACATATTGAGCAAAAATTAAGTAAGATATATAAGACATGAAACTTACGTGTCACTCAGTAGCATTTTCTTTGATCCAATGATACCTATAACACGTAAATCAGTTTTAGCCTTTTCCTTCAGGACTGCTGCCTACAACACAAAACATCTTCATGTATTCAGAAGAATTACAATGTAACCAATGGCCTTGTACCAGAAAAAGGTATATGTATTTGTTTGGAGTTCTTACACGTCTAGATTTTGTGTGTACAGGACCATAACCCTTGATAGCAGGACCATAACCCTTGGGATTCGCTGTATCTGTTCAAGTGGATCAATGTCGAACGACAAACATGATAATAGCAAACAACTAAAACTCATAAAATAACATCCTTTATTTCTTGTCGTGCTTAGAAAATTGGAAATACATTCATAGGTCATCCATTTAATAATAGTCGATGAAGACTTTTAACAATAATGTGCCTCCCGATTGACCCGTTATCTGACCTGCATATAGAAAGGAAACTAACTATTCAAACGGGTCAAACATTATTTATACTCTTCTTAGAGTTATCTAGTTAAAATTGGTTCAATGTTCAACAAACTTCTATAGAATGCTAATATGTTAAGCTAAAAACCAAACTACATAACTCCAAAAAAATGATCACATATCCAAAGCAAAGAATTTTTTTGCACTTCATATTTAACCACACCTCCACTTATTCAAGATCCAAAAACCAGTTAATAATATCTTCAAATTTCAATCATTTACGTAAACCATCAATTTAAATTAATCGAAAACTAAATGTCTTTTTTTTCTGAGATTATATAACAAATAAACAAATAATAATCCAAATCAACTATGAATGAAAATCGAACATATTAATCTAAAATCAGAAGGTGTTACCATACATAAAGATGCAAATGAATAACAAAAAAGATGGCTTTTGATTGAAATCAATTGATGATCGGAAAAGGGTTTGATCGGAGTCTTTGTTTTACCTTTCAATTTCTTCTGGTTGCCGTAAAGGTGATTCGTTCTTTATTTCTGTTGTGCAATCCTTGCTGCAATGCAAGCAAACTCATGAGGTTATTTTGTACGTGCGCCTCGAATGGCCGATGCGCTAAGAAAACTTGCACCACAGGGGCATGTTCTCACTCGAATCATTTTGACCCATTACCCAACCCATTTTGAAACCTCTAATTTCAGTTGAACATTTTGTGCTTCAGACATATAATGTCCAACTCCAAGATCCCTTTATTTCTAAAGACTTCTTATTTGTTGGTAACCACCAATCATTTTTGAGTTTTTTTAATCAATAAGTATAGTTTAAAACTTTAATTACTATTTCCAAAACAACATAATTTTGGCACCAAAAAAAAAATATTGATATAAAACTATGTAACGGGATACATGCATTGAAATTTGTAAAAATATATTTTGGATGACTTCAAATCATACCTCTTTTAGCCAAACATTATTTATTTAATCAGTTTAAGATCATACATAAGCCATTATACTTGTATATGGGACCCCAAATTATCAATTAATAAGAATACAACTCAAAATTAATTCCTACAAAACCAAACATTAAACCAGTTTCATGTTTCAGTTTAAAAGGATAACACAATGTTCATATATGTACCTCAACACGAGTTCCCCAAACTGAGAATGATGAAGGAGCATTAGCATGTTCGAGAACTCGCGCCCGGTGTATCCTTTTTCCTCATTCGCCTGCACCGGCATGTAAAAGATTATTGACTATTATTCGGAATCCACTTATCAAGATAAAAACCCAAAAATCAAACAAAAAAAATATGTCTTCCAGCACAATATGCAATTAAAAACATAAAACAACATTGTACAAAAACTTTTTATGAGGCGTTTAAATGTTGACATTAACTATTATCATTGTATTCGAGTTCCCACCTAATGAATCTGTGCAAAACTAAACAAATATTTATAAATCGGAACGAATAATCAGAGCAAAGTTGATAATCAGAGATACTTTTGGAGGGCAGATAACAAAGTTTCTTACCACATCCTGAGAGTCTTCATGTTCAATGCGAAGCTCCGCTGGTAAGGTTTTAGAATGGATTAATGGAAGTCCACATCAGCAGTAGCAGCTTCCGCAGTTTTACATTCAAGTGCTTGCTTTGTAAAATATGAACCATAACTTGCAGCCACAAAAACATACCCAGCGTCCCTGAATTGATTCTATAATATAAAACATAATAGAAGTAAACAAAATATTACAATAAACAACTTAATAGAAATTGATGCAGTACAATTTAAACATTTTTACATTGTGAATTTAGCTTCATTTAGAGCACATTCTATCCACAAAAAATTAACTCTATCAACTTTTTATTCTTATAAATCATAAAAAGTTATGAAATGAGAAACTTCAAACCTTTATGAATCCCCATTCCCCAATACTTCAAAAGCGCAGATCTAAATGATAAGCAACCACGATTCCCCCTACAATCAGACAACAATGGAATTAGAATACAACAGTTTTATAAGATTTCCACATTTATATATACAAAACCCTAATCAACCAATGAATACACAAAGAACAAAGAAACTAAGATCCGGAAACAATCACTAAACCTAAAATCGATCTAACGAAGATTTTGAAAAGGAAAAGTAAGATGAAGATGAATATTAAAAATCAAATGTTATGAATGTCAAATCGGAAACAGAAACTTACAGTTAAAACAGTTTCTATGATAGTCGTTGAAATCAAATCTCACGGTTAATGATTAGGGTTGAGGAAGAATGAAGCACACACATTCGGATGATGAAGAAGAATAAGATAAATGATAGATTGAAATCAATGCCTCTAATAGGAAGCGGCACAATGTCAGGAATTTTTTAGGGTTGAAGTCACACACAATCACAAACGACGATGACACAACAAAAAAGGAGATCTATGGAAGAGACAGAGAGATCAGAGAAGGATGAAAGAGAAGAACGATTGAGAGATTTAGAGTTTAGAGAGAGAAACTGATTTAGAACTTGAATATTGTTTGACTTATGATTAGGAAATAGAAACTTATTAATGTGATTTAATTTAATGTTTTTTAGGAAAGGTAATAAAGGTCAGCGATTTTGACCAAATTAATATTGATTGATTCTCGATTTTTAGGAAAGTTATTAATATTAATTGTTTGATTTATTGACGAAATTTAAGTTTTAATTCAATTTGGATTTAAAAAAAAAGAAAATTTTATATATTCTATGGTTGTGCCATGTGGCACGATATGGGAAGGAGAGATAATTGAAGGTGAAATGTGGGAATGACAAGTGTACAAATTGAGTTTGTTTTATTAGATGTATAGATTTTTTATTTCATCTAAGGATAAGGATGATTCACTTATTATCTACATCTATATTTGTTTTTCAATTGTAAGCCATGAATTTGGCCTTGAATGAAAATTGTGTGGAGTTATAGATGTAGTTTGGATTAACTAGATGTGCATTTGCAATCACTTCGCGTGTTTGGATAAGGTAGTGAGCAATTGGTGTCACTGTTCTAGTATACAAATAATGGATCCTACTAATGTCCGTAACTAACACCTATAGGGGGGAATATGTAATTGATTTTTAGGGCTGAGTAAATATGTAATTAGGAGCCTTAGCAGGGGGAAATATGTAAAAAATCCACATTTAATTTGTAACTTAACTATGTAACTTAAGGGTACCGCAACGTAGCGCATGGTAGATATCTAGTAAGTTATAACTATAACTAGTAATTTGACTGATCGCGCGTTGCGGTGGCATTGAAACTTAAAGCAACTCGAATTTATACCGTTGATATTTGAGCCAACTCGTTTTCGAACAAAATTTACTTCAAAACGTAGAACAATTGAAAACATAAATGAAATATGCATGAAAACATATTATGTTTGACCTACATATTACTGAGAAAAAAATTATGTTAATTAAAACATAAACCAACTTGGATTTATAACAAAAAATACTTAAAAATATGCACGTAAGAAGGTATCTTGCGTTGCGGCGGAGTCAAAACATAAAGTCACCCGAATTTATACCACCTAATGAATACTTATTATACATGATCCGGATCGTTTATGAACAAAACATATGTCAAAACATAAACCAACAAAAAAAAACGTACATAAAAATAAGCATGTAAACTCAAGATGAGTCAACATTACATTTTGCAAAGTTTTTTGGAACGTTGACGGGGTGTAAGGGCCAATACTAAAAGTTTAAAGGTTAAATAAAAAAACAAAAAACAAAAACAAAAAAAAGTTATGGGCAAATGATTAATGGCATTGTTGTATATATGATAAAGAAAAATAATAAAGAAATAGAGGCACTACAAGAATTTAGACCTTTAGCGGCGACCCCTTTAGCGGCGACCCGCCAAAGTGTCGCCACTAAAGGCCAATTTTAACCAAGCTGTTGATCAATTGAAGATGAACGGTCCAGATTACATCGTACTAAGGTTATTAGCGGCGACACCGTTGCCGCTAAAGGTCAAAAATGTTTTAACCTATCTGCCTTCTCCTTCTTTTTTCCCTCTCTTTCTTTTTCACACCCACATGATCTCAGCTCTCTCTCTCTCTCTTGACTCTCAGATCTCTCTCATCTCTCTCAACTCTCTCGCCTTCTCCCTCCTTCTCCCTCAATCTTTCCCCCACCACCGCGGACTCCCCACCACCGAGCAACCCACCACCACCGGAGCCTAGATGTGCCTTAGAAGTGAATAAATGAATTGGGCTAAATAGGCTCGTGAACATGAATATAAACTAGGCGAGTGTTGGTAAATATGTAAGTCTAAGAGCATTCTCATCTTCTCCATCAAATCTCATCCATCAAATTACAGTAAAAATCACTACTTTACCCCTAAATCTTCTCTCTCCTAATTAAAATAATAAATAATAATACTTTTATCATTATATTTTCTCTCTCCTCACTCACAACTACTTACAAAAATATTAAAATATATATAGGAGTGAAAAGTAGCTTTTCATATTTAAGGTGGAACAATGCTTTCACCAAATATTTTCTCTCTCCTTCACTCACAACCACTTACACTCACCCTATATAATTTGGTGGACACACTTACATACATTTGATGGAGCGAATGTGAATGCTCTAAGTCTTAGTAAGGGATATATAAAAAAATCCATATATATATACTTAACACCTTATATAACTTGATTTAATATCTCAATTATCTTTAAATTTTAAATGAACCAAATTATTGTTGCTACATTATTTTTATTTTTATCATTTCAAATGGTCAACTTCATGCACCATCCACTCATCCAGACTTTAGACTACGGATGAGCTCGGTATAATACCGGCACCGAAACGTAATGATCCTGAAAATCGCTAAGTATAGGTACTGATACCAAATTGCTCAGTACAATACATTATTCGAAGGTAAAAGGGCGTTAAGATACTGTACCATATCGAACAAGTACTGAATTTGAAAACGCTAAAAGTTATATCAAATTGTTACCTAAATAAACACATAAAGCCTTAAGATGAAACATTTTATATATTGTAAAGTCAACACACATTAGGAGGGGCCACCAAAAATAAAATCAAAGAAAGTCAATTCCCGAACCATTGTCCTTGACTTGCATACTCAAGGAACTTATCTGGTGCGCTCTTGACTACCCTCATTAACATGCAATGTCTTCCACAAACTACATTGCATGCATGTCCATAGAGTTTCAAGTTTTTGACACCAAAAAAAAAAAAAGAAAAGAAATAAGAAAAGGTTTTATAGTCTACTTTTTGGTTAGCTAACACTTTAATAAACCTTTGAACTCGCGCTTGAATCCACTTTCTTGGATAGCGGAGTAGTTGGTGGCTCGTTAAAGCCATCAACATTGTTTCCATTATTTGCACGGGTTGTGTTAGCACAACCTGTGCTGTTACTGGTGGCAGCTCCACCAAGGGCAGTGACGATTTGTTGCATTGTAGCTTGAATGTGGTTGTTGACTGTGTTGGCACTCGAGAGGTTTAGTTTTGCCGTTGGCATGGAGTTGGTCACCACTTGTAGTCCCACAGTCAATAGACAGCCTCCTCCAGATTCGGAGGAGGCTGTGATGTTGGCATTAGGGTTTTGTCCCACTGGGACAATGACAAACCCTATGGGAAGGATAGGAATGGACGATGGATCTTCACCGCTCATTGTAAGTTTGATGGCATCAACATCAACAGCCGAGTACACCACGAGGCTACCAGAGTCATCGGTGCAGCTCTCCTGCAGCACCAGCTCAACATTATGGGATGAGTTACTAGCCACCTGTTCACAAAAACCAAGTGTTTCATTTTTTAGTACTTATTTGAAATCAATCTAATAAAAATTGCTTTCAACTTGTATGATTTCTCCGCCTTTCTAGGTTAATTCTACGATTCAGCAAGGTGTCCACGAATAATAAACTTACGTTTACACGAAGCAAAGAGATGCAATTTCCAGGATGAGAGCCGTTTGCGATATGAGCCACCTCTTCTAATGGATTCCCATTTGAGATAATATTGAGCTGCAGATAGCAATATACGCCAACATGTTAGATCAACGCCGAAACATATTGAAGTTTTGTCCCATTTATTTACAAAAATATCAGACCAATGCTGATAAATAAGTAAACTTAAAAGGAATCACAATGAAAGCTGTCAAAGTGTAAGTTTAGTCTAATTATAACGTTAATGTATTAATTCATGAACCTGAGGTCGACGACGTTCATCTCTTAGAAGATCAAAAACTTGATAATGAGGATAAGGAAGCCAGGTTGTTGATACTGCTGTCAGGATCAAGCCATTAGGCTGGCCTGGTTCAGTAACTTTTCTAGTCGTTATGCGAACTGTGTCCTCAACTGAATCCGAGAGGGCGGTCCAAGATTGTCCACACGAGCCAGTGATGTGAAGCGAGAACATCCTTACCATCCTCTGAGCCACATTCATCAAGTTTGTTCTTGCTTCTGGAGATGGTATCGCTGTAAACCGACATTATAAAACAGATAAGATAGAAATTAAGTCAGTCATATTAGTGACTACCAAGTAATTTGTTGGTACCTCCAATGTCGGATATATTTCGGGCCATAAGACTTGCAAGCCTCTCACATTGTCGTTGTAAAACAGCTATCCATCGACAAGCTCCAAATGCCATTCCACTGCTAACATAATCAGTAAAGATCCCATGAACCGCATCATTCTCAGCCTCGGCATGCTCAACCCATGTAACCTGAATTAGTTTTTTTACTCAAGTATTAATTTTTTTACTCGATTGGTCTATGGTGTTAGAGGTGAATCAATCTCTTAATTCACTTCCATCGTCACGAATCTTTGACATAAATTAAAAATTATCTAAATTTCTCACCTTTGAATAGCCATTAGGCATGTCTTGTATAATGCAGCCTGAGGGAAATCGCTTGTATTTAGTAAGATATGGCTGGTAAGTTTCGTGAAAGCTGTCTAGCGGGAAATCAACGATTGCCCAGCTTCCATCGTCAGGATTTCGAGCACAATAACGAAGGAAATGAATTTCTCTAGTTGGCACGAGTGGTGATAGCGCTTGCAGTTCAGCATACATCTGCCGTAACAGAAAAAATGCAACAAAAATCCTGTAAACTCAATCAAACTTGCGCAAATATAACCCGCTATTTCATTTACCATTAATTTCATAACTAACGATAAATATGTATACGCACCAGCTGCAGGGAAGTGTTTGCAGCTCCATTAACAGCACAAGTCACAACTTGAAGGGTTTTCGCACGCGAGATGATTGAGGGAAACAAATCCATCCATTTATCCTATAAAGTCAACATCAAGAAAGATTATAAACATGCAAAACATCTATTTCCAAAGCAGAAAAAAAAAAAAAAATTCTAACATGAACAATGGACATACTGCATCAAGAAAAGCATTAACCAGGTTGATACTGTTAATGATCACAACTGAGCTAGCGCGCGAAGCCTCATATCTCAACTCACTTGGATCACTTTTCCTGCTAATCGTACTTGGAAACATCTTAACATATTCATCAAGATTAAGCACTACTTTACCAGCATCATTAACCTGAGTCCAAAGAGGTTCTCCAAGCCTGCACATCTTAACAACTTCGTCCATGGACGATAGCGCGTATTGGATTGCAAGAGGCTTTTCATCCTCCATGATGATTAACCCATTATCAGCAGCAAAATTAGGACCTTCAGATGCCATCAAAGGATTGATCTGCATCATTTCAGTGCAGTTTGGCATGACATCTTGATCATATGGACCGGGATACATGTTCATATCCAGGTTCATGTTAGAGGTGGTCATCATTGGAGGTAAATTAGTCCCACAGAACTGATTTGCAATAAGGCAGGCACGGCCCAACTGTAGGAAAACATTCATTTCATTGGGTTAGTGTATTTTAATTTAGATCAGTTTAATAGGTAAATATAACATTAAGTAACATTTATATTAGTTTTAGCTTTTTGGGGCAAATATTGGAGCAACGGTAAGGTTGTTGTCATGTTACTTAGACGTCATGGGTAAAAGTTGTGAAAACCATCTCTTGTAGACAGGGCCGGCTCGACAGTGTTGCTAACCTAAGCTAGGGCTTGGTGCCTCTAAAAATAGAGGCCTCATCTAGAAAAAATGTATATATACTACATAGTGTTGGTATGAGCTTCTTAATCACACAACCTCACAAGAAATAATTAAAGAGATGAACACTCAAATATGCAATGTACGATTTTCTTATTAATGATAATTGAGAGTACATAAACTGAGCAAAACAAACTGAACTATAAATAGAAGAAAATACAACTGAAATTTGAGAAAGACTAGGACTTGCCAAACTACTCGGGCTTTTCCACAACTGCCTAACGGCTTATTGAATTCAAATAATAACTCCACGTGCATGCATGAAATCAGGAACTTGCAATTACTTTTCAACACCCTCCCTTAATTCAAGTTCCCTTACTCCTAACATCCATCTGAACTTCATAAACTTCTCTTTTCCCACAGCTTTAGTAAGAACATCAGCTACTTGATCTTCAGTACCACAGAACTCCAACTTGACTTGATTTTGAGCAACCATGTCCCTGATGAAATGATGTTTCAGCTCTATGTGTTTAGACTTCCCATCTAGAACTGGATTCTTTGACAAATGAATAGCTGAACGATTATCACAAAGTATAACTGTAGCCTCCTCCTGATCAACTTCAAGATCCTTCAATATCCTTCTCAACCAAATTCCCTGACAAGCTGCAGTAGTAGCTGAAATATATTCAGCTTCTGTGCTGGAAAGGGCAATTGAATTCTGCTTCTTAGTGCACCAAGAAATAGCACCACTTCCTAAGTTAAACACATTAGAAGAGACACTCTTTCGATCATCTAAGCATCCTGCCCAGTCACTGTCTGTGTACCCTTGCAGAATAACCTTCTCATTTCTTTCATAATATAAACCATACTTCAGAGTACCAGCCACATACCTTAGAATCCTTTTTCCAGCCCCAAAATGAGTTTTACTAGGCACCTGCATGTATCTTGACAGGACATTCACAGCAAAGCAGATATCTGGCCTAGTATGTTGAAGATACAATAGACCCCCTACCAGACTTCTATACATTGTTGCATCAACAGCAGCATCACCATCATCTTTCCTATGCTTTTCATTAGCATTCATAGGAGTATCTTCTATTTTACAGCCACCCATTCCAAATTTCACAAGAAGATCTTCTGCATATTTACTTTGACAAACAAAGATTCTGTCTTTATTTTGATGAACTTCCAACCCAAGGAAAAACCTTAGAAGCCCCATATCTGACATCTCAAACTCTTTCATCATGCCTTGTTTGAAATCTTGTAACAAAAACTGACTATCACTTGTGTAAATAATGTCATCAACATATAAACACACATAAATGATACCTGCACCTGCCATCTTCTTTACATACAATGTAGGTTCATTGTAGCTTCTAGAGAAACCATGACTGATAAAATAGGCATCAATTCTAGCATACCAAGCCCTAGGGGCTTGTTTGAGACCATACAAGGCCTTGTGAAGCCTGTATACTTTCTGTTCTTGATCCTCCACTTCAAAACCTCTTGGTTGCTCAACATAAATCTCTTCATTCAGCATGCCATTCAAGAAAGCTGATTTAACATCTAATTGATAAATCAGCCAACCTTGAGCAGCAGCAACAGCAAGAACTGTCCGGATTGTTTCAAATCTTGCCACAGGGGCAAAAGTGTCCTGAAAGTCTATTCCTTTCTTCTGAGAGTATCCCTTGGCCACCAATCTGGCTTTAAACTTCAAAATCTCACCCTTAGGGCCCAGCTTTGTTTTGTAAAGCCATTTCAATCCAACAATATTCTTGTCTACAGGTGCATCAACCAGTTCCCAAGTCTGATTCTTCTCAATACACTTGATCTCTTCAGTCATGGCATCTCTCCATTCCTTCTTTAAGACTGCATCTTCAAAAAACATAGGATCACTTATATTCAAGGCAAACTCACATACCATATAGTCTTCCATGGGAGTTGTTTGATCATAGATTTCAGTTAGGGGTCTGGATTTGATAAGAGATGAGGCAGCATCTACTGTGACATCAGGACCAGCATTCACATCACCTTCTGAGTTGTTTGTATCACCTTGATTGTTAGTATTTGAAGTGCCCTCACCATGGTTTACAGCATCAGAAGTTTGAGTGTCAGCACCAAGGACAGAATTGTCCTTTTCTATATCTAGCAGCTCATCAAAAACACTTAAGTCCCACAAGTGTTTATTCTGATCATTTTTAACTTTGGACCAGTCCCATTCCATATCTTCAAAGCACTTGATGTCCCTTCTAGTAATAATTTGTTTAGTCAAAGGGTTATATAATCTATAACCTTTTGTAGGAGTGGAACTGCCTATCAAAATGCACTTTGCTGAAGTTGCTTCAAACTTGGGCTTCAACTGACCTGGCTTTAAGCCATATGCTATACTACCAAAGATTCTTAAGTCATCTACTTCTGGTTTTTCACCAGTCCACATATGAATGGGTGTCTTGGAATCTAGTGACTTTGTGGGGGACACATTCAATATGTGAACTGCATTGGACACAGCCTCTGCCCAGAAGTAGCTGGGCATGTTTTTAGCCTGCAACATACATTGGGCTTTCTCTACAACAGTTCTATTTCTTCTTTCACTCACCCCATTCTGTTCAGGGGTGTATGGAGCTGTCAAATGTCTTTTGATACCATGTAATTCACAAAAGGAATTAAACTCATTAGAACAATACTCCCCACCCCTGTCACTTCTTAAAACTTTTATGAACTTTTCACTTTGCTTTTCAACTAATGCTTTGAAAATCTTGAATTTTGAAAATACTTCAGACTTGTGTTTTATAAAGTATACCCAGGTCATTCTAGAGTAGTCATCAATAAAGAGCAAGAAATACCTGCTACCTCCTAGACTTTTAACTGGCATTGGGCCACACACATCAGTGTGGACAAGTTCCAAAGGATGAGTAGCTCTTTTGGTGCTTGTTTGGAAAGGCAGTTTGTGCATTTTTCCAAGAATACATCCTTCACATTGACCATACTCTTTCATCATGGGCAGTCCTATCACCATTTGCTTATTATACATTTGCTGAAGGGCCTGAGAATGAATATGACCAAACCTGCAATGCCACAGTTTGGTCTCTTCATGACTTTTGGCTGAATCAACAGCTTTTACTTTGGTAGCATCAAGAGGGAACATATTATTTGCTGCTAGCTTCACCCTCATTAGTTCAACCTGAGTTTCTTTGTGAACTATAGAACAGGCTTCATCATCAAAGATTAAAGCATAACCTTTTCTCATCAATTGACCTACACTCATTAAGTTATACTCAAGGTTAGGAGCATAGTAAACATCATCCAGATACCTGTATTTCCCATTGGTCATCTTTATCTTGATAGTGCCTTTGCCTTCTACAGCTAAATTCTTCTTATCACCCAGCTTTACTCCAAGCTTGAAATTTTCATCAAGTTGCACAAAGGAACTCTTCACCCTTGTCATATGGTTTGAGCATCCAGAATCTACAAACCATAGACTAGGATTTTCTGTTTCTTCTGAATTCATTGCCATGAATAAATAAGGAGTTTCATCCTTGTTTTCATCTTCCTCTTCATTATTAGCAGCCACACGTGCTTGACCTTCATCAGCATACCAGCATTCTCTTTTAACATGTCCAAACCTGTTACAATGATAACATTGGGGTCCTCTACCTCTATCTTCATTAGTCCTTCCTCTTCCTCTTCCTCTATAACTTCCACGACCCCTTCCTCTATTATTTTGATCAAAATTCAACCTTCTGTTAGGTTGATACACTTGAAGGGCCTGTTCATCAGATTTCTCCTTTTCACTTGTCTTGTTTTCTCCTGATCTACCATTCATTCTTTCTTCCTGTGATTGTAATGATCCCATTAATTTGACCGGAGTCAAATTAGTGAGATCATAAGCCACTTCTATTGAAGGAACAACATAATCAAACCTGGTTGTAAGGCTTCTCAATATTTTCTCAACTATTTTCTGATCAGGAACCTCTTCTCCATATGCTCTCTGTTGACTAACAATAGCCATCACTCTTGAGAAGTATTCTCCAACAACTTCTCCTTCTTTCATTGCAAGGTTTTCAAACTCCCTTCTTAAACCTTGTAATTTTACTGACTGAACCTGTGAGTCTCCTTGAAACTCCATACGAAGAGTTTCCCAGGCCTCCTGAGATGTATCAGCCCCAGCTATTCGTGAAAACAAGGTGTCATGGACACCTTGTTGAATCACAGCCAAGGCTTGTGCATCTCTCTTAGCCTCCTTTCTTGTTTCTTCAATATTCTCACCATGGTCAGTCATTCCCAGGTTCACCAAGTCCCACAGCCCCTTTGATCTCAAGATAGTCTTCATTCTAATGCTCCAATGCTCATACCCTTCTCCCTTAAACATGGGAAGAGGAGTGTGAGTTGGATTTGCAATATTAAGATTGTCAGCCATGAACTCTAGCACTTCTACTGGCTCTGATACCACGTGTTGGTATGAGCTTCTTAATCACACAACCTCACAAGAAATAATTAAAGAGATGAACACTCAAATATGCAATGTACGATTTTCTTATTAATGATAATTGAGAGTACATAAACTGAGCAAAACAAACTGAACTATAAATAGAAGAAAATACAACTGAAATTTGAGAAAGACTAGGACTTGCCAAACTACTCGGGCTTTTCCACAACTGCCTAACGGCTTATTGAATTCAAATAATAACTCCACGTGCATGCATGAAATCAGGAACTTGCAATTACTTTTCAACACATAGTAGATAACTTTTTTTTCTAAAAAAATAGTTTATTCATCAAATTAACCAAGAAAAATAAGTTTGATCTCCACATATTTATACACATACGTGATATAGCGTTTTTATTTTTCTATAACTATGTGTATAAAGTTTTTAATTTATTATTGGCGGTGAAGTTTAGAAAATGTGAAGGATTTATATCAAAGAGTTTTTTGTCTTTTTGAAAAGGGCCCTGACGTTTTAGTTTGCTTTGGGGCCTTCAAAAACATTGAGCCGGCCCTGCTTGTAGAAATACAGGGCAAGATTCCATACATAGTCCAAGTTGGCTAGACACCCCATCAAAACCCCACACTCGCGAGAGCTCCATGCACCAAGTTTGCCATATGTTATTCTTTTTAACTATTTATGAATTTAATTAATTAATACTTTTGTAACCTAAAAACCTTTTCAAAATTTGGACAGCATTTTTATTACTTCCGGGTGTACAATACATGATAATCTTTTTATATAAACATTAAGTGTAACTTCTCCTATTAAAAAAAAAATTGAAATTTTAGTTTATAATATTGTTGTGACACAATATGGTATGGTATGATATGCTACATTTACCGATAACATAAAAGATAACTAAATACCTCCTCTTTGAGCCGAGCATTTTCCATGCGAAGTTGTTCCTCGTCAAAAGGTATTGAAGACCCTCCACAGTTAGGGCAAACAAGCGAGCTTAATGCATTTTGCAGTCGACTGTTTTCATTTCTTAGATTGTCATTAGCGTTTCTAAGAATAGCATTTTCCGACCGGTCATGTTGAGCCTACATAAAAAAAAAAAATTAAAACTATTTAGAACCGACATTCATTGTGCAACTAGCAATGCACAATGTACAAGCAAACATTAATTGAACTTGAGTATGTGTACATATACAAGACAACTTACAACTATTTGTACTATGTAACAAGTAATGATTACTGACTAGTAAGGGAGTAATACCACTAAACCAAAAAAGATACACATTAAAAGAGTCTGATCGCTTTGTGGGAGATCATGTTGTAGGAGGTGTAGGCTTAACCGTACACTCCACCAGCACATATTAATGTAAAGCAACCAAAAACAGTAAATGTTTCTCTACAATGACCAAAGCGCATGGCTGTGGTTAACGTACGCCTACAAACAACTATTCCCACCCCCATCAAGTTCTACAGTATTTCAAGAACTCAATAGAAAATATAATTGTCACATTTAATAGAAACAAAGTTATAAAACTAGTCTGGCAGCTTTTATATCTTAGAGCAAAACAAATAGAAATATAGGAAAATGTAATATATTATATATTATAGTTAATTACTATAAGCATAAGAGTTTGCTTTAATATTTTTTTTAGAAAGCACCAAAAAGAAATTCAAGTAATGTTTATTTTACCTAATATGTTAATTATTTAGGTTCAATGCATATGTATAACTTTTTTTAAACAACAAATGTAATTTATTTACACCAATAATCCTAGACTATTATTCTTTACTCAGATTTGAACCTCAAACCTCCATTTGAAGAAATATATATATCTCTACCGATCATAAAGAATAAAATAACATGAATACGTAGAATATGTTATTAGAATCTGAAAACACGAATTTTATACCATTTCCATATTACAAAGAATAAAATGACATAAATACATATAATCTCATTTTCTATTAAAATAAATAAATAAAATATCAAACTCACCATATCAATCAAACAATTATGTGTGTGCATGTTTTTATCTGAATTTAAATGTTATAAAATGAAACCTTAAATTTAATTTTTTTTATACAAAACTGTTTTGGAATTAAAATAAATTGTAATTATATAATTCCCAATAATACATATAGTGTGTGTTATGCTCCCTTTTCTTATTTTATTGAAAACCAAATTTACTAAATCTCATTTTACATTTGATCAATTCGAAAATCAATATGTTACATGTTTTTGCTATTCAGAAATGGGTAACGAAGCAACTTGTTGCCTGTCCACCTGTTATCCTAATGTAAAATACCCTTTATGAAATTAAAGAGAGGCTTAATTAATTGATTTAAAAAAAAATGAAAAATCAATTCAAACCCATCTCCACATTACACAATGTAAAACAACATATATGCATAATCTCACTTTTTTAAGATAAATAGCAATTAGTATAATGTGTGTGTATATATCACACATTATATGTTTTTTTATAATCTCACACATTTATGTATGTATTCACGCAAAAAAAAAAAAAAAAAAAACACGTCTTCTTGAAATCTGTGCTAGGTTCATGTACATAAGAACAGTTGGCATTAAATTTTAGGTTTAGCCAAGGTAATGTAAACATGTACAATATCCAACTAGAGTAAGAAGAATGGATGCATGCTAACGTACGCACCTTCATTTGCGTACGCCGGTTTTGGAACCAAAACTTTACTTGACGTGGCTTAAGCCCAAGTTCTTGACTTAATTGCTTTCTCCTCTTATCATCTGGATGTGGACTTTCCTTAAACAACCTGCCCAAATTAATATATCAAACCTTTATTAATTAATTAATTAATAATTATATAATCAATAACTCATGTCATGTGTTATGTTGTTTTTGTTCACATGGTTATGGACCGACTCCCAATGATCCCGTGGATCATTGTAACGACTCCCGATGATTCTCGGAACCATCATAACGACTCAACTGACCTAGTTAAGTATGTTTGAAAACGTTTTTCGCTAAGGTAGACTTATGCGTTTTATAAAGTGTTAACCTAAACGTGACAGGTGTCACAAGTTTAGTCTATAACCATTATTATCTTATTGTTTAGTTAAGGGAACGAGGCACTCTCGGTAATTTTCATCAGAAAAGATGAATACTCACCGGAGAAAAGAGATGATTTTAAAAGGAAAACTTGGCAAATTTTTAAAAGTGTATGGAAAGAAGGGGAGGAGGCCACTATATACACCCGTTGCAATTAATACGATTGGACTGCTGCACGAAAATGTGTCTGACGTTTCAGACTTCAGACCAATGGGAGCACGCCACGTGCCCCACTACCTCGGTGTCAGTTACACCCGCGTGCGTGGCCCCCACACGCCTGACACACAAAGAAATTTCGTCTGCCAGCTGTTAGAAATCAACTGTCATAATGACAGACATCCCCTCTGTCACCTGCCACGACACCTCGAAAGCTGCAAACGCCTCTTTGAAAACACACAAAAGCTAATGCAACTTTTTCAAATTCCGGCGCATTCACTTTCAATCATTACTCCCACTAATGCAAACGGTCGCACATTAAATATTATAAAAGGAGAGACACGTCATACGTAGAATTCCCCCGCATGAATTTATTTGCCACGTCACACCCTGCCATGCTTCGACGTAAAACAAAAAAAAAACGTTCTCCGCATGATTCCTTTTAAAGATCATGCGTGCCATGTCATCATCCTGCGATGGTTTAATGTAAAATCAAAAAGACGTTCTCCGCATGTTTCCTTTTCAGAATCGTACATGCCACATCACACCATGCGATGGTTTGACGTAAAACTAAAAAGGACGTTTCCCGAATGACCATCAACAACATCACACCTGCCACGTCATCAGCTTGCGCTAGGTTGACGTTACATCGAGAATATGTGCTCCGCATGATTCCTTTCGAAGGCCATGCTCCAAGTCATCAACACGCATTTCAGCCGCGAATCACATGCAAGCTGCTCTCACCATGTTTCTTCACCAAAAGCATGCACATCAATGGATTTGAAAGACGACATCAAGACCGGATGAGCTGTCACCCGCACCCAACTACCAGTTTAAGTCCAACACTCCACTGACTCTTTTCGCAAGACCAGGAGAAGCACTATACTGGGGGACTTGAAGGGATACGGTCTGAAATCCTGGCACGGATAATGACCCTAACCCATAAAAGATACCAACTCCAAGGAGTCTGCGGAGCAAGCCATGGGCAGACACTGACTCCACGGAACAATTCAATGGAGTGACGTCAGCGCCATAAAGAAATACCCGCGCGTGAACACACGCACGGGACAATCAGGAAACATCGTCTTCAAGTATAGATACGTACGGACGATTATAATTTAGAATGATTCGGTCAAATTCAGGGCGCATGCTACGCCAATCAGAAGACAACACGTGTCAAGGGTGGTCTAGCAACCCCTGACTGAACAGTGACATGACAGCCTTCATGCTTCCATTATGCTATCTACAGTACCTGTCAGAATACTGTACACACATGATGTTATAGGTTTACTACACGTTAGTTGATATTTGGGATCTTTGTTGTGATGTGTGGACAAAGTACCACTATATTGTTGTTTGAAATCGGATATGTAGTTGCTTGAAATTGCATCTAGTTTTGGATATGCTGGTCTAATGATTTTCAGATCTACTAGTGTTGAGGCGGTGATGGTTTTAACCAAACTCAATCAAGATCTTCAGATCCGTATGATAATTTTGAAAAAAAAAAATCTGACTGTCTATCCCCCATCTCTATGTTTCATGTGAAAAGTGAGTGTTCTAAGAGAGATTTATGAATATGACGTAACACTAAATTGACTTTTAAAAAGATTTATAATGTTTGCTTATTGTGAATGCTCTTAAACCGATTCACCTATCAATACGTTTAGAATGATACATTTAAGGGTTTAATATTGGTACACTTCTATTCTATATCTCTCTCTATACTCATATAGACATAGATAGAAACAAAACAAAGAGTGTGTAAAAGTAGCTAAAATGAATGTACCAATAACCTCACTCGACATAGGTCTCAAGTTCGAATCCCGGAGCACACCCAAGTTTTCTATTACAGTGCATTTACTCCGGAGAGTCTATGACTCTTGCGACGGGTACAACAACACATTCTCTAATGAGTGGGTAATCAACTGGAAATTTTCTCGAGAAACGCCTCGCCTCTCTCGAATGCCTCGGTCGAGTGAGGCTGTTGGGCATGTCAGCTTCTAGTAGGTGCGATCCGATCGTTTGCTGTCGTAAACCGACGTTCAAAAAAAAATAACCCCAGTCGACATATTTAGGTATTTAACACATGATTTGACATTTATATCCTTTGGAAAAACCAAAACCAAGGGTTAGAAAAATCAAAAATGAAAAGATAAACACCATAAATGATTAAAATCACACATACCCTCAACAAATACAAGTGAACAAGAAAACTACAACCATTAACCAACACAACCATGTCTCTCTTCTTCTCCCACACCCCATCCCTCCTCTTCACCACCACCACCACCACCACCCACCGCCTCTCTCCACCGTCATTCAACCTCCATCTCAAACCAAACAAACCCACATCCATTCGTTTCTCCTCAAACAAACCCCCAACCACTCCAGGCTGGAACCCATCCGATCAAACCCTCAACGACGACGAAGAATCCGACACGTCCCAACCCATAACCATCACAGACGAATGGGGCGAGAAATCCGAACCAGTAAACGAGCAATTGACGAAACTACCCTCGTCAGATCCTCCACAAGAAGTGGACGAGTGGGGCAAAATGGAAGGAGAGAAAGTTGGGGTTGTTAGTGAAGGTAATGGAAGTGTTGGGGTTGAAGAAAGTTTGGAACTTGATGAGTTAAAGAGGTGTTTGGTTGATAGTGTGTATGGGACTAATCTTGGGTTTAATGCTTCGGCTGAAGAACGGGCGGAGATTATGGAGTTGGTTACTCGGTTAGAAGCGGCTAATCCGACGGCTAAGCCTACTGAGGCGTTGGAGCTTGAGGGTAATTGGGTTCTGCTGTAAGTACATTACTAGTTTACTAAAAGGGTGTTTGGGATTGCGTTTTGAATCTGATTTTTAGATTATTGCGTTTTGAAAACGCAGATAATCAGTTTTTAGTGTTTGGATTGCGTTTTGAAAACGCAGATAATCAGTTTTTTAGGCTACCAAAACGCAATAATCTATAAGCAGCCCCACCCTTGCTTTTCCAAAACGCATAATCTGTTTTGAATAATCAATCCCAAACACCCCCTAATACAACTAGATGCTTTAATATGATATTGTTTATTTGATGCTGTGCTTTTGTTGGTTATGGACTTATGGTAGAATTTATTATTGGAAGTTCATGATATAGGAACTAGAGAGTTATAGTTTAAGCTTTGGTTTACTGGCTGCGATATGGGATGAGAAATTACAGCTTAAAGGAATTCGATGTAACTGAAAAACGGTATAGGTGAATATATAGTTGTCGAAAAGCGACGGCCGGTGATAGGCGCATAGCACAAAATTTGTAGATTTTTTTTTTTTTTTTTTTTTTTTTTTTTTTTTTTTTTTTTTTTTTACAAACGTGGTCCAAATTAGGCCGGGACCTTGCTGGAGCGCCTGGTTGGCGAGAAAGCGCTTTTCTTGCGACTTTCATGAGGACCCAGACGCCCCCAACCCAAAAGGCTTTTGACAACATAGGGTGAATAATATTTTCTGTGTATGTGAGAAACTGAAAACCAGATCTTTGATGTTACGATATAAAGGATAATGATAAAGCTAACCGACTGATGATAATGTTAAAATGTCAATTAGTGTCTGGATATTTAAAATGGAGATAGAATTATGACTAGCAAGCAAAGTTAAAGATAATTCATCATCATAATCAGTAAATCCTACCAATAGCAAAGGTAAGGTAGGTTTTAAGGAGGGTAAGGTGTATACTGCCTTACCTCTACCCCGTAGGAGTAGAGAGGCTGTTTCTGGTAAGACTCCCGGTGAGATAGTAGTTTTGTATCAAACATAAAGATAATTGTTAGATCAAATAGAACAGCTGTTATATAGATAGTAAACTTAGGTAACACAGGCTTTACTTGAACAAATGTTGGTGTTATCATGGTATGTTGGTAATTTGTGAGATAACAGGTTAAGGAGTTGTTTGTTTCATCTCTTAATGGGACAGATGTCTGAATCAGTCAGACATTTGCCTCTGAATGGGTAAGACATAGAACTGAGTCTGAATGGTTCAGACCTCTTACTGGTTTTACACTTAATGGTTCAGACTTCTTACTGGTTCAATACTTACGCATTCAGAAGTTGCCAAACAGCCCCTGAATCTTAATTACGGGCTGTTAGTATTCCTTGGTAATGGCTCTCCTTGGACTATATGCATATGCTTCAATGAAAAAGTTCAATCTTTAGCCCAATATCTCGTCCAATGAAGACATGACATGTATATTATGTGGATAAAATCACTGTTAAGTGTTAACATGTTCTTTTGGTGATAAAGTGGCAAATAAGTCATATTGGAATGGAGTTTTTAGCTGCTCATGTGCTAACCATGGTTTTGAATCTATCAGGTACACTGCATTTTCTGAATTAGTACCACTTCTTGCGGTGGGCACAACTCCATTGTTGAAGGTTGACAAAATTTGTCAAAAAATATTTACCAGCAGCCTTACGATTGATAATTCCATTACGTTTTCCAGTCCTTTTGCTAGTTTCACATCCACTGCAACTGCAGATTTTGAAGTGCGAAGCCCGTCAAGAATCCAGGTACCCATTTTCTTCTATCAAAATGACTTATTTACACATTCTCGTCATTGATTTTTGGTACACAAGACTTGAGCTTTTGTCACTTTAAAGGTTCATTGAGACATTTGAATACTTGTTGTTAGACTATTGTTCGGTTTCGGTTTTGTTTACTAATCTGACTTATAATATGCCGTGAGCTTTACAGGTTCAGTTTAAGGAAGGGAGTTTTCAGCCTCCAAAGATAAAGTCAAATGTGAGCCTTCCCGAGAGCGTTGACATTTTTGGTCAAAATGTCAATTTGTCACCTCTCCAGCAGTCTCTAAACCCTTTGCAAGAGGCCGTGGCTAATCTAGCTGGTGTTATTTCGGGTCAATCTCCTCTTAAGGTTTCCATTCCTGGTGAACGGTCAAAGTCTTGGCTTCTTATTACATACCTTGATAAGGATTTGAGGATATCAAGAGGAGACGGTGGCCTATTTGTTCTTGCTAAAGAAGGAAGCCCTCTTTTGGATCATTGATCAGGTATTGTAATAAAACCTAATTCCTGAAAAGATGTAAACTTTGACTTCTTAGGTCAAACCCATAATTTTATCAAAGTGTTGATAATTTTGTTGAACATGCATAGACCGATTGTTGGTTTTGATACCTGTGTGAGCGGTTTACAAATAATTGTGTCCATTCTCAAAATGGTCTTTTTGTTTTGACAGATCATTGAAGGCGGAAACGGTTAAGAAGTGTTGAATGAATCTAAGGGGGATTTGCAAGCTTATAGATTCTTATATTTATTGGATAGAGATGAAAAAGATGTAATGGAAGGCTAATAGATATGAAGGACTTTCATGTGTAAATTCTGTTGTATATTACTTCTTACTGTTTGATGATAATCCAAGATCTTCAACCCCCTTTCTATGGGGTGATTCAGCTTTCTTTATATAAATAGTTTATCTGTTTATTATATGACAGGTTTAAAAAAAGTTTTTGAATTTTTAACGGTATTCATCTCAACTAGTAACTAACTGTTGGCGGTTCGAATCCCGAGCCCACCCAGGTTTTTGTCTCACCGTGCATTACGTTAGAGAGTTCTGCTCTTGTGGTGGCACAACCGCTGTCAAGTGGTAGCCGGCGGTATGGTTTTCCGAGGGAAACGCCCAAACCAAACTTTTAAGCCAGTGTGGGTCTGGTCAAGACAACATAGTCTAGCTAAAGTATGGCAACGGGGCTCTCCGGTTTGGAGATTGCGGTGTGTCTGTCTCCATGTCAACTCAATTGACTTGTGGTTTGGAGTCTTTTAGCATATTGGTATTCTTATATTACTCCTATATCGCTAAAGGAGTCTCTTTTAGCCACTTCTAGAACCTTTTTTATTTTGCGAACACGTGCACTCCTTGATGCCATTTGTAATATCCGAAAATTTAAAAACCGTAGAATAATAAATGTTGATTTATTAAGTCGGATCTTATACGAATTTGCAACTTTGTAAAATCGATTAAATGTTATGATTATCATTGAATATCAAATATTTTAATTACTACTTCTTACTTAACTAGTGTAATAATAATAATAACTATCAACGGAATTCTCAAATAATATATTTGGTAAATTAGTAAATAGATGGCCATAGTAAATTTGTTACAAGAAAATGTGTACATGAATATTTATACAAGGGATCTATGTATGTGTATATATTTATGTTACATATATATAAGCTATTTATTAATAGAATATGCTTACTCTGCTAATGATGATTATCATTGGTCATCATCAAAGAATGATAATACTTGGAGATATGGATGTGAATCGTTGATTTAATTGTTAACCCATATATGTTGATTTGTGAAGTCAAAAAAATAAATAAATAAATAGATCCTTTCAACCATGACTGTAACAAACCACCACAATCAACGTACATTCCTCATTTAAATCCGAACATCACGTTGTATCATTTATGTCTTCAACGATTTAGCCGATCGTATAATTCTTCTCAATAACGATTACCATAACAAACTAATCAACAAAGTCGGGATTTAACTCTCTCAACCAACCTTTTTTCTTACGGCTTTTAAGCCCTCCATCCACAAAGCACATTCAATCGCTTGCTTATTCTCTAGTTCCGCTACTTGTGTCATGCTTGAAGAATTGACGCCGCAAACATCGTTGCACCTATGTTCTGCCCGATATGCTCAGGTCATCGGAGCTGCTAGCCGTCGTCATATTATGTTGTCGCTGCCATTAAAGGTTTCGTTTGGTTCTCCCTTTCGGCTTTGCGTGACACAGCCTCCGTTATTATTAGATACTTCTACGACTGTCGTATTTCTGATTCGTCTCGGAGCAACTAGTAAGGTAATTCGAAACATTGTTATATCTTTCATATGTTACCCTGTTCTTCGTGATTGTTGATCGATTGCCGGCGATTGGAATCGTTAATGTAACAATATACCGCAATATCAAGTCGTCGTTCAAGATGTTGGATCGTTAAACTCTAGTCTTGTTAATAATAAAATTTCTCCTAGATGTGTGCTGCATGTTCACTTTGTTATGATTTGGTTATGTGATTATATACGCAATTAGTAGATAGAAAACCTTTCTATACTCATAGTTTCATCAAGCTCAAGATGTAACTCTTTGATTTGGACATTTATTTGCAGTTCTAGATAACGTTTATAAAAAAAAATGAGTATATTAGTATAGAAAACTAAATGCATTAGAAAGTTAGCACATGTGTTCTTTTTTTTTAATCAACAAAATAATTTAGTTAGTTTTATATAAATCTTGTAAATGTTAAATATACTTAATTGTTATCCTTACAATTAGAAAGCAACAGTTAACAGTTTTCTAATTTGTTTGCATAGTAGGTTGTTTTCTATTTGTAATAAAAATAAACAAATACATTAGCATGATAAAACCTTGAGTTGATGTATGATTAGTGTCCCGAAAACATGACGATATGAGTTTAACGATCTCAAACATCTCTGTCGCCGGCAATCAATGAGTCAACATATCATATAGCCAACTTATATCTATGAATTTAATAATGAAAATTAGGTTCGCGTATGCGTTAAGGACTATTCGTTTTTGCTTTGGCTTTGCTTTGCTTTGATTAGCCAACTAAGGTACGGATTCTGTTTTCTTTTAATCATAGTATAACTTTCGTTTCCTTCCATGTGTACGGGTTCGTTAGTCATATCATCATAGTATAAAATTCATATCCGTTACTTTGTAGTACGGACATTACGTCTATGTTTAGAGTCTGTGTGTCACCATTTTATACGTATCATCGGTTCGTATTTGGTTCATTATTTGGATCGGTGTGTATTTGTCAGTTTGTTGTTAGTGTGTCATAGCATGCCATGCCTCTGACTTGTACTCATGGCCGCATGTTCCAGTTAGTGTCATTTTTAGTTTGCCTGTAATTATTTACATGGCCTTAGCTTTTGTACTCTGTCACCCGAGCAGTTTGTTTTGACTTGTCGTTGGGGCGTCAGCGACATGAACACTTTCCGTGACAGTGCGTAATCAAAATCACGGCGTCTCTGACATGGTCCCTTAGAGGCGTATGGATATATCCTAGATCTGTTTCTGATTTCTGACTTCTGATATATGTTTGAGTTTGTTTTGTGGAGATTGGAATAATGGGTGTACGCCACACTCACCATCTCATAGGTGCATGGACTAGCTATCTGTGTACCCCCTCTGTTTAGGCTCGTGGGTGCTTCCGTTTGACGTGACTTACTTTATTTATATGAATAGTCACGTAGTTTGATGTTTGTATCTGTTCTGATATGTTTCTGGTATTGTTCTTATATGCTTCGGTATGTGTCTGATTATGTTCCGGTCAAGTATCAGGTTTAGTGTCGGATTATGTTCATTAATGGTTTCAATATGAGTTTGGTTTCGAGTTTGAAATAGAGTTCGTTCGTTTTGTTTTCGTATTCCCTTTCGTATGTTCACTACGGTCTCAGTTCTATTATGTCTTGCTTTTCCGCTGCGTTGAATTTACTTGTACTGTTAATTCCTCCGTTACTGGGCAATTTTTGGCTCAGCCGTATTTTCTTTTGTTGTGTTGTCTTAATTGTTTCGCAGGTAATATGGGATTTCGGGGAATCAGTGGAGCGTTAAAAGAAGTTGGAAATCATGATTCATTAATTTAGTGCTACAATGTAATAAATGGTAATTAGGATCTTTTCGCTTTAATGTTATGGATTAGTTTTGGTTTTGATATCTGTAAGAGTGACACGTCAGCCTATTCTAGGTTGGGGTGTGACACCATTGGCGCTCTTTTGTCTTTCATTTGATTTTTTGAGTAACACATCTGATGTGGTCTTCATATTTCAGCTATAGTCCCCACTTTTATAAGATGGTTGAAGCTAAATAGCTATAAGTTGAAGGTTTTAAACAAAGCCATGACACATAAATACAAGTGTGAAAAATAAAAAAACAACTTGTCATTTCTTTGTGGAAAATAAATATGATGTGTACTGTTTGTACTTTTATCGATAGGGATGTGAAGTTGTCAACTGTGAATGCAGTGGCGAAGCTTGGTTTCGGAATCGGCGGGGGCCGAACTCAATTTTTTCGATTGGTAGTGGAAAATCGGCGGGGCCGGACTCAATTTACCTATGAAAATCGCAAATTTCCATTACTGCGCCAAAAACAGGGGGCATGGCCACCCCTGGCCCCCAACAATACTTCGCCTCTGTGTGAATGGGTTGGCTAGGATCGGTTTTGGCCTCTAACTCAGCATTTTGATTGTATGATAAATGAAACCGAAATGTTTCAATTGTATTGTGGTTCAGTTAATTTAGTTGTATGATAAATGAAGCCGATAAGTTTCATTTGGTGGTTTGGTTATTTCGGTTATAGACTCTGTTTTATGTCTTCAATTCATTATGTGTGTTTGTATTGCACATTGAAAGACATGTTTATGCAGACTTCTCGAGCATATCTTCTGCATTGGTAGGATACATATGAACATCAGTTTGTTTATGGCTAATCAGTTATACTTCATTCAAAAACCAAACCACAATTTTCGGTTATTACAAATGGCTCGGTTATTCAACTACGGTTAATTTGCTCATCCCACATTGAGATAAAGGCTCGTAAAGGCAAGGGTGGTCGAAGGTGCGGATGGTCGCACTAGCTGTGGTGGGCTACTGCGGCCAACAATATCAAGCAAATATAAATTAATGAATAGTCAAAATAGGGTTCTAGGTTCAAATATAGGCAAGGGTGTATTTGATGTAAAACTGTAATGAGGGTGACATTAGCCGTTCAAAAAAAAAAAAAAAAGCTTCAACAATGCACAATTCAAATAACAAAATATAATATACTTTACATTCACAATTGCTTTCATACAACTCATACCATATTAATTAAAACAAGAATACAAAAATAATGTTCTATGAACACCAATCTAAGCATATTAATTAAGTTCATACTCTTAACCACATAAAAGTTGTATAATCACCACTCGACTCGATGACAGGTGTACAGAATCCAGTTTCCCAGATAGATTTTATAAACAGAAATAGAACTTAGAGAACCAAACCTGTGACTGGTGCAGGTTTGGAAGAAGGCGGTTGCTGAGTAGAATCAGGAGCGGTTGAAGGCTCGGATAAATGGACTTGAGCATAATCATCAACCGT
Organism: Ambrosia trifida; assembly: GCA_028751855.1. NCBI lineage: Eukaryota > Viridiplantae > Streptophyta > Magnoliopsida > Asterales > Asteraceae > Ambrosia > Ambrosia trifida. The sequence continues at coordinate 47,886,054 of CM054127.1, forward strand.
TTTCCTTCTTTTATCCTCTTCTGCCTTTTCTACTTTCTCTTTAGTTTGTTGCCCAACTTCCCCAGCGGCTTTTGCAACTTTGTTAAAAGCGCCCGTCACCCAAGACGCACTAGTAAACACATAGCGGTTTTTCATTATGGCAGATCCCGCACTGCTTACAGTATTCTCAGCGGCCGTGAAAGCTGTTTTGGCTTTCTCGGAAACCTGGAGTTTTTGGTCAACTACTTTGACTTTATCACTCACGAGTGACGTACCCGCGCTGACTTTTTCAGTGAATCCAATTTTCTTGTCAAATGAAGCAACTTTAGCAGATGCAGTGGAAGTTAAATTATGTTTCTCGTCAAAGGATTTTGCCTTACCGATCGCATCTTTACCTAAGACAAACCCCTTTGCAAACATGCTGGTCGCTACATCTTCGGCCTTACGTAAGGCAGAACCATTTCCATCAGGAACATTGCTTCGAAAATGCTACAAAGAAATGTATCCAATATAAGCGCAAAATATTATTTAAACGTAAACAGAAAGGTTTGTAAAATTAATCTTACAGGAGATGCAGCTGTAGCAGCTGGCGGAAGCTGGTATTCTGGATCTAGGGTTACAGTGACAGTAGTATCAACAATTGTTGCACCCTGATACAAAACAAATGTTTGAAATTTTAGATTGGTTATAAAGAAAATAAAGTAAGATCAGTTTAAGAATAAGATGATATCCAGATCATCATGCTAGCAAAAGTATCATAAATATGCACTTTTAAAGGCAGATTGCATAAACAGATAAAAGGAATCCAACTTATGTCCCTTTCCTATTTGACGTCATAGTTGTTGATAGCGAATAGCAATAAATAGCGACAAGCTACCTATACGCTATGCAACGATAGCAATGAAATAGCGGGCGCTATTTAATAATAGTGATACACTAGAAGAAATTTCAAAAATATTTTATATGTCTATTTTAAAAAAGTTTTGATGAATATGGAAGAATATACGCTTCTTATATCAATCCTGTAACGAAAACCCTTAAAATACGCTTATTTTATCAGCATATACTTGTATTTATTAGAAAAAAAGAAAAGAAAAAATGTATCTGAATGCTCTTTCATCGCTATTTAGGCGCTAAACACCTTATAGCGAGAAGCTCACGCTACGCTATTCGCCATAGCGAGCGTAGCGAACACTATTAACAACTATGTTTGAGGTATCAAACTCTTTTTGTAAATCAACGTTTTTGCTTAATATTATGCAGATTTCATGTAAAATTTTCCTATGAGTGGGATTTAATGGGTCCGCTGTTGTTGTATGCAGGTTTCAAGGTAAGTTGCTATTGATTAATAAACCCTTGGTTTTTCATTTTAGTTAGTCAATTTGAATGAAATTGGACAAGAATGATGCAACTGCTCCAACTATAAAGACCTATGTACATGATTATAGTTCTTTGCTGATATATGCAAGTGAAAAAACACAAACATTCAATCATTTAGTCAAACTAAGTGTTTCTTTCAAATCATATCTAACCAAAAGTAAGCCACTTAAGAATTTTGGAACATCGGGTAAATAAAGGACTTAGAGATTGGGTAAAATTAGGAAACCAGGATTAACCTCAAAGATGACTTACATGAACATGACAATATTCAAAATTTGAACCTTGTTCGTTAGAAATTTCAGTTAATATGTACTGGGTAAAACTATGTGAGAAACATCGATATTGCATTTATCTGATAGCACCAATAAATGTGAACTCAGAAAGGATCATCTTAGGACCATAGTTGTTAATAGCAACCATAGCGCCCGCTATAGCGAATAGCGTAGCATAGCGCTCATGTGTCGCTATATGGTTGATAGCGACGAAATAGCGAGATTTTTCTATTTTTAGTATTTTTTTTCTTTTTTTTTGGTAAAATATACATATAAAACATCTCTAAAAAGTTCTTCTAGTGTATTGCTAAACATGAAATAGCGCCCGCTATTTCATCGCTATCGCTATGTAGCGTATCGGTATTCGGTAGCTTGTCGCTATCGTCCGCTATTCGCTATTAATAACTATGCTTAGGACTTGAACACATACTTTCAATACAAAATAAAACCTCCATATACTACTCAAGCTAAACGGCCTATTAACTTTCTTTTGCGGGTTCATTTAAAAATAAGATGTATACGACTATACGGTATGCCATAGTAATTAGACCGGGTGTAGTGGTCTCATGGAAGGGCGTGGAAAGGGGCAAAAACGCCCCACAACGCGGAAGCACACCGCCCCCTTGGGCGTGGATGGCCTTGAATCGGTTTTGATGTGGAAAATTCCACGGCGTGGTTTGGCACAATCATTGAGGGGCCAATAACATAATTCCATTTGGGGTGGAGGGAGTTTTGTGGCATTACCACTACGTGTGGTCTTACTACTTTACATCTCTATTTCTAATAATTCGTTAAAATCACATGGTTTCATGTATCACGTGTGTGAAGGTCCGTCCTTAATTAGATCTATAAAGAAAAGCAAATTACCGAAAGAAGAACAGCAGTCTCTGCTCCTTGGCTATCCGTAAACGTGACAAACGCGATTTGGGTACGTTCATCATGACTGCAAACAGAGCATTACAATCGTGTTAAAAGCAAAGAAAACATAAGTCAAAACCCATCCAGTGACCAATATACTATGTTACAACAATACAACTAACCTTTGTGTCTCAACATAAACAATATCTCCAGAAAAAGAAAAGAACTCCCTTACATCTCTATCAGAAGCCCCTAGAGAAAGATTGCTAACTCTAACAGTTTTAACCTGCACAAATAGCGGATTAAATACCTTAACCAAACAAAAGATAACACACCCTACAAATTTAATAAAATCAACATTTCCAAGCACATACACATACATATATCATAACATATCTAATATGAATACATATCAACAGCTTTGAGTAAACTTAGGGTTTCAGGTAGTAAAAAGAAATCAAATCAGTGTTTGAAAAACATAACGAATTAAGTTCACATACATACATATTATTATTTTATTTTATTGACAGTTAAGATTATTATTATTTTACACTTACCGACATTGTAAATGGTCGATTATAAGATCAGAGATCAGATGGATTAGAAGAGGGGTTTTGAAAGTATATATGGTGGACACGGAACTTGAACTTGAAAGGGGTTTGAGTTGACGGAGTTGTGCACGTTGAATTGGGTGTTCTGATTTCTGAAATCGGGGTATTTATGTACAAAGGAAAGGTATGAGTTTTGATGCGTAATGTACAAGTAGTGATGCATGTGGCTTGCTTTGACGCGTTTGTATGCAGTAGTCGTGGAAGGAAACTTCTGAATTTAATAACTTAGGGGACAAGATCACTCGTATACAGGGAAAGTTCAATTTTTATTCTCTTAGTTCGTTAAAGGTCTTAGTTCGTTAAAGGGGAGGCGACGTAGCTTACAGATATGACACAATAATTCATGAAATATAACATACCATCAAAGAAATAAGACATAAAAATGAAAATAAAGAAAAGATACAATACTATAAAATAATTCTAATAACTCCAAGCTAAAAGTTCAAAAAATCGAAAACCTAAGGGGGACGGGGCGCCTGCCGAATTATCCACAGGTACCAACTACCAGCACGGTAACACCGCCGCCACCCACGCTGGTAGTGGTCCCGTGGACCGTTTTGCTGGTTCTGTTTACCGTGCTAGTACCAGTTGTTTTGTTGGTTTTTATAAAATGCAAAATTTTCAGTTTATACCCGTGTGTTTTAGTGTTTTTTATTTTTACCGTTTGTTTTATATGTTTACCGTTTATTTTTTAAGGTTTTTATATTAACCGTATGTTTATTAGAATTAGGGGCGGGCATATCATGTAACGAGGGGTGGCGTTCGTTACCCCTCAACTTTTACTGTGTAGTGTAAATTTTTTCGCATTTTTATGTTTTTTCTATTACGTTACCCCTGAAGATTATGTAACGTTACCTCTCGATTTTTTTAAAACCCAACACACCCTCAACGTTTTTAATATAAGCTTAACATAAAATAGATAGAAACTTATAGGCCATAACTCATTCCATTTGTAATTTATTAATTAAATATACAAGTTCATTGACCACGATTAAAGTATTGAATAGGAGTGCAAACGAGCCGAACAACTCGTAAGCTAGTCGATATCGGCTTAATAAAAAGTTTGAAACGAGACGAGCTTGAGCTTAAAAACAAAGCTCGATTATTTTTCGAGCCTGAGCACGAGCCTGTCATGTGAAGCTCGTCAGGCCCATAATGTTAGTTTTATTGATATTTTTATATTATTTACCCTTAATTTAAAGTTATTTAGTAAACGAGTCGAACCGAACTTTTCACTTATCGAGCATGCTAGCCTAAACGAGTCTATTAGTTATATCATTTTATTTAATATAATAACTAATAAATATTAAACGAGTCGTGCTCGAGCTTGAGAAACTACCAATGAACCGAACTGAGCTTTTCACCTATCGAGCCCGCGAGCCTAAACGAGTCTATTATTTATATTATTTTTATTTAATATATTAAGTAATAAATAATAAACGAGCCGAGCTCGAACATGAGACACTACCAACAAGCCAAGATCGAGCTCAGGCCTGGTGATGTAAAATGTTTTGACAAATCATTTGTTAGAATATAGCGCTAATCAAAAAAAAAAAATATCGGTTATGAAAGTATGGTAAACAAAAATTGAACATTATTTATTATCGTGTTTTTTTTTTTTTTTTTCGTTTACATTGTATGAAAGTACCTAATACGGTAAAAAAAATGTTACCCCTGAAATTTTAGTCTAGATCCGCCACTGATTAGAATGTAAAGTAAATAAAAATAAAAACCTTGCATTAAAACATAAATATTTTAAACATAATAATACTAAAAAAATACATTAAAAACAAAGAAAAACACTTAAAGTTGACGCAACATTCGTCATGCCTCGACATGGTCGAAAGCGTTGCCGTATCGAACCTCATACTCATATTGAGTGAATTCGATACCCAACTCCTCGTCAAGCTCCGGATCGTCCGTCACTTGTTGCTCGTATAGGGTGGTCCACCTCTCACATTTGATGTTTAGGTCGCCCCACTTGAATTTCGGGGGGGGGGGGGAGTTGAATTTCGGGGTCATTCGACGCATCCTTGTGGCAAACCACAAGGGCCATTTCTTCTTCTTCGGTCCGCGGGTTCATTTTTTGTGTGTTTGGTTTTTTAAAACCGTGGTAAATTGTGGCTTTTAACACCACGGTTTGATCACTTTATATACAACGACGGTGGCACTGTTAGAATTAATTTGCTGACCGTTTAGTATAACTAAATGTTAAAACCGTGTAAAAATGTAAAAAACAAATTGGGTATGTAAATGAAAATAAATAAAAGAATCAGTGGAGTGCTGCCTACAAAAACGTGTTTCAGTGAAGTACATCAGTGAAGTGATGTGGCAAAGCAGGATTGGTTAAAATCAGTTAAGTTAAAATTAAAAACTATGAGCACCCCTTGAGGCCTAAAAGCTAAGATCGTAGAGTTCGATGAGGCGGTTCAAAAGCCGCTTGAATGAGTTTAACCAGACTCTTTTTGATACCTTTCCTACAGCTTTTTTTTTCCACTGTGTTCAGTGGCAGAACCAGAACTTTTAAATTAGAGGGTCGGAATAAAATTTTTGCAATATAATATCTTCTTGTATCATGGTTTATTAATAGAATGGTAATGTTAGCTTAGTTAATTAGATATTTTTTTTAATTTACGATCAAAAAATTGTGTAAGTTGAGGATCCTTATCGAATTAAAAATACATATAAAAGTAGGAATCAAATAATTACAAAACCTGATATTAATGCATGTTTGATAAGGCTAACATTGGCTGCTACTTTTATCACCTTCTCACACTTTCATACAATAAACCTATTCTAAATAGTAAACCTATTCTAAATAATAGGCATAAAGAATTATATTATATTAAATATAAAAGATCTTTTAAGTTCACCTCTTCAAAAAGAAACTCAACTCACAACGAAGTTGCAGAGGTAGGCGGCAGCTGGCCGGAAAAAATAAAATTCTCATTGTTGCTACTCTTTATTCTTCATTTTAAATGTTCTATTGATGCATTTCGACGATTCCAATTATAATAAAACTTCTCTCCAAAATAAATCTTGTTTACTAAAAGTTCGGTCGCCGGAGGGTCAACGGACCCTCCTGACCCTCCTCTGGTTCCGCCCCTGACTGTGTTTGATGTTTAACCCTATAATTTATAAGACCTTGTGTTATCTATGTTAGACGCCCGGGTGATCCATTATTGATAAGTAACTGTTGGAATTTTAGAATGATGAATGGAATTTAATTGCTATTTAGTGAAATTATTAAGGAGACTCTTGAGTTGAGTCCTTTATTTCATGAGAAGATTAAACTCTTGTTAAATGTTGATAAATGAGAGACTTTATGTCTCTAATTATCATGACAATTATTATTTAATAATTGATGAATTAATTTAGTCTCTTCATATGTCTATATTTCTTGCATATAAACATGAGGTTTGTATGCCTTATTTTTGTTATGAGAAGTCTTAGATACAAAGAAGAGAAGAGAGTTGAACAAGAGAAATACTTTGTGTATTACTCAAAATAATGTCAAGCAAAGAAACCTTGGATATTTCTTTGTCTCACTAAATAAAGAGAGGAGTACTCTCTAAACATCATCTTCACCTCTCAATGTTTCAACACACTAATTTATCCGGTGTAACCTCGGGTGCGTGGCCTTCTCCGGCAGTACAGACTGCTTCGGCTGTTGTACCCTGGGAGACAGACGCGTTGTCTTTAGTAGAGGCGCGAAATCTGTTTTAAGAGAAGCGTGTTGAACACGTGCCTCAGCCTCAACCGTCAACATTATGTTTGTTTATTTTGCAACCAAGATCGTACAAAAGACATGGTTCAAGGTTTCATTTTCATTGAAGACTATGCAAAGATTCGTATGAGAAGACGCAATTCAAACTCTTGTTGAAGACTTCGGTTTGAATCTTTTTATGTTGTATTTATATTATTTTCGTTTGGATTTGTACACGGTGCATGTAATACAATTTCCCAAATGTATAAAGAGTGTGTCTCTATTATTTATATTAATATTATTTTAATAAAATCGTGACCCATATCCTACAGTAACCCCAACTCATTTATAGGCCAGGTAAGTTAAAATATCTGTACTGTATGTATCGATAATCATTCGTATAACGACCAAATGACCAATGAATAAGACGAGACATTCGACATTCGACATTCGTATATTTGGATTTTGGAATGTCACAGGTAAAATACATGCTATAAGCCTATAACAAATGATTTTTTTCAGCTTTTCAAAAATGGGTACTTAGATTCCATATGATTTTCTGCATCCCACAAAAACGACCCGAAAGCAACCGCCTCCAGAACCAGCATTGCCAATCCTGAAAATGTCACGGAAACCGCTTCATCATTGGCAGCACCCAACGAACCATCTTCGGATATCTTAATATCGGGCCTTCCAAACAAAGCCTGGGTTTGCTTTTCTATCAAAGAGATTGCTTCCTTTGATCTTATTGTTGCATATCTTTGAAGTGTCTCTCCATCCAAATACCTCACATATGATCTCAATTTATATGATTTACCATCGTCGTCGTCATCATAAGAAACCATGGAGCCTTCATCTTCATAATACTCAGGTTGTATCCGGATCAGAGAATCCGGATCCCAAAACGGGCTTTGTGGGATCGGTGGTTCTGCATAACTCGACTTCCCCTCCTTAAAACCTTCTGGAAGCGTGTTCATGGACCTCTCGAGTTGAAACCTTTCATCAACGCGTTTCAAGAAGTATCCATACATGATTGACGCTGCATACAATTTTCCAAGTTTGATTTTGCTGATCTCGACAAGGGACTCTAACGGGCCCACCATGCGTTCTCCAAGTACTAGGTCTACATGGTTCTGAATCATTTCCAGTGCTTCGGCTGAGTGCACTGATTCCAGCTTCATTTCTTGGTTTGGCCAGAAATCGATCCGTCCAGTAGGATCTGAGGTGGGTTCGACTTTTGGGATCATTGAAATTTCTTTTTCGATAAACTTGTGAACTATCCAGCAGTATATTATTTCTTCTAGTGCCTTTTGTCTATCTTTTTCTTTCACTTCAGCTATTCTCCTGCAATTTCATCACTGCTACAGATGACATTTCACATAATAATTACGGTTGGTGTCTATTATACTAAAACCGATTCAGATTATTTAGGGGTCAACTAATTAGTTCTGAATTAACAGGCTAAGACTTATGAGTAGCTGCAAGCTTGCAAAAACAATTAGAAAGTTGCTTACTTATAAAGGCTATCTGTAGATGAAGAAGCAAGTTCCTGTTTTTGAGCATCTCTCTCGATTTGAAGGCTGTCGAGCTGTTGATCGACGGCTGCAGGGAGCAGATGAGGCTGGTTTTGCAAAATTTGTTCCAGGAGCTGACCAACTGGAGACTCTAACTTAACTGGTGCAATTGGAACCAAGTTATAACCCGAACTTGAATCATCTGATGATGCTTTTGCTATACAACTCCTTGCTCGGGACGGTTCAACTCTAGAGCCCTATCATCCATAGAATCAGCAACACTTAATAACATTGACAAGAATAACAGCAGTGACTTCACTTACTTTTCATCCTTTCACAATTTCACATCAACTTCATCCAGATTAACAAAAAAAAAAAAAAAAAAAAAAAGCCTATTAACTAAATTAACATAACAAATTAACCTCTTATCATATACAAAATACAGATATGATATACGAAAGTATAACCCTAACCACCGGTGTAAAACAAGATCTAGGCGGCAGAGTACCCTCCGCGTAATCGCTACAAGTTACCGTGCCGAGACAATTGTCTTCAATTCCACCTAGTTACTTCGACCAAAACGCGGTCAACCTCTGCTAGAATCGGATTTAGTCGGTCAACTCGGGAGGAGTTTAACTTTAAAAATTAAAACACATTTTCTATGTCTATAATATTAATAATGAATGATTATCAAATTTTGAAATACTGTATATTTCTTATTTATATTGATATTCATGTTTATTGTTATAAATATTACTAAAACTATGATAGACATACATATAATTTTTCGAAAATTAATTTCTTTATAATTGACAATGTTCGAGCACAGCACTGCCTAGTGGCGGACTTAGCATAGGAGGAGGGGTTGCGCCCACTACCCCTCAGTTTTTCCAGCGTAGTGGAAAATTTGCGTATTTTTGACGTTTTTCGTATTACGTTACCCTTAAATACCACTAAACGTTACCCTAAAATTTTGGTCTAGATCCGCCATTCTGCCTAATGCTCGTAACTCCTTCCTGGGAGGGCCTAACGACTTCTGCAACCATGACCCTAACTATATAACTTTGCATTAGAGAATCTGAATATGAAACTAATGAGCTTCAATTTAACTAACTGAATTTCACACACCAAACAACTACCTTAACTAACCACTCTACGGTAGTACCTTACAGAATAATTATACATATATACAAATAGCAACTTAACGTTGCATTTTAACGGCCCTCCTTTTTCCGTCATCCTCCCGACCTCCATTCTTTGCCTCATCGTGCCTACCGCTTCAATCGTCGTCTCTTTCAATCGGAACCGTCCTTTTTCCGTCATCCTCCCTCCATTCTTTGCCTCATCGTGCCTACCGCTTCAATCATCGTCTCTTTCAATCGGAACTATTCCTAATGGCGTTAATGGTACCTTTTACTAACGGCGTTAGTGGTAACCAGCGGTGGCGGTTTCTGGCAACCGTTAAACGGTTATCTGAAAAAAAAAAAAAAACAAAATCCATCAGTTTCACCAATGCAACCAACACCAAGGATAAAGACCGCCGTTGACGGTGGCTCTCATTGAGCGGTGCGGTAGACGACGGTACTGCATGTCTTAATCTAGACTAGATCCAGTGGCGGCAGTGACCCTATGGTTGTTCGTGTGGTGCTTTGGGTGTCTGATGATGATTGTTTGCAGTGATTGAATGTGATGTAAGTCTAGATCGGTGACACACAACGACGTCAGACGGATCTTGACTAAGTAGAAGAAAAAAGAGGGGGTGAGGAGATGGACCAGTACGGAGGTGGAGACGAGTATGGCGATCATGACGATGAAGGTGGCGGTGGCGTGTATGAAGTTGTCGAGGATGGCCGAAGGGAAATCAAAATGTGGGTTGTGATATTGCAAATCAAAATGGATTTTGAAGTTTGAACCCCTTTTTTTCTCACTACAGAATTATAGTTAATTATTTCATTGTTATTATACAAATGAAAAAGAATATTACGGATCTAAATCCGTAAATCTTAAATTATCATTTCGAAAACTTTCGTAATTACTAGGAATTATTTACACAAAATGCATTCTTCGTATTGTAGTATAAACTTCTATTAACTTTTAGTTACATTGATATATAATTATGCGGTTTCATGCGACAATGATACCGTCATATAAAATATTTTTGTGTTTTCAAACCGTGTAAAACATATGATTACATCCTTTTAGGCATATATATTTAGGTCGTTATACCATTCGCCAGCGCTTACCAAACTGATCCCGCCGCAACGCGCGGGTTGCATCAACTCGTTAATATTAAAATGCAATGAATAACATTACTTACTCTAAGAAAGCTGATCGAGGTGAGTGACATGGAGTCGGAGAAGGCATGAATAATATGTCGAGCACATGAAGAAGAAGGAGGAGGCGGAGACGGATAGAAGGCTGCTGTGACGTCGGTGAAGACGCGGCCAGAGATTTGCATAGTTAATGGTTCCGGTAGTGGTCAGAAAGAGGGTCGTTGAAGCAAGCAATGGGGGAGAGATATTTTGGTTGAATGTTGTGGAGGAAACTCCGGTCCAGACGTTTTGTTGGTTAACCACTTTTTTTTTTTTTTTTTTTTTTGAAAGTTTATGGTATATAACAAAGTGTAAAAATATTTTTGGTCTCTGATGTCTTTGATCAAAATAAATTAATTGATGAGATTAAAAGAGAAAAATATACGTTGAGTTTCTAAAAGAGAAGGAGAATGGCAAAATAGGTATAACCCACAATGGTTGAGTTCCATCCTAATTTTTAAAACGGTCATAATTTTTTCATACGACATTATTTTTTTTTTAAAAAAATTACACCATAAAAACAAGTTTTTCATCCTCTTTCATTTCCATACCATATTGTTATACTTTTAAAAAAAAAATTGCTACCCTTGTCCATGTGTCCGTCTCACATATAACGCTTGTCCCCTTTTTTGCCCAATAACCCCCTCCCCCGTAACGGTGGTGGGGGGGGGGGGGTTATTTTTGTTTATAACGCTTACTCGCGCTCCCACTACACACACTTTTATTGTTGTGATAAGTAATCATCGCGTATTACTAGGAATGGTGTTTGTTTTGGGTCTCTTTTGATGCAACAGAACTTAAACAATTTCTTTCACTACCAACAGTAGCAAAAGACATATGAGCATTTAATGATCCATTGCTTGGACGAGTATTCACTTGGGCCTCTCTTGGTGCATCTTGCCCATTGGGTGTACCACTCATAACAATATTATCTTTTTGTTGAGCAACATCTGCAGTTTTTTTTTTTCAATGGCGTCTGAGCATTTAATGACCGGTTACTTAGGCCAGTCATTTGGGTCTCTCTTGGCGCAGCAGGCCCATTGGGTACACCATTCAGTTAGAATATCAAAGTAGGGTTTTGTATTAGATTGTTGTTCCCCACTAGAGTTACATAAGGTGGGTTTATATAGACCACCATATTACATGTTTAGTCCCTAATTTATCACTAATAATATTATTGTCTAATACTCCCCCCGCAAACAAAAGCATGGGAGCGACTTTGTTTGAAATCTAAAGACATAAACATAAAAACTTAAAAGATAGTAGGCCTTCATTCTTCTCCACTTGCTTCCTCCAATCAACCACATCACCCAATAAAGACCAAGACAACTAACTTTCCAGCTGTTGACCTTGAACTTTTCCACGTCAGTTTTGAAAAGCAATTATTTTACTTTCCTTGATAAAGCTCTGCTACCCGGATTTTTTCTCTCATGAGGAGCCGAAAAGACCATAACTTCCGGCCACCTTTCAACCAGGGTGTCATAGATCCTAGGCCAGTCACAACCCTTTTTCATTTCAAACCTACCGATCGGGGTAACGGATACAGAGCTATGGAGAGCTTTTCAACCACACGGCATTGTGAAGGACACATATGTTGCAAGGAAAACAGACGCTAGGGGTAATTGGTTTGGTTTTGTTAGATACTTGGGGGTGAAGAACGTTAACGAGGTGCTTAAGGATATGAATAATGTCAAGATTGATGGTGCTAAAGTTGGGGTGTCGGTTGCAAAGTATGGGTAGGATCATAGGAGAAACATATAGACAGGAGGAGGCCAAAGAAGGGGGCCGATGGCTCCTAACCCACAGCAAGCAAGACAACCAGGACGGAATAATGATGCTGGTACTAATCCTAGATTTGTACCGCTTAACCGGGAAACCGGTACAGGTTACTGGAATATACCAAAGCATGATGGTGCCCCACCGTCGTCCTCTACCAAGGTTTTGGTGGTTGACGAGGCCGGTGCCTTATACCCGAACCATTGTACGAATAGAACAGTTATCGGGGAAGCGGTGAATGTGGATGCTCTAAAGAAGATTAAACAAATGTTGAAGGTGGGGGGCTATGTGGAGAGCCCGGCAAGTCTGATTGGGGGTATGAAGGTGATGCTTGTTTTCCGTGACAAACGGACGGCTGTAGAATTCCTACACCGTAAAGAGGAACTGTGGAGTGATCTATTTGTATCAGCCGAGCTGTGGAAGGGTGAGGTTATGAACTATGAAAGGTTAGCTAGCTTGGTGATCAGAGGTATGCCATTACAATTAAGGGATGCTCCGTTTTTTAACAGAATAGGCATGTTATTTGGTAAGGTGGTAAAGAGCTCAAACTTTTCATGGCTTTCCCCTAATAATGGAGACGGGAGGGTTTGGGTTTGTACCGGTTCTAATAAACGTATTGAAGAAGAAGTCGTTGTCAGGTGGAATGGCGTAGACGTAACCGTCTGGGTGTCTGAAGTGGAGGACCAGATTTTGCAAGACCTCTGTGATGATTTCAACTCTGAAGTTGAGATACCTCCTGTGAATTCTGAAGTCGGTTCGATGGCAGGTGTAGACGAAGAGGAAGAGGGTGAATTTCGACCGGATGTTTCTCCTACCGGAGTCCGGGTTTCTCCGGTGATAGGGAATAGGGTGGCAGCTGAACCGGTTGGTGGTGTGCGTGAGGTGCATGGGATGCATGGGGGAGTTCAAAGATCTCCTAGGAATTTGAGAGGTGCATTTATGACAAAGGTAGTTTCCAAGGAGGGACCACATGGGGATAGACAAAACAAAAAAACATTCGATTTGAATTTGTCCGTTGGTAGCTTTTCGGTGGAACATGGGTCATCAGTGGGCCAAAACCAAAAGTCTAGAAAGAGACCAACGTGGGCTAGAAGCCCAAGTGGGGGAGTGGAAGTAGAAGATACCCATAGTGGGCATGTTTCGGCCTAGAGGAACATGATGGATCAGGTTGAAGAGGCCCAGAATATGATAATTGGGGATGAGGAAGTCAGGGATATTAACTAGGGTGAAAATACTCATTCTGAACCGAGGTCTGATGTTCCAGTGGCTCTACCTACAGAACCAATTGCCGAATCTCATGGAATTTATTCCGCCGTTAATGAGGTAGAGAGCACTGTGCAACCGACATCGTCTAGAGTTGGGTTATCTTCGGCTCAGCAAGATGCTCAAAAGAAGGCAGTTGATCTGGAGATTGATTTGACAATGGAAGCTGGGAATTTAGTGGGTATTCAAGTATCGGATTTTGAGGCTGATATTAGAGAGCTCGTTGTGGGAGAGGGTGTTGTCGATGGTCTCCAATGAATTTTCTAAGCATCAACTCAAGGGGGTGAGAGATGATAGAAAGATCTCTTGGATTAGGGGGTTGAAAACTAGCCATGGTTCTCATTTTGTCGGGATTCAGGAGTCAAAATTGGGTACTGGTGTCCTCTTTCAGTTAAGCAGTCTGTGGGGTAGATCCGCGTTCTGCTCAGAAATAGTGCCAGCGGAAGGTAGATCGGGTGGCCTAATTAGCATGTGGGATCCCTCAGTGTTTCAGGTATTTTCCGTCTCAAAAAATAGATATTTTCTTCTTACATCTGGTGTCCTTGTTGCTTCCGGGGATGTGCTAAATGTTGTAAACGTATATGCTCCTAACGACCCGGTTTTGAGAAGGGGGCTGTGGGAGGAACTTATCTCCTTAAAACTTTCTAGGAGTGGACTATGGGTGTTGTTCGGCGATTTTAATGATGTCCAATGTCAGGCCGAAAGAATGAACTCGGAATTTGTTTTGTCAAATGCCGATGCTTTCAATGATTTTATTAGGCGGGCGGAGGTTGAAGAATATAACATGGGGGGTCTTAGATTTACTTATATGTCGGATGACGGTACGAAGCTCAGCAAACTTGATCGTTTTCTGGTGTGCAACGACTTTATGTCTAAATGGGGTGGGGCGTCGGTTACCGCTATGACAAGATTTCTCTCTGATCATAGCCCGGTAACCCTTTCTATTGTTAATAATGATTTCGGGCACATACCTTTCCGGTTTTTCAATTCATGGCTTGAATTGCCCTGTTTTTTGGACTACGTTCAGCTTCAGTGCGATAGATTTAGATTTACGGGACCGGCTGACTTGGATTTAATTACCAAGTTAAAGTTTTTGAAGAACAAGATAAAGGGTTGGGTTGGGGCTGAAAAGGCCAAACTGGAAGAATTGTTTCGTCAGAATAAGGAAATCTTGGTTAAAATGGATGGGGTGGCGGATACGAGACCACTTACAGGTTCCGAGCTGGAAATGCGAAGTGAAGCGAAGGCCTTTGTACTTGATTTTGAGCGGAGGAAACAATCGGATCTTCGTCAAAAGGCTAGAGTTAAATGGGCATGTGAAGGCGACGAAAACTCTAAATTCTTCCATGGGGTTATAAACTCTAATCTTACGAGCAGGCGGATTCATGGTCTTATGTCGGATGGTGATTGGGTAACAAATCCGATGTTTATTAAAGATAAAGCTTTTGTTTTCTTTCAAGACAAACTTTCGGAGAATATGCCGTCTCGCCCGAGTATTATTTGTTCGCATATTAACAGGTTATCTACTATGGATGCTGCCTCACTGGTTAGTCCTTTCTCGCTTCAAGAAATAAAAGATGCAGTGTGGGGATGCGATGGGGATAAAGCTCCGGGACCGATGGCTTTAATTTTAGATTCCTAAAGAGGTGTTGGAACAGTTTGGAAGGTGACTTTGTTAGATTATTTGATGAGTTCTTTCACGAGACGGCCATTGGGGCTGGATGTGCATCATCCTTCATTGCTTTGATTCCAAAGAAAAAGGATCCCCTTGATTTCAAAGACTTTAGACCAATAAGCCTCGTTGGATGTGTCAACAAAGTTTTGTCATAAGTGTTAATGACTCGGCTTAAATCGGTCATAGGGGGTCTTATTTCTTCGGAACAATCCGCCTTTCTTGCTGGGAGGAATATTACCGACGGGGCACTTGTATTAAATGAGGTGATTGCGTGGATGAAAAAAATGAAAAGGCGAGGGATGATTTTTAAGGTGGACATCGAAAAGGCGTACGATTCTTTGAGTTGGGATTTTCTTGAATCCGTTATGATTCAAATGAACTTCCCGGCTAGATGGTGTAAATGGGTAATGGCTATTGTTTCATCGGCTCGTGCGTCTGTCTTAGTAAATGGTTCCCCTACACAAGAGTTTACGTGTACTCACGGGCTTCGACAAGGTGATCCCCTCTCTCCATATTTGTTTTTAATTGCAATGGAAGCTTTGTCGGGGTGATTAAAAGGGCTACAAACGTGGGTTACTTTCAGGGCTTGACTTGTGGTTCGGCCGAACTACCTATTTCACACCTCCTTTATGCGGACGATGTGGTATTTCTAGGGGAATGGTCTCTTACGAATGCCTTGAATCTTAAAAGAGTTTTAAGGTGTTTTTTTCTTGCCTCCGGTTTAAAAGTCAACTTAGGCAAGTGCTCGGTGTTTGGGGTCGGGGTCCAACCGAGTGACATTGAAACTGTGGCTGTGACTTTGGGGTGCAAAGCTGGATCCTTCCCTTTTACATACTTGGGACTACAAATTGGGGCGAATATGAATTTATCTAAACAATGGAGACCGGTGGTGGAGGCTTTCCGAAACAAATTATCCATTTGGAAGGCTAAAACGCTTTCTTTTGGTGGAAGGGTGACATTAATAAAATCGGAACTAAACGCGTTACCTACTTACTATTTCTCACTCTTTAAAGCACCACGTAAAGTGATTGACGATCTTGACAAATTGAGGCGCGTTTTCTTTTGGGGTGGATCGGAAGAAAAGGCAAGAATGAATTGGGTGGCGTGGCAAAGGGTATGTTCCCTGGTTGATTATGGTGGCTTAGGTTTTGGTTCTCTACTTGATGCTAACTCGGCTATGCTTGCAAAGTGGTGGTGGAGGTTCAAAACTGAACCCACCGCTTTGTGGCGTAACATTATTTGGTCCATTCATAGTTCTAGTCGGGATTGGAATCCAATCCCTACGAGACTTACTATTGCAGGTTCTTGGAAGCAAATTCACTCGTCAATGCGGTCCGTTAAAAGGGTTGGGGTGGATGTGGGTTGGGCATTAAAAGGGGTGGTTGGGGATGGTTTGGGTATTTCCTTTTGGCTGGATACATGGGCTGCCGAATTTCCGCTTGCGGTTAAATATCCAGCTTTGTTCCAGAATGAAAGTGACAAGTATGCTTCTGTTGCTGATCGGGTGGCTTCCTTGGGGGCTGGGTGGGCTTGGGGTTGGAAAAGGTATCCTCTTTCAAACGACGAACAGGTGGAGCTGACTTCTCTTTACAATACAGTGGTTGTTCCACTGCTGTCCGGGACGTCAGATTCGTGGACGTGGGGAATTGGAAGCTGCTGCAGGTTTAATGTGGGTGACATGAAGAAATCGCTGCAACAGATCCGGTTCGAGCAGGCCCCTTTTATTCTTGAATGGAACTCGTGGGCTCCCAAAAAGGCGTTAGTGCTTGCTTGGTGGGCTGAACAGGATCGGCTACCAACTAGGAGTGCTCTAAGGAAAAGAAATATCAACATTGCATCGGACTTGTGTCCTTTCTGTGGTGAATGCGAGGAAACGACGGAGCACCTATTTGTTTCTTGTTCGTTTGCTCAAATAATTTGGAGTCTCGTGGCACAATGGTGTAACATCGGCTCAACTTTCATCTTCCATTTTAAGGATCTACTTCAACTTCATTCGTATATTGGTGGTTCTACAAAGCGAAAAAAGGCGTTCAATGTAATTTGTCTAACGACGATTTGGTGCTTATGGAAACACAGGAACGAAGCCATCTTCAATAATCATCAAGTCCTCGTTGCTAAGGTTCTCGGCGATATCAAGGCTCTTAGCCTTTTTTGGGTGAAAAATAGGGCAAAATGCCGTGCACTTCTTTGGAATGTCTGGAAAAATTTTGAGCTGACAAAAATCGGGTGGTAGTTTTCTTTGTTTTCTGTTTTTGATGTTTATTATTGTACTTGGTGAAACTATACGTTTGGTGTAATTACGCTAGCACCCCGCTGGCTTTGGTGAAATAAAATCCTTTGTTGATCGTTCAAAAAAAAAAAGCTCCGCTACCCAACAACAACTTTAATTTCCCATCACCTACTCCTACACAAACTCATGAGTCCATTCTAGCATCTCACACTTTTGAGAAGCAATACATTTTGTTTTCCCTCGTATGCCAACACCAACTCTTCACCCCCTTTTTTTTTTCTTATTTGTTTATTACACAGACAAACAACTTCAGTTTTGGTTGAGTCCCCAAAAACACAAACATGATCGGTATCCCAACAAGACAAATAAAAATAGAAAAGAAACAAAAGATACCCGACGACCATGGTCGTGCGGCAGTGTGCCAAACCGAAGGCTCGTGACCGTGGTCAGAGACGTTCTTTGGTGGCAGCGGACAGTGGTCCGACACAAACAGAAGAAAGAAAAGAAACAAATAGACACCCGGTGACCGTAGTCGTGTGGCGGTGTGTCAACTGAAAGCCGGTGACCGTGGTCAGGCGGCGATCTCCGGTGGAAGCGAGCCATGGCCCAGCAAAAAACAAAAGATCGAAAGAAAAAGAAATAAGACGGGATTCCAGATCTGAAACGAGGTCGTGGTGTTACCGGTGTAGAAAGGACGCGGTTGTTGTTTGATTTTTTTTTTTTTTTGGTTGGTGGTGTTTGTGGCGGCGGCTAGGGTTCTACCATGTGTGGTAGATGATGGCGGTAGTTAGGGTTAGTTTGTGGCTATTTGGTGATGATAGACGGTGGTGCAGAGAGAAGAAGAAGACCGTGCGCTGTTGTTTTGAGTGGTGGTGGTGGTGGTGGTAGGGCGGCAGCGGCGGCCGGCCGCCCCTCCGTAGGTTGTGACCTAAGCTCTGATACAATAATATTATTGTCTAATACATTCATCACAATCTTCTCTTTGTGGTGAACATCATATTAAACAACATGAAACATATTATTATTAATATAACAATTCTCATCAATCTTATGAATAGTGTATAAATAGGATAGATTTTTCAGGATATTTACGGTTATGCCATTAGTTCACATTGTTATTATATAGGTTTTTTTTTTGTCTTTTTGTGAGTTTTGTTTTTATATGTTTTTTTATCTTTATACGTAATAGGCATAGAAATAAGTTAGGAATATTGGTTTAACCGGCTATACCGGACGGTTCAACCGGTTGTACCGGGTGGTTCAACCAGTTGAACATATGCAGTAGGATTAGAAATAGGTTAGGAATATTGGTTTAACCGGCCATACTAGACGGTTCAACCGGGTATGTCGGGTGGTTCAACCGGCTTAATCGGCTGGTATGAATGGTTAGGAATATTGGTTTAACCAGCCATATCGGACAGTTCAACCGGATTTGTCAGGTGGTTCAACCGGTTGTACCAGGTGGTTCAACCGAACCGTCGTAATACGTGAGATTGGTTCGTATAAATTTTTTAAAAATCGGTTTGCCCCGCGGCGAAGCGCGGGTGTTAAACCTAGTTATTAAATGAGGGATTGCAAGTTTGCAACAGTGGAAAAATAATGAAAATAAAAATTGACCAACTAAATAAATAAAAAATAGTCGAGAATGTAGTCCCTTGTTAAAGTGGTACAGATGGCAAAAAATTGAAAGTAGAACATTCCATAGATTATGTGAAGAAGATATTGTACACTGTGCAAGTAAAATGCATATGCATTTATTTGCCGGTGACAAGTTGACGCGTAAAGCTATGAAATTGTGGATCGTATTGTATGCTTTGCGTGGAGCTAACGCTATATATAGAAAAAAAACTAACAGAAGCATGGTTGTTTTTAGGGAAAATAATGAAAATATTGACCAACTAAATTTATCAAAATACACATTTACACTCGCTACATTTTAGGGGTTTTACGAAAATCTAGGCTGTCAGGTACTTCCATGTGTTCCTTATGACTAATATTTAGGCATTTCAATTCTTGACCCTACCTCTATAAACACTATAAACGGTTAAGATGTAACAATAAAACTTTACCCGACTAAGATGTAGCCAATAAATATTGGCTAATGTGACACACACTGAATCGTCTACAAACTAGCTTGAGAAGCTTGAGAATTGCCTAAACCGGGCTTATAAAAAAAGAGTCGTCTGAGGATAGCCCCCTTCATATTGGCTACATATGAATTTCACTTGTCAGTAACTAATTGGTTGGAAGAAAAAAAAAACTACAAATTAGACAGGCACCATTTTTTTTTATCGGCGAATAACTGTGTGGCAACCACCCTTGCGGGGCGCCGTGCCCAAAGATCGACTACTCGACCTCCAGCAGCCCCCGCCTTCTCCCGATGCGCGGAAACTCGAGCCCCACCTGCCCGAAGGCACGACAGTGTTATAGAATTCGGTAAAACTTCGCCACCCGTCTGATTCGAACCGGCACCACCCGTATTCGATCTTCATCCGGATACCAAACCATAAATGATGGAAGTGGGGATTGAACCTTTGATCACATAGGTGAAACAAAAGCCACTCCACCACTCCACCACTATGGATGGATAATTAGCCGGGCACCTTGTAACGACCCGAAAATTAACGAGTCATTACGGATTGGTAATCATAACACGTATTATTAATTACCAATTTATTTAATTCTAACAATTCTTTTTACTCAAGAAAACACTTTCTTTATTTATTTCACATTGGGCCAAGCCCATACAAAACATACGACTGGGCCGAGCCCATTTAACATTGTTTCCAACCGGGCCAAGCCCGTTACATTCCTCTTGCCATGTTACGGTTTTTAAACAGCTTGGGCCGAAGCCCATTAAGACCAAAATACAACATTTTTACACAACCACTTTGGACTTCCACTCTAGGGCCGAGGCCCGTTTTATTTCTAGGCCGGCCCAAAGGCCGGTTTTATTTCCATTCTTTTTAACTTGACTCTCACATTATCGAACTCGGGTTCCCCATTATCTAATCAACCTGAAATGCATGTTAAAAAATACGTTAGCCACAAAGCTAGTGAGTGATGCCAGATTTAGACTCGTTTATAATATAATAACAACAATTCTCATATGGTTCGGTCATTCTAAGGTGGAACATATTTAACGATGGAGCACCATACAAATGCTTAATGTGGTTCCAAACCTCTACTTGGTTTAGAAAAATACATCCCGGTGATACCGAATGGATCCATTCTACGTGATTTCTATTCGACCGATTCTATTAACTCTTTCATGATCATGAACCAATATTTTATCAAATCACACGTAAAAACTAACATGCATTCACCCCGAAATCATTTAAACATATGGGGTACATGCACTCACGTTGGTTATTTCCGAGTCTATGTTTTCATTAGAAGCGAGATTTCTATGTTCCACGAGTTCCTGTTACAACACAAATCAAGTTATTGTACACATATATGTAAATAATTATACGTATAGCTGGCCATTACAGCTTAGGCGTAAAGATCTAACTAAAAGCTGGCCATTACAGCTTGGCACACGACCTTAAGGGACTCTAGACTCTACTTACTCAAGAAAACAATTCAATCCACAGTGCTTGGTTATGTAACATATGAGCCGATTGTTTTTAGGTTTGGTTCGGTTGGATTTTCTTTGGGTTAGAGGTTATTTTAGGCTTAGATGGGTAAGTCTAGATGATTGATGAGATGGGTTGAAGGAGGGGTCATGGTTGCCGATTGGTTTAAGGGTTCAAGGGGTGGTTTGCATGTAACAAGATAGTGGTTTTGATGTGATTATTTCGGAGGTTTCAAAGCTCACAAAGGAGCCAATGGTTTCCTTCTTATAGCCCAAGTTCATGCATGTGCATAGCTCTTAGGTTAGTGAGGTGGAGACACATGGAGGTCTTAGAGTATTGGGGTGTATTTGCAAGAGATTTGATGGAATATTCTTCAAAAGTGGCGGCACACTTCACTCTTCCATATGGCCGATTCCTTTGATAATTATTAGTGGGCTTGCATTGTTTTCTCACCTAATCAAAGCCCATATAATACCTAGAAATCTTGGGCTTTAACTCTTAAAATTTGGCTCATATCTATCGGGTTCAATAAGAGGCCCATTACTTATATATACTCGGCCCACTTCATTTCTATCGGGTTATTGGTTAGGCCCAATTAATTAATCGGGCTCTAATATCATTCGGCCCATATAAAAGGGTTTATCGGGCCGGGCTTATGATTCGGGTAAGTTATTGGGCCCATAGGTGGCCCAATCACTATATTAATTAATTATTATTAATTAGTCTAATTTTCGTTAATTATGACGTCATAAATTTCCAGTTGTTACACACCTGGAAGTAAATATTTTCCTTACTTGATCAATATATATTTTTTTGATCAATATATATATTTTTTCCAAAACACAGAGAGAAAATTGCAATTTTCGTCCTTGTGGTTTGCCTAAACTAACATGTTCAGCCCAAACTTAACACCCTGAATACCTGAGGTTTGATTTTCTAACACTTTACGTCCCTGAGACTAACGGCCATTAGGCTTGTCTGTTAATTTTTAGTGAAACGACTATTATACTTTTCAGTTTGTGGGTGAAATGGCTTTTATACCCTTCCATTATCTTCTCCAACCACCCACCACCACCACCACCACCATCTCCACCGTCACCCTTCCCCATCTTCTCCAACCAACCCACCCACCCACCACCACCTGCAACACCACCACCACCACCACCCAACCAACTCCAAACCCCTTCACCTCCTCTGTCAACAGAAGCCATTAACCACCTTTTTTAAATCATATAATTACAAAAAAATTAACTTTACTTACTAAACTGGTCACCCGATCTAAGAAAAGAACAACAAGATGAAGATAAAGATAATATAATAATAATAACAGTTATAATGATGATTCAACTAAACTGGTCACCCGTATCAAATTCTAGCTCATCCATGGTGGTTATGGAGGAAGACGACGACTCAGACAATGATGATTCAAGAAAACAGCCGGTGACTCATCAGTTCTTTCCGGCGGCTTTTTCGGTGGCTAACTGGGTCAGTGTACAATTCCGGCAACAGTCGCCGTCGTTAGCCGCCGGTGGTTTGGTCGGAGGGTTGGATGGTGTCTAGCCACTCAAGAAAAGCCAACAAGTCGCCGTCGTTGTTATTATTATTATTATTATTAGAGTGAAGGTGGTGTTGTAGGTGGTGGTGATTGGTGTTGCAGGTGGTGTTGTAGGTGGTGGTTGGAGAAGATGGGGGTATATTAGTCAATTTACCTAAAAACTAACGGAACAGTTAAGGCGTTAGTCTCAGAAACATAAAGTGTTAGAAAAAGAAACCAAGGTACTCAAGGTGTTAAGTCTGGCTTTAGACAAACCACATGACGATACAATTTTCTCAAACACAGAAATAAAGTAAAAACAAAACGCCCCAAAAACCCTGCACCAGTACTCCACCGACTCAGGCCATTAACCGGCAAGAAATGGCCGCCACTTCACCGGCCGACGACTTCGAAGAACAAACCATCAGCAAATGCGAGTCTCTCCGCCTCAAAACCCTAGCCGAGCAAACCTACACCTCCTCAGACCTCAAGTCAGCTCTCAAATACGCCAAACGCGCCCACCGTCTCTGCCCTACCCTCGATGGCCTCTCCCAACTCCTAACCGCCTTTAAAATCCTCACCACATCCAATAATAATAATAAAAATAATAATAATAATAATAATAATAATAATAATAATAAAACCACAATCCCTCACTGGTATACAGTTCTAGATATAGAACCTTTTTCCAATATTAGTTTAATTAAAAAACAGTATAAGAAACTAGCCCTAGTTTTACATCCTGATAAGAACACGTCTGTTGCGTCGGAAGACGCTTTTAAGGTTGTGAATGAAGCGTTTATGGTTTTGAATGATAAGATTAGGAAGAAGGAGTATGATATGAGGCTTAGGATTGATTTGCTGACTGCGGTGGAGTCCGGTGGTGATTCGCACGTGTTAGAGACGTTTTGGACGTTGTGTTCGGGTTGTAGGTTGTTACATGAGTTTGAGAGGAAGTATTTGGGGCAGAATTTGATGTGTCCGACTTGTAAGAGGAGTTTCGAGGCGGTGGAGGTGGATTATGGTGAGAAAGGGCGTACGGTGCGAATGGATGTGGTGGATGATGATGATGAGGAGGAGGAGGATGAGGTTTTGAGTCGGAGCGAATTGAAGAGGAAAATGAGTAGTGTTGGAGATATTATGAGGAGGTCGGAGCAAGGTAAGAAGATTGGGGGATTGAGAAATGGAGATGGTGGTAAGCGGTTAAGAGGTGGGAATAAGGCGGCGGCGAAAGGTGGGAAGGTTAGAAATGATGAGAAGTTGAAGGAGAATGGGAAGTTAGTGGATGATGATGAGGAAATGATGACGTTAGCTGAAATGCGGAAAGTAGTGAACGACGATGATGATGATGATGATGATGATGATGATGATGACGATGATAATGAAGAAACGATGACATTAGCCGAAATGCAGAAAACAGTGAACGATGATGATGATGATGATGATGATGATGATGATGATGATGATGATGATGTTGATGACGGTGATGATGAGGATGAAAATATGACATTAGCGGATATGCAGAAACACTTGAATGACGATGAAGAAGAAATAGAAGAAGAAGAAGAAAAGATGACATTAGCGGAAATGCAGAAGTTAGTGAAAGTAAATGTGAACGATGGTAAATTGAAAGTAAACGAGAAAGATAAGGCACAAAGAAGTGAAGCAACGAGTAGTACTTCAAAGAACAAGACGAACGGAGAAGGAAAGAACCAAGATTCCGATATAATGACAGTGGAAGACTCAGATTTTTATGATTTTGATGAAGGAAGAGTGGAGAAGAGTTTCAAAAAAGGACAGATATGGGCTTTGTATGATGACGACGGGTTGCCAAGGCATTATGGTTTGATTGATGAAGTGGTGTCAACACATCCGTTTGAGGTCAACATGTATTGGCTGGACGCGCAAATCAACGGTGATGACACCTTACTTAGTTTAGAAAGAACAGGGTTTTATATATCTTGTGGGAGGTTTAAAGTTTCCAAGAAAACTTCAGTCACATCTCTTAATGTGTTTTCACATATAGTCAACTGTGAAAGAGCCGCCAGAGAGGTTTACAGGGTTTACCCAAAGAAGGGTTCAGTGTGGGCGCTTTATAATGACCATGGTGAACAAGGAAGTCAAATAGATTGTGACAAAAGGCGCTATGATATTGTTGTGTTTTTAACAAGTTATAGTGAGATACATGGATTAAGCATGGCGTACCTTGAGAAGGTGAAGGGGTTTAAAACAACTTTTAGGAGACGAGAAATCGGTTGTCATGCCATCAAATGGCTTGAAAAACACGAAGCTTGGTTATTTTCTCATCAGATTCCGGCGAGAAAGCTTTCAGGGGAAGAGGTCTCAAATCTTTCAGGTGATCTTTGGGAGTTAGATCCTGCCTCACTTCCTACAGATCTCATCACTACTAACCGGAAGAAATAGTCTTCGATTGTTTGCTATTGATCAGCTTTTATATGAACAGATATCTATTACCAAGGTAAATTCCCATTTAATGCAAATGAAGTACTGAGTTTGCGTATAATTCATGCATCATTTGGTTAAAAATATGTCTTGACTATGCTTGTCATCTGTTAGCCTAAACCTAGATACACTCTTGGTTTTAAAAAGCGCGAGCGCGCTTAAGCGCGAAGCGCATCTAGGCGCCAATCTGTGCGCCTTATGTAACACTAGGCGAGCATTGTACGAATAGCGCAAAAAGCGTGCTTTTCGTACACGGGGTGTTTTTGTGCTTAAAATTGTTATATATGTAGCTAAAAATGTTGTACATTTAAGTTAAATCATATATAAACCTTATTTGTGTCTATATTTTGGGTAAATGATGCTAAAAACCTATAACATATATAAAAAATATATATATTCGTCTTGCGCCTCGCGTACGAAAAGCCCGCCGCTTTTGCGCTTTGCGCCTCGGTTTTAGAACTCGTCGCTTTTTGCGCGCTTCGCGCTTTTTAAAACCAAGGGTACACTTTTTGATTCTTACTTCATCGTATATTATGGTCACTGATTTTGAGAGCCAGTTTTCTTTATGAATTCTGTTTCATCCCAAAAGGATCATATGATATTGATAACTATAAACCAAAAATGAATTGGATCAGTCAGGTCAAATGGGTTAAAAGTCATCCAAACAGTAGCGCACAACCAAATGAAACTGTGATATTAAAAAACTTTGATAATTCATGGAAAATATAATCCTTCTAATCATATCTAACACACTGACCAGTTGTGAAAACCAACCGGAACATAATGGTGCCCCGACCCAATCCTTTTTGAGCAGCACTATAAGGTTTTTGACATATTTTCTAAAGGTTGCCTATATGATTTTTACCTAGATTTACAACTCAATGTTTTGAGCAAGTTTTGAATTCGGATGGTGTTTTGAGTTTAGCCAGTTTCTTTGAGTATTCAGCAGGTGCTAGGTTTTAAATTTGAACTCCTCATGTTCTTTTATGCAGTCAAGGGTTGATACTTGATAACACGAGAATCCATTGAATGGTAATTTCAACGAGCGAGACAAAGAATCATGGCATGTCAAAACTGTTAATGTACCATTGCAGCCTGTCGGATTTTGTACAACCTAGTTTGTTCAAGGGTTGTTCATACTTAAAACTGACAAAGCCGCCCAAACCGAAGCAAGTCGGTCGTTATGGTATGCTTAGATTTATACCGTTCATTTTGGCAGTTTGGCGGACTTTCGGACTTTCGGTATGGAGCTTGAAACCGGCCGTGTAAAGTCAATGCAGCTATGTACAAGTAATTTTTTTTTTTCATGAACCATATTTAGCATTTTAAAAGTTTCTACACAAAGTAAAGGTATTGATTTTTTTTTTTTTTGTCAAAGTTCAAAGCCTTTAAACCGAATTCTAAAACCATTGAAACTGGCTAATATTTTATTATATAGAAGGTTTGTTTGTGAACTCTTGATGGATAAATTTACATGTGGCAATCCTTGCAGCCTGAGGTTTTACCACTTACTGGTTATACTTTAACTATGTAACTACAGTCTCGGCAGCCTACCAAGCGACATGTTTAACATCGAATACAAACGGGTCAAAAGGACGTGAACAGAATTTTCCAAGTATCGTAGAGAAGACCGACAAACATTTTTACTTGATAATTACCATGATTCATTTGTGAGACGGACATGGTGGTTGAAACCACCTAATAAGATGAAAATGGAGACGAAATCAAAACACTTGATGGCTTCAATCATAGTATGCTAAACTTTCGCCCTGTAGATATGATGGAACCATGAGTAGATAATTCCAATTTCCAATAATTGAATATATCCTGTTGGCATTGAGAAAGGAATTAAAGAATTTGAATGGCTATTGATCATTAATCGCCTGTTGCTCCACGATGGAACTATCACATATGCGCATAACATGTCTCACATGACATGTGTATTTATATTGTAATGCAATCACATAAAAGACGTAGCTAAAGTTATGCTATAAATACTTATGTAAGTTAACATTAGTCTATATTATTGGTAATCCATGTCATATACATTCAATTCAATAAACATTAATTCACTTCATAACCATATACTCATATAGTACTTTATATAGTCACATCAAATGCAAATATAGAAAATATAGTATAGACAACCCAAATTAGATTATTTTTTTTCAAGATTAGGTGGTTCAAAAAGCCAAAAGAGTGAATCTAAGCAACCATATAATTTCAAAGTAAAAAACAAATAGTTCAACCATTGAACCAGCGGACTTGAGGTGAAGAATACGTAGGTGTCGCAAACAACCTACAACTATTTCGGCCATGTTTGTAAAGTCCATTGATTGACCTCAATCAATGGACTTTTGTAGTCCGCTAAACAAAGCACGGACTTGTCAAGTGCGTGCGTTAATATGTAATTTTGTGATATGGTTACTAGTGCCCCTTAAGTTTATAATAATGACAATAGGGTTAGGATCAAATACACAGTGAAAGAAAAATAGGAAGTCGTAGGAAGGGTATCAAACGGACTCCGATTGAACTCATTCAAGCGGCATTGGAACCGTTTTATCGAACCCTACAACGTGAGTTTTTAGGTCTTCGTTTTTTTGAGGTTTTAGCGTGTGGTTTTTAGAATATGCGTTATATCATTGTGTCTTTCATGTACCATTGTGTCTTTTTCTTATTTTCATCATTGTGTCATTTTTTCAATTGATTGTGTCTTTTTTCTTTAGCATTGTGTTATATTTTTTGGCACTGTGTTATATTTTGTGGCTCATTGTGTCATATTTCATGATTTATTGTGTTTTTTGTATCCTTCTCACCCTTCTCATTTTTATTACCTTGTGTAGAATAACTTGACCCAATGACAATAACAGTCCCTCATCTTTCAATTAACTCCCCAAAACCCCCTTTTCACCGCTGTATATCATCGTGCTTCGATTCTCCACCTTCTCCCTCTCCCCTAATTTCTTCACTGCTCGATTCAATCCAATCCAATTCCATTTTATCAGTCTATAAATCAAACACCTTCCTTCATAACCTCTAACCATGGGTTACGAAAACGATCCGTAAGTTCCTAGGGTTTGTTATTTTACATTTCTCTTATTAGGGTTTTTTATTTTGCAATTATTTACGTTTTTTTTTTATTAATTTTTGTTGTTACTTTTCCAGGTACCGTGATGAAGACGGAGAGCCGTTGATGGATTACGACGACGGATTTCAATCAGATCACGGTGACGATAACAACAATCAACAGCTGTTTGATGATAATCTGGAAGATGACGTGGACGATAACGATTGGAGGAGTAATAATAATAATAATAATAATAATAGGTCACCTTCACCGGTGTACGATGAGTCTGAGTCAAAGTCAAGGCCGAGGAAAAGGTTGATTAAGAAGAGTGCGGCGGAGGAGACGGTGCCGGACTTTGGGATGGATGATGACGTGGAGGATGACGTGGCGGCGTTTGTTAGGGATGATGGTGATGATGAGTTGGATGGTGGTGGTGGTGGTGGGAAGAGGAAGAAGAGTTTTGGTGATGGAGGGAGTGGGAAGAAGAGGGAGAAGAAGTTTAGTTCGTCGAAGTTTTCGGATAAGGCGGATAAGGGAGGGAGAAGTGGTGGGGAGAGAAGTAAGGTTAAGGGGAATGGGAAAAGAAGTGGGCGGTCGGGTGGACATGATGCTGAAGTGAAGGAGATGTGGGATACGATTGCGGGTGGTGATTCGGAGGTATGTTTTGGTTTATTGTTTTGAATTGGTTTAACTACTATGGTTTAATGTTTACGTTAATGTATTATGTTTGCATCTAGCGATATTTCGATAATTATGTTTTGCGTTAAGCGATATTTGAGTGTTGGTTTATGAAATTGTAGGCTATTATAGATGATTAAGGTGTTTATTGTTAAAGGTTTGTGGAACCGATAAGAACGTTTGGATATATGTTCCTGAATTCATAAGGATTTTCAATGGTGTAGGCAATTTGTTTACTTTGTTATGATCACCTAATGACCACCGGACGATTGAGATTTTTGTGGATACAATTGTGATTTTTATGGGACTTTGATTGATTGGTGCAGGATGACAAAGAGGGTCCTAGGCTGCTAGATGATGATAACTTCATAGATGATACAGGTGTTGATCCATCAGATCGTTATGGAAGTGATCAGGGAGGTTATTCTCCTAGTCGTGCTCCTCAGGTAAAGATTTCACATATGCATCTGCAATTTTAAGCCAACTGTTCTGTTGATACCTTTTAAAATAACAGAACATTGCACGCACTTTCGAATGTCATTCAAGGATTCTAAGTTGCATACTTGCATGTCTGTTACTATATTTTTACTGTATTTTTTTACAATCTAGGCTGAGGAGGGTGAAGAAGATGATGAAATCAAGGACATGTTCAAGATGGGTAAGAAAAAGAAGAAGTCTGAGAAAAGCGCTGCGGAGATTGCACTACTTGTTGAAAATGTCATGGCTGAACTTGAAGTCGTAGCTGAAGAAGATGCAGAGTTAAACAGAAAATCACAACCAGCTATTAATAAACTAAGGAAGCTGCCTCTTTTAACTGAGGTGTTATCCAAGTAAGTGTGTTGTTTGCAAAAGTCCCACATCTGCTTCATATTACGATTATTTCACCTGTTTTCATCAATCGCGATGCAGGAAACAACTTCAACTAGAGTTCCTGGATCATGGAGTTCTAACGCTTTTGAAAAATTGGCTTGAACCCCTCCCTGATGGAAGCTTGCCCAATATAAACATTCGAGCGGCAATTTTAAAGATTCTAACCGAGGTATGAAACATGATTTATCATGAGGGTTGAATTATATGCTTTTATGTTTGTATACTTAGCTATTTATTGTTTTCCTCCTGCAGTTTCCAATTGATTTAGATCAATATGATAGAAGAGAACAGTTGAAGAAGAGTGGGTTAGGAAAGGTTGGTCTTTTATTAAACTAGTGCTAATTATCCTTTCCTTTTAGTAGCAGGACTAACTATTGTTAAGTATCATCGTCTTTTATTAGGTCATTATGTTCTTGTCAAAGTCTGATGAAGAGACCACATCCAATAGAAAGCTTGCTAAAGACTTGGTTGACAAATGGGTAAGTGCAGTATTTCTCTTTGACCTCATTTTTTAAAGTTATACGGACCATGTTAATGTTACATGCAATGCAGAGTCGACCAATATTTAATAAGAGCACACGATTTGAGGACATGAGGAACTTTGAGGATGAAAGAGCTCCTATTCGTCGACCGTCAATGAAAAAGTATATTGCAATTTTGCATTCAACTGCATAAAATGTTGTATCAAAACATCAATAAATTTGTTCTTTTTTTCAAGTCTTTATGATCTGTTTTGCTACTGCTTACAGACCTATGCATAGAGCTTCAGGGATGCAGTCTAGAGATGATGACCTGGATTTAGCTGATAACTCTCAGTAAGTTGATTCCACTGCTGAATATTATAATTACTTCATGTTTGCATTTGTTTTTTGTTTGCTGATTTGGAGGTTGCTGCAGGGAACCAAAGTCTGGAAGTTCATCTTCTAGACAACATGCATCAAGGCCTGAAGCAATGCCACTAGATTTTGTGGTGCGCCCCCAGTCTAAAATCGACCCAGATGAAATTAGAGCCCGAGCCAAACAAGTTGTGCATGATCAGCGTCGGCTCAAGGTATGCGATTTTCTCTTCTCACATCATTACCAATTGAAATGAACATATAGGAAGGCATAACTCATAAGCATGATGAAATACGGTTAAATTCTCAACAGATGAACAAGAGGTTGCAACAGTTAAAGGCACCTAAAAAGAAGCAGCTTCAAGCAACTAAGCTCAGCGTGGAGGGTCGAGGTATGGTCAAGTACTTGTAGAGCAGGCTTGAGGCGCACGAGGGTTTCAAAATTGAACCAGGCAAATTGATGGGTCTGGTCAGCAGTTCATCTAATACGGGCCCATCTGATTGTTGTCAACAAGACGGAAACACTCGTCCCTTGCTCGGGTTGTTTGATGGTTTATATTTTTAGTCGATCTATGTTCTTTTTAATGTGACTGGATATATCACTATTTTCCAGTGGAAGCCATCGGAATGATGTGCTGTTCTGTTCTGTATCATGATAAAATTGAAATATTTCCTTGTGGTTTCAAGTTGTTTATGTTATAGTTATGCATTTAAACCTTGTCATAAACGAAACAAGTTTAATATAGTTGTGCTTTTTCAAGGTATTATATATTGATCAAAATCAAAGATCTACACTGGATTAGCGATAAACAAATTTTACAAAAGTACACCTTGATCTAATGTATTAAAGTTGATGTGTTTAGTTTTTTTTTTTTTAATTAATATCTATGCCTAATAAATAAATAATTGGCTGCGTCACAGCTATAGGTGATGTTGCTCGGTTAGAATCGGTTCGGTTTGTTACGGTACCGACACTTGTATAGCTTAGGGTACCAAAATAATATTCTATTTTGAACACAACTTCATTTTCAATAAAATTTATGTCGATATATTGAAAAAAATAAATTTTAATAGTTGCGTATTCAACATTTTTAAAATATTGACAAACACAGATTATTAAAGAAAAAAGTCAAATTAATTAAATTTAAGTATATGTTTTTAACAAATATTAATCAATTTCTTAATAAGTATATGTGTTCCCGAGTTTTCTAATGGAAAGAAAGGAAGAGAAAGGAGATTTAGGACAGAAAAGAATGGGAAGGAAAAGAAATATATAACTTTATTTTGCGTTCCCGAGTTAGAAGGAAAAGAAAATAAAATAAAAAAATTATGTGTTCCCGAGTTGAAAAGAAGGGAAAAGAAAGGTTTAATTTTACAATAATGTCCTTGTTGGGTGTTATATTAGATTAAATAGAAGGATGAAATAGTAAATAACAAAACATTTTAATTGATAACTCTCCCCTCCTTCCATTTCCTTCCAAAAGATTTTAAGCAATAATTTTCCTTCAACTCCCTCCCATTCTTTCCACTTCTTTCCTTTAATGAAACTCTGGAACACACTTATTTTTCACTTTCCCTTCAATTTCTTCACTTTCTTTTCAATTCCTTCCTTTAATGAAACTCTGGAACACAGTATCTCTTCTATTATAAATATCAACGATTCAAATAATGTAAGGTTGTATAGATGATTAAGAGTAGCTTAGGGTTATGAACAGTCATACAAAAATTAAAAAAATAAAATAAAAAATACCTGACCATACCTATTAATAAATCATGTTTTAAGTTAATTTAAAGAAATAGTTAATCTAATATATGAGACACTTGTTCTTTAAAATACAATTACAAAATATTTGTTGTTTTCACAATAATAAATTATACGAATGATTTGATGTATTAAAAGACTCCAACCCTATCGTCGTTCTTCAATGCACATTCTTCACTTCCTCATTTACGATAAATGACACCCTCCTCCCTTCACCTGTGCCCCTCTCCACCGTTATTTCCTGGTCACTATTGATGAATCACACTAGTAGCTATCATGGTTTTGGGTGGAAAAACTCAAGTGAAGGCATCTGGTATCAATGCTTGTGAGAAAGAAAGAAAGATTAATCAATTTAAGACTCAGGTTCACAAGTCACAACTCCACATTATCCAGTCAAGATCTCCCCTCCCCTATGATTTATTACACTACGTTACAACTTTAATGTTTTAACACAAACAACTAAACCTAAACACCTTTCTTTAAACACGCATCTATATAATAATTGAGGTCACTTGGGTTGAATCAAGGCCTTAGAGAGGGTCTTTATGATCCAACAACTAATATGGAGCTCCAAATTTTGACTATAAAAACCTTTTTCTTTTCTTTTTTTTTTCATTCTCCATATCAAAACTCTCATATTCTTCCTAATTCCTAACAAATCTTTCAATCTTTCTTCTTCACCTTGCATCATTTGTTGATTATCCACAACTGATTAAAGGTAAACATCCATACTATTCTTCTAATGTTGATTCCTATTATTATTTTGACTTTTTTTTATTGTTAACATTATTAAGAACAAATCAAACCGAATGAAAATTCTTATTCTTTTACGTGGAAATCATTCTTCTTAAACACATGTTCTAATGAAACGGATTTGTGATAAACATATATTCAATCGGATTTGTGATAAAGGGATAACAAAGATACTATCGATTCCTATTGTTACTTTTTTTTATTCTTTTTAATATTTCATAATCTAATTACCATTTGAAATCATTCTTGTGTTTATCACATGTTCTAATGAAATGGATTTGTGATGAACGTATTTGTGATAAACACATATTCAATCGGATTTGTGATAAAGGGATAACAAAGATACTATCGATTCCTATTGTTACTTTTTTTTTTATTCTTTTTAATATTTCATAATCTAATTACCATTTGAAATCATTCTTGTGTTTATCACATGTTCTAATGAAATGGATTTGTGATGAACGTATTTGTGATAAACACATATTCAATCGGATTTGTGATAAAGGGATAATAAGGATTGCGTTCAATCATATTTATGTTAATTTTATTATTGTCATCACGGTTTTTTAGACATATATTGAATCGGATTTACTATTCGATCGGATTTAGTAATGCTATATTTTAACATTTGAAAAACAGGATTTGATCCAAAGACACAAACGCTATTATGTCTTATCATAATGGTTCTCAATTCTTCAAGGTATTGCATGACCCTTCGGCAACAGTTTTGGTATTTTTGTTATTTTCATGTACATATGCCTATTTAATTTTCAAAAATGATTCTTTATTTTTTAATGTTGTTTTTAACGTGTCAATCCAGACTGTGCTGAAGGCCATGAACAAATTTTTGTTGTCTAAAAACATACACAACAGGGACGTTACAGTTACCACATACGAAGGACAATCTTGGTTGGTACGATTTTTAATGTTTTTAATGTAATTTATTAGAATTACTGTTTTTCGAATTTATGTTTAATATTATTGTAATAATTGACTGTTTTTCGAAAAAAAATTTAATCACATTTATTTATATTACTGTTTTTCGAAATTATTTTAATATTATTGTAATATTAGACCGAATTTAATGTCATTGATTCTAAATTATTGTTATTTATTTACATTAATAATAAGGTATTTAGGATTCATACACCACTTAATTAGGATTTATACACCCTGGCTCACATCACACACTAATAAGAGATTGCCACATACCCTAGAATGCGATGTCACACCCCCAGAAAGTGACGTCACAGGGTGTATGAATCCCATAACCCTAATAATAATTAACAGAATTTAATGTCATTTAATCTGAAATTTGAATGTGAATTATTGTTATTTATTTACATTAATAAAAATTGACCAAATTTAATGTTATTTATTACTATCTTTTAATAATTGACCGAATTTATATTAATATTAATATGAATTTTAATTTACCATAATAAGCCTCATTTATTTTTTATTATGAATGATTGATTATTAATCAATTTAACCTTCATTTATGAACAAAATAACTCTCATTTATTTTTAATATTACGATTTTAGTTTTCTTATTTGTAAAAATAGTATTGTTGACCGAATATATTACTAATACTAATTGACATTAATAATAATTGACCGAATTGAATGTTATTTATTACGAATTTTTAATCTCATTTATTTATATTAATATTACTACGAAATTATGTTTAAACTATCTTTATGAATTATTATTGGTCTTGCCTACAATTTATAGGATTTATTTTGTTTTTTAATGTTATTTAGTATGAGTTTTAATGACATTAATAATAATTGACCGAATTTAGGGTTATATATTATGATTTTTAAGTTCATTTATTTATTATTGACCGAATTAAATTACGAATATATTACTAATACTAAAACTAATATTACGAATTATTATTGGTCTTGTTTGCAATTAATAGAATTTATTCATTTTTTAATGTTATTTAGTATGAGTTTTAATGACATTAATAATAATTGACCGAATTTAGTGATATATATTACGATTTTTAAGCCCATTTATTTATTATTGACCGAATTGACCGAACTAATTACGAATATATTACTAATACTAAAACTAATATTACGATTTTTAATTTTAATCCCATTTATATCTTATTGACCGAATTAAAATTTTTATTACTATTTTTACGAATATATTACTAATTACTAATACTAACTAATACTAATACTAATATTACGATTTTAGTTTGCTTCAATTAGAAGTTATTCCCATTGGCGAATATTGTGTCTTTAAATGGTGTTCAATCCAACACGGGCTGTTTGTTACAAAGGTTCCACCACAAGAAGTCATTGATTTTCAAATTAAAATTACGTTTTTTTATGTTTGTAATGTAATTTATTTGAATTATTGATTACGATTTTGTGGTTATTTATTAAGGTTTATAATCTCATTTATTTATATTACTATGTTTACGAATTATGATTAGTATTGATTGCAATCAGTAAGATTTATTTATTTTTACTGTTATTTATTAAGATGTTTAATATTATTTATTGACATTAATAATAATTGACTGAATTTAATGTTATTTATTAAAATTATTAATCTCATTTATTTATATTACCTTTTTTTGAATTTATGTTTAATAAGATTTAATTATTTTTAATGTATTTTTAGTATGTTAGAATTAATGTTATTTATTGACATTAATAATAATTGACCGAGTTAAATGTTATTTATTATGATTTTTTAATATCATTTATTTATATTAATATTATTACAAAATTATGTTTAATCTATTTTTATGAAATTATGTTTAATCTATTTTTATGAAATTATGTTTAATCTATTTTTATGAAATTATGTTTAATATTATTTATATTACTATTCATTCGAATTATTATTGGTCTTGCATGCAATTAAAAGGATTTATTTATTTTTAATTGATATTTATTATGAGTTTTAATGACACTAATAATAGTTGACCGAATTTAATGTTATATATTACGATTTTTAAGCTCAATTATTTATTATTGACCGAATTGACCGAATTAATTTACGAATATATTACTAATACTAATACTAATACTAATATTACGATTTTTAATTTTAATCTGATTTATTTATTATTGACCGAATTAAATTACGAATATATTACTAATACTAAAACTAATATTACGATTTTTAATTTTAATCTCATTTATATCTTATTGACCGAATTAAAATTTTCTATTACTATTTTTACGAATATATTACTAATTACTAATACTAACTAATACTAATACTAATATTACAAATTTAGTTTGCTTCAATTAGAAGATATTTCTATTGGCGAATATTATGTCTTTAAATGGTGTTCAATCCAGCATAGGTTGTTTGTTACAAAGGTTCCACCACAAGAAGTCATTGAATTTCAAATTAAAATTACAATTTTTTATGTTTGTAATGTAATTTATTTGAATTATTGATTACGATTTTGAGGTTATTTATTAAGATTTATAATCTCATTTATTTATATTACTATGTTTACGAATTATGATTAGTCTTGATTGCAATTAATAAGATTTATTCATTTTTACTGTTATTTATTAAGATGCTTAATATTATTTATTTACATTAATAATAATTGACTGAATTTAATGTTATTTATTAAAATTATTATACTCATTTATTTATATTACTTTTTTTGAATTTATGTTTAATAATATTTAATTATTTTTAATGTATTTTTAGTATGTTAGAATTAATGTTATTTATTGACATTAATAATAATTGACCGAGTTGAATGTTATTTATTATGATTTTTTAATATCATTTATTTATATTAATATTATTACAAAATTATGTTTAATCTATTTTTATGAAATTATGTTTAATCTATTTTTATGAAATTATGTTTAATCTATTTTTATGAAATTATGTTTAATATTATTTATATTACTATTCATTCGAATTATTATTGGTCTTGCATGCAATTAAAAGGATTTATTTATTTTTAATTGATATTTATTATGAGTTTTAATGACATTAATAATAGTTGACCGAATTTAATGTTATATATTACGATTTTTAAGCTCATTTATTTATTATTGACCGAATTGACCGAATTAATTTACGAATATATTACTAATACTAATACTAATACTAATATTACGATTTTTAATTTTAATCTGATTTATTTATTATTGACCGAATTAAATTACGAATATATTACTAATACTAAAACTAATATTACGATTTTTAATTTTAATCTCATTTATATCTTATTGACCGAATTAAAATTTTCTATTACTATTTTTACGAATATATTACTAATTACTAATACTAACTAATACTAATACTAATATTACAAATTTAGTTTGCTTCAATTAGAAGATATTTCTATTGGCGAATATTGTGTCTTTAAATGGTGTTCAATCCAGCATAGGCTGTTTGTTACAAAGGTTCCACCACAAGAAGTCATTGATTTTCAAATTAAAATTACAATTTTTTATGTTTGTAATGTAATTTATTTGAATTATTGATTACGATTTTGAGGTTATTTATTAAGATTTATAATCTCATTTATTTATATTACTATGTTTACGAATTATGATTAGTCTTGATTGCAATTAATAAGATTTATTCATTTTTACTGTTATTTATTAAGATGTTTAATATTATTTATTGACATTAATAATAATTGACCGAATTTAATGTTATTTATTATAATTATTAATCTCATTTATTTATATTACTTTTTTCGAGTTTATGTTTAATAAGATTTAATTATTTTTAATGCATTTTTAATATGTTAGAATTAATGTTATTGGCATTAATAATAATTGACCAAGTTAAATGTTATTTATTATGATTTTTTAATCTCATTTATTTATATTAATATTACTACGAAATTATGTTTAATCTGTCTTTATGAAATTATGTTTAATATTATTTATATTACTGTTCGTTCGAATTATTATTGGTCTTGCCTGCAATTAATAGGATTTATTTATTTTTTAATGATATTTATTATGAGTTTTAATGACATTAATAATAGTTGACCGAATTTAATGTTATATATTGCGATTTTTAAGTTCATTTATTTATTATTGATCGAATTAATTTACGAATATATTACTAATACTAATATTGCAATTTTTAATTTTAATCTGATTTATTTATTATTGACCAAATTAAATTATGAATATATTACTAATACTAAAACTAATATTACGATATTTAATTTTAATCCCATTTATATCTTATTAACCGAATTAAAATTTTCTATTACTATTTTTACGAATATATTACTAATTACTAATAATTACTAATATTAACTAAAACTAATATTACGATTTTAGTTTTACTATTCGTAAAAATAGTATTGTTGACCGAATGTATTACTAATTCTAATCGACAATAATAATTGACCGAATTGAATGTTATTGATTACGATTTTTTAATCTCATTTATGTATATTAATGTTACTATGAAATTATGTTTAATATATTTTTATGAATTATTATTGGTCTTGCCTGCAATTAATAGGATTTATTCATTTTTTAATGTTATTTATTATGAGTTTTAATGACATTAATAATAATTGATCAAATTTAATGTTATATATTACGATTTTTAAGCTCATTTATTTATTATTGACCAAATTGACCCAATTAAATTACGAATATATTACTAATACTATAACTAATATTACGATTTTTAATTTTAATCCCATTTATATCTTATTGACCGAATTAAAATTTTCTATTACTGTTTTTACGAATATATTACTAATTACTAATAATTACTAATACTAACTAATACTAATACTAATATTACGTGCGGAAATTGTTTCACAAGTCGCTAGGTTTGTTATTTGCATATTCAACATTTATGTTTACAATATTCTTATTTTATAATTAGTTACACATTTTAAATTTTCTATACATAATTCTTTTGTAAAGGTTTACTGTGATTGGATGACCTGATTTACTTCAATCAAAAGATACTTCCATTGGCGAATACTGTGTCTTCAAATGGTGTTCAATCGAGCACAAAATGTTTGTTACTAAGGTTGCACCACATGATGTCATTGATTTTGAAATTTAAATTATGATTTTGTTGTTATTTATGAAGAGTTTTAATGTTATTTATGATAATTTGAATGTCATCGATTTGAATGATTGATTATGATTTGGTTGCTATTTATTAAGATTTTTAATCTTATTTATTGATATTACTAATATTACGAAATTCATTTTAATATTGTTGACCAACTTTAATTTTGATATTACAACTTTCCTTTAATCAATTGTGATGAAACGATATTTTTTAAAACATATACGACTTTCTTTCAAACATTTATTTAAATCTATTTTACAGTTTATAATTTAAATATAATCCGAAGATAACACTGTACATTTATTTTTCTACACTTTTATTATTCTTTTAATAATAAATATAATTGAACTATAATTAACAGTTTCCTAAAATATATATAATGTATTCAAAATAATTTTCAATGCTATTACTAATATTACGACCTTAATGTTAATATTGTTGACCGAATCTGTATAAAAACTTTTTACGTTTTTGTTAAATTGATGGAGGTCAATTCTTTGACTATATGTCTTTGAATTTGATTGTGCTAATTTTAACCGTTGTTGACCAATTCACGTCAATTACCAATCCTTCCCATTTTTATAATTCAAAAACTTTCCTTTAATCATTTGAAATGAAACGATATTCTTTTAAACATATACGACTTTTCTTTAAACATTTATTTAAATCTATTTAACAGTTTATAATTTATATATAATCCAAAGATAGGAGTATACATTCATTTTCCTACACTTTTATTATTCTTTTAATAATAAATATAATTCAAATCTATTTAATAGTTTCCTAAAATATATAATGTATTCAAAATAATTTTCAATGCTGTTACTAATATTACGACCTTAATTTTAATATTGTTGATTAAATATGAGTAAAAACTTTTTAAGTTTTTGTTACTTTGATGGAGATCAATTTTTTGACTTTATGTCTTTGAGTTTGATTGTGTTAATTTTAAGCGTTGTTGTCCAATTCACGTCAATTACCAATCCTTCTATTTTTATAATTCAAATATATAAATAAATATTCCTACTCGATCACGTCAATCGAGGCATATTATTTCCGATTTTGCAGAATTGTTCGAGACACAACAATACTATATAAACCTTAACAAATAATAAAATCATTTAATCGTCATACCAAATTTAACAACAAAATTAAATGATAATATAAATTTTCAAAATGTTACTTTCTGTACAACTAATAATGATTACTAATGATGTCAATAATAAATTGTATATAATGGGTAAGGCAATTTGAGATGCGGATGATTTTAATGTCATTTATTTGAATGATTGATTACGATTTTGATGTTATTTATTAAGATTTTTAATTTTATTTACTGATGTTACTAATATTACGAATTTCATTTTAACATTGTTGACCGACTTTCATTTTGATATTACAACTTTCCTTTAATTAGTTGTAACTAAACGATAATCATCATCTTGATTTCAATAAGTGTGCTAATTTTAAGATGTTAATAATAATTTGTATATAACGGGTAAGTTAATTTCAGACGTGGATTATTTTAATGTCATTGATTTGAATGATTGATTATAATTTTGATGTTATTTATTAAGATTTTTAATTGTTAAATACTATATTTACACAGTTTAAATAATGACGTTTTTTTGGCGGCTTTTTGTAACATGTCAAAAGTTGCCTAAAGTGTGTGTACAATGGGTCATTTTGGCTACATGTTGAAATGGGTCTGGGGTTGATCCTTTTGGTGTCTATTTTTTAATAAAATATAGGAAATTTATATTACAGCATGTGACATTGGACCCATTTTCTTATTAGTTGTTTTTTAGCTATGTAATCGGTTTGAACCATTGGAGAGATAACATGAAAATTTAAGCTACCCATTCAAGTAAGTGGGTTAAGGATTGTTTCTTGATTTACTTATCACCGTATCCATATCTTTACAACAACTATATTTTATGTAGAACACAAATATGGAATACAATGGTGGAGGTTTTCATAAATTATTGAAAATGAGCTGCACTCCGAGGATCGTGATGACAATGATAACAACTTCGAAGGTGAAAAATCAGCTATCAATGAGCAAGAGTTGGAAGATTTTGATTGAAGTAATGAAAATGGACCATTGGTTGAAGTTCGTTAAGCCCCAACTAAATAATAAGTGTTCTATGCTTAAGCTTAGTTATGATTATAATGTAGATATTACCCTTACCCAAATGATGTAATGTGTGATATTGGTTGAAGTTCGTTAAGCCCCAACTAAATGATAAGTGTTCTAAGCTTAAGCTTAGTTATGATTAGAATATAGATATTACCTAAATGATTTAATGTGTGATATTGTGATAGTATGCTATGTAGTTTGCAGTTGTCAAATTAAACTTTACTTACTCGATATATCCATCATTTCGTTACATTAAACTGTTAGATGACATTTTGCATTTAACATCAAAAATCATACATATTGCATTATCAAACATTTAGTAACCAAAACAAATCGTATAATACAATTCTTATTTTCCTACTTTTGTTTCATTTTACTTTCGGGTGAACCGTGGGTCCCCACGGGACTCTAACCTAGTAAAAATATACATCACCTATCTAGCTAGACCTATTCACAAATTCAGCCCTACACGAACATAACCCATTCAAAATAAAATCAAAACCACAAGTAGGGGTGTAAACGGGTCGAGCCAAGCCCGAGCTTGAGCTCGATTAACTTATAGGAGCTCAAGCTTGTCTCGGGCTCAACTCGTTTAGTGTTTATTAGTTAATATATTAAATAAAATAATATAAATAATAGGCTCGATAATTCGACAAGTCAAAAGCTCTGCTCGGCTCGATTATTAAACAACTTTAAACGTGGGGTAAATAGTATAAAATATTAATAAAACTAATATTATACAAAGGCTCGAGTTCGGGCTTGATAAGTAAACGAGCTTTGTTTTAGGCTAAAGCCTGACTCGAGCTCGATAAGGCTCGACTTATTTCGAGCTTTTTACCGAGCCAATCTCGAGTAGCTCGCGAGTAGGGCTGTAAACGAACCAAACGAACACGGACAATGCCTTGTTCGTGTTCGTTTGTTAAGAAATTAACTTGTTCGCGAACTGTTCACGAACACTTATCGAACGAGATTTTTTGTCCGTGTTCGTTTGTTAAGAAAATAACGTGTTCACGAACTGTTCATGAACACTTCCCTAACGAGATTTTTATTCGTGTTCGTTTGTATTTATTTGCTAAATTTAGGTGTCGGACAAAAACGAACACAAACAAACACAAATAGGCATTACTGAACAAAATCAAGCACAAACTAACACATTAAATTCTGAAAATTCGCATTTTTCATCGCTAACATTGTCCTCCCATAATATACTAATCCAATTACCCAAATATATGTGACATAATCTTGATCGCATAATGTCTTTAATCCACAAAAAATAATAGTTAAAGTAATATTAACATGTGATACACTAATATACGTTAAATAATCTACCACTGGGAAATTTGAAATACTTAAATTAAATATAAAAAATTAAAAACACTAATGAACTATCGAACAAAAACAAACATACATGAACACGTTACCGAACATTCACGAACATAAACGAACGAACGCGGCCTCTGTTCATGTTCGTTTGTTTAGCTAAACGAACGGAATTTTTTGTTTGTGTTCGTTAATTTATTAAACGAACGAACACAAACGAACTTCCCGCCGAACAGTTCACAAACTGTTCGCCGAACGTTTGGTTTGTTTACAGCCCTACTCGCGAGCTATTCGGCTCATTTGCACTCCTAACCACAACCTCATGAGAATTCCAAAAATATCATTACAAAATATGGGTGAAGTTATCTACACAGTGTAATGTTAGTTGCATTTTTTGGCATATTTTATCTTTCATTAAGTAGCTAGTTTAGGCGTTTTTATGCATTTAGGTTGTACATATTGCATTATTTTCGTGAAATGCATGTTGTGGTGGTATGGAATCTACTTTGACTTGTTTTTTGTTGATTTTGTAGGTGTGGAGGATCGACAAAAGAAATGGCGAGCTTGACGAGGCGAATCCGCAATTTACTTGGACTTTACTGGCGTCTTCGAAGAGAATTTTAGGCCGCAAACAGCAAGGAGAGAACTAGAGGGGCTGAATTGCAAAGTTAATACTTTGAAAGAATTTAAAAAAAAATTAAGATAACAACAATTTGGGAGCTTTTCGTGGGGGAGAATTGGAAAAAATAGGTGGGACATAAAAAGAAAGTATATTCATTCATTGAAGAAATTAATTTTCTGGGGGGTTAGCTGCTGCATCGAGGAGGACGCAAGGAAGGAAGCAATTGGAGCAATTTATTTTATGGTTTGAAGCACTAGACAATATCTATTTTTTTTGTATCGTAAGATTTAATTTTTATGTTTTATATCGTAATTGCTTTGATTGAACTAGCCGTCATGTCCGGCTAGAACCTTTTAATTCCGGCACTTTGGTATGTTTTCTTAGTTTTGATTCGAAAATTTATGTGAAACTTTTATGAGATCCGATTTTTGAATGGTTTGTTTGGTTGGATCTTGATTTAATACCTTTAGGTAAAATATTAGTTGGTTGATAAAATTGGCCACTTTGTTAATCACTCTAATAGTGTTCATCAATTTATGAAATTTTAACCGGTTTTATATATTTGATAAAAAGGAACAAATAACGGTTTAGGTTTGTCTATGAATTTAAATTTGTTATAGAATTAAACAATATAATTAAGCACTTCGAACGACGTGAGTGTTTCGTTATAATCGATACTTCTATCATTGCAACCCGCACGCTAAGATCCGAACGGCGT
Organism: Ambrosia trifida; assembly: GCA_028751855.1. NCBI lineage: Eukaryota > Viridiplantae > Streptophyta > Magnoliopsida > Asterales > Asteraceae > Ambrosia > Ambrosia trifida. The sequence goes on from CM054127.1 coordinate 47,930,041, forward strand.
GAGCTTGGAGTAGCGGGTTGGCTCTAATCAACGAACGTCGTTTGGTTAGACTTTAGATAGAGTGGATGTCCGAACGGCGTGACGTCTAGTATTGATACAAACCGTTTAATTAAAGGATCATTGCACCATAATTGTTAATGATCATAAGTTCGGGTCAAATTAAGAAACTGCCTTAGTGTTGGAATTAGCTTTAATATTTGAATTTATTTCACAATTTAATTAACATTTTTTTTAATCATTCGTCTTGTTAATTTTAGTTTTATTTTCATTAATTTAAACTATACCACCCCCCTTTTTTTATATAATAGTATTTGTGCGAAAACGCTTTTGGTATAAATATTTGGTCTGTATCCCTGAGGACACGAACTCTACTTTCACTTATACTAAGTAGAATATTTTTTTTATTTATTTGCTGGATTCGACACCCAACATGTAACAAAAATAAGAAGGGTGAGAAAGATACAAAAAACACAATAGATCACGAGATATGACACAATGAGCCACAAAATATAACATAATACCAAAATATATAATACAATGCTGAAGAAAAAAGACACAATAAATCTAAAAAATGACAGAATTATGAAAATAAGAAAAAGACACAATGCTACATAAAAGACACAATGATATAAGTTAAATTCTAAAACTACAAGCTAAAATTCAAAAAAGCGAAAACCTAAAACTAAGATCGTAGGGTTCGATAAGACGGTTCCACTGCCGCTTGAATGAATTCAATCAAAGTCCATTTGATACCTTTCCTACGACTTTATATTTTTCTTTCATTGTGTTTTTGATCCCAACCCTACAAAATATACCAATTACCACCGACCTAATTCCACAATGTTCTTTTGTTTTTTTGTAAAAAAAAAAAGGAAAAAGAAAACAAACAAACCTCCAAGTCTTACTTGAAAACACGAGTTCACACTACCCTCTCTCTCTCCCTCTCTCTCTCTCTAGAACATACGAACGCAAAGCCTTAAACACCAACGTTAATCGCTAATCAACACCGTAATCTTCCTCGGAGTTCCTCTACTATTCGCCGGTAATCTCTCTTTATGCTTTCTTTCTCTCACCCCATTTATTATTAATTTTTATCCACCATGCCCTATTATTATTATTATTATTTCCCGTAAAGATAATATCTTTTTCTTCATTAGCACGATTACGATTTAGGGCACATCAAAATCGATCAATTTACGTCATCTTGATTATCAATTTCAATGTATTGACATTTAACTTGATGAATTCCATACTGCGAAATCAAAATATTCTTTCTTTTTTACTTGAAAACGTTGCTTTTTAGTTTAATTATTAGAGAATTAGGGTTTGGTGTCTTGTGGGTGTTTTGGGCTAAACTTGAATTTTAGTTTTAGGTATGTGATAGGGAATTAAGTAGGGGTTATTGAGTTTGAATGAATTGTTTGTTTGTGAATGGATAAGCTTGATCAGTTGATTGATAAAACAAACCTGTTATTGGTTATTGTGAACGTACGTATCCTTTTTTACCGTTGAAGATTGGAAGTTTTAACGGCGAGTTAGTTATTACAGGCGGCTGCATTATAATTTATAAGTGATTATGGTTTAAAGTAACATAATTGTGATAGAATTTGGGGATTACCCAGATTAAACTTTTTTCTCAATGGGCAACCTTGACGGGTCTGTGTTAAATTGCCTCAGGCCCGTCACATGAGAGGTAAGCAGCTCTTATCCAGTTGACTGCTTAGATGATGGTCTAACCTTAGTGATCCAGTAGCATGCAAGGTCAGGTTCCTCTTTGGCAGTGCCCAGGATTGAACTCGGGTCACATCTTAAATCTCCCATAACCTGAATCAATTTGTACATGCCTCATGCCGGAGGTGATTTAATTTTTTATGAAGCTGGATTTAGTTATATTGTTATTAGTGAAAATGCATCATATGCAATTTGTATGCTGTGATTAATCTGTTTGTACGATTACCTGGTCGTATGATTTTGTAGTTATTTTGATTTTTTGCATATGAAATGGGCTGTCATCTGTTTAGTGATTTGCAAAAGAGAATTAGAATATATTGGTTCTGTTCAAAACTACAAATATTACGAGAACCAATCTAAGTCATTTACTTATTTACGAAAAATGTATAAATCTAAGTTATTAAATGATTTCTCTATCTCGTTAATTGATTTTCATCCACAGTCTCATCTCTTGGTTACTCGTAACAAATTTTCTCTATCTCGTTAATTGATTATAGTGAATCTACACAATCTGTATATTGCTTATAACTAGTATTTTTCCCACCGACACCGATGTTTAGGATATATATAAACATACAACTACACATTTTTACACATATCACATATCTATTTGCATCATAAAATTCCCTCCTCTCTCTATATGAGTGTGTGTGTGTGTATATATATATATATCATAAGAAGACAGAGATAAGAATTTGATGCTGATTTAGTTGTAGTTTATTTCTTGTAAGGGAACAAAGGAAATACTTGACAGTTTTTCTTAGCTTTAGTAATTGTTGGGTAGAACGTGGCAACAGTTTCTCAAACATTCATTTTTCTCATATTTTTTCATCAAATTTGACATATAATTCATGAAACTTAGTTTATCTAGTGGCTACAAGTTTGTGGTTGTTTAATGCTGGGCTACTATTAACTAAGTGAGGCCCTCAATGTTGGAGAAGGTACTGATTGTTGTGGCTATGCTTACAAAGTTAATTGGCCTTTTGGTTTCATTCGTGGTTCCTTGGATCCTCTTGACCATGAGCAGGTTTATTTTCATAAATTCTACTTTTGAGTTTTAAATGCATTTTTTCTTGTGTTGCAACTTGCAAGCATTGGTAGGTTGCAAGCAAGGTGTTCTTCAAGGCTGATCTTGCAGTCGAAAGTCTGAATTTGACCTTTTCCACTGCCAAGGAACTCCTCTGTTATGCATAATATTGGAGTTGGGATTAATGTGAAACTTGTTAGCACTTACGAGAATATAAGAGTAATCTGTATTGTGGATGCTATGCTGCATTTGCATTTGCTTGCACGTTTGCGGCATTTGTGCTAAATTATATCCTAAACTTGGGTGAAGTATGTTGTATCCCTTCTTACTTACTCAAACTTGTTGTTACAAATACAATGCAGGTGGTAGATGCCAGTTTAAACTTTAAAGCATTCTGTGAAGTAGGGGGGCTCCATCTTCGTTCTTTGAATTTTTGTGGAGTGCAAAATCTGCCAATGACTGCTTTGGTGTCCAGTGATCCAATGCATTTTGGAATGCATGAAGGCGGTCCATATAGGCATTCTGATGATAAATTGGAAGAACATGGTGGTCGGTGGTATTTTTCACGGAAAGAAATTGAAGAAAATTCTCCATCTAGACCAGATGGCATTGACTTAAAGAAGGAAACTTATCTACGCAAATCATATTGCACATTTTTGCAGGATCTGGGTATGAGGCTTAAAGTGTACGTTTCTTTATTCCTTGTTCTCCCTCAAATAGTCAAATTATCATTTTATTTATGTTAGTCTTTAATTTGTATGAAACTTGGATGTATAACTAAAAATCACAATGCATATCACCTGTTTATGATGGGTTTGCCGTAACCCCTGAAAATCCCATCAGGATTTAAGCTTTAGCATTGATTTTTTTTTGAGACGACACAAACTGACGTAACTCATTAAAATTGGGAGATTGCATTTGATCAGCCTACATTGGTTTCCTCTTCTTTTTAACCTTGATTTGGTAAAAATATGTGATGCGAAGAGGACATTTTTTTATAGTCTTGATTATAAGTTATAAAGGCATTTGTGGTTCTATACTTCTATCTGTTTATACCATTTCCTTAAGTTTTCTGGGTGTCAGCTCTGTTCAAAAAATAAAACTTGTTCTTCATGCATTTTTTTTGTTTCTCCTCACAGTGTACAATTAACACATGGACCCCCCAAAAAAGAAAATAAATGGCTAGTTGTGATTTGGTCATTTGTTTATCCTTTTCTATAGCCGTAACTGTCTATGTTAATAAGATGAGATTCGTATGCATATTGAAGTTATTTTATATAGCTTGGTTTTTGAAAGGCACGCTTGATTCGTATGCATAACTGTCTTTGTCAAAAATAGGGTATGTAGGACTGTAGGAGGCTTGTATGTAAAAACAACCAAAGGGATGTCAAATGAAGAAATTAGGAAAGGCTAAATTCCTGTAATACCCAGTTTTTTTTTGGATTGAGTGAGAACATGAATCATGAAATTTACATTCAGGCCCCTTCATCTAAGGTCTATATTCCTTTTGAAATTTAAAGAATAATAGTATTTATGTAATTATGTTCAACGACCCGCTTGCGGTGTGCACATATAATGTATATATGTGCGGGCCCATTAAACAGCATCATGTGGTGGCGTTGATAGCCGAAAGACATTTGGTAGTTGGTACATGCACCAATCTCCCAAGTGCTGAGTGTTACGTGCCTTATGTCCAAGGCTCATCTTGATGCAAAACTACTATCGAGCCGGGGGTTTTACCGGAAGCAACCTCTTTATTCCTACAAGGTAGAGGTAAGACTGTCTAGTGTCTGCATCTTACCCTCCGCTGACCCTACCAGCTTTGCTATTAGCGGGATTTACCAATCTGAACAATGTGATCTTACTTACCGGAGGATTTGAAATTGATAGTGAAAACCCCAATCATGTATGAGGCTTAACTGTCTATAATCTATATTACTTTTAAAAAAGCCAAGAATATGACGTTAATTGGGCCTCAAACAAGCTTTACCTACCCTAACCAAGTAACCTATTGTCTGGTGAGGGCTCTAGAAAAAGATCAATGAGAGTGATAAATGCTTGTCTTGATCAATAGTGGTCATGGTTTAAAAAAACGGGTGAGGCGTACGCCTTGAGGTGCGCCTCGAGGCGAAACTCTAAGAAAACGAGTCTGAGGCGCGCCTCATGGGGTTCAGATTGTACATACGCCTCTAAGGGCTGAGGCACTAAGAAAATGTGCGCCTCGGGTGGTTTAGGGTGTTTTTTTGGTGTTTCAGATGTTTTGGGTCAATTATTTTATTTTTGATATGTGTTTTTTATGTTTTAGACTTTTCAAGGTCAAGTATTTTATTTTTATAGACACATAATTTTTATATTTATTTTTTGACTGTGCCTCGTGCTTACGCCTCGGTTCGCCTCGAGGCTTACGCCTCATGAGGCGAAGGGAAAACGCCTTGAGGCTCGTTTCCGTTCTTTAAAACTTTGATAGTGGTCTGTGTTGGTGGTGTGTGCCGTAATCACGTTGAAATTTATTAAGCCTATTATTTGAAGTTTAATTATTCTAGGAATATCGTAGTTTCTAAATTGACAAGCTTTTTTAATCAGCAACTTTCTAACATAGTAGCTGTTTGTGATTAGACGGCATATAATGCACTTATTTTTAGGGAGGACTGAAGGAGCGTTTTTTATTTTCTTTATATAAGGGATTAGGAAGGCAGATGAAAAGAAACCGGGAGGCTTGGAGTAAAAGATGGACTTAGATAACTTAGGTTAGTCATCATCATCATCATACTCAGTTAATCCCACCAATAGCAAAAGCTAAGGTAGGGTCTGAGGAGGGTAAGATGTAGACAGTCTTACCTCTATCCCGTGGGAATAGAGAGGCTGCTTCCAGTGAGACCCCCGGCTCAATAGTGGTTTTGTATCAAGCCTTAGACATAAGGCACATAACACTTAGCAATCGGGACAAACCCGATTGGCGCATGTACCCCCTTGTCTTTAGGCTATCAACGCCACCACCTGATGCATGATTAACCGTCCGTCATTTTTAACGTTATTTTCACGAAATTAGTAAAATAACGTTAAAATTAGTGCAACTTTACTTTTGCCCCCGAGGGCCACACATACATACATTATATGCGCACAGCCGTCAGCGGGGCTTATAGGTTAGTGTAAGTACTATTGAGAAACCTGAAAGTTTAGATTACACTTCCATTAACAATACAACCATATATAGAAGAGCATTAGCATCCTTATTTTCTGTCACCGACCCAGTGCAGTGAAAAAGGTCTGTGTGTGGATATAGGTGGCAATGTTTTAATGTTAATTCTATAGCATCTATTTATATAAACTTGTTGTGCTTCTTTACTAAAGATGGTTGTTCTGAGTTTTGGTTTGATATGTAACACATGGTGTGTGTTGATAATTTTTTTTAATCCAGGCCTCAGGTAACCATTGCTACAGCTATAATCTTTTGCCACCGGTTTTTTCTCCGTCAGTCACTTGCAAAGAATGACCGAAGGGTGAGTTGTGCTTCAGTTTTCTTTTTATTTTATTTTTTGCATCTATTTTATTGAATGTAGTTGGTTTATCTTGTGTGTTAAAAAGTAAAGAGAACAATCATGCTAACCAAAAGTTTAAGTTTAACATTCAATCATAGATCGGAACTATAATGAGTTATTACTTATTAATAGCATGAGATGATCATTTGCTAGTAAGAAAAGCGTCAGTTTAAAATGTTTTTCGACTTTTTAGTGAATCAATCACTGCCAGTAATTATAATCTCCAAATAATAAAATCCTTATTGATCATCGACTAACAGTCTAAACATGTTTGAATGGCAGACGATTGCAACTGTCTGCATGTTTCTTGCAGGCAAGGTTGAAGAAACCCCTCGCCCTTTGAAAGACGTTATCCTTGTTTCCTATGAAATTAATAACAAAAAGGATCCCGATGCTATACAAAGAATCAAACAGAAGGTATCATCATTTCTAGTAAAAATCACTCGTTAGGTTTTCAAAGTTTGTATGTATATGTATAAATACACCCACTCACAACCTGTGTCCTTTAGGTATCATCATGTATTTGAATTCAAACTATACACTTGGGTATGTGGATGGTTGTTTATTTTATATGTTTGTGTTGCAGGAGGTGTATGAACAACAAAAGGAATTAATATTACTTGGGGAGCGGGTTGTTCTTGCAACTCTTGGTTTTGATTTTAATGTGCATCATCCATATAAACCACTAGTAGAAGCAATAAAGAAATTCAAAGTTGCCCAAAATGCCCTTGCTCAAGTTGCTTGGAATTTTGTCAACGATGGGTACGCTGCTGTATTTCTTAATTTGTGGTTTCTCTATGTAAATGCCAGCCTGTCGTACCATTTTGACATGCAAAAGAGGCATGCAGGCTTCGGACATCTCTTTGCTTGCAATTTAAACCCCACCACATTGCCGCTGGGGCTATTTTCCTTGCCGCCAAGTTCCTCAAAGTTAAACTCCCTTCAGATGGTGAAAAGGTTTGGTGGCAGGAGTTCGATGTTACTCCACGCCAATTAGAAGGTTTGTCTTTTTTTTTTTTTTTTTTTTTTTTTATATCAACGCTTGTATCATATTTTTAGGTAATTTTCTTTACTGAAATTTGTTATCATTTTGCAGAGGTCAGTAACCAAATGTTAGAACTGTATGAGCAAAACAGAATGGCACCTTCTCAAACTAGTGAAGTTGTCGACAGCAGTACAGGTGGCGGTGTTACTCAAAAGGGGCCAACCAGATCTCTTCCGGCTGACGAAGATGGCCCAAGCAACAGTAATTCCAGGCCTGGTACCTCATCAAGGCCCCCTCTTGATCAATCGGGCCAGAACATAAAGGGAGACGTTGAGGCGAATGAAAGTCAACAACAGCATTACAAGCCAGAAGAGGGCAATGGTCCCGAAGGACATAATGAGGAAACTCGAGAGAGAAGGGAACCAGTGGAATCAACAAAGGAGAAATACCAGGGAAGGAATCTGGATTACAAAGGGCAGTCACCTCAAGACGCTATTAAAAAGCTTGACAAAGATAAAGTCAAAGCGGCTCTTGAGAAACGAAGGAAGGCCGCCCGTGTTGGTGATGTGACCCGAAAAACGGATGTCATGGATGAAGATGATTTAATAGAAAGAGCGTTAGAAGATGGTATAGAGTTGCCTGCTGAATCAGAGAAAAGCAAACAAGATAGAAAACATAATTGGTCAAAATCGTTGAATCAGATGGATAATGATCTGGAAGACGGTCAATACCAGTCTTCAGTTAAAGGACAGTCATCGCGCAGTCAAGATTTTGAGCCAGTAGAAGAAGGGGAAGTAGGAATGATGGATGATGAGTATAGGTCACCTAAGTCTAGTAATAGGAAGAGGAAGGGTGGTGGGACCCCACCTGATAAACGGAGGAGAAACTAGAGCGCAGCGAGCCAGCCAGCCAGCCGAACCATTTGTTGTTGAATATCTTTATACAATTGGATAGTTCATGCTGCCAAGAGAACATGTGGTTAATTAATGTACTTGTTCAAACTAAATTTTGGTTTTTTTCTTAAGGTTTTTTTGGTCATGAAATATTCAGACAGACCATTTCATCAATGAGCTTCTAAAAGGTACAATATTCACCAACCATATGTTTATAACTTCTTACCTATTGTGTTCCTTATTATTTTGTGATATGATAGTTAATAATGATTTGCTTTCTGTTGATTGTTAGATGTCAAATTGCAAGTAAAAAGTAGAAACACACCCCTTAGATCCAGAGTCATTTTTTTGTTTGGATCTTTGCTTGTTCCATCTTCTGACTAATGATGTGTTGTGAAAGTTTTACTTGTTTGTTTTCATATATATTACTATTAAGCAATGTAACCCATCCCCCGAGTCACTTGGTGTTAAAAATTCATGTTTTTGTTTTACACCTTTTTCCGGTAGTTGTCGTCGTTCGGTTACTACTTAGCATTGTTTGACGCCCCCGCTTTCGGGGACATTAACACTAGTATATGTGTGCCTTGTTACAAGCGAGCAGCGAGCGCCAAGCGATTTGAACAACCCCTATATATGTGTGCGGTGTGCCTTGTTACGGTAGTTAATCAAATGGAGAAACGCCACACAAATGTAACCAAGTTTCCTTAGTGTTCCAATTAAGTCACTCAAACTTTTTTTTGTCTCTCTAAAGTCACTCAAGTTTCATTTATTGTTCTAATACTATATAATTATCAGGTCACCTACTTTTTTTTTTCTTTCATTTTAATGCTTACGTGGATATTATTTATATTAAGGGGTTAGGATCGAATACACAAGACATTTTTTCTAGGAAGGGTGAGAAGGATTGTGATCCATTGATCATTTATTTGAAGGGTTGAGATTAGTTTATTTGAATAATAATAAATAATAAATTAGAGGAAGTGCATAAAAGGAAAACCATATTTGCCGACTCTTTCTCTCTCCACATGCAATGCACATGTCAATTCCCCCATCATTTTAAAACGCCTATAACTTTTCATACAATATTTTTTTTCCAAAAAAATTTCACCATATTAACGAGCGTTTTTTATCTTTAATACGAGTACCAAATTGCTATATTAAAATTGAAAAAAAAAATCACGTTAAATGGGTTTTCTTATCCGTTGTGTCTTCTGCTCCTTCATTGTATTATAGTATGCACATGTGCTTTATAAATATGTTATTTATGTTTTTTTAGTGTACACATGATTTAACTTTGTCAATTGTGTTTTTAGTATGCTTTTCATTGTGTTTTACGCAAATGAGTTTTGTATTTAGGTGTACGAGAGAGGCTATTGTACAAAGCTTCATTAACATACAAAGTGTAAGAAGCCCAACCAGCCCTTTGATCTGCGTTTAAAAACAAGATGGCACGATCGTAATTATCAACGCGTTTTATGTTTGCCGTTAACAATTCAGGGGTAAATCTGACAAATGCTCGTAAAATAATTTGATTTTTTTTTAATCATATCGCCCAAATCATCTCATTAATTGAAAGTAATTTATAATTGCTATAATCGTGCAAATAATAAAACTCAAAAACTCCATTAAACACCATACTCTGTAAACACAAAAAACAGAGCACTATTTCAAACGACACCAGACGACCCATAATCACTCGATTAAGAACAAATTATGGCTCCAAAACGCAAAACAAGTAAGCAGATGCTCATATTGTTACTTTAATTTTGACCGTCTATTAGTTTTCATCGTCTATGATAAAAAAAATGAAAACCCTAAAATTACGTTTGTATGAAACAGGTGAAGCAAGAGAACGAATGAGTTTGTTCGTGCGTTTGATGAAAGTCATAAAGGCATTTTCAGTTTTTCATTGATTTTAATGATTTCACATGATCATGTTGTTAAAACGCACGTCTATATAAGAAAACGCACTCAAACATGTGTTAATATTAGAATCACATATTATTACTTAAAACGCATTTAGTAATATCATAAAACGCACTTACATTTTGATGATATTCAACTTACAACGTAAAAAACATAAAACGTACTTAGTGATATCATAAAACGCACTTACATAAAACACAATTAGTGATATCATAAAACGCAGTTTCATAAAACATAAAACGCACTCATTGATATCATAAAACGCACTCAGTGATATCTACAATATAAAACAGTTATCTATCACCCTCTGTTCATCTCTGAACTTTATTATCTTCGAATATATGTATGAAAACAGCAAAATTAACCCGACTACAGGATCTTCTTCTCCGATTATGGTTTCTGGTTTGTTGTTTAAGTCTAATACACAATTAAACATCATAAATAGATTACAATTAGATGAAATGAAAAAAACAGAGCAACCTACTGAACATGACAATCAACTCTTCAATTGAATATCAATTTCAAAAAAAAAAAAAAAAATTGATCGAAATAGTGCACTGTGCTTGGAGTTTGAATTAGGTTAAAAAAATGAAGGAATATTGTGTAATCAGTTAGGAAAGTTTGAATTTTGTATTACGAAAAAACAGAGATTGATGTTTCTCTGAAAATTAGAACGTGATTAATGGACATAGTAAAAGTCTATAATACCCTTCTAATGATTAACAACGAAGTTTGAGTTTGTAACCGTCATTTTCCACGTGTCAAACTATAGTGGCTTCCTACACTTTGTAGGATAAGGTACTTTGTTCCAAATACTTTCTCTAGGTGTACATTGGGTTTTATTATGTTGTTCATTATGTTTAAGTCTATTATTCATTGTGTTTTAGTCTTTAGTATGTCGTCCATTGTGTTTTATTAGACTGTTCATTGTGTTTTATACCCTATTATTCATTGCATATTTAATTTGTACCCATTATGTTTTACGTTATCTCTATTGTGTCTTACGTAACTGAGTTTTCAACTTTTTTTTCAAAAGTATTCATTGTGTTTTTGTCTTCTGTTCATTGTGTCCTTATTATGTCGTCCATTGTGTTTTACGCAACTGGGTTTTTGACTCTTTTTTTTCTTCAAAAGTATTCATTGTGTTTTAGTCTTCTATTTATTGTGTCTTTAGTATGTCGTCAATTGTGTTTTATTAGATGTTTGATTATTTTTTAGGGGAAAGATCCGGTACAAAGTGTTTTTTCGGTAAGAACTGTGAGAATCAAAGGAGGGTATTTTTTTTATTTTTTTTTTCGAAATTTTTTTTCCCATATTGTTAAACATGTATTATAGTATTGAAAACTAAAAAAAAAAAATTGGTGTAGAGTAATTACATAATTACTCTAGTGTAAACTAGTGTATTTACTTTAATGACGTAATTACATTATTTTTTTTTTTTTAGTATTATTCATCTAGAAAGTATGTTTAAGCATATGGGAAAAAAAATTCTAAAAAAAAATAAATTTTTTTTACCCCCTTTGATTCTCACAGTTCTTACCGAAAAACAGTTTGTATTTGATCTTTACTCTATTTTTTTATACCCTATATTTAATTGGTGCTCATTGTGTTTTACATTCCATTGTGTCTTACGCAAGTGAGTTTTTTGACTTTTTTTTCTTTCAAAAGTATAACACTATGGTACTCATATTAAAGATAAAAAAACGCTCAATTTTATAGTATGTATATATATATATATATATATATATATTTTAAAAGATGGTGTATAAAAAAGTTACGGACATTTAAAAATAAAGGTGGAAATGACATGTGACTTGTATGTGCATATTTTTTTTTGACAAAATTACCCCTCCCACTTGTTTAATCCTTTGGACATATGTCATTTTCTAGTGACTTCTCACTCTTCTTATTTTTATAGCCTTTGTAGAATAACCCAACCCTTATATTAGGTAGGTTTTATAAAATGAAGATTTCAATTTTTTTTAATTTTACACATTCGAAAAATCTATTAAAAAAATATTAAAACTTGACATATCATCACTTTAACCTGAAAACCTGATAATTACATAGTATCAGAATAATAAATGAAACTTAAGTGACTTTAGAGAGATAAAAAAAGTTTGAGTAACTTAATTAGATCAATTAGCAAATTTGGTTGCATTTCTACAAAGTTACCACTACCATGTGTTACCATGTGTTGAATCTTTATAATACCACTAGTACGAAACCCGCGCGATGCGGCGGGAGTGATACTTTTATTTCGCTACTTATTTTAAATTCGTATAGTATTTGTTGTAGCATCATTGCGGTGGATATACGTCATAAGCGTTACACGTGTCTAGTAACTAAAAAGATTTAACATTTAAATTGTTAAGTACTTTTAAGAAACATTTGATAAAATAAAGTAACATACGAAATGAAAAATAAGTATTAATAAACATAAAAGTTGAGAAAAATAAAAGCTAGTGAACTACTTGAATCATGAGATCAATTTAGTCATACACGTTCCAAGTCTGCATGATCTCATCTATATTGTCTGCCCACCATTCGTTATCAAGAACGATCACTGAAATTTCTTGTATATCTCCATGTTTGATTATTACATCTTTTGGTGAGAATGAGTTTCCTCCATTTTCTCATATCTAAAGTGTCATCAAATATGTCTTTTTTGTCATTTTCATCAGAACTGTCTAGACCAATAAGTTGACTCCATTTCCATTAAGAGAGCCTCTTGGATCCCTTTCTATTAATTTCATGCATCTGATCCTTAAAATAAATTAAAATTATTTAATACACAAGTTAATAGAAGAGGAAATGAATGTTGATATTACCTATTCACTAAATTCATGTTGAAGATCAGATTTGTAGGGACTAAACATTGCACCATAGCAAATAATCTCAACACTATTATCACCATTATCCTACAATAAAACACATACAATATACCATATAAAATAATAGCCATGTTAATATTAAAAAATTAAACATTAATAAATACAACCTTAGACGCTACTTTAGACGCTTGTATGGCTATTGGTTTGTTCATCTCCGTATGTTTTTCATCTAAATGAATCTGCAAAACCAAGAAGTTAACACATAAATGATTAAGGTATGTATAAAAAAGTATAATTAGTAAAATGGGACGAATGAAAACCATAAACTAACAAATAACCAACATTAGAAGCTTCAACTTTTGAATTCAGTATCCATGCCTACGTATTTTAGCAAGTGAAATAGGTGTGCATTAGTATGTATTTATAGAATAAACTTTAGTAGGTTAACACATGGTTTAATTTTCAAATTCATGATTTTCCCACCCCTTTAAATTATGAAACTTTGTTAAACTTTAGTAGGTTAGCACATGGTTTAAATTTTGAAATTGATGATTTTCCCACCCCTTTAAATTAGGAAATTTTGTTTATCTTTGACTAAAGTGTAAAAAATTATTGTGTTTTTCGTGAATACCGAATTCAATGCATTTATTTTTTTTTTTTTAATTTTAAACTTTGTTAAAAAGAACCCATTCAAATTAGGGAGTTTTGTTGCTATTAACATAGATGTTCATATCACATGGATATATAATATGCATCATGTGTTTTCTACCAAATTGATGTAACTGAGGTTTTTAAAAGAAATTTACCTGCAATTAATATCTACAATGCATTTTTATATTTTTCTAAACTTAATTATTTTAAAGTTTTATATATTTAGCTAATTATGTATATTTAAAAGTTTATTGAGATTTCTTTTAGTTAATTATATTTATGTGTATACCTATTAATATATGCATGCATACCCATATACATATGCACATATTGCTTGTTGGAGGTGTTGTCTTCGTCAGCCCACATATAGGCCCGGCCCAGTATGACTAACTTGGTGATCAAGTTTAGCATAGGGTTTTAACCTAATTAGTGCCTATAAATATATCCCTTGTACTTGTAATTTTTTGTATCACTCAATAAAACAATACCCCAGTTTCCCCCGTGGACGTAGGTCAGTTTAGACCGAACCACGTAAATACTTGTGTTCGTGTGCGTGTGTGTGTTCTACGATCCTAACAACTGGTATCAGAGCCTAGGGCTCAAGAAGATCGCCTCCGCCGGCAGGTGTGCCGGGTCGGCGGAAGGCAGGAGTAAGAGAAGAAAGAAGGAACACATACCTGAAAACACCCGTCAGTCACCTCCTCCTTGCGCCACCGTCACCCTAGCCGTCTGCTAGGGTTCCATCCGTACACCTGTCACCCTCCACCACCTCCACCGGTCACCTTCTGCCTCACCTGCGTCGCCGTCGTGTAGGGTTTCGGTTAACCCACAACCATCACCACTAAACCCAGATTCGAACCAGCGTCAGGTTCTGTTCTTTTGTGGTGTTTGTTTGTTTGTAGGTCGGTTCGCCGGTGATGTAAACTGTCACACCCTCAAATTCCACGTGCGGGGTTTTACCGCGAGGCGCGTGACACACCAGGATCTCAGTCAACGATCACAATAAACATACAACAAACATGCATTCATAATTATATTTAAAACCAAAATATCATGCTTTGAGCTGTAAACCAGCAGCGGAAGCATTCTTGTTTACAACCAAAAGACATATCATTGTTTACAAAGACATTGTTTAATATGCTTCAAAATAATAGACGCTGTGCATGACTCCGTGCGCCTAGTCCGATAACCGCTACCTTAGCGACCTGAGAAAACATGCCAAAAATGTCAACATATAATGCTGGTGAGTTCACAGGTTTTCTTTTATAAAAGTATTGTCACAAGTTCACAAAGATCGTTTCCGTTAATACTATGTCATAAGAACGTTAGCTAGACGTTAAGTGTTTTTACTACTACGGTTGGGAACCCATTACTAAACATGAACCAAAAGATGATACCAGCCCAGACGACTGGGCTACCGATGCCTCGGTAACCCGATAGGTAGAGACAACATGCACCCGCCCGGCCCTGCCGTCGAGTGGGGCTTGTGAGGCCCAATAGATCTATCCACATTTCCCCCGTTGTGCGTTCCAGCACATTCATGGTTTCCCCCTGGGACTTTCCATAAAAGCCGTATAGTAACATAAAGTGCCCATAGTATAACATGACCTTTAAATAGTTCGTACAAAGCATGTTTCTCCCCCCGAAAGCAAGACAGTAAAAGTGGGGCTGTGAAACTCACCTTGGATTGCGTTACTTGAAAACAGTTAAATAATTATGTTATGATAGTCCCAAATAGCGGCGACCTATCATAAGATGTGTATAAGTATTGGACTAATAACCCGCAGGCTAACTAGTCCCCGAATGTCCAGACCGTGACCATAAACGTTTGAAAACACCTTTAACTGTTAAACCGACCGTGCCAGACAAGACCCGACATCCCATTGGTGACCCGACATTCCACGTGTTAGATAAATGCAAGACATCATGCAACATATGCAATTAAACACTTAATACGCGCAAGAGTTCATCTAGTCTAGCATAATGTCCAATTAACGCATAAACAGGTCCGAACACGTCTTACTAAGTCATTGGGTGTATCCCGGGGTTCCTAGCATGTTCCTAGGTGTCAAATCGTGTTCCGGGATGTCAAAACGCGTTCACGACAGCAGTACATGCGATTAGGAAGGTTACACGCGAGTAGGCATCAGCCTATAGGCGATTAGGGCCTAATCGCATGAATCATGAGGCGAGTAGGGTCCTAATCGCTCCACATGCTGCATAATCGCCTCCAGCTCAGGCGATTAGGATGCCTAATCGCCTGCAGCTGCTGTACAACGGGTTTTCGCGCGTTTAACCCTCCAAATCAGATCCGAAACATGCAACGACACCCAATATCAAACCTAAATCATTTACCAACCCATTTCAAGCAAAAACCCCCGACATAACACTGATCTAGCATGTTCTATGCAAGTATTTCCTAAAATGGCAAAGTACTAGGTTTCACCTACCAACCTTATCTTTCCTTAAATGGAAACAATCAGATTTCAAACTTTTCAAACATGTAGATTATCAACCTCTGTTCTAACATCTTCCTAGCATCAATTCTAACAACTTTGCATCAATAATCATAGCATAACCATCCTAAATCTTCAAGAACATACAAATGGGTCAAAATATGCATTTTCTTCAAAACACCACAATAATGGCTAAGATTCTAAGACAAACTTCCTAATAACCTCTACATAGCAGAAGTACAATCATATCTTGAAAACATTCATGTTAAAATCACCAAGAAGACCAACATATGCATGTAAACTTCACATATAACAAGCATTAAGGTGTAGACTTAGTTTAGGACTCTTTTGAAAGGTTTTTAAAGACACATTTTGGTAAAACAAGGTCTGGAACTTTGGGGAACTCAAAACAACAACTTTACAAAGGTTAGGGATGAAGAACACACCTTGGATTTTGCTAAAGAAAGGTGTGTAAGCTTGGGGATGGTGATTTTTGTAGCAAAAAGAGTTCCAGAGGTGTTTCAAGGTGTGTGGGTGGTTTGGGAGCAGCTAGGGTTGTTCTAGAGGTGTTTGGGGAGTTAAGGGTTCTATTTATAGGTGTTTTGACCCGGACCCTGCTGTTCATGCGATCAGCAATACACTTCATGCGATTGGGGGCCTAATCGCATATAACTTCAGGCGATTAGGTCCCAATCGCCTATAAACACCCCTACTCGCATGTCCCTATAGGCGATTAGGCCCTATTCCAGGCCCTAATCGCCTGATACCTACCAGGTTGGGTTTTCGGCGCGTTAAACGTTATTTTAACATATATAAACACGTATTCACATACCGACAAGTCACATAATGATTCCAAACATATAATGCATGATGACTAACACGTTTACATCCGTTCACCAATTCCCGGGACTCGAGACTCGTGTGTGCATTAAATCCGGCGATTCCACGAATCGCCGATCCTTGTACCCATAGTTATGGACCGACTCCCGATGACCCCGCGGATCATCATAACGACTCCCGATGATTCCCAGAATCATCATACCGACTCGACTGACCCCGTTAAGGATGTAATATGCATGACTTGCTAAGGTAGACTTACTAGTTTAGTCAACGTTACTAACCTGAGTTTGCCGGGTGTCACATCATCCCCCTGTTGAAAGAGTTTTCGTCCCGAAAATTGCCCAAGGCCAAAAAGGAAGAGACGAAAGAGGAGAAAAATTTTCCGGTTGCCACATCATCCCCCTGTTGAAAGGAATCTCGACCCGAGATTCATTCAGCTTCAGCAGAGACATGTCTTGATTCGAACGCGCGCTTAGGAAATAGATGGGGATACTTAGCCTTCATTTGATCTTCCCGTTCCCACGTGAACTCCGGTCCACGATCAGAGTTCCAACGGACTTTAACAATGCGGATTTTACTCCGGCGAAGGCTACGGATCTTATAGTCAAGAATTTCAACCGGTTCCTCCACGATACGCAGACGATCATCCACCTTGATCTCTTCGAGAGGAACAACCAAAGATTCATCCGCCAAACACTTCTTCAAATTAGAAACTGTCACACCACGACAAAGGCGGAAACACGTGGCGCGACGGTTCAAAAGCATAAAGTCAAGGTTATGGCTAAACACAAGTAATTTAAGAAAATGGGTCATTTATTATGACGTCGAATCAGTTTCAAACATTACACAAAAGTTAATTGTTTTTGAAATAAACATAGAGGTTTCTCATATATATCCCAAATGCCTTGGGAAATAAAGGTGAAACCCCACAAAAGTTCGTCGTCGCATTGGAGATTCCCCGACCCTGCTTGCCTGATCTTTCATCTTCTAGTTACCTGAAAGATATGTTTTAAAAAGTTTCGTCAATATAAATATATTGGTGAGTTCACAGGTTTTCAGTTTCTAAAACTTGAATACTTGGGAATACCATGTTATGACAATATATAGGAGTTGCAAATTCCTATAAATCTACTTGAGACTATAATCAAACCAAGACATATAATAATTGTGCCCCGCTCCAAGTCGTTACTCGGTTTCCCACGACTTAAGTTCAGAATATTTGCACCCCAGGCATAACCTAATGCATAATCGACGCTATCGATTAGGGGTGGGCCTTGTCAGGCACCAATAGTACTATTCGAATATTCCTCCGGTTTCAATTCCCTGAACAAATGATTATAGAGGCGAGGACTCAACCCCGAGTGGCGGTCACACCTCAAGTATTAAATCCGTCAAACACTATCCCTAACATATCTTTCCCCCGGAAAACGTAAAAATAGTTTAAAATGGGGCCGTGAAACTCACCTGTAACTGCGTCTGGCTCAATAAGGTGAATAGCAAGGGGTGGTCTTGCACCTACAAACGTCCTAAGCGTATAAGTCACTATTCCTATAGTGCATGTGCCTTGGCAAGTTGTACACCCAACTCCCGACCACAAGTTGTTCCAAATCCCGTTTAATTAAGCGTGTATCCTAGGTTTCGTTGGCGTTTCATTACCCTTTGCGTTACAAGTTATATATTACTCTTGTTAATATTTCCATAACTTGTATCTTATTATCATCGACTCGACTTCACTTAACATATAATTATTTTCCCATTTAAATAATTATACTTAAGATCGCATCGTTCGATATAATATATATTTCAATCCTCGACCCGACTCACTTTGCCACACATTTGTTTTCCCATTTAAACAAATATGCTAAGATTTTGTCGTTCGATCGTATATTCTTAACGTCCGATTCAACTCACCACACCGTATATTTATTTTCCCATTCAAATAAATATACTAGGATTTCGTTGATACGACATACACATATATATATCCTTGTCTTCTCGTCGCGGCTTTCCTTCCCGCATATCTACTTTCCCATTAAGTAGATATACTAGAATTTTGCCGAGACGAGCGTACAAATATATATAAATGTGTAATTTTTCTTGTTAAGTATATACGTTTGTTTTAACGTCTTATTCGTTTGTGTCATGTGTTTCTCCCACGAATTAATCCTCCAACACTTAGGAAAGTGTTTATTTATTTTCACCCCAAGTATATATATATATTTTACCTCTTAAAATATATATTTTTCTTATCTTGCCGCAATGGCATTTTTCTCATATTTTGTCCGGTTATGGTTCGTTAACGCGTTTTAGTTCGATATCTTAACTCGATTAGTTAATTTTTCCAAGTTTTTCCCAACATGTATTTTATAGAAATATTTTCCATATTTCTTCCTATTTTCACATGTTACTTGGATGGTTAAAATACTTATGTATTTTTAACCCAACTTGTCAACTTAACTACAAAAATGTTTCCAACACTTTTATATTCCCATTTATATAAAAGTATTCATTTTTGTATAAGTTTCCCAAGTTTGTTTAATATTTTTATAAAATCTCTATTTTATAAAAATCCTTATGTTAAAACCCTTTATATTTTTATAACTTTCAAAAATACACTTTTATACAAAATACCCAAGTATTTCTACTAGTATTTACAAAAATCATCCTTAGACTTTAATACTTACATTTTTGACACCAAACTTTCCATACTTGTATTTTTGGACTAATAGTTTCTAAAATGTTCATTTTAGTCCCTTAACTTTCAAAGTTACAACTTTAGTCCCTTAACTTAAAAAAGTTGCATTTTTCTATTCTAACTTTCAAAGTTAGCATTTTTCACTCAAAATAGTTAACTTTGAAGATTCAACTTTTTATTGGTAAGTTATTTTTGTATCAAAACACTTATGTTAGTCTTATATTCCATACGAAAGACTAATTATATGTGTGTTTTATGTATTTGTCCATTTCTTCAAAATATCATTCATCCAAGTGAGTTAACTTTAATTTTCCATCTTATTCATTTATGAACTTCTAACATGTTTTACCACATATTATAACTTAAATGATAGTAATAAGATGAATTAAAGTTAGTTTTAACATATTCAAGTTCATCTCAAAATCTTAACCAAAACATCATCCTACTTAGTCTTACATGTAAACTTTATATATTTTCAAGACTAATACATCATCATCATCAAATCCATGGTTTATTTTTATATCTTTAACCTTCCATTTTTCACATGAAAACCTATTAAAGATTATGTTCAAAACCATTTTTAAACCCTTCATGTACAACTTGCTACTAGGAACACATACATGAAAAATAACAATCAAAAACAAGATTAAGAAGCTTACTACTAGCACAAGGCTAGGGAAGACAAAAACCTTGGATTTGAGAGGGGTTTAGTGTGTTCTTCCTAGTGGTTTAGCTCCAAGCTCTTGAAACACACAAAAGGGGTTTGGATGATGGATGATTTTAAGTATTTTGGAGATGTAAAAACTTGAAAGAACAATGTGTGGATGTGTGTGTAAACCCACGGCTCTAAGAAGGAAGAAGAAGAAGAGTTTTGCTTTGATGCTCCAAGTCTCTAACACATGTTTATAAAGCCTTATCACATGTAATCATTCCAAAGATTCAAGAAATCTTATGGAGGATTGAGTTGTGTACTTGGGATTTTTGAAAGGATATGGTATGTGTGTATGTATAAGATGCCGTGTATGTATGTGTAGGTGTGGAAGATTGCTTGTAAATCTTGGTTAATCCTTGCAATCTATCATGATCTTTATACAAGACCCTTCATCCATGCATGCATACTAGTGTAATGATGGTTTAGAGTGTGTCTTGGATTGATATGGCACTTGGCCGAAAATGGGTAAAGGGGGGACAAGATAGAGCTTGCTTTTGTACTAATGTTCACTCATGCTTTTCCTTACACATTTTGTCTCATGTTAAGCATGCTTTACACTAGATCTTAGGTTATTATTATTATTAACACAAGGCATGGATGTTATATGGCCATTAGGCCGGCCCTTAGAGGGGGTTGGGTGGGGTCCACCACTTCAAATATTAACCCATTGATTGTTATGTTTAATCCCCCGTCGTTCGGGTGTCGTTCGGGTATTTTTCGGGTTTTAATCACGCGTTATCCGGACATTAAATATACCTTTAATAACCCTTAAATATAGTCTATTTTAAGCGTTGATTGGCTATTTAGGCCTTTACCGGGTGAAATTATGAGTTATACGCGTATCGGGTGCGATACGCGCACTTTATTCGTTACCGGGAGATTTGTACAAGACGTTTTCATTTATGGTTTTGGAGTTCCAAAACTCATTATATCTCATGAAAGTACCCTTTATTTTATATCCTGGGTGTCCGGGATTCGTTTCGTTTATTTAATTATTACCGGGTAATTGCCAACATCCGTACCGGATAGCTTATTCGCACATGATCCAATCATGCTTTACCATTAAACGTATGCATTCCTATGCATTATTTGGAAATTGCTATTCCCTAAGGCCTTGATAATTAAATCACACATAATTGCATTTAATTACGTTAATCATATATTAATTAATTGTACGGAATTACCTTATTTTTGCCGGTTGTTACATTCTCCCCCCGTTAAGAGAATTCCGTCCCGGAATTCACTTCGAGTTCTCCGGTACAGGTGTCTTCTCGAATAAGGCGGGGTATTTTTGCTTCATCCGGTCCAGCCTTTCCCACGTGAACTCCGGTCCACGCTTGGCATTCCAGCGCACTTTGACCAATCTGATCTTGCTGCGCCTTAATTTTTGGACCTTCCAATCAGTTACCTCGATTGGTTCTTCCACAAAATGTAACTTGTCGTCAATCTGGATCTCGTCAGCAGGAATGATGAGAGTTTCGTCGGATAGGCACTTTTTCAAGTTCGACACATGAAACGTGTCGTGTATTCCACTAAGCTCTTGAGGCAACTCGAGCTTGTATGCCACTGTGCCTACCCTGGACAAGACTTTGAATGGTCCAATATATCGCGGGTTCAGCTTCCCGCGCTTCCCAAAGCGCGCGACACCTTTCCAAGGTGACACTTTCAATAGGACCCTGTCTCCGACTTGAAACTCTAAAGGCTTTCGCCTCATATCTGCATAGCTTTTCTGGCGGTCCCGGGCCGCTTTGAGGCGTTCCTTTATCAAAAAGACCTTATCCGTGGTCTCTTGAACAATTTCGGGCCCGGTGAGTTGCTTTTCCCCAACTTCCGCCCAACATAATGGCGATCGGCACTTGCGTCCATATAAAGCTTCAAACGGTGCGGCTTGAATGCTCGTATGATAACTGTTGTTATAGGAAAATTCTACCAATGGCAAGTGCGTATCCCAATTACCTCCGAAATCTATCGCGCATGCCCGTAACATATCCTCCAATGTCTGGATGGTTCGTTCACTTTGACCATCCGTTTGGGGGTGGTATGCGGTACTCATGTCGAGGCGAGTACCGAGGGCTTCGTTCAAACTTTCCCAAAATCTTGACGTGAAACGACTATCTCGATCGGAGATGATAGAAACAGGTACACCGTGTTTAGATACCACCTCCTTAATGTACAAACGGGTCAGTTTCTCCAATCTGTCCGTTTCGCGAATCGGGAGGAAGTGTGCAGATTTCGTCAATCGATCTACGATTACCCAGATCATGTCATGGCCGCTTGTTGTCTTAGGTAACTTGGTAATGAAATCCATGGTGATTCGTTCCCATTTCCATTCCGGTATTTCCGGTTGCTGGAGCAAACCGGAAGGTCTCTGGTGCTCAGCCTTGACCTTTGCGCAAGTCAAACATCGCGCAACATAGGCTGCTATATCCCTCTTGAAATTCGGCCACCAATAAAGTTCCTTCAAATCGTGGAACATCTTGTCTGCACCCGGGTGAACCGAATATCTAGAACTGTGAGCTTCGGCCAATACTAGCTCACGCAATCCACCATATACTGGAACCCAAATTCTATTCATGAAATACAGTGTCTGGTCCGCTTTTGTTTCCAGTGAATCAACCATCTTTCGTAACCTTTCACCCTTGACATTCTCGGGTTTGAGGGCGTTAACTTGAGCTTCACGAATTCGTTCAGTCATATTCGTGTGGATAGTCAATCCTAAAGCTCGAACACGCAATGGTTTAACCCGTTCCTTACGACTCAAGGCGTCGGCTACGACATTCGCCTTACCGGGATGGTACTTTATCTCGCAATCGTAATCGTTTAATAATTCAACCCATCGCCGTTGTCGCATATTCAAATCCTTCTGATCAAAGATGTGCTGCAAACTCTTATGATCAGTGAAAATCGTGCACTTGGTTCCGTACAAATAGTGCCTCCATATCTTGAGAGCGAATACCACTGCACCTAACTCCAAATCGTGTGTAGTGTAGTTCTTCTCATGGATTTTCAGTTGCCTGGAAGCATATGCTATTACTTTTTCTCGCTGCATCAGTACACAACCCAAACCTTGATGCGAGGCATCACAGTAAACCACAAAATCTTCCGTACCATCGGGGAGTGATAGTATCGGAGCGCCACATAACTTGTCTTTTAACAATTGGAATGCTGCCTCTTGCTTTTCCGTCCACTCAAATTTCTTATCCTTTTGGGTTAACATGGTTAAAGCTTGTGCTATCTTTGAAAAGTTCTCGATGAACCTTCTGTAATAACCCGCGAGGCCTAGAAATTGTCGTACTTCGGTAGGAGTTCGAGGTGCTTCCCAATTTTTAATTGCCTCGATCTTGGCTGGATCAACGTGTATGCCCTTCTCGTTTACCACGTGACCTAAAAAGTGAACTTCCCGAATCCAAAAGTCACATTTCGAGAATTTAGCATAGAGCTTCTCTTTGCGTAATACTTCAAGAATTAACCGAAGGTGATTCTCGTGGTCTTCTTTCGTACGTGAATAGATCAAAATATCGTCAATGAAGACAATGACGAATTTGTCCAGGTATGGCTTACACACGCGGTTCATTAGGTCCATGAAAACCGCTGGTGCGTTGGTCAAGCCGAACGGCATTACCAAAAATTCATAGTGTCCATACCGGGTTCTGAAGGCCGTTTTTGGTACATCTTCTTCTTGTATACACAACTGGTGATAGCCTGACCTCAGATCGATCTTGGAGTAATAGCTGGAACCTTGGAGCTGATCAAATAAATCGTCGATCCTGGGGAGAGGATAGCGATTCTTGATGGTTAGCTTGTTCAGCTCTCGATAGTCGATGCACATGCGAAATGTGCCATCCTTCTTCTTCACAAATAAGACGGGAGCTCCCCAAGGTGAGAAACTCGGTCTTATAAAACCTTTGTCCAATAATTCTTGTAGCTGGCTGGACAGTTCCTGCATCTCTGATGGAGCTAGGCGGTATGGCGATCGTGCCACAGGAGCTGCTCCGGGAACGAGGTCGATGCGGAACTCGACTTGTCGAGGTGGTGGCAACCCCGGCAAATCTTCTGGAAATACATCCGGAAAATCTCTGGCGACTGGAATGTCTTCCAACTTTCGCTCGTCGGCCTTCTTGTCCACTACGTGTGCCAAGAATGCGACAAGCCCTTTTCTCAGACACTTACGAGCCTTCATGCTCGAAATAATCCTTAGTGGCGTCCCGTGTCTTTCACCTTGAATTGAGAGAGTTTCACCGCTTGCGAGGGGAACCTGAATAACCTTATCGTTGCAAACCACAATGGCACGGTGCGCGGACAACCAATCCATGCCAACAACGATGTCAAAACTTCCCAATACGACCGGCAATAGATCAATCCCAAACTCGTGCCCACAGAGTTCTAACTTACAATCTTTAGCTACCTCTCTCGTTTCAATAGTTTTACCATTAGCCAGTTCTATAGAGTAGGGTGTATCTAGTTTGCTAGTTTTTAAACCAAGTAGTCTTTTAAACTCAATGGATACGAAGCTAAAGTCAGCACCGGTATCAAATAATACAGAGGCATAATGACCATTTAGAGGAAACGTACCAGTGACCACATTGGGGTCTTGCCGTGCGTCACCGGCTCCAATTACAAATGCCCGGCCACGGGCCTGATTGTTGACTTTGGGGCAATCTTTCTTCCAATGGTCCAATGACCCGCATGCAAAACAGGGTCTGGCCCCTCCGTTCTTTGGTGCTCCAGATCGGCACTCTTCAGTCTTGTGCCCGTTGCGGTGACACTTCCCGCAAGTTAATCCATTGTTTCTCCCTTGGTTTCCCTGCTTGTTATTGTTATTGTTACCACGTCCCGTGGCGGCATAACCCTTTCCTTTCTTGTTCGAGCTTCCCGATGCTCGATCCCTTTTCCCTTCATCTCTCTTTCTTTTCCCAAACCTCTGCCCGTTACCCTGATCATTAGTTGCAACCGCTGAACTTGATCCCTGTTTCTTGGCCTCAACACTACTTGCTTCAGAAATTTTTAACCCAGAAACTTGGCGGATTAGGGTACCCATGCGGATAGCATCCTCAGTCAGACTCAGTGCCAGATCAATTGCCTCGCGCATGGTCGTGGGTTTGGAAGAGGTGACCATGCTGCGAATCTGTGGTGCTAGCCCGAATAGGTAACGTTCCACTTTGTTCTTCTCCGGTGTAACCAGGCGAGGTACCAGTCGTGCGAGATCATGAAATCTTGACGTATACCCAGTGACGTCTGCTCCTACCATGGTGAGGTTCCAGAATTCGGTTTCCAACTTCTGAACTTCACTTGCCGGGCGGTATTCGGCAGTCATCAGTTCCTTCAGTGCCGCCCATGATAGTGAGTATGCAACCTCATCTCCTAAAGACTGTACCTGGCCGTTCCACCAAGTTAGCGCTTGATCTAGGAACAGATTGGTGGCGTACATGACAGACTGTCGAGGGGTACACCCGCTGATGCGGATAACTGCCTCGGTCTTTTCGAACCATTTGACCAGGCCTATGGAACCCTCAGTGCCGCTGAAGTTTAGTGGCTTACAGTCCAAGAAAGCCTTGAAAGTGCAGCCGCGCTCTCCCGAGGCTGTCCCTGTAATAGTAACATAGTATGTTATTATGGGATAGGAGTTTGTGAAATATTCTCCCATCGCTTTTCATTTATTTATAAACCTCTTACCACTGGGGGAGGTCTCTCGTCGCTCACTCCCTGTCCTGTCGTGGGAGTGTTCCGAGCGTGCGGCTTCGTGTTCAGCGATGGCACGAGCTATGCGTTCAGAAATCATAGTTTCGAGCTCGGCCGGTGTTGTGGGCAGTCCGTCTGCTCCACTATTGCTTCGGGTGGCAGGTGCCATTTTTCTTCAATAATAATTATCAAAGGTTAATTTGGCAAACATTTATACAGTACAAAGCATAAATAACAAACCAAAGCGTGAACACAATAATTAACACCATATCATCACACAACATACCAACACATCATACAGAAATATAAATAGAAATCAGCACAACATCACCACACAAATATACAAACCACAACACATGGAGTAAGCAATAATAATCATAGACAACAACATATTTCACCATAATAATAAGATTTTTCATTAATTTCAATAATATCAGTACAATGCTTGTTCATAATACCAAAATGGAGAATACATTTCTCATACAATACATTGCTTTTTGAAATAATAAAACATCATATCATACGCCGTAATACCCGTACGGCTGGGCAAAATGCAGACGAGTGTCATAACCCGTGCTGTACTACCATAATGCTGCTAATATGTACATAAGCTGGTGCGTCTTCTGTGCCTCCCTGATACATACTACTGTGGCGGTGGCGGTGGGTACTGGTATTGCGGCGCATACATGCTAATCGTCATGCTGATCTCTGAGATGCGCTCGTACAAAAACTGTCGATGTGCCCAGTGTGCATCCCCAGTAATCCCGCTCTGCGCATCCATGCGCAAGAGCTCCTCTGCGTAATGCGCCAAGGCATCACGAGTGTCAATCATCCTAGCCCACATCAACCTCGTCTGCTGCTCAACCTGATTCACGGTGCGCTGCACCGTGTTGACTAGAGTCTGAAAATCCTGCTCTAAAGTGATGGTCGAGGTCTGGGCTGGTCCAGAGGGGGGTGTCATCCTGGGAAGGTGGGATGGTCCGGGTACATCAGGGTGTGTGGATGGGAAGGGCCCGAAGGGGAATGGTACTGGTATGTGGGGCAGTAAGAAACTGGGTGGCCTGATGGAAAAGTGGTGTGGCATCAGATAAGGGTCCCCTGCACCTAGAGGGTATGGTGCAGGTGTCATGCTGGGTATGGTGGGGATGGGTATAGTCATGGCAATGGTGGGTGGTGGCATGGGCTCAGCTAGTGGGGCTACCAATGGCTCAGAGACAGTGGCCCACTCTGGAGTGGACACCACTACAGGGGGTGTGGGAGGGCTCGCAGTGGCGAAGGCCTCCAAGCCTGCCCTATGTAGCTCAGAGCTACGGGCGGGACTACCCTCATGTATAAGTGCTGCTGGTGCTGGCTCCTCCTGGGGTATGGGCTCGGGTGCAGGTGGGGCTATGGGGTCGGCTGGGGCGTCCTCTAGCATGGGAGCCACTGGCTCCTCCTGGTCAGCCTGAATCTCTGGCACCAACATGTGCCCTACTGAACCCACAGACTCGTCATCGGAGTCGTCGGATATCCATCCGTTCCCTCCACGGGGAATGGGCAGGAGTCTCATACCTGCAGGTACGTGAATGTGGGGTACCGGTGCCGGCTCGTGCTCGGCGTGAGCCTGTCGGCGGAAAGGAGACTCTGCCGCGTCTGACTGGGCGGGAACTGGTCGCGAAGGACCGGCACAGCCGTCAGGGAAATCCCTGATGGCTCGAACGGGGTGTACGGCCAACGGTGCGGCCGGTACGATGGGCTGTGGCGCGTCGATCACGGCCGGTGTCCAGTCAGGATCCTCGCTAGGATCTGTCTCGTCCGAATCGTCGTCTGACCCTCCTGCGACGTCCATCTCTACGTCGTCTTCTTCCGCATCGAGTACAACCAGCTCGACTGGCTCCGGCGGAGGTGCAGGTATAATCTGGATACTGCTGTCAACACTAGGCGCTATACTTCCCGCGTCGGACATCCTGGCAAAAGAACCGTACATGTATATATGATTTATTTAAATTAGATAGTTATGGCTTACGTTATCAGTAACCTTCCTAACCTCTAATTTCATGCTAATGCATAACAATACCCATGGCTGGCTTGGTCGGAATCTCCTCATGCCCAATGCTTCTTGAAAATTACTTTTATTTAAAACCATGTACATTTTCTTTTGAAAACTTTATCTTTAGAACCAAATCCGGTTATAGTCTAGTTTTTAAAGAAAATACTCTAGTTCGCTATAACCTTGGCTCTGATACCACGTTCTGTCACACCACGACAAAGGCGGAAACACGTGGCGCGACGGTTCAAAAGCATAAAGTCAAGGTTATGGCTAAACACAAGTAATTTAAGAAAATGGGTCATTTATTATGACGTCGAATCAGTTTCAAACATTACACAAAAGTTAATTGTTTTTGAAATAAACATAGAGGTTTCTCATATATATCCCAAATGCCTTGGGAAATAAAGGTGAAACCCCACAAAAGTTCGTCGTCGCATTGGAGATTCCCCGACCCTGCTTGCCTGATCTTTCATCTTCTAGTTACCTGAAAGATATGTTTTAAAAAGTTTCGTCAATATAAATATATTGGTGAGTTCACAGGTTTTCAGTTTCTAAAACTTGAATACTTGGGAATACCATGTTATGACAATATATAGGAGTTGCAAATTCCTATAAATCTACTTGAGACTATAATCAAACCAAGACATATAATAATTGTGCCCCGCTCCAAGTCGTTACTCGGTTTCCCACGACTTAAGTTCAGAATATTTGCACCCCAGGCATAACCTAATGCATAATCGACGCTATCGATTAGGGGTGGGCCTTGTCAGGCACCAATAGTACTATTCGAATATTCCTCCGGTTTCAATTCCCTGAACAAATGATTATAGAGGCGAGGACTCAACCCCGAGTGGCGGTCACACCTCAAGTATTAAATCCGTCAAACACTATCCCTAACATATCTTTCCCCCGGAAAACGTAAAAATAGTTTAAAATGGGGCCGTGAAACTCACCTGTAACTGCGTCTGGCTCAATAAGGTGAATAGCAAGGGGTGGTCTTGCACCTACAAACGTCCTAAGCGTATAAGTCACTATTCCTATAGTGCATGTGCCTTGGCAAGTTGTACACCCAACTCCCGACCACAAGTTGTTCCAAATCCCGTTTAATTAAGCGTGTATCCTAGGTTTCGTTGGCGTTTCATTACCCTTTGCGTTACAAGTTATATATTACTCTTGTTAATATTTCCATAACTTGTATCTTATTATCATCGACTCGACTTCACTTAACATATAATTATTTTCCCATTTAAATAATTATACTTAAGATCGCATCGTTCGATATAATATATATTTCAATCCTCGACCCGACTCACTTTGCCACACATTTGTTTTCCCATTTAAACAAATATGCTAAGATTTTGTCGTTCGATCGTATATTCTTAACGTCCGATTCAACTCACCACACCGTATATTTATTTTCCCATTCAAATAAATATACTAGGATTTCGTTGATACGACATACACATATATATATCCTTGTCTTCTCGTCGCGGCTTTCCTTCCCGCATATCTACTTTCCCATTAAGTAGATATACTAGAATTTTGCCGAGACGAGCGTACAAATATATATAAATGTGTAATTTTTCTTGTTAAGTATATACGTTTGTTTTAACGTCTTATTCGTTTGTGTCATGTGTTTCTCCCACGAATTAATCCTCCAACACTTAGGAAAGTGTTTATTTATTTTCACCCCAAGTATATATATATATTTTACCTCTTAAAATATATATTTTTCTTATCTTGCCGCAATGGCATTTTTCTCATATTTTGTCCGGTTATGGTTCGTTAACGCGTTTTAGTTCGATATCTTAACTCGATTAGTTAATTTTTCCAAGTTTTTCCCAACATGTATTTTATAGAAATATTTTCCATATTTCTTCCTATTTTCACATGTTACTTGGATGGTTAAAATACTTATGTATTTTTAACCCAACTTGTCAACTTAACTACAAAAATGTTTCCAACACTTTTATATTCCCATTTATATAAAAGTATTCATTTTTGTATAAGTTTCCCAAGTTTGTTTAATATTTTTATAAAATCTCTATTTTATAAAAATCCTTATGTTAAAACCCTTTATATTTTTATAACTTTCAAAAATACACTTTTATACAAAATACCCAAGTATTTCTACTAGTATTTACAAAAATCATCCTTAGACTTTAATACTTACATTTTTGACACCAAACTTTCCATACTTGTATTTTTGGACTAATAGTTTCTAAAATGTTCATTTTAGTCCCTTAACTTTCAAAGTTACAACTTTAGTCCCTTAACTTAAAAAAGTTGCATTTTTCTATTCTAACTTTCAAAGTTAGCATTTTTCACTCAAAATAGTTAACTTTGAAGATTCAACTTTTTATTGGTAAGTTATTTTTGTATCAAAACACTTATGTTAGTCTTATATTCCATACGAAAGACTAATTATATGTGTGTTTTATGTATTTGTCCATTTCTTCAAAATATCATTCATCCAAGTGAGTTAACTTTAATTTTCCATCTTATTCATTTATGAACTTCTAACATGTTTTACCACATATTATAACTTAAATGATAGTAATAAGATGAATTAAAGTTAGTTTTAACATATTCAAGTTCATCTCAAAATCTTAACCAAAACATCATCCTACTTAGTCTTACATGTAAACTTTATATATTTTCAAGACTAATACATCATCATCATCAAATCCATGGTTTATTTTTATATCTTTAACCTTCCATTTTTCACATGAAAACCTATTAAAGATTATGTTCAAAACCATTTTTAAACCCTTCATGTACAACTTGCTACTAGGAACACATACATGAAAAATAACAATCAAAAACAAGATTAAGAAGCTTACTACTAGCACAAGGCTAGGGAAGACAAAAACCTTGGATTTGAGAGGGGTTTAGTGTGTTCTTCCTAGTGGTTTAGCTCCAAGCTCTTGAAACACACAAAAGGGGTTTGGATGATGGATGATTTTAAGTATTTTGGAGATGTAAAAACTTGAAAGAACAATGTGTGGATGTGTGTGTAAACCCACGGCTCTAAGAAGGAAGAAGAAGAAGAGTTTTGCTTTGATGCTCCAAGTCTCTAACACATGTTTATAAAGCCTTATCACATGTAATCATTCCAAAGATTCAAGAAATCTTATGGAGGATTGAGTTGTGTACTTGGGATTTTTGAAAGGATATGGTATGTGTGTATGTATAAGATGCCGTGTATGTATGTGTAGGTGTGGAAGATTGCTTGTAAATCTTGGTTAATCCTTGCAATCTATCATGATCTTTATACAAGACCCTTCATCCATGCATGCATACTAGTGTAATGATGGTTTAGAGTGTGTCTTGGATTGATATGGCACTTGGCCGAAAATGGGTAAAGGGGGGACAAGATAGAGCTTGCTTTTGTACTAATGTTCACTCATGCTTTTCCTTACACATTTTGTCTCATGTTAAGCATGCTTTACACTAGATCTTAGGTTATTATTATTATTAACACAAGGCATGGATGTTATATGGCCATTAGGCCGGCCCTTAGAGGGGGTTGGGTGGGGTCCACCACTTCAAATATTAACCCATTGATTGTTATGTTTAATCCCCCGTCGTTCGGGTGTCGTTCGGGTATTTTTCGGGTTTTAATCACGCGTTATCCGGACATTAAATATACCTTTAATAACCCTTAAATATAGTCTATTTTAAGCGTTGATTGGCTATTTAGGCCTTTACCGGGTGAAATTATGAGTTATACGCGTATCGGGTGCGATACGCGCACTTTATTCGTTACCGGGAGATTTGTACAAGACGTTTTCATTTATGGTTTTGGAGTTCCAAAACTCATTATATCTCATGAAAGTACCCTTTATTTTATATCCTGGGTGTCCGGGATTCGTTTCGTTTATTTAATTATTACCGGGTAATTGCCAACATCCGTACCGGATAGCTTATTCGCACATGATCCAATCATGCTTTACCATTAAACGTATGCATTCCTATGCATTATTTGGAAATTGCTATTCCCTAAGGCCTTGATAATTAAATCACACATAATTGCATTTAATTACGTTAATCATATATTAATTAATTGTACGGAATTACCTTATTTTTGCCGGTTGTTACATTCTCCCCCCGTTAAGAGAATTCCGTCCCGGAATTCACTTCGAGTTCTCCGGTACAGGTGTCTTCTCGAATAAGGCGGGGTATTTTTGCTTCATCCGGTCCAGCCTTTCCCACGTGAACTCCGGTCCACGCTTGGCATTCCAGCGCACTTTGACCAATCTGATCTTGCTGCGCCTTAATTTTTGGACCTTCCAATCAGTTACCTCGATTGGTTCTTCCACAAAATGTAACTTGTCGTCAATCTGGATCTCGTCAGCAGGAATGATGAGAGTTTCGTCGGATAGGCACTTTTTCAAGTTCGACACATGAAACGTGTCGTGTATTCCACTAAGCTCTTGAGGCAACTCGAGCTTGTATGCCACTGTGCCTACCCTGGACAAGACTTTGAATGGTCCAATATATCGCGGGTTCAGCTT
This sequence comes from Ambrosia trifida, assembly GCA_028751855.1. Lineage (NCBI taxonomy): Eukaryota > Viridiplantae > Streptophyta > Magnoliopsida > Asterales > Asteraceae > Ambrosia > Ambrosia trifida. Next base: position 47,962,555 of record CM054127.1, read on the forward strand.
CCCGCGCTTCCCAAAGCGCGCGACACCTTTCCAAGGTGACACTTTCAATAGGACCCTGTCTCCGACTTGAAACTCTAAAGGCTTTCGCCTCATATCTGCATAGCTTTTCTGGCGGTCCCGGGCCGCTTTGAGGCGTTCCTTTATCAAAAAGACCTTATCCGTGGTCTCTTGAACAATTTCGGGCCCGGTGAGTTGCTTTTCCCCAACTTCCGCCCAACATAATGGCGATCGGCACTTGCGTCCATATAAAGCTTCAAACGGTGCGGCTTGAATGCTCGTATGATAACTGTTGTTATAGGAAAATTCTACCAATGGCAAGTGCGTATCCCAATTACCTCCGAAATCTATCGCGCATGCCCGTAACATATCCTCCAATGTCTGGATGGTTCGTTCACTTTGACCATCCGTTTGGGGGTGGTATGCGGTACTCATGTCGAGGCGAGTACCGAGGGCTTCGTTCAAACTTTCCCAAAATCTTGACGTGAAACGACTATCTCGATCGGAGATGATAGAAACAGGTACACCGTGTTTAGATACCACCTCCTTAATGTACAAACGGGTCAGTTTCTCCAATCTGTCCGTTTCGCGAATCGGGAGGAAGTGTGCAGATTTCGTCAATCGATCTACGATTACCCAGATCATGTCATGGCCGCTTGTTGTCTTAGGTAACTTGGTAATGAAATCCATGGTGATTCGTTCCCATTTCCATTCCGGTATTTCCGGTTGCTGGAGCAAACCGGAAGGTCTCTGGTGCTCAGCCTTGACCTTTGCGCAAGTCAAACATCGCGCAACATAGGCTGCTATATCCCTCTTGAAATTCGGCCACCAATAAAGTTCCTTCAAATCGTGGAACATCTTGTCTGCACCCGGGTGAACCGAATATCTAGAACTGTGAGCTTCGGCCAATACTAGCTCACGCAATCCACCATATACTGGAACCCAAATTCTATTCATGAAATACAGTGTCTGGTCCGCTTTTGTTTCCAGTGAATCAACCATCTTTCGTAACCTTTCACCCTTGACATTCTCGGGTTTGAGGGCGTTAACTTGAGCTTCACGAATTCGTTCAGTCATATTCGTGTGGATAGTCAATCCTAAAGCTCGAACACGCAATGGTTTAACCCGTTCCTTACGACTCAAGGCGTCGGCTACGACATTCGCCTTACCGGGATGGTACTTTATCTCGCAATCGTAATCGTTTAATAATTCAACCCATCGCCGTTGTCGCATATTCAAATCCTTCTGATCAAAGATGTGCTGCAAACTCTTATGATCAGTGAAAATCGTGCACTTGGTTCCGTACAAATAGTGCCTCCATATCTTGAGAGCGAATACCACTGCACCTAACTCCAAATCGTGTGTAGTGTAGTTCTTCTCATGGATTTTCAGTTGCCTGGAAGCATATGCTATTACTTTTTCTCGCTGCATCAGTACACAACCCAAACCTTGATGCGAGGCATCACAGTAAACCACAAAATCTTCCGTACCATCGGGGAGTGATAGTATCGGAGCGCCACATAACTTGTCTTTTAACAATTGGAATGCTGCCTCTTGCTTTTCCGTCCACTCAAATTTCTTATCCTTTTGGGTTAACATGGTTAAAGCTTGTGCTATCTTTGAAAAGTTCTCGATGAACCTTCTGTAATAACCCGCGAGGCCTAGAAATTGTCGTACTTCGGTAGGAGTTCGAGGTGCTTCCCAATTTTTAATTGCCTCGATCTTGGCTGGATCAACGTGTATGCCCTTCTCGTTTACCACGTGACCTAAAAAGTGAACTTCCCGAATCCAAAAGTCACATTTCGAGAATTTAGCATAGAGCTTCTCTTTGCGTAATACTTCAAGAATTAACCGAAGGTGATTCTCGTGGTCTTCTTTCGTACGTGAATAGATCAAAATATCGTCAATGAAGACAATGACGAATTTGTCCAGGTATGGCTTACACACGCGGTTCATTAGGTCCATGAAAACCGCTGGTGCGTTGGTCAAGCCGAACGGCATTACCAAAAATTCATAGTGTCCATACCGGGTTCTGAAGGCCGTTTTTGGTACATCTTCTTCTTGTATACACAACTGGTGATAGCCTGACCTCAGATCGATCTTGGAGTAATAGCTGGAACCTTGGAGCTGATCAAATAAATCGTCGATCCTGGGGAGAGGATAGCGATTCTTGATGGTTAGCTTGTTCAGCTCTCGATAGTCGATGCACATGCGAAATGTGCCATCCTTCTTCTTCACAAATAAGACGGGAGCTCCCCAAGGTGAGAAACTCGGTCTTATAAAACCTTTGTCCAATAATTCTTGTAGCTGGCTGGACAGTTCCTGCATCTCTGATGGAGCTAGGCGGTATGGCGATCGTGCCACAGGAGCTGCTCCGGGAACGAGGTCGATGCGGAACTCGACTTGTCGAGGTGGTGGCAACCCCGGCAAATCTTCTGGAAATACATCCGGAAAATCTCTGGCGACTGGAATGTCTTCCAACTTTCGCTCGTCGGCCTTCTTGTCCACTACGTGTGCCAAGAATGCGACAAGCCCTTTTCTCAGACACTTACGAGCCTTCATGCTCGAAATAATCCTTAGTGGCGTCCCGTGTCTTTCACCTTGAATTGAGAGAGTTTCACCGCTTGCGAGGGGAACCTGAATAACCTTATCGTTGCAAACCACAATGGCACGGTGCGCGGACAACCAATCCATGCCAACAACGATGTCAAAACTTCCCAATACGACCGGCAATAGATCAATCCCAAACTCGTGCCCACAGAGTTCTAACTTACAATCTTTAGCTACCTCTCTCGTTTCAATAGTTTTACCATTAGCCAGTTCTATAGAGTAGGGTGTATCTAGTTTGCTAGTTTTTAAACCAAGTAGTCTTTTAAACTCAATGGATACGAAGCTAAAGTCAGCACCGGTATCAAATAATACAGAGGCATAATGACCATTTAGAGGAAACGTACCAGTGACCACATTGGGGTCTTGCCGTGCGTCACCGGCTCCAATTACAAATGCCCGGCCACGGGCCTGATTGTTGACTTTGGGGCAATCTTTCTTCCAATGGTCCAATGACCCGCATGCAAAACAGGGTCTGGCCCCTCCGTTCTTTGGTGCTCCAGATCGGCACTCTTCAGTCTTGTGCCCGTTGCGGTGACACTTCCCGCAAGTTAATCCATTGTTTCTCCCTTGGTTTCCCTGCTTGTTATTGTTATTGTTACCACGTCCCGTGGCGGCATAACCCTTTCCTTTCTTGTTCGAGCTTCCCGATGCTCGATCCCTTTTCCCTTCATCTCTCTTTCTTTTCCCAAACCTCTGCCCGTTACCCTGATCATTAGTTGCAACCGCTGAACTTGATCCCTGTTTCTTGGCCTCAACACTACTTGCTTCAGAAATTTTTAACCCAGAAACTTGGCGGATTAGGGTACCCATGCGGATAGCATCCTCAGTCAGACTCAGTGCCAGATCAATTGCCTCGCGCATGGTCGTGGGTTTGGAAGAGGTGACCATGCTGCGAATCTGTGGTGCTAGCCCGAATAGGTAACGTTCCACTTTGTTCTTCTCCGGTGTAACCAGGCGAGGTACCAGTCGTGCGAGATCATGAAATCTTGACGTATACCCAGTGACGTCTGCTCCTACCATGGTGAGGTTCCAGAATTCGGTTTCCAACTTCTGAACTTCACTTGCCGGGCGGTATTCGGCAGTCATCAGTTCCTTCAGTGCCGCCCATGATAGTGAGTATGCAACCTCATCTCCTAAAGACTGTACCTGGCCGTTCCACCAAGTTAGCGCTTGATCTAGGAACAGATTGGTGGCGTACATGACAGACTGTCGAGGGGTACACCCGCTGATGCGGATAACTGCCTCGGTCTTTTCGAACCATTTGACCAGGCCTATGGAACCCTCAGTGCCGCTGAAGTTTAGTGGCTTACAGTCCAAGAAAGCCTTGAAAGTGCAGCCGCGCTCTCCCGAGGCTGTCCCTGTAATAGTAACATAGTATGTTATTATGGGATAGGAGTTTGTGAAATATTCTCCCATCGCTTTTCATTTATTTATAAACCTCTTACCACTGGGGGAGGTCTCTCGTCGCTCACTCCCTGTCCTGTCGTGGGAGTGTTCCGAGCGTGCGGCTTCGTGTTCAGCGATGGCACGAGCTATGCGTTCAGAAATCATAGTTTCGAGCTCGGCCGGTGTTGTGGGCAGTCCGTCTGCTCCACTATTGCTTCGGGTGGCAGGTGCCATTTTTCTTCAATAATAATTATCAAAGGTTAATTTGGCAAACATTTATACAGTACAAAGCATAAATAACAAACCAAAGCGTGAACACAATAATTAACACCATATCATCACACAACATACCAACACATCATACAGAAATATAAATAGAAATCAGCACAACATCACCACACAAATATACAAACCACAACACATGGAGTAAGCAATAATAATCATAGACAACAACATATTTCACCATAATAATAAGATTTTTCATTAATTTCAATAATATCAGTACAATGCTTGTTCATAATACCAAAATGGAGAATACATTTCTCATACAATACATTGCTTTTTGAAATAATAAAACATCATATCATACGCCGTAATACCCGTACGGCTGGGCAAAATGCAGACGAGTGTCATAACCCGTGCTGTACTACCATAATGCTGCTAATATGTACATAAGCTGGTGCGTCTTCTGTGCCTCCCTGATACATACTACTGTGGCGGTGGCGGTGGGTACTGGTATTGCGGCGCATACATGCTAATCGTCATGCTGATCTCTGAGATGCGCTCGTACAAAAACTGTCGATGTGCCCAGTGTGCATCCCCAGTAATCCCGCTCTGCGCATCCATGCGCAAGAGCTCCTCTGCGTAATGCGCCAAGGCATCACGAGTGTCAATCATCCTAGCCCACATCAACCTCGTCTGCTGCTCAACCTGATTCACGGTGCGCTGCACCGTGTTGACTAGAGTCTGAAAATCCTGCTCTAAAGTGATGGTCGAGGTCTGGGCTGGTCCAGAGGGGGGTGTCATCCTGGGAAGGTGGGATGGTCCGGGTACATCAGGGTGTGTGGATGGGAAGGGCCCGAAGGGGAATGGTACTGGTATGTGGGGCAGTAAGAAACTGGGTGGCCTGATGGAAAAGTGGTGTGGCATCAGATAAGGGTCCCCTGCACCTAGAGGGTATGGTGCAGGTGTCATGCTGGGTATGGTGGGGATGGGTATAGTCATGGCAATGGTGGGTGGTGGCATGGGCTCAGCTAGTGGGGCTACCAATGGCTCAGAGACAGTGGCCCACTCTGGAGTGGACACCACTACAGGGGGTGTGGGAGGGCTCGCAGTGGCGAAGGCCTCCAAGCCTGCCCTATGTAGCTCAGAGCTACGGGCGGGACTACCCTCATGTATAAGTGCTGCTGGTGCTGGCTCCTCCTGGGGTATGGGCTCGGGTGCTGGTGGGGCTATGGGGTCGGCTGGGGCGTCCTCTAGCATGGGAGCCACTGGCTCCTCCTGGTCAGCCTGAATCTCTGGCACCAACATGTGCCCTACTGAACCCACAGACTCGTCATCGGAGTCGTCGGATATCCATCCGTTCCCTCCACGGGGAATGGGCAGGAGTCTCATACCTGCAGGTACGTGAATGTGGGGTACCGGTGCCGGCTCGTGCTCGGCGTGAGCCTGTCGGCGGAAAGGAGACTCTGCCGCGTCTGACTGGGCGGGAACTGGTCGCGAAGGACCGGCACAGCCGTCAGGGAAATCCCTGATGGCTCGAACGGGGTGTACGGCCAACGGTGCGGCCGGTACGATGGGCTGTGGCGCGTCGATCACGGCCGGTGTCCAGTCAGGATCCTCGCTAGGATCTGTCTCGTCCGAATCGTCGTCTGACCCTCCTGCGACGTCCATCTCTACGTCGTCTTCTTCCGCATCGAGTACAACCAGCTCGACTGGCTCCGGCGGAGGTGCAGGTATAATCTGGATACTGCTGTCAACACTAGGCGCTATACTTCCCGCGTCGGACATCCTGGCAAAAGAACCGTACATGTATATATGATTTATTTAAATTAGATAGTTATGGCTTACGTTATCAGTAACCTTCCTAACCTCTAATTTCATGCTAATGCATAACAATACCCATGGCTGGCTTGGTCGGAATCTCCTCATGCCCAATGCTTCTTGAAAATTACTTTTATTTAAAACCATGTACATTTTCTTTTGAAAACTTTATCTTTAGAACCAAATCCGGTTATAGTCTAGTTTTTAAAGAAAATACTCTAGTTCGCTATAACCTTGGCTCTGATACCACGTTCTGTCACACCACGACAAAGGCGGAAACACGTGGCGCGACGGTTCAAAAGCATAAAGTCAAGGTTATGGCTAAACACAAGTAATTTAAGAAAATGGGTCATTTATTATGACGTCGAATCAGTTTCAAACATTACACAAAAGTTAATTGTTTTTGAAATAAACATAGAGGTTTCTCATATATATCCCAAATGCCTTGGGAAATAAAGGTGAAACCCCACAAAAGTTCGTCGTCGCATTGGAGATTCCCCGACCCTGCTTGCCTGATCTTTCATCTTCTAGTTACCTGAAAGATATGTTTTAAAAAGTTTCGTCAATATAAATATATTGGTGAGTTCACAGGTTTTCAGTTTCTAAAACTTGAATACTTGGGAATACCATGTTATGACAATATATAGGAGTTGCAAATTCCTATAAATCTACTTGAGACTATAATCAAACCAAGACATATAATAATTGTGCCCCGCTCCAAGTCGTTACTCGGTTTCCCACGACTTAAGTTCAGAATATTTGCACCCCAGGCATAACCTAATGCATAATCGACGCTATCGATTAGGGGTGGGCCTTGTCAGGCACCAATAGTACTATTCGAATATTCCTCCGGTTTCAATTCCCTGAACAAATGATTATAGAGGCGAGGACTCAACCCCGAGTGGCGGTCACACCTCAAGTATTAAATCCGTCAAACACTATCCCTAACATATCTTTCCCCCGGAAAACGTAAAAATAGTTTAAAATGGGGCCGTGAAACTCACCTGTAACTGCGTCTGGCCCAATAAGGTGAATAGCAAGGGGTGGTCTTGCACCTACAAACGTCCTAAGCGTATAAGTCACTATTCCTATAGTGCATGTGCCTTGGCAAGTTGTACACCCAACTCCCGACCACAAGTTGTTCCAAATCCCGTTTAATTAAGCGTGTATCCTAGGTTTCGTTGGCGTTTCATTACCCTTTGCGTTACAAGTTATATATTACTCTTGTTAATATTTCCATAACTTGTATCTTATTATCATCGACTCGACTTCACTTAACATATAATTATTTTCCCATTTAAATAATTATACTTAAGATCGCATCGTTCGATATAATATATATTTCAATCCTCGACCCGACTCACTTTGCCACACATTTGTTTTCCCATTTAAACAAATATGCTAAGATTTTGTCGTTCGATCGTATATTCTTAACGTCCGATTCAACTCACCACACCGTATATTTATTTTCCCATTCAAATAAATATACTAGGATTTCGTTGATACGACATACACATATATATATCCTTGTCTTCTCGTCGCGGCTTTCCTTCCCGCATATCTACTTTCCCATTAAGTAGATATACTAGAATTTTGCCGAGACGAGCGTACAAATATATATAAATGTGTAATTTTTCTTGTTAAGTATATACGTTTGTTTTAACGTCTTATTCGTTTGTGTCATGTGTTTCTCCCACGAATTAATCCTCCAACACTTAGGAAAGTGTTTATTTATTTTCACCCCAAGTATATATATATATTTTACCTCTTAAAATATATATTTTTCTTATCTTGCCGCAATGGCATTTTTCTCATATTTTGTCCGGTTATGGTTCGTTAACGCGTTTTAGTTCGATATCTTAACTCGATTAGTTAATTTTTCCAAGTTTTTCCCAACATGTATTTTATAGAAATATTTTCCATATTTCTTCCTATTTTCACATGTTACTTGGATGGTTAAAATACTTATGTATTTTTAACCCAACTTGTCAACTTAACTACAAAAATGTTTCCAACACTTTTATATTCCCATTTATATAAAAGTATTCATTTTTGTATAAGTTTCCCAAGTTTGTTTAATATTTTTATAAAATCTCTATTTTATAAAAATCCTTATGTTAAAACCCTTTATATTTTTATAACTTTCAAAAATACACTTTTATACAAAATACCCAAGTATTTCTACTAGTATTTACAAAAATCATCCTTAGACTTTAATACTTACATTTTTGACACCAAACTTTCCATACTTGTATTTTTGGACTAATAGTTTCTAAAATGTTCATTTTAGTCCCTTAACTTTCAAAGTTACAACTTTAGTCCCTTAACTTAAAAAAGTTGCATTTTTCTATTCTAACTTTCAAAGTTAGCATTTTTCACTCAAAATAGTTAACTTTGAAGATTCAACTTTTTATTGGTAAGTTATTTTTGTATCAAAACACTTATGTTAGTCTTATATTCCATACGAAAGACTAATTATATGTGTGTTTTATGTATTTGTCCATTTCTTCAAAATATCATTCATCCAAGTGAGTTAACTTTAATTTTCCATCTTATTCATTTATGAACTTCTAACATGTTTTACCACATATTATAACTTAAATGATAGTAATAAGATGAATTAAAGTTAGTTTTAACATATTCAAGTTCATCTCAAAATCTTAACCAAAACATCATCCTACTTAGTCTTACATGTAAACTTTATATATTTTCAAGACTAATACATCATCATCATCAAATCCATGGTTTATTTTTATATCTTTAACCTTCCATTTTTCACATGAAAACCTATTAAAGATTATGTTCAAAACCATTTTTAAACCCTTCATGTACAACTTGCTACTAGGAACACATACATGAAAAATAACAATCAAAAACAAGATTAAGAAGCTTACTACTAGCACAAGGCTAGGGAAGACAAAAACCTTGGATTTGAGAGGGGTTTAGTGTGTTCTTCCTAGTGGTTTAGCTCCAAGCTCTTGAAACACACAAAAGGGGTTTGGATGATGGATGATTTTAAGTATTTTGGAGATGTAAAAACTTGAAAGAACAATGTGTGGATGTGTGTGTAAACCCACGGCTCTAAGAAGGAAGAAGAAGAAGAGTTTTGCTTTGATGCTCCAAGTCTCTAACACATGTTTATAAAGCCTTATCACATGTAATCATTCCAAAGATTCAAGAAATCTTATGGAGGATTGAGTTGTGTACTTGGGATTTTTGAAAGGATATGGTATGTGTGTATGTATAAGATGCCGTGTATGTATGTGTAGGTGTGGAAGATTGCTTGTAAATCTTGGTTAATCCTTGCAATCTATCATGATCTTTATACAAGACCCTTCATCCATGCATGCATACTAGTGTAATGATGGTTTAGAGTGTGTCTTGGATTGATATGGCACTTGGCCGAAAATGGGTAAAGGGGGGACAAGATAGAGCTTGCTTTTGTACTAATGTTCACTCATGCTTTTCCTTACACATTTTGTCTCATGTTAAGCATGCTTTACACTAGATCTTAGGTTATTATTATTATTAACACAAGGCATGGATGTTATATGGCCATTAGGCCGGCCCTTAGAGGGGGTTGGGTGGGGTCCACCACTTCAAATATTAACCCATTGATTGTTATGTTTAATCCCCCGTCGTTCGGGTGTCGTTCGGGTATTTTTCGGGTTTTAATCACGCGTTATCCGGACATTAAATATACCTTTAATAACCCTTAAATATAGTCTATTTTAAGCGTTGATTGGCTATTTAGGCCTTTACCGGGTGAAATTATGAGTTATACGCGTATCGGGTGCGATACGCGCACTTTATTCGTTACCGGGAGATTTGTACAAGACGTTTTCATTTATGGTTTTGGAGTTCCAAAACTCATTATATCTCATGAAAGTACCCTTTATTTTATATCCTGGGTGTCCGGGATTCGTTTCGTTTATTTAATTATTACCGGGTAATTGCCAACATCCGTACCGGATAGCTTATTCGCACATGATCCAATCATGCTTTACCATTAAACGTATGCATTCCTATGCATTATTTGGAAATTGCTATTCCCTAAGGCCTTGATAATTAAATCACACATAATTGCATTTAATTACGTTAATCATATATTAATTAATTGTACGGAATTACCTTATTTTTGCCGGTTGTTACAGAAACATGGAAGACGTTATGAACATTACTGAGCTCAGCCGGCAAATCAAGCCTGTATGCTACCGGTCCAATCCGTTCCAGGATTGCGAACGGTCCCACATACCGAGGATTCAATTTGCCCCGCTTCCCAAAATGTATAACGCCCTTCCACGGAGATACCTTCAATAAAACCCTGTCGCCAACCTCAAACTCCAAAGGCTTGCGACGACGATCGGCATAGCTCTTTTGACGATCCCGAGCTGCTGCCATGCGGTTACGGATTTGTACGATCTTTTCGGAAGTCTCGTACACAAGTTCCGGGCCGGTGAGTTGACTCTCACCCACCTCGGCCCAACAAAGAGGAGACCGGCATTTCCGCCCGTAAAGAGCCTCGAACGGAGCTGCCTTGATGCTAGAATGGTAACTGTTGTTGTAGGAGAATTCTACCAACGGTAAATGACCCTCCCACCCCTTGCCAAAATCGATCACACATGCCCGAAGCATGTCTTCTAGCGTCTGGATTGTCCGCTCGCTTTGACCGTCAGTTTGCGGATGATACGCTGTGCTCATGTCCAACTGGGTACCCAGAGCCTTATGCAAGGACTTCCAAAAGTTAGAGGCGAACCGAGGATCACGATCAGAAATAATAGAGACAGGCACCCCGTGCCGAGAGACCACTTCCTTGAGATATAACCGTGCCAAACGCTCGAGACCATCGGTCTCTTTGATAGCGAGGAAGTGCGCAGACTTTGTCAACCTATCGACAATCACCCAGATCATGTCGCAACCACTGGGCGATTTCGGGAGTTTGGTCACAAAGTCCATCGTAATCCGCTCCCACTTCCACTCGGGGATTTCAGGCTGTTGCAGAAGGCCAGATGGCTTTTGATACTCGACCTTGACCTTAGCACAGGTCAAGCACTTGCTCACGTACGAAGCCACATCCGCCTTCATGTTCGGCCACCAATAAAGTATCTTCAGGTCTTGATACATCTTATCGGAGCCAGGGTGAATAGAGTACCGGGACTTGTGAGCTTCATCGAGAACAAGCTCCCGCAAGCCCCCAAATAAAGGAACCCAAATACGTTCAGCGAAATAGTGTAACCCATCGGATCTGAGTTCAAGGTGGCTATCAGCACCATGCATGGTTTCAGCCTTAAGGTTTTCCTCCTTCAAAGCTTCTTGCTGCGCTGAACGGATTCGATCAGGTAAGCCGGAATGGATAGTGAGCTGAAGAGCTCGAACACGACGAGGTTTAGCCGTTTCCTTCCTGCTCAAGGCGTCCGCGACCACATTCGCCTTGCCAGGATGGTATTTGATAGCGCACTCGTAATCATTAAGAAGCTCGACCCAGCGACGCTGTCTTATATTCAACACCTTCTGATCAAAGATATGCTGGAGGCTCTTGTGATCGGTGTAAATAGTGCATTTGGTACCGTACAAGTAATGCCTCCAAATCTTTAAAGCAAAGACCACCGCACCCAATTCCAGATCATGGGTGGGGTAGTTTTTCTCATGATCTTTAAGCTGACGAGAAGCATAGGCGATGACCTTCTCGCGCTGCATCAGTACACAACCAAGACCCCGGATAGAAGCGTCACAATAGACCACAAAATCGTCCGTACCCTCAGGCAAGGACAAGATAGGAGCAGAACAGAGTTTAGCCTTTAACAACTGGAAGGCCGACTCCTGCGAATCACCCCAGTCGAACTTTCTGTCCTTCTGGGTAAGCGAGGTGAGGGGTTGAGCGATCTTCGAAAATCCCTCGATAAAACGACGGTAATAACCTGCAAGGCCTAGGAATTGCCGCACCTCAGATGGCGTCTTTGGTGCTTCCCAGTCTTTAATGGCTTCAATCTTTGCTGGGTCAACGTGAATTCCTTTCTCATTAACAACATGACCAAGGAATTGGACTTCACGCAACCAGAAGCTACACTTAGAAAACTTAGCGTACAGCTGTTCCCGCCTCAGAAGTTCCAAAACAAGGCGCAAGTGTTCCTGGTGGTCCACCTCGTTCTTGGAGTAGACTAGAATATCATCAATGAAGACAATCACGAACTTATCAAGATAAGGCTTACAAACACGGTTCATCAGATCCATAAAGATGGCAGGTGCATTGGTGAGACCAAAAGGCATGACCAAGAATTCGAAATGGCCATAGCGAGTTCGAAAGGCGGTCTTCGGAATGTCAGCTTCTTGAACCCTCAACTGATGGTACCCCGACCTCAAGTCAATCTTCGAATAGAAACTAGAACCCTGAAGCTGGTCAAATAAGTCATCGATGCGAGGAAGAGGATAGCGATTCTTGATGGTAACCTTATTCAACTCCCGGTAGTCGATACACATCCGTAGGCTTCCGTCCTTCTTCTTGACAAACAAAATAGGGGCTCCCCACGGGGACGAACTGGGTCGAATGAAACCCTTCTCTAACAGTTCCTGCAACTGGTTCGATAACTCCTGCATCTCGGGAGGTGCAAGACGATAAGGGGCACGGGCAATAGGGGCCGCACCCGGAGCAAGTTCAATACCAAATTCGACCTGACGATAAGGCGGAAGACCAGGTAAGTCTTCGGGAAATACATCGGGAAAGTCACGGACAACAGGAATGTCTTCAATCTTCTTCTCTTCTTCAAACGAAACCGAAACAAGTGCCAGAATGGCAGAATACCCCTTCCGAAGATACTTATAGGCTTTCATACAAGAAATGATACTCAATGGGACCCCGCTCTTCTCACCGTGCACCAAGAGAATTTCTCCATCGGGGAGAGGAAGTCGAATGACTTTATCAAAACAAACGATCTCAGCATGATACAGAGACAACCAATCCATACCCACGACAACATCGAAACTACCCAAGGACACCGGCATAAGATCAATAGGGAAGGAATAACCCGACAACTCAAGGTGACACTCCCTAAGGACATGCGTCGCCTCAACTTTCTTACCATCAGCCAATTCTATCAAGTACTTAGCCTCTAAAGGTGTAGGTACCCTATCAAGCAATTGACTAAACCCAAGAGATATAAAACTCTTATCGGCACCAGAATCGAATAAAACCGTAGCATAGCGATTATCGAGGAGAAACGTACCAGTAACAGTGTCGGGATCCTGTCGAGCACCACTTGAACCGATCACGAAGGCGCGAGCATTCCTGCCTCCGCCCCCATTGTTTCCATTACCCGACCCATTCTTCCCGGCTTCACCCTGTTTCAACTTGGGGCATTCCCGCTTGTAGTGACCAAGTTCACCACAATTATAGCACCCCTGTTTGCCCTGATTTCCCTGGGGAGCAGCAACAGGAGGAGCCGGGGTAGGTGTAGCAGGAGGGTTCCGGTTACCCTGAAGATTAACCCTGCAATCCTTTGCCTGGTGCCCTAGCTTATGGCACCTGTGGCAACGGTTCCGGTCCTCGCAACGACCGTTGTGGTGAAATCCACACCGGTCACATTTCGGCAGCTTCCCAGTATAACCCCCCGATTTTTGCTCAGACGATGATCCCCCAGTATCAGACTTCTTCACCTGCTGAGGCTGAGCCGAGCTCGAGCCTTTCCCCACAGCTTCCCACTTCCGCTTGTTACTATCAGAAGTCTTCACAGCAGTGCCTCGAGGAGGCAAGACCCCTTCAGCCACCTTCATGTTGGTCAGCCTGTGGGCCGACCGAACCACCTCAGAATAAACAGTGAGGTTACCCGCAGCAACTAACCCAGCAATCTCCGGTACTAACCCAGCAACATAATGTTCAATCCTTCGGTATTCGGGTGCATGCAGATCGGGGCACAACACCGCCAACTCATTGTGCCTAGCAGTATAAGTTTCAATCTCAGAACCCACCATCTTATGATTCCAGACTTCATGCTCAAGCTTCTGGATTTCATCCCTCGGGCAATACTCATTTTTCAGCAACTGAATGAATTCTGCCCAGGGCATAGCGTGGGCTTCCCCAATGCCCATAGTCTGGGTGGTGGAGTTCCACCAAGTCAAAGCTTGACCCTCCAGGGTCGCAGAAGCATATTTCACCCGGTCGCCTTCCGGGCAGCTGCACATCGAGAAAACAGATTCGATTTTCTCCAACCATCGGAGCAGTCCCACTGCCCCTTCAGTGCCGCTAAAGTTGTGGGGCTTACAATCCATAAACTTTTTGTAAGAACACTGGGATGGAGGAGGATTGACAGCGCCACCTGGAACAGACACGGGGGTGAGAATCAAGAAAAGGTAAAGTACCCTAGAACAAGGTAGAATAGGTGGGGATCGACGTACCACCCATAGCATTATGAGCGGCTTGGAATGCAGCCAGAGCAATATTCACATGCTGCTGCATTAAGTTATCCAATTCGGCTTGGGTCATATTTATGTTCCCGCGGCCACCGCCGCCACCACGGCCGCCAGCACGACCGCCAGCACGGCCGCCTCTGCGACCTCCACGAGCACCTGACATCTTCTGTCACAAAATGAAACAAAAGATTTAGGCTCGCCCGTGGTATAACCCATTAGGAATTTCAAGAAACTAGACAGAGCCCAGCTCGGGTCCATCCGTTCAAGCCCAAAGTCCGCCAGGGATCCCATGCGTCACAGTTTATGATCTCGTGTGCACCCGACATGATAAACTGTTCCACATGGTCCTCCAGGCGCGCTTTAAGTTTGAAGTTCAAGTCACCGAACACTAGCCCCCAATCATGGTATTATCATAAGTATAAGTACAAGATAATATGCATAAGAACGAGCGTGTCCATTAGGGCATAGAGGGGAGATGTCCAAATCCTTGGACAGATCTCAAGTGTACGCCGAAGCTACCCCAATGTACACCGCCGCCAAGAAAGTTCAATAGTATATCGTTCGCCTTCAGATCATAGCAAGGATGAGTCAAGAAATAGGATGATAAGGAGTAAATAGATGATGTAGCGTAGTAGATGATGACACCGACACCCCGACAAGTCATATCGTTACCCACTTGCTAAGACTCGACTAATTGTGACCGTCTAGTGTGTGCGACTCAGTTATAGACTAGACTCTACATGCAGTCTTAGTTCACTATAACCGTTGGCTCTGATACCAATCTGTCACACCCTCAAATTCCACGTGCGGGGTTTTACCGCGAGGCGCGTGACACACCAGGATCTCAGTCAACGATCACAATAAACATACAACAAACATGCATTCATAATTATATTTAAAACCAAAATATCATGCTTTGAGCTGTAAACCAGCAGCGGAAGCATTCTTGTTTACAACCAAAAGACATATCATTGTTTACAAAGACATTGTTTAATATGCTTCAAAATAATAGACGCTGTGCATGACTCCGTGCGCCTAGTCCGATAACCGCTACCTTAGCGACCTGAGAAAACATGCCAAAAATGTCAACATATAATGCTGGTGAGTTCACAGGTTTTCTTTTATAAAAGTATTGTCACAAGTTCACAAAGATCGTTTCCGTTAATACTATGTCATAAGAACGTTAGCTAGACGTTAAGTGTTTTTACTACTACGGTTGGGAACCCATTACTAAACATGAACCAAAAGATGATACCAGCCCAGACGACTGGGCTACCGATGCCTCGGTAACCCGATAGGTAGAGACAACATGCACCCGCCCGGCCCTGCCGTCGAGTGGGGCTTGTGAGGCCCAATAGATCTATCCA
Source organism: Ambrosia trifida (assembly GCA_028751855.1). Taxonomy (NCBI): domain Eukaryota; kingdom Viridiplantae; phylum Streptophyta; class Magnoliopsida; order Asterales; family Asteraceae; genus Ambrosia; species Ambrosia trifida. The sequence continues at coordinate 47,978,361 of CM054127.1, forward strand.
CATTTCCCCCGTTGTGCGTTCCAGCACATTCATGGTTTCCCCCTGGGACTTTCCATAAAAGCCGTATAGTAACATAAAGTGCCCATAGTATAACATGACCTTTAAATAGTTCGTACAAAGCATGTTTCTCCCCCCGAAAGCAAGACAGTAAAAGTGGGGCTGTGAAACTCACCTTGGATTGCGTTACTTGAAAACAGTTAAATAATTATGTTATGATAGTCCCAAATAGCGGCGACCTATCATAAGATGTGTATAAGTATTGGACTAATAACCCGCAGGCTAACTAGTCCCCGAATGTCCAGACCGTGACCATAAACGTTTGAAAACACCTTTAACTGTTAAACCGACCGTGCCAGACAAGACCCGACATCCCATTGGTGACCCGACATTCCACGTGTTAGATAAATGCAAGACATCATGCAACATATGCAATTAAACACTTAATACGCGCAAGAGTTCATCTAGTCTAGCATAATGTCCAATTAACGCATAAACAGGTCCGAACACGTCTTACTAAGTCATTGGGTGTATCCCGGGGTTCCTAGCATGTTCCTAGGTGTCAAATCGTGTTCCGGGATGTCAAAACGCGTTCACGACAGCAGTACATGCGATTAGGAAGGTTACACGCGAGTAGGCATCAGCCTATAGGCGATTAGGGCCTAATCGCATGAATCATGAGGCGAGTAGGGTCCTAATCGCTCCACATGCTGCATAATCGCCTCCAGCTCAGGCGATTAGGATGCCTAATCGCCTGCAGCTGCTGTACAACGGGTTTTCGCGCGTTTAACCCTCCAAATCAGATCCGAAACATGCAACGACACCCAATATCAAACCTAAATCATTTACCAACCCATTTCAAGCAAAAACCCCCGACATAACACTGATCTAGCATGTTCTATGCAAGTATTTCCTAAAATGGCAAAGTACTAGGTTTCACCTACCAACCTTATCTTTCCTTAAATGGAAACAATCAGATTTCAAACTTTTCAAACATGTAGATTATCAACCTCTGTTCTAACATCTTCCTAGCATCAATTCTAACAACTTTGCATCAATAATCATAGCATAACCATCCTAAATCTTCAAGAACATACAAATGGGTCAAAATATGCATTTTCTTCAAAACACCACAATAATGGCTAAGATTCTAAGACAACCTTCCTAATAACCTCTACATAGCAGAAGTACAATCATATCTTGAAAACATTCATGTTAAAATCACCAAGAAGACCAACATATGCATGTAAACTTCACATATAACAAGCATTAAGGTGTAGACTTAGTTTAGGACTCTTTTGAAAGGTTTTTAAAGACACATTTTGGTAAAACAAGGTCTGGAACTTTGGGGAACTCAAAACAACAACTTTACAAAGGTTAGGGATGAAGAACACACCTTGGATTTTGCTAAAGAAAGGTGTGTAAGCTTGGGGATGGTGATTTTTGTAGCAAAAAGAGTTCCAGAGGTGTTTCAAGGTGTGTGGGTGGTTTGGGAGCAGCTAGGGTTGTTCTAGAGGTGTTTGGGGAGTTAAGGGTTCTATTTATAGGTGTTTTGACCCGGACCCTGCTGTTCATGCGATCAGCAATACACTTCATGCGATTGGGGGCCTAATCGCATATAACTTCAGGCGATTAGGTCCCAATCGCCTATAAACACCCCTACTCGCATGTCCCTATAGGCGATTAGGCCCTATTCCAGGCCCTAATCGCCTGATACCTACCAGGTTGGGTTTTCGGCGCGTTAAACGTTATTTTAACATATATAAACACGTATTCACATACCGACAAGTCACATAATGATTCCAAACATATAATGCATGATGACTAACACGTTTACATCCGTTCACCAATTCCCGGGACTCGAGACTCGTGTGTGCATTAAATCCGGCGATTCCACGAATCGCCGATCCTTGTACCCATAGTTATGGACCGACTCCCGATGATTCCCAGAATCATCATACCGACTCGACTGACCCCGTTAAGGATGTAATATGCATGACTCGCTAAGGTAGACTTACTAGTTTAGTCAACGTTACTAACCTGAGTTTGCCGGGTGTCACATAAACGACTGTGTAGAAGAAGTGGTGGAGTGAGTTTAGAAAGGAAAAGGTTTTGTCCTTTGTGTATTTGTTTCTTCCGTTGACCACACAAAAGAAAAGAAACTAGTATTTGATTTCTTGCACAATCAATAATTGAGCAGAGGGAATTTAATATTCTTTTTTGTTGGAGCTTGTTTTTTTTTGTCAAGAAAAGTCAAGAAGAAAGAATAAAATTTTTTTTATGTGTTATAGAAGATAAGTACAGTGGAGAACAGGTGGAATATTATTTTGGTAGCGAAAGCCAAGATAGAGGAGAGGTTTTGGGTCAATTTAACCAACGTGTTTTGAGAGCCGTTTGTGAAAGCCAGAGAACAAGATCATAGATCAGTGATTATTAATCAGGTGCTATTATTCTCAGTTGGTTTGTTTGTTCGATTTGGTTTCTTTAGTCGTGTTATTGTGTTATCATGGCAGAAGATGGAAGGTGCAAAATCGACAAGTTTAACGCTACAAAATTTAGTTGGTGAACCGGGGTGTAAAGTTCAACCAGGTTGCAGAAAAAAAAACGAACAGAAGGAAATCGGGCAGGTGGCTTTGGATTTGGTTCGTTTTGACGGGGTGAAAGAAAACAGTATAGGCGAGTCGGTAGCTTTGTTTTTCTTTTACTGGTAAAACCTGGAGATAATGGAACTAGCAAGGGTGCTGGTGACGACATAAGTGAAGAAAAAAAAAAGGTGAGTGGCAAGTCATGTGAACTATTGCCAGTTGGATAATCTTTCGGTTAGGGTTTGCGTTAACTGATCGTGTGTACGGTCATAGAACCCTTGGTATCGCTTGATTTCATGGGAGCTCTACTGCGTTATAACCATTTGCTTGTTAGCTGGTTGGGATAACAGGGACATTGGGAGCTTGGCATAGTTGACTTGTTGGGGCTGTATAGAGGGATGGACATTTGTTAGAGTCGATGTCATGTATATGAAATTCTGCTTCTGGGAATGTGTCTGGTTTGATGCATTGGGACTCAGTGGAAGGCAGTGAGACTCTTGGGTCATGGATTCTGATGCTTCATTTCACGCTACCCACAGTAGTGAAGCATTGCAGAATTTGAAGAAAGGTGACTTTGGTAAGGTAAGACTGGCGAACGATGAGGTTCTTGATGTTACGGGCATGGGTGACTTAGATTTGAAGACTTCGGCCGGTTCATGGTGTCAGGGTCATTCCAAGTTTGAAGAAGAGATTAATTTCTATCGAGCAGTTGGATGATCAGGGGCATGAGGTTAAGTTTGGAAATGGCCAGTGGAAAGTTGTCAGTGGAAATCTTGTCATAGATCGAGGAAGAGAACAAGGTTCGCTTTACATGGTCAGTTTACCGTCTGAGGGAGTGACCGTCCCAGTTCAGAGGAGAAACAAAGTCGGGTTCACAGAATCTCGTGGGCAGAAGAAGGTTGTCTTTGCAAGTGAGAAACCTAGAGTCACAGGTCAGATTCGGGATGAACGAGCGTGGAAAGGTTCAGGTAGACCAGTCAGAGGTTTTCGTGGCAGTGGGAGCACTGGTTGTGCTTTAGGCGGAATTCCTAGACGACATTGGGTCAGGAGAACCAGTATTCCAGCTGATAAAATCTCTCCAGTGGATTACTTGCTGAATATGGAGAGTGTTTATTCTCAGGGTGTTTCAGGATCCGGCAGTTCGTGTCAGTGGGAGCCGGTAGAGACAGAGAATGGGTCAGTGGCAGACACAGCCATGACTGATGAGTTGGAGCTCTGGGGAGTTTCAGCTGGTCTCCAGGAATAGTGTTGAGGAGATCGGGGTAACTGGAGGTGCATTGAAGATCAGGGGAGATCTTATTTACAGAAGTACAGAAGAGATGGTGCAGTTCGTGGTCCGAAGACACCAAGTAGGAGATTGTTGGAGATGTTGTCTTCGTCAGCCCACATATAGGCCCGGCCCAGTATGACTAACTTGGTGATCAAGTTTAGCATAGGGTTTTAACCTAATTAGTGCCTATAAATATATCCCTTGTACTTGTAATTTTTTGTATCACTCAATAAAACAATACCCCAGTTTCCCCCGTGGACGTATGTCAGTTTAGACCGAACCACGTAAATACTTGTGTTCGTGTGCGTGTGTGTGTTCTACGATCCTAACAATTGCTAATGTTGATTATCTAAATAGGGTACTACAATTGAAGCTATCAGTAACAAACGTGATAAAGAATTCTTAGAGCCCAGTCTTGTGTTGCAGTTTTGTTACCGTGTGACAAATTATTTGTCTGTCAAAGCAAGGATGAACCATAATGTTTAACAACATTATCATATTTTAAGAATCACCAAAGCTGATATGTAGATTTCGAGTGCCCTGTTTGGTTTTTTAAATCGTTGCATTTGATTTATGTGAATTTTTCATTATTGGGCGGAACAATATTTAACACCAAATTCAATTTTACAATTTTGAGTTTTACTTGATAATGAAATGATGTTATGATTCAACATCCATATTAACAACAAATCCATATTATATTTCATCTAGTTAGTATTTAAAACGTAAAATGCAATAATCACTTGTATATAAGACATTCTTTCTTGTACATTTTAATTCACACATCGATATTGACTACGACAAACACCGACACGTCGACAAAAATGAGCCGTTCGTCATGGTATATTTGAATGTTTTTAAAATATAATAATTTTAAAGTTATGATAAAATTAAATAAAAGAAATTATAATTGTGTAGGGGAGGAGAGGAAAATGTAATTATTAACTAAAAAATAGGGAATTTAAGTGTAAATAAGATAAGGTATTAAAGTGTAAATAATGTATCAATGACTATTTTACCCTCATTTTAAGGTTGTTAATGAAAAATTAGTTCTTAACTTTTGGGTATCTTAAAAGACCTCTTCCTCATGCATTATAATATAGTATAGATTAAGTTATTATAATGTATTTATTTGTGAGTGAGATAATTTTAAATATTTAGTGGCTTTAATTTGAAAAATCCATCTATATAATTATATAAACACACGTATTTATCTATACATATAATAAACCAAAGCCATTTTAATGACATGGCACTCAAAGAGGCATTCTCTTCCTTGAGTGTGGCATGTGTCATCTCATGTGGTATTGAGATATTTTAGGAAAAAAAATAATTTAAAAACAAAATTGGATTTTTCACACTCATGTTTCCTCCCATAATTTTTAAACGTTAATATTTTTAATATACGAGATTTTTTAAAGAAAAAAATTACGCCAAATTAACGAGCGTTTTATTATCTTTCCAACGAGTACCATAGTGCTATATAAAAAACGGAGAAATTTTTTGTGGGGTT